>CM042318.1:27665081-28265081 GCA_023566125.1 Zingel zingel | reverse complement strand
AGTTGAAATATAGCTTTAAGTGGACATTTAAGCATTTAATTTTAAAGTCCTGTATAAGAATAGTCTGATTTTACCCAGTGACAGTCTGGGATGTGTATACTATCACCCTGAGGTGAAATGAGTCCTGCTAAACAGGAGGTTTTGTTTTTAGAGCAACCTGAAAAAGAGTTACAGTATGGCTTTAATTAGCCGCCTGAAACAGAGTTGAAATATAGCTTTAAGTGGACATTTAAGCATTTAATTTTAAAGTCCTGTATAAGAATAGTCTGATTTTACCCAGTGACAGTCTGGGATGTGTATACTATCACCCTGAGGTGAAATGAGTCCTGCTAAGCAGGAGGTTTTGTTTTTAGAACAGCATGAAAAAGAGTTACAATATGGCTTTAATTAGCAGACTGAAAAATAGTTACAGTATGGCTTTAATTAGCAGCCTGAAAAAGAGTTACTGTATGGCCTTAATTACCAGCCTGAAAAAAAAGTTTAAATATAGCTTTAAGTGGACATTTAAGCCTTTCATTTTAAAATCCTACATCACAATAGTCTGATATTACCCAGTGAGAGTCTGGGATGTGTATACTATCACCCTGAGGCGAATTGAGTCTGGCTAAACAGGAGGTTTTGTTTCTAAAGCAGCTTGAAAAAGAGTTACAGTATGGCTTTAATTAGCAGCCTGAAACAGAGTTGAAATATAGCTTTAAGTGGACATTTAAGCCTTTCATTTTAAAATCCTACATCAGAATAGTCTGATAATACCCAGTGACAGTCTGGGATGTGTAAACTATCACCCTGAGGTGAAATGAGTCTGGCTAAACAGGAGGTTTTGTTTTTAGAGCAGCATGGAAAAGAGTTACAATATGGCTTTAATTAGCAGCCTGAAAAAGAGTTACAGCATGGCTTTAATAAGCAGCCTGAAACAGAGTTGAAATATAGATTTAAGAGGACATTTAAGCCTTTAATTTTAATATCCTACATCAGAATAGTCTGATAATACCCAGTGACAGTCTGGGATGTGTACACTATCACCCTGAGTTGAAATGAGTCTGGCTAAACAGGAGGTTTAGTTTTTAGAGCAGCATGAAAAAGAGTTACAATATGGCATTAATTAGCAGCCTGAAACAGAGTTGAAATATAGCTTTAAGTGGACATTTAAGCCTTTCATTTTAAAATCCTGCATCAGAATAGTCTGATAATACCCAGTGACAGTCTGGGATGTGTACACTATCACCCTGAGGTGAAAGGAGTCTTTCTAAACAGGAGGTTTTGTTTTTAGAGCAGCATGGAAAAAGAGTTACAATATGGCTTTAATTAGCAACCTGAAAAAGAGTTACAGTATGGCTTTAATAAGCTGCCTGAGACAGAGTTGAAATATAGCTTTAAGTGGACATTTAAGCCTTTAATTATAAAATCCTACATCAGAATAGTCTGATAATATCCACTGATAGTCTAGGATGTTTACACCATCACACTGAGGTGAAATGAGTATGGCTAAACGTGATGTTTGGTTTTTAGAGCAGACTGAAAAAGAGTTACAGTATGGCCTTAATTATCAGCATGAAACACCGTTGAAATATAGCTTTAAGTGGACATTTAAGCCTTTAATTATAAAATCCTACATCAGAATAGTCTGATAATACCCAGTGACAGTCTGGGATGTGTACACCATCACCCTGAGGTGAAAGGATTCTGGCTAAAAGTGAGGTTTCGTTTTTAGAGCAGCCTGAAAAAGATTTACAATATGGCTTTAATAAGCAGCCTGAAACAGAGTTGAAATATAGGTTTAAGGGGATATTTAAGCCTTTAATTTTAAAGTCCTACATCAGAATAGTCTGATATTACCCAGTGACAGTCTGGGATGTGTATACTATCACAATGAGGTGAAAGGAGTTGGGCTAAACAGGAGGTTTCGTTTTTAGAGCAGCCTGAAAAAGAATTACATTAAAGATTTAATTAGCAGCCTGAAACAGAGTTGAAATATAGCTTTAAGGGGACATTTAAGCCTTTAATTTTAAAATCCTGCATCAGAATAGTCTGATAATACCCAGTGACAGTCTGGGATGTGTACTCCATCATCCTGAGGTGAAATGAGTCTGGCTAAACAGGAGGTTTCGTTTTTAGAGCAGCCTGAAAAAGAAATTCAGTAAAGCTTTAATTAGCAGCCTGAAACAGAGTTGAAATATAGCTTTAAGTGGACATTTAAGCCTTTCATTTTAAAATCTTACATCAGAATAGTCTGATAATACCCAGTGACAGTCTGGGATGTGTACAGTTTCACCCTGAGGTGAAATGAGTCTGGCTAAAAAGGAGGTTTCATTTTTAGAGCAGCCTGAAAAATAGTTACAGTATGGCCTTAATTAGAAGCATGAAACAGAGGTGAAATATAGCTTTAAGTGGACATTTAAGCCTTTAGTTTTAAAGTCATGTATCAGAATAGTCTGATATTACCAAGTGACGGTCTGGGATGTGTATACTATCACACTGAGGTGAAAGGAGTCTGGCTAAAAAGGAGGTTTCGTTTTTAGAGCAGCCTGAAAAAGAAATACAGTATGGCCATAATTAACAGCATGAAACGCAGTTGAAATATAGCTTTAAGTGGACATTTAAGCCTTTCATTTTAAAATCCTGTATCAGAATAGTCTGATTTTACCCAGTGACAGTCTGGGATGTGTATACTATCACCCTGAGGTGAAATGAGTCTGGCTAACCATGAGGTTTCGTTTCTAGAGCAGCCTGAAAAGAGTTACAGTATGGCCATAATTAGCAGCATCAAACACAATTGAAATATAGCTTTAAGTGGACATTTAAGCTTTTAATTTTAAAATCCTGTATCAGAATAGTCTGATTTTACCCAGTGACAGTCTGGGATGTGTATACTATCACCCTGAGGTGAAATGAGTCTGGCTAACCATGAGGTTTCGTTTCTAGAGCAGCCTGAAAAAGAGTTACAGTATGGCCTTAATTAGCAGCATGAAAAATAGTTGAAATATCATTTAAGTGGACATTTAAGCCTTTCATTTTAAAATCCTGTATCAGAATAGACTGATTTTACCCAGTGACAGTCTGGGATGTGTATACTATCACCCTGAGGTGAAATGAGTCTGGCTAAACAGGAGGTTTCGTTTTTAGAGCAGCCTGAAAAAGGATTACAGTAAAGCTTTAATTAGCATCATGAAAAAGAGTTCAAATATCGCTTTAAGTGGACATTTAAGCCTTTCATTTTAAAATCCTGTATCAGAATAGTCTGATTTTACCCAGTGACAGTCTGGGATGTGTATACTATCACCCTGAGGTGAAATGAGTCTGGCTAACCATGAGGTTTCGTTTCTAGAGCAGCCTGAAAAAGAGTTACAGTATGGCCATAATTAACAGCATGAAACACAGTTGAAATATCGCTTTAAGTGGACATTTAAGCCTTTAATTTTAAAATCCTATATCAGAATAGTCTGATTTTACCCAGTCACAGTCGGGAATGTTTATACTATCACCCTGAGGTGAAATGAGTCCGGCTAAAAAGGAGTTTTCGTTTTTAGAGCATCATGAAAAAGAGTTACAATATGGCTTTAATTAGCATCCTGAAAAATAGTTACAGTATGGCTTTAATTAGCAGCCTGAAACATAGTTGAAATTTAGCTTTAAGTGGACATTTAATCCTTTAATTTTAAAATCCTGTATCAGAATAGTCAGATTTTACCCAATGACAGTCTGGGATGTGTATACTATCAACCTGTGGTGAAATGAGTCTGGTAACCATGAGGTTTCGTTTCTAGAGCAGCCTGAAAAAGAGTTACAGTATGGCCATAATTAACAGCATGAAACGCAGTTGAAATATAGCTTTAAGTGGACATTTAAGCCTTTAATTTTAAAATACTGTATCAGAATAGTCTGATTTTACCCAGTCACAGTCGGGGATGTGTATACTCGCAACCTGACGTGAAATTACTCTGGCTAACCATGAGGTTTCGTTTCTAGAGTAGCCTGAAAAAGAGTTAGATTATGGCCTTAATTTTCAGCATGAAACAGAGTTGAAATATAGCTTCAAGTGGACATGTAAGCCTTTAATTTTAAAGTCCTGTATTGGAATAGTCTGATATTACCCAGTGACAGTCTGGGATGTGTATAGTATCACCCTGACGTGAAATGAGTCCGGCTAAACAGGAGGTTTCGTTTTTAGAACCGCCTGAAAAATAGTTACCGTATGGCCTTAATTAGCATCCTGAAAAAGAGTTCAAATATCGCTTTAAGTGGACATTTAAGCCTTTAATTTTAAAATCCTATATTGGAATAGTCTGATATTACCCAGTGACAGTCTGGGATGTGTACACTATCACAATGAGGTAAAATGATTCTGGATAAACAGGAGGTTTCGTTTTTAGAGCAGCCTGAAAAAGAGTTACAGTATGGCCTTAATTAGCATCCTGAAAAAGAGTTCAAAATATCGCTTTAAGTGGACATTTAAGCCTTTAATTTTAAAATCCTGTATCAGAATAGTCTGATTTTACCCAGTGACAGTCTGGGATGTGTGTACTATCAACCTGAGGTGAAATGACTCTGGCTAACGATGAGGTTTCGTTTGTAGAGCAGCCTGAAAAAGAGTTACAGTATGGCCATAATTAACAGCATGAAACACAGTTGAAATATAGCTTTACGTGGACATTTAAGCATTTCATTTTAACGTCCTGTATCAGAATAGTCTGATATTACCCAGTGACAGTCTGAGATGTGTATACTCGCAACCTGACGTGAAATTACTCTGGCTAACCATGAGGTTTCGTTTCTAGAGTAGCCTGAAAAAGAGTTAGATTATGGCCTTAATTTTCAGCATGAAACAGAGTTGAAATATAGCTTCAAGTGGACATTTAAGCCTTTAATTTTAAAGTCCTATATTGGAATAGTCTGATATTACCCAGTGACAGTCTGGGATGTGTATAGTATCACCCTGACGTGAAATGAGTCTGGCTAAACATGAGGTTTCGTTTTTAGATCAGCCTAAAAAAGAGTTACAGTATGGCCTTAATTAGCAGCATGAAAGATAGTTGAAATATAGCTTTAAGTGGACATTTAAGCATTTCCTTTTAAAGTCCTATATCAGAATGGTCTGATATTACGCAGTGACAGTCCTGGATGTGTATACTATCACCCTGAGGTGAAATGAATCTGGCTAACCATGAGGTTTCGTTTCTAGAGCAGCCTGAATAAGAGTTACAGTATGGCCTTAATTAGCAACATGAAAAGAGTTGAAATATCGCTTTAAGTGGACATTTAAGCATTCAATTTTAAAATCCTATATCAGAATAGTCTGATTTTACCCAGTGACAGTCTGGGATGTGTATACCATCAACCTGAGATGAAATTACTATGGCTAACCATGAGGTTTCGTTTCTAGAGCAGCCTGAAAAAGAGTTACAGTATGGCCCTAATTAGCAGCATGAAACAGAGTTGAAATATAGCTTCAAGTGCACATTTAAGCCTTTAATTTCAAAATCCTATATCAGATTAGTCTGATTTTACCCAGTGACAGTCTGGGATGTGTATACTATCAACCTGAGGTGAAATGACTCTGGCTAACCATGAGGTTTCGTTTCTAGAGTAGCCTCAAAAAGAGTTAGATTATGGCCTTAATTTTCAGCACGAAACAGAGTTGAAATATAGCTTCAAGTGGACATTTAAGCCTTTAATTTAAAAGTCCTATATTGGAATATTCTGATATTACCCAGTGACAGTCTGGGATGTGTATAGTATCACCCTGACGTGAAATGAGTCTGGCTAAACATGAGGTTTCGTTTTTAGATCAGCCTGAAAAAGAGTTACAGTATGGCCTTAATTAGCAGCATGAAATAGAGTTGAAATATAGCTTTAAGTGGACATTTAAGCATTTCATTTTAAAGTCCTATATCAGAATGGTCTAATATTACCCAGTGACAGTCCTGGATGTGTATACTATCACCCTGAGATGAAATGAGTCTGGCTAACCATGAGGTTTCGTTTCTAGAGCAGCCTGAAAAAGAGTTACAGTATGGCCTTAATTAGCAACATGAAAAGAGTTGAAATATCGCTTTAAGTGGACATTTAAGCATTCAATTTTAAAATCCTATATCAGAATAGTCTGATTTTACCCAGTGACAGTCTGGGATGTGTATACCATCAACCTGAGGTGAAATTACTATGGCTAACCATGAGGTTTCGTTTCTAGAGCAGCCTGAAAAAGAGTTACAGTATGGCCCTAATTAGCAGCATGAAACAGAGTTGACATATAGCTTCAAGTGCACATTTAAGCCTTTAATTTCAAAATCCTATATTGGAATAGTCTGATATTACCCAGTGACAGTCTGGGATGTGTATAGTATCACCCTGACGTGAAATGAGTCTGGCTAAACATGAGGTTTCGTTTTTAGATCAGCCTGAAAAAGAGTTACAGTATGGCCTTAATTAGCAGCATGAAAGAGAGTTGAAATATAGCTTTAAGTGGACATTTAAGCATTTCATGTTAAAGTCCTATATCAGAATGGTCTAATATTACCCAGTGACAGTCCTGGATGTGTATACTATCACCCTGAGGTGAAATGAGTCTGGCTAAACAGGAGGTTTCGTTTTTAGAGCAACCTGAAAAAGGATTACAGTAAAGCTTTAATTGGCAGCCTGAAACAGAGTTGAAATATAGCTTTAGTGGACATTTAAGCCTTTAATTTTAAAATCCTGTATCAGAATAGTCTGATATTACCCAGAGGCAGTCTGGGATGTGTATACTATCACCCGGAGGTGAAATGAGTCTGGCTAAAAAGGAGGTTTCGTTTTTAGAGCATCATAAAAAAGAGTTACAATATGGCTTTAATTAGCAGCCTGAAAAAGAGTTACAGTATGGCCTTAATTAGCAGCATGAAAAAGAGTTGAAATATCGCTTTAAGTGGACATTTAAGCCTTTAATTTTAAAATCCTATATCAGAATAGTCTGATTTTACCCAGTGACAGTCTGAGATGTGTATACTCGCAACATGACGTGAAATTACTCTGGCTAACCATGAGGTTTCGTTTCTAGAGTAGCCTGAAAAAGAGTTAGATTATGGCCTTAATTTTCAGCATGAAACAGAGTTGAAATATAGCTTCAAGTGGACATTTAATCCTTTAATTGTAAAGTCCTATATTGGAATAGTCTGATATTACCCAGTGACAGTCTGGGATGTGTATAGTATCACCCTGACGTGAAATGAGTCTGGCTAAACATGAGGTTTCGTTTTTAGATCAGCCTGAAAAAGAGTTACAGTATGGCCTTAATTAGCAACATGAAAATATTTGAAATATCGCTTTAAGTGGACATTTAAGCCTTCAATTTTAAAATCCTATATCAGAATAGTCTGATTTTACCCAGTGACAGTCTGGGATGTGTATACCATCAACCTGAGGTGAAATTACTATGGCTAACCATGAGGTTTCGTTTCTAGAGCAGCCTGAAAAAGAGTTACAGTATGGCCCTAATTAGCAGCATGAAACAGAGTTGAAATATAGCTTCAAGTGCACATTTAAGCCTTTAATTTCAAAATCCTATATTGGAATAGTCTGATATTACCCAGTGACAGTCTGGGATGTGTATAGTATCACCCTGACGTGAAATGAGTCTGGCTAAACATGAGGTTTCGTTTTTAGATCAGCCTGAAAAAGAGTTACAGTATGGCCTTAATTAGCAGCATGAAAGAGAGTTGAAATATAGCTTTAAGTGGACATTTAAGCATTTCATGTTAAAGTCCTATATCAGAATGGTCTAATATTACCCAGTGACAGTCCTGGATGTGTATACTATCACCCTGATGTGAAATGAGTCTGGCTAAACAGGAGGTTTCGTTTTTAGAGCAACCTGAAAAAGGATTACAGTAAAGCTTTAATTGGCAGCCTGAAACAGAGTTGAAATATAGCTTTAGTGGACATTTAAGCCTTTAATTTTAAAATCCTGTATCAGAGTAGTCTGATATTACCCAGTGACAGTCTGGGATGTGTATACTATCACAATGAGGTGAAAGGAGTTGGGCTAAACAGGAGGTTTCGTTTTTAGAGCAGCCTGAAAAAGAATTACATTAAAGATTTAATTAGCAGCCTGAAACAGAGTTGAAATATAGCTTTAGGGGGACATTTAAGCCTTTAATTTTAAAATCCTGCATCAGAATAGTCTGATAATACCCAGTGACAGTCTGGGATGTGTACTCCATCATCCTGAGGTGAAATGAGTCTGGCTAAACAGGAGGTTTCGTTTTTAGAGCAGCCTGAAAAAGAAATTCAGTAAAGATTTAATTAGCAGCCTGAAACAGAGTTGAAATATAGCTTTAAGTGGACATTTAAGCCTTTCATTTTAAAATCTTACATCAGAATAGTCTGATAATACCCAGTGACAGTCTGGGATGTGTACAGTTTCACCCTGAGGTGAAATGAGTCTGGCTAAAAAGGAGGTTTCGTTTTTAGAGCAGCCTGAAAAATAGTTACAGTATGGCCTTAATTAGAAGCATGAAACAGAGGTGAAATATAGCTTTAAGTGGACATTTAAGCCTTTAATTTTAAACTCATGTATCAGAATAGTCTGATATTACCAAGTGACAGTCTGGGATGTGTATACTATCACACTGAGGTGAAAGGAGTCTGGCTAAACAGGAGGTTTCGTTTTTAGAGCAGCCTGAAAAAGAAATACAGTATGGCCATAATTAACAGCATGAAACGCAGTTGAAATATAGCTTTAAGTGGACATTTAAGCCTTTCATTTTAAAATCCTGTATCAGAATAGTCTGATTTTACCCAGTGACAGTCTGGGATGTGTATACCCTGTGTATACCCTGAGGTGAAATGAGTCTGGCTAAACAGGAGGTTTCGTTTTTAGAGCAGCCTGAAAAAGGATTACAGTAAAGCTTTAATTAGCATCATGAAAAAGAGTTCAAATATCGCTTTAAGTGGACATTTAAGCCTTTCATTTTAAAATCCTGTATCAGAATAGTCTGATTTTACCCAGTGACAGTCTGGGATGTGTATACTATCACCCTGAGGTGAAATGAGTCTGGCTAACCATGAGGTTTCGTTTCTAGAGCAGCCTGAAAAAGAGTTACAGTATGGCCATAATTAACAGCATGAAACACAGTTGAAATATCGCTTTAAGTGGACATTTAAGCCTTTAATTTTAAAATCCTATATCAGAATAGTCTGATTTTACCCAGTCACAGTCGGGGATGTGTATACTATCACCCTGAGGTGAAATGAGTCCGGCTAAAAAGGAGTTTTCGTTTTTAGAGCATCATGAAAAAGAGTTACAATATGGCTTTAATTAGCATCCTGAAAAATAGTTACAGTATGGCTTTAATTAGCAGCCTGAAACATAGTTGAAATTTAGCTTTAAGTGGACATTTAATCCTTTAATTTTAAAATCCTGTATCAGAATAGTCAGATTTTACCCAATGACAGTCTGGGATGTGTATACTATCAACCTGTGGTGAAATGAGTCTGGTAACCATGAGGTTTCGTTTCTAGAGCAGCCTGAAAAAGAGTTACAGTATGGCCATAATTAACAGCATGAAACGCAGTTGAAATATAGCTTTAAGTGGACATTTAAGCCTTTAATTTTAAAATACTGTATCAGAATAATCTGATTTTACCCAGTCACAGTCGGGGATGTGTATACTCGCAACCTGACGTGAAATTACTCTGGCTAACCATGAGGTTTCGTTTCTAGAGTAGCCTGAAAAAGAGTTAGATTATGGCCTTAATTTTCAGCATGAAACAGAGTTGAAATATAGCTTCAAGTGGACATGTAAGCCTTTAATTTTAAAGTCCTGTATTGGAATAGTCTGATATTACCCAGTGACAGTCTGGGATGTGTATAGTATCACCCTGACGTGAAATGAGTCCGGCTAAACAGGAGGTTTCGTTTTTAGAACCGCCTGAAAAAGAGTTACCGTATGGCCTTAATTAGCATCCTGAAAAAGAGTTGAAATATAGCTTTAAGTGGACATTTAAGCCTTTAATTTTAAAATCCTGTATCAGAATAGTCTGATTTTACCCAGTGACAGTCTGGGATGTGTATACTATCACCCTGAGGTGAAATGAGTCTGGCTAACCATGAGGTTTCGTTTCTAGAGCAGCCTGAAAAGAGTTACAGTATGGCCATAATTAGCAGCATCAAACACAATTGAAATATAGCTTTAAGTGGACATTTAAGCTTTTAATTTTAAAATCCTGTATCAGAATAGTCTGATTTTACCCAGTGACAGTCTGGGATGTGTATACTATCACCCTGAGTTGAAATGAGTCTGGCTAACCATGAGGTTTCGTTTCTAGAGCAGCCTGAAAAAGAGTTACAGTATGGCCTTAATTAGCAGCATGAAAAATAGTTGAAATATCATTTAAGTGGACATTTAAGCCTTTAATTTTAAAATCCTGTATCAGAATAGACTGATTTTACCCAGTGACAGTCTGGGATGTGTATACTATCACCCTGAGGTGAAATGAGTCTGGCTAAACAGGAGGTTTCGTTTTTAGAGCAGCCTGAAAAAGGATTACAGTAAAGCTTTAATTAGCATCATGAAAAATAGTTCAAATATCGCTTTAAGTGGACATTTAAGCCTTTCATTTTAAAATCCTGTATCAGAATAGTCTGATTTTACCCAGTGACAGTCTGGGATGTGTATACTATCACCCTGAGGTGAAATGAGTCTGGCTAACCATGAGGTTTCGTTTCTAGAGCAGCCTGAAAAAGAGTTACAGTATGGCCATAATTAACAGCATGAAACACAGTTGAAATATAGCTTCAAGTGGACATGTAAGCCTTTAATTTTAAAGTCCTGTATTGGAATAGTCTGATATTACCCAGTGACAGTCTGGGATGTGTATAGTATCACCCTGACGTGAAATGAGTCCGGCTAAACAGGAGGTTTCGTTTTTAGAACCGCCTGAAAAAGAGTTACCGTATGGCCTTAATTAGCATCCTGAAAAAGAGTTCAAATATCGCTTTAAGTGGACATTTAAGCCTTTAATTTTAAAATCCTGTATCACAATAGTCTGATTTTACCCAGTGACAGTCTGGGATGTGTGTACTATCAACCTGAGGTGAAATGACTCTGGCTAACGATGAGGTTTCGTTTCTAGAGCAGCCTGAAAAAGAGTTACAGTATGGCCTTAATTAGCAGCATGAAAAATAGTTGAAATATCATTTAAGTGGACATTTAAGCATTTCATTTTAAAGTCCTGTATCAGAATAGTCTGATATTACCCAGTGGCAGTCTGAGATGTGTATACTCGCAACCTGACGTGAAATTACTCTGGCTAACCATGAAGTTTCGTTTCTAGAGTAGCCTGAAAAAAGAGTTAGATTATGGCCTTAATTTTCAGCATGAAACAGAGTTGAAATATAGCTTCAAGTGGACATGTAAGCCTTTAATTTTAAAGTCCTATATTGGAATAGTCTGATATTACCCAGTGACAGTCTGGGATGTGAATAGTATCACCCTGACGTGAAATGAGTCTGGCTAAACATGAGGTTTCATTTTTAGATCAGCCTGAAAAAGAGTTATAGTATGGCCTTAATTAGCAGCATGAAAGAGAGTTGAAATATAGCTTTAAGTGGACATTTAAGCATTTCATTTTAAAGTCCTATATCAGAATGGTCTGATATTACCCAGTGACAGTCCTGGATGTGTATACTATCACCCTGAGGTGAAATGAGTCTGGCTAACCATGAGGTTTCGTTTCTAGAGCAGCGTGAAAAAGAGTTACCGCATGGCCTTAATTAGCATCCTGAAAAAGAGTTCAAAATATTGCTTTAAGTGGACATTTAAGCCTTTAATTTTAAAATCCTGTATCAGAATAGTCTGATTTTACCCAGTGACAGTCTGGGATGTGTGTACTATCAACCTGAGGTGAAATGACTCTGGCTAACGATGAGGTTTCGTTTGTAGAGCAGCCTGAAAAAGAGTTACAGTATGGCCATAATTAACAGCATGAAACACAGTTGAAATATAGCTTTAAGTGGACATTTAAGCATTTCATTTTAAAGTCCTGTATCAGAATAGTCTGATATTACCCAGTGACAGTCTGAGATGTGTATACTCGCAACCTGACGTGAAATTACTCTGGCTAACCATGAGGTTTCGTTTCTAGAGTAGCCTGAAAAAGAGTTAGATTATGGCCTTAATTTTCAGCATGAAACAGAGTTGAAATATAGCTTCAAGTGGACATTTAAGCCTTTAATTTTAAAGTCCTATATTGGAATAGTCTGATATTACCCAGTGACAGTCTGGGATGTGTATAGTATCACCCTGACGTGAAATGAGTCTGGCTAAACATGAGGTTTCGTTTTTAGATCAGCCTAAAATAGAGTTACAGTATGGCCTTAATTAGCAGCATGAAAGAGATTTGAAATATAGCTTTAAGTGAACATTTAAGCATTTCCTTTTAAAGTCCTATATCAGAATGGTCTGATATTACGCAGTGACAGTCCTGGATGTGTATACTATCACCCTGAGGTGAAATGAGTCTGGCTAACCATGAGGTTTCGTTTCTAGAGCAGCCTGAAAAAGAGTTACAGTATGGCCTTAATTAGCAACATGAAAAGAGTTGAAATATCGCTTTAAGTGGACATTTAAGCGTTCAATTTTAAAATCCTATATCAGAATAGTCTGATTTTACCCAGTGACAGTCTGGGATGTGTATACCATCAACCTGAGATGAAATTACTATGGCTAACCATGAGGTTTCGTTTCTAGAGCAGCCTGAAAAAGAGTTACAGTATGGCCCTAATTAGCAGCATGAAACAGAGTTGAAATATAGCTTCAAGTGCACATTTAAGCCTTTAATTTCAAAATCCTATATCAGAATAGTCTGATTTTACCCAGTGACAGTCTGGGATGTGTATACTATCAACCTGAGGTGAAATGACTCTGGCTAACCATGAGGTTTCGTTTCTAGAGTAGCCTCAAAAAGAGTTAGATTATGGCCTTAATTTTCAGCACGAAACAGAGTTGAAATATAGCTTCAAGTGGACATTTAAGCCTTTAATTTAAAAGTCCTATATTGGAATATTCTGATATTACCCAGTGACAGTCTGGGATGTGTATAGTATCACCCTGACGTGAAATGAGTCTGGCTAAACATGAGGTTTCGTTTTTAGATCAGCCTGAAAAAGAGTTACAGTATGGCCTTAATTAGCAGCATGAAAGAGAGTTGAAATATAGCTTTAAGTGGACATTTAAGCATTTCATTTTAAAGTCCTATATCAGAATGGTCTAATATTACCCAGTGACAGTCCTGGATGTGTATACTATCACCCTGAGGTGAAATGAGTCTGGCTAACCATGAGGTTTCGTTTCTAGAGCAGCCTGAAAAAGAGTTACAGTATGGCCTTAATTAGCAACATGAAAAGAGTTGAAATATCGCTTTAAGTGGACATTTAAGCATTCAATTTTAAAATCCTATATCAGAATAGTCTGATTTTACCCAGTGACAGTCTGGGATGTGTATACCATCAACCTGAGGTGAAATTACTATGGCTAACCATGAGGTTTCGTTTCTAGAGCAGCCTGAAAAAGAGTTACAGTATGGCCCTAATTAGCAGCATGAAACAGAGTTGAAATATAGCTTCAAGTGCACATTTAAGCCTTTAATTTCAAAATCCTATATTGGAATAGTCTGATATTACCCAGTGACAGTCTGGGATGTGTATAGTATCACCCTGACGTGAAATGAGTCTGGCTAAACATGAGGTTTCGTTTTTAGATCAGCCTGAAAAAGAGTTACAGTATGGCCTTAATTAGCAGCATGAAAGAGAGTTGAAATATAGCTTTAAGTGGACATTTCAGCATTTCATGTTAAAGTCCTATATCAGAATGGTCTAATATTACCCAGTGACAGTCCTGGATGTGTATACTATCACCCTGAGGTGAAATGAGTATGGCTAAACAGGAGGTTTCGTTTTTAGACCAACCTGAAAAAGGATTACAGTAAAGCTTTAATTGGCAGCCTGAAACAGAGTTGAAATATAGCTTTAGTGGACATTTAAGCCTTTAATTTTAAAATCCTGTATCAGAATAGTCTGATATTACCCAGAGGCAGTCTGGGATGTGTATACTATCACCCGGAGGTGAAATGAGTCTGGCTAAAAAGGAGGTTTCGTTTTTAGAGCATCATAAAAAAGAGTTACAATATGGCTTTAATTAGCAGCCTGAAAAAGAGTTACAGTATGGCCTTAATTAGCAGCATGAAAAAGAGTTGAAATATCGCTTTAAGTGGACATTTAAGCCTTTAATTTTAAAATCCTATATCAGAATAGTCTGATTTTACCCAGTGACAGTCTGAGATGTGTATACTCGCAACCTGACGTGAAATTACTCTGGCTAACCATGAGGTTTCGTTTCTAGAGTAGCCTGAAAAAGAGTTAGATTATGGCCTTAATTTTCAGCATGAAACAGAGTTGAAATATAGCTTCAAGTGCACATTTAAGCTTTTAATTTCAAAATCCTATATTGGAATAGTCTGATATTACCCAGTGACAGTCTGGGATGTGTATAGTATCACCCTGACGTGAAATGAGTCTGGCTAAACATGAGGTTTCGTTTTTAGATCAGCCTGAAAAAGAGTTACAGTATGGCCATAATTAACAGCATGAAACACAGTTGAAATATCGCTTTAAGTGGACATTTAAGCCTTTAATTTTAAAATCCTATATCAGAATAGTCTGATTTTACCCAGTCACAGTCGGGGATGTGTATACTATCACCCTGAGGTGAAATGAGTCCGGCTAAAAAGGAGTTTTCGTTTTTAGAGCATCATGAAAAAGAGTTACAATATGGCTTTAATTAGCATCCTGAAAAATAGTTACAGTATGGCTTTAATTAGCAGCCTGAAACATAGTTGAAATTTAGCTTTAAGTGGACATTTAATCCTTTAATTTTAAAATCCTGTATCAGAATAGTCAGATTTTACCCAATGACAGTCTGGGATGTGTATACTATCAACCTGTGGTGAAATGAGTCTGGTAACCATGAGGTTTCGTTTCTAGAGCAGCCTGAAAAAGAGTTACAGTATGGCCATAATTAACAGCATGAAACGCAGTTGAAATATAGCTTTAAGTGGACATTTAAGCCTTTAATTTTAAAATACTGTATCAGAATAATCTGATTTTACCCAGTCACAGTCGGGGATGTGTATACTCGCAACCTGACGTGAAATTACTCTGGCTAACCATGAGGTTTCGTTTCTAGAGTAGCCTGAAAAAGAGTTAGATTATGGCCTTAATTTTCAGCATGAAACAGAGTTGAAATATAGCTTCAAGTGGACATGTAAGCCTTTAATTTTAAAGTCCTGTATTGGAATAGTCTGATATTACCCAGTGACAGTCTGGGATGTGTATAGTATCACCCTGACGTGAAATGAGTCCGGCTAAACAGGAGGTTTCGTTTTTAGAACCGCCTGAAAAAGAGTTACCGTATGGCCTTAATTAGCATCCTGAAAAAGAGTTGAAATATAGCTTTAAGTGGACATTTAAGCCTTTAATTTTAAAATCCTGTATCAGAATAGTCTGATTTTACCCAGTGACAGTCTGGGATGTGTATACTATCACCCTGAGGTGAAATGAGTCTGGCTAACCATGAGGTTTCGTTTCTAGAGCAGCCTGAAAAGAGTTACAGTATGGCCATAATTAGCAGCATCAAACACAATTGAAATATAGCTTTAAGTGGACATTTAAGCTTTTAATTTTAAAATCCTGTATCAGAATAGTCTGATTTTACCCAGTGACAGTCTGGGATGTGTATACTATCACCCTGAGGTGAAATGAGTCTGGCTAACCATGAGGTTTCGTTTCTAGAGCAGCCTGAAAAAGAGTTACAGTATGGCCTTAATTAGCAGCATGAAAAATAGTTGAAATATCATTTAAGTGGACATTTAAGCCTTTAATTTTAAAATCCTGTATCAGAATAGACTGATTTTACCCAGTGACAGTCTGGGATGTGTATACTATCACCCTGAGGTGAAATGAGTCTGGCTAAACAGGAGGTTTCGTTTTTAGAGCAGCCTGAAAAAGGATTACAGTAAAGCTTTAATTAGCATCATGAAAAATAGTTCAAATATCGCTTTAAGTGGACATTTAAGCCTTTCATTTTAAAATCCTGTATCAGAATAGTCTGATTTTACCCAGTGACAGTCTGGGATGTGTATACTATCACCCTGAGGTGAAATGAGTCTGGCTAACCATGAGGTTTCGTTTCTAGAGCAGCCTGAAAAAGAGTTACAGTATGGCCATAATTAACAGCATGAAACACAGTTGAAATATAGCTTCAAGTGGACATGTAAGCCTTTAATTTTAAAGTCCTGTATTGGAATAGTCTGATATTACCCAGTGACAGTCTGGGATGTGTATAGTATCACCCTGACGTGAAATGAGTCCGGCTAAACAGGAGGTTTCGTTTTTAGAACCGCCTGAAAAAGAGTTACCGTATGGCCTTAATTAGCATCCTGAAAAAGAGTTCAAATATCGCTTTAAGTGGACATTTAAGCCTTTAATTTTAAAATCCTGTATCACAATAGTCTGATTTTACCCAGTGACAGTCTGGGATGTGTGTACTATCAACCTGAGGTGAAATGACTCTGGCTAACGATGAGGTTTCGTTTCTAGAGCAGCCTGAAAAAGAGTTACAGTATGGCCTTAATTAGCAGCATGAAAAATAGTTGAAATATCATTTAAGTGGACATTTAAGCATTTCATTTTAAAGTCCTGTATCAGAATAGTCTGATATTACCCAGTGGCAGTCTGAGATGTGTATACTCGCAACCTGACGTGAAATTACTCTGGCTAACCATGAAGTTTCGTTTCTAGAGTAGCCTGAAAAAAGAGTTAGATTATGGCCTTAATTTTCAGCATGAAACTGAGTTGAAATATATCTTCAAGTGGACATGTAAGCCTTTAATTTTAAAGTCCTATATTGGAATAGTCTGATATTACCCAGTGACAGTCTGGGATGTGAATAGTATCACCCTGACGTGAAATGAGTCTGGCTAAACATGAGGTTTCATTTTTAGATCAGCCTGAAAAAGAGTTATAGTATGGCCTTAATTAGCAGCATGAAAGAGAGTTGAAATATAGCTTTAAGTGGACATTTAAGCATTTCATTTTAAAGTCCTATATCAGAATGGTCTGATATTACCCAGTGACAGTCCTGGATGTGTATACTATCACCCTGAGGTGAAATGAGTCTGGCTAACCATGAGGTTTCGTTTCTAGAGCAGCGTGAAAAAGAGTTACCGCATGGCCTTAATTAGCATCCTGAAAAAGAGTTCAAAATATTGCTTTAAGTGGACATTTAAGCCTTTAATTTTAAAATCCTGTATCAGAATAGTCTGATTTTACCCAGTGACAGTCTGGGATGTGTGTACTATCAACCTGAGGTGAAATGACTCTGGCTAACGATGAGGTTTCGTTTGTAGAGCAGCCTGAAAAAGAGTTACAGTATGGCCATAATTAACAGCATGAAACACAGTTGAAATATAGCTTTAAGTGGACATTTAAGCATTTCATTTTAAAGTCCTGTATCAGAATAGTCTGATATTACCCAGTGACAGTCTGAGATGTGTATACTCGCAACCTGACGTGAAATTACTCTGGCTAACCATGAGGTTTCGTTTCTAGAGTAGCCTGAAAAAGAGTTAGATTATGGCCTTAATTTTCAGCATGAAACAGAGTTGAAATATAGCTTCAAGTGGACATTTAAGCCTTTAATTTTAAAGTCCTATATTGGAATAGTCTGATATTACCCAGTGACAGTCTGGGATGTGTATAGTATCACCCTGACGTGAAATGAGTCTGGCTAAACATGAGGTTTCGTTTTTAGATCAGCCTAAAAAAGAGTTACAGTATGGCCTTAATTAGCAGCATGAAAGAGATTTGAAATATAGCTTTAAGTGAACATTTAAGCATTTCCTTTTAAAGTCCTATATCAGAATGGTCTGATATTACGCAGTGACAGTCCTGGATGTGTATACTATCACCCTGAGGTGAAATGAGTCTGGCTAACCATGAGGTTTCGTTTCTAGAGCAGCCTGAAAAAGAGTTACAGTATGGCCTTAATTAGCAACATGAAAAGAGTTGAAATATCGCTTTAAGTGGACATTTAAGCGTTCAATTTTAAAATCCTATATCAGAATAGTCTGATTTTACCCAGTGACAGTCTGGGATGTGTATACCATCAACCTGAGATGAAATTACTATGGCTAACCATGAGGTTTCGTTTCTAGAGCAGCCTGAAAAAGAGTTACAGTATGGCCCTAATTAGCAGCATGAAACAGAGTTGAAATATAGCTTCAAGTGCACATTTAAGCCTTTAATTTCAAAATCCTATATCAGAATAGTCTGATTTTACCCAGTGACAGTCTGGGATGTGTATACTATCAACCTGAGGTGAAATGACTCTGGCTAACCATGAGGTTTCGTTTCTAGAGTAGCCTCAAAAAGAGTTAGATTATGGCCTTAATTTTCAGCACGAAACAGAGTTGAAATATAGCTTCAAGTGGACATTTAAGCCTTTAATTTAAAAGTCCTATATTGGAATATTCTGATATTACCCAGTGACAGTCTGGGATGTGTATAGTATCACCCTGACGTGAAATGAGTCTGGCTAAACATGAGGTTTCGTTTTTAGATCAGCCTGAAAAAGAGTTACAGTATGGCCTTAATTAGCAGCATGAAAGAGAGTTGAAATATAGCTTTAAGTGGACATTTAAGCATTTCATTTTAAAGTCCTATATCAGAATGGTCTAATATTACCCAGTGACAGTCCTGGATGTGTATACTATCACCCTGAGATGAAATGAGTCTGGCTAACCATGAGGTTTCGTTTCTAGAGCAGCCTGAAAAAGAGTTACAGTATGGCCTTAATTAGCAACATGAAAAGAGTTGAAATATCGCTTTAAGTGGACATTTAAGCATTCAATTTTAAAATCCTATATCAGAATAGTCTGATTTTACCCAGTGACAGTCTGGGATGTGTATACCATCAACCTGAGGTGAAATTACTATGGCTAACCATGAGGTTTCGTTTCTAGAGCAGCCTGAAAAAGAGTTACAGTATGGCCCTAATTAGCAGCATGAAACAGAGTTGAAATATAGCTTCAAGTGCACATTTAAGCCTTTAATTTCAAAATCCTATATTGGAATAGTCTGATATTACCCAGTGACAGTCTGGGATGTGTATAGTATCACCCTGACGTGAAATGAGTCTGGCTAAACATGAGGTTTCGTTTTTAGATCAGCCTGAAAAAGAGTTACAGTATGGCCTTAATTAGCAGCATGAAAGAGAGTTGAAATATAGCTTTAAGTGGACATTTCAGCATTTCATGTTAAAGTCCTATATCAGAATGGTCTAATATTACCCAGTGACAGTCCTGGATGTGTATACTATCACCCTGAGGTGAAATGAGTATGGCTAAACAGGAGGTTTCGTTTTTAGACCAACCTGAAAAAGGATTACAGTAAAGCTTTAATTGGCAGCCTGAAACAGAGTTGAAATATAGCTTTAGTGGACATTTAAGCCTTTAATTTTAAAATCCTGTATCAGAATAGTCTGATATTACCCAGAGGCAGTCTGGGATGTGTATACTATCACCCGGAGGTGAAATGAGTCTGGCTAAAAAGGAGGTTTCGTTTTTAGAGCATCATAAAAAAGAGTTACAATATGGCTTTAATTAGCAGCCTGAAAAAGAGTTACAGTATGGCCTTAATTAGCAGCATGAAAAAGAGTTGAAATATCGCTTTAAGTGGACATTTAAGCCTTTAATTTTAAAATCCTATATCAGAATAGTCTGATTTTACCCAGTGACAGTCTGAGATGTGTATACTCGCAACCTGACGTGAAATTACTCTGGCTAACCATGAGGTTTCGTTTCTAGAGTAGCCTGAAAAAGAGTTAGATTATGGCCTTAATTTTCAGCATGAAACAGAGTTGAAATATAGCTTCAAGTGGACATTTAATCCTTTAATTTTAAAGTCCTATATTGGAATAGTCTGATATTACCCAGTGACAGTCTGGGATGTGTATAGTATCACCCTGAGGTGAAATGAGTCTGGCTAACCATGAGGTTTCGTTTCTAGAGCAGCCTGAAAAAGAGTTACAGTATGGCCTTAATTAGCAGCATGAAATAGAGTTGAAATATAGCTTTGAGTGGACATTTAAGCATTTCATTTTAAAGTCCTATATCAGAATGGTCTGATATTACCCAGTGACAGTCCTGGATATGTATACTATCACCCTGACGTGAAATGAGTCTGGCTAACCATGAGGTTTCGTTTCTAGAGCAGCCTGAAAAAGAGTTACAGTATGGCCTTAATTAGCAACATGAAAAGAGTTGGAATATCGCTTTAAGTGGACATTTAAGCCTTCAATTTTAAAATCCTATATCAGAATAGTCTGATTTTACCCAGTGACAGTCTGGGATGTGTATAGTATCACCCTGACGTGAAATGAGTCTGGCTAAACATGAGGTTTCGTTTTTAGATCAGCCTGAAAAAGAGTTATAGTATGGCCTCAATTAGCAGCATGAAAGATAGTTGAAATATAGCTTTAAGTGGACATTTAAGCATTTCATTTTAAAGTCCTACATCAGAATGGTCTGATATTACGCAGTGACAGTCCTGGATGTGTATACTATCACCCTGAGGTGAAATGAGTCTGGCTAACCATGAGGTTTCGTTTCTAGAGCAGCCTGAAAAAGAGTTACCGTATGGCCTTAATTAGCATCCTGAAAAAGAGTTCAAAATATCGCTTTAAGTGGACATTTAAGCCTTTAATTTTAAAATCCTGTATCAGAATAGTCTGATTTTACCCAGTGACAGTCTGGGATGTGTGTACTATCAACCTGAGGTGAAATGACTCTGGCTAACGATGAGGTTTCGTTTCTAGAGCAGCCTGAAAAAGAGTTACAGTATGGCCATAATTAACAGCATGAAACACAGTTGAAATATAGCTTTAAGTGGACATTTAAGCATTTCATTTTAAAGTCCTGTATCAGAATAGTCTGATATTACCCAGTGACAGTCTGAGATGTGTATACTCGCAACCTGACGTGAAATTACTCTGGGTAACCATGAGGTTTCGTTTCTAGAGTAGCCTGAAAAAGAGTTAGATTATGGCCTTAATTTTCAGCATGAAACAGAGTTGAAATATAGATTCAAGTGGACATGTAAGCCTTTAATTTTAAAGTCCTATATTGGAATAGTCTGATATTACCCAGTGACAGTCTGGGATGTGTATAGTATCACCCTGACGTGAAATGAGTCTGGCTAAACATGAGGTTTCGTTTTTAGATCAGCCTGAAAAAGAGTTATAGTATGGCCTTAATTAGCAGCATGAAAGAGAGTTGAAATATAGCTTTAAGTGGACATTTAAGCATTTCATTTTAAAGTCCTATATCAGAATGGTCTGATATTACCCAGTGACAGTCCTGGATGTGTATACTATCACCCTGAGGTGAAATGAGTCTGGCTAACCATGAGGTTTCGTTTCTAGAGCAGCCTGAAAAAGAGTTACCGTATGGCCTTAATTAGCATCCTGAAAAAGAGTTCAAAATATCGCTTTAAGTGGACATTTAAGCCTTTAATTTTAAAATCCTGTATCAGAATAGTCTGATTTTACCCAGTGACAGTCTGGGATGTGTGTACTATCAACCTGAGGTGAAATGACTCTGGCTAACGATGAGGTTTCGTTTCTAGAGCAGCCTGAAAAAGAGTTACAGTATGGCCATAATTAACAGCATGAAACACAGTTGAAATATAGCTTTAAGTGGACATTTAAGCATTTCATTTTAAAGTCCTGTATCAGAATAGTCTGATATTACCCAGTGACAGTCTGAGATGTGTATACTCGCAACCTGACGTGAAATTACTCTGGGTAACCATGAGGTTTCGTTTCTAGAGTAGCCTGAAAAAGAGTTAGATTATGGCCTTAATTTTCAGCATGAAACAGAGTTGAAATATAGATTCAAGTGGACATGTAAGCCTTTAATTTTAAAGTCCTATATTGGAATAGTCTGATATTACCCAGTGACAGTCTGGGATGTGTATAGTATCACCCTGACGTGAAATGAGTCTGGCTAAACATGAGGTTTCGTTTTTAGATCAGCCTGAAAAAGAGTTATAGTATGGCCTTAATTAGCAGCATGAAAGATAGTTGAAATATAGCTTTAAGTGGACATTTAAGCATTTCATTTTAAAGTCCTATATCAGAATGGTCTGATATTACCCAGTGACAGTCCTGGATGTGTATACTATCACCCTGAGGTGAAATGAGTCTGGCTAACCATGAGGTTTCGTTTCTAGAGCAGCCTGAAAAAGAGTTACAGTATGGCCCTAATTAGCAGCATGAAACAGAGTTGAAATATAGCTTCAAGTGCACATTTAAGCCTTTAATTTCAAAATCCTATATTGGAATAGTCTGATATTACCCAGTGACAGTCTGGGATGTGTATAGTATCACCCTGACGTGAAATGAGTCTGGCTAAACATGAGGTTTCGTTTTTAGATCAGCCTGAAAAAGAGTTACAGTATGGCCTTAATTAGCAGCATGAAAGAGAGTTGAAATATAGCTTTAAGTGGACATTTAAGCATTTCATGTTAAAGTCCTATATCAGAATGGTCTAATATTACCCAGTGACAGTCCTGGATGTGTATACTATCACCCTGAGGTGAAATGAGTCTGGCTAAACAGGAGGTTTCGTTTTTAGAGCAACCTGAAAAAGGATTACAGTAAAGCTTTAATTGGCAGCCTGAAACAGAGTTGAAATATAGCTTTAGTGGACATTTAAGCCTTTAATTTTAAAATCCTGTATCAGAATAGTCTGATATTACCCAGAGGCAGTCTGGGATGTGTATACTATCACCCGGAGGTGAAATGAGTCTGGCTAAAAAGGAGGTTTCGTTTTTAGAGCATCATAAAAAAGAGTTACAATATGGCTTTAATTAGCAGCCTGAAAAAGAGTTACAGTATGGCCTTAATTAGCAGCATGAAAAAGAGTTGAAATATCGCTTTAAGTGGACATTTAAGCCTTTAATTTTAAAATCCTATATCAGAATAGTCTGATTTTACCCAGTGACAGTCTGAGATGTGTATACTCGCAACCTGACGTGAAATTACTCTGGCTAACCATGAGGTTTCGTTTCTAGAGTAGCCTGAAAAAGAGTTAGATTATGGCCTTAATTTTCAGCATGAAACAGAGTTGAAATATAGCTTCAAGTGGACATTTAATCCTTTAATTTTAAAGTCCTATATTGGAATAGTCTGATATTACCCAGTGACAGTCTGGGATGTGTATAGTATCACCCTGAGGTGAAATGAGTCTGGCTAACCATGAGGTTTCGTTTCTAGAGCAGCCTGAAAAAGAGTTACAGTATGGCCTTAATTAGCAGCATGAAATAGAGTTGAAATATAGCTTTGAGTGGACATTTAAGCATTTCATTTTAAAGTCCTATATCAGAATGGTCTGATATTACCCAGTGACAGTCCTGGATATGTATACTATCACCCTGACGTGAAATGAGTCTGGCTAACCATGAGGTTTCGTTTCTAGAGCAGCCTGAAAAAGAGTTACAGTATGGCCTTAATTAGCAACATGAAAAGAGTTGGAATATCGCTTTAAGTGGACATTTAAGCCTTCAATTTTAAAATCCTATATCAGAATAGTCTGATTTTACCCAGTGACAGTCTGGGATGTGTATAGTATCACCCTGACGTGAAATGAGTCTGGCTAAACATGAGGTTTCGTTTTTAGATCAGCCTGAAAAAGAGTTATAGTATGGCCTCAATTAGCAGCATGAAAGATAGTTGAAATATAGCTTTATGTGGACATTTAAGCATTTCATTTTAAAGTCCTACATCAGAATAGTCTGATATTACGCAGTGACAGTCCTGGGTGTGTATACTATCACCCTGAGGTGAAATGAGTCTGGCTAACCATGAGGTTTCGTTTCTAGAGCAGCCTGAAAAAGAGTTACCGTATGGCCTTAATTAGCATCCTGAAAAATAGTTCAAAATATCGCTTTAAGTGGACATTTAAGCCTTTAATTTTAAAATCCTGTATCAGAATAGTCTGATTTTACCCAGTGACAGTCTGGGATGTGTGTACTATCAACCTGAGGTGAAATGACTCTGGCTAACGATGAGGTTTCGTTTCTAGAGCAGCCTGAAAAAGAGTTACAGTATGGCCATAATTAACAGCATGAAACACAGTTGAAATATAGCTTTAAGTGGACATTTAAGCATTTCATTTTAAAGTCCTGTATCAGAATAGTCTGATATTACCCAGTGACAGTCTGAGATGTGTATACTCGCAACCTGACGTGAAATTACTCTGGGTAACCATGAGGTTTCGTTTCTAGAGTAGCCTGAAAAAGAGTTAGATTATGGCCTTAATTTTCAGCATGAAACAGAGTTGAAATATAGATTCAAGTGGACATGTAAGCCTTTAATTTTAAAGTCCTATATTGGAATAGTCTGATATTACCCAGTGACAGTCTGGGATGTGTATAGTATCACCCTGACGTGAAATGAGTCTGGCTAAACATGAGGTTTCGTTTTTAGATCAGCCTGAAAAAGAGTTATAGTATGGCCTTAATTAGCAGCATGAAAGAGAGTTGAAATATAGCTTTAAGTGGACATTTAAGCATTTCATTTTAAAGTCCTATATCAGAATGGTCTGATATTACCCAGTGACAGTCCTGGATGTGTATACTATCACCCTGAGGTGAAATGAGTCTGGCTAACCATGAGGTTTCGTTTCTAGAGCAGCCTGAAAAAGAGTTACCGTATGGCCTTAATTAGCATCCTGAAAAAGAGTTCAAAATATCGCTTTAAGTGGAGATTTAAGCCTTTAATTTTAAAATCCTGTATCAGAATAGTCTGATTTTACCCAGTGACAGTCTGTGATGTGTGTACTATCAACCTGAGGTGAAATGACTCTGGCTAACGATGAGGTTTCGTTTCTAGAGCAGCCTGAAAAAGAGTTACAGTATGGCCATAATTAACAGCATGAAACACAGTTGAAATATAGCTTTAAGTGGACATTTAAGCATTTCATTTTAAAGTCCTGTATCAGAATTGTCTGATATTACCCAGTGACAGTCTGAGATGTGTATACTCGCAACCTGACGTGAAATTACTCTGGCTAACAATGAGGTTTCGTTTCTAGAGTAGCCTGAAAAAGAGTTAGATTATGGCCTTAATTTTCAGCATGAAACATAGTTGAAATATAGCTTCAAGTGGACATTTAAGCCTTTATTTTTAAAGTCCTATATTGGAATAGTCTGATATTACCCAGTGACAGTCTGGGATGTGTATAGTATCACCCTGACGTGAAATGAGTCTGGCTAAACATGAGGTTTCGTTTTTAGATCAGCCTGAAAAAGAGTTACAGTATGGCCTTAATTAGCAGCATGAAAGAGAGTTGAAAAATAGCTTTAAGTGGACATTTAAGCATTTCATTTTAAAGTCCTATATCAGAATGGTCTAATATTACCCAGTGACAGTCCTGGATGTGTATACTATCACCCTGAGGTGAAATGAGTCTGGCTAACCATGAGGTTTCGTTTCTAGAGCAGCCTGAAAAAGAGTTATAGTATGGCCTCAATTAGCAGCATGAAAGATAGTTGAAATATAGCTTTATGTGGACATTTAAGCATTTCATTTTAAAGTCCTACATCAGAATAGTCTGATATCACGCAGTGACAGTCCTGGGTGTGGATACTATCACCCTGAGGTGAAATGAGTCTGGCTAACCATGAGGTTTCGTTTCTAGAGCAGCCTGAAAAAGAGTTACCGTATGGCCTTAATTAGCATCCTGAAAAAGAGTTCAAAATATCGCTTTAAGTGGACATTTAAGCCTTTAATTTTAAAATCCTGTATCAGAATAGTCTGATTTTACCCAGTGACAGTCTGGGATGTGTGTACTATCAACCTGAGGTGAAATGACTCTGGCTAACGATGAGGTTTCGTTTCTAGAGCAGCCTGAAAAAGAGTTACAGTATGGCCATAATTAACAGCATGAAACACAGTTGAAATATAGCTTTAAGTGGACATTTAAGCATTTCATTTTAAAGTCCTGTATCAGAATAGTCTGATATTACCCAGTGACAGTCTGAGATGTGTATACTCGCAACCTGACGTGAAATTACTCTGGGTAACCATGAGGTTTCGTTTCTAGAGTAGCCTGAAAAAGAGTTAGATTATGGCCTTAATTTTCAGCATGAAACAGAGTTGAAATATAGATTCAAGTGGACATGTAAGCCTTTAATTTTAAAGTCCTATATTGGAATAGTCTGATATTACCCAGTGACAGTCTGGGATGTGTATAGTATCACCCTGACGTGAAATGAGTCTGGCTAAACATGAGGTTTCGTTTTTAGATCAGCCTGAAAAAAAGTTATAGTATGGCCTTAATTAGCAGCATGAAAGAGAGTTGAAATATAGCTTTAAGTGGACATTTAAGCATTTCATTTTAAAGTCCTATATCAGAATGGTCTGATATTACCCAGTGACAGTCCTGGATGTGTATACTATCACCCTGAGGTGAAATGAGTCTGGCTAACCATGAGGTTTCGTTTCTAGAGCAGCCTGAAAAAGAGTTACCGTATGGCCTTAATTAGCATCCTGAAAAAGAGTTCAAAATATCGCTTTAAGTGGAGATTTAAGCCTTTAATTTTAAAATCCTGTATCAGAATAGTCTGATTTTACCCAGTGACAGTCTGTGATGTGTGTACTATCAACCTGAGGTGAAATGACTCTGGCTAACGATGAGGTTTCGTTTCTAGAGCAGCCTGAAAAAGAGTTACAGTATGGCCATAATTAACAGCATGAAACACAGTTGAAATATAGCTTTAAGTGGACATTTAAGCATTTCATTTTAAAGTCCTGTATCAGAATTGTCTGATATTACCCAGTGACAGTCTGAGATGTGTATACTCGCAACCTGACGTGAAATTACTCTGGCTAACCATGAGGTTTCGTTTCTAGAGTAGCCTGAAAAAGAGTTAGATTATGGCCTTAATTTTCAGCATGAAACATAGTTGAAATATAGCTTCAAGTGGACATTTAAGCCTTTATTTTTAAAGTCCTATATTGGAATAGTCTGATATTACCCAGTGACAGTCTGGGATGTGTATAGTATCACCCTGACGTGAAATGAGTCTGGCTAAACATGAGGTTTCGTTTTTAGATCAGCCTGAAAAAGAGTTACAGTATGGCCTTAATTAGCAGCATGAAAGAGAGTTGAAAAATAGCTTTAAGTGGACATTTAAGCATTTCATTTTAAAGTCCTATATCAGAATGGTCTAATATTACCCAGTGACAGTCCTGGATGTGTATACTATCACCCTGAGGTGAAATGAGTCTGGCTAACCATGAGGTTTCGTTTCCAGAGCAGCCTGAAAAAGAGTTACAGTATGGCCTTAATTAGCAACATGAAAAGAGTTGAAATATCGCTTTAAGTGGACATTTAAGCATTCAATTTTAAAATCCTATATCAGAATAGTCTGATTTTACCCAGTGACAGTCTGGGATGTGTATACCATCAACCTGAGGTGAAATTACTATGGCTAACCATGAGGTTTCGTTTCTAGAGCAGCCTGAAAAAGAGTTACAGTATGGCCATAATTAGCAGCATGAAACAGAGTTGAAATATAGCTTCAAGTGCACATTTAAGCCTTTAATTTCAAAATCCTATATTGGAATAGTCTGATATTACCCAGTGACAGTCTGGGATGTGTATAGTATCACCCTGACGTGAAATGAGTCTGGCTAAACATGAGGTTTCGTTTTTAGATCAGCCTGAAAAAGAGTTACAGTATGGCCTTAATTAGCAGCATGAAAGAGAGTTGAAATATAGCTTTAAGTGGACATTTAAGCATTTCATGTTAAAGTCCTATATCAGAATGGTCTAATATTACCCAGTGACAGTCCTGGATGTGTATACTATCACCCTGAGGTGAAATGAGTCTGGCTAAACAGGAGGTTTCGTTTTTAGAGCAACCTGAAAAAGGATTACAGTAAAGCTTTAATTAGCAGCCTGAAAAAGAGTTACAGTATGGCCTTAATTAGCAGCATGAAAAAGAGTTGAAATATCGCTTTAAGTGGACATTTAAGCCTTTAATTTTAAAATCCTATATCAGAATAGTCTGATTTTACCCAGTGACAGTCTGAGATGTGTATACTCGCAACCTGACGTGAAATTACTCTGGCTAACCATGAGGTTTAGTTTCTAGAGTAGCCTGAAAAAGAGTTAGATTATGGCCTTAATTTTCAGCATGAAACAGAGTTGAAATATAGCTTCAAGTGGACATTTAATCCTTTAATTTTAAAGTCCTATATTGGAATAGTCTGATTTTACCCAGTGACAGTCTGGGATGTGTATACTATCAACCTGAGGTGAAATTACTATGGCTAACCATGAGGTTTCGTTTCTAGAGCAGCCTGAAAAAGAGTTACAGTATGGCCCTAATTAGCAGCATGAAACAGAGTTGAAATATAGCTTCAAGTGCACATTTAAGCCTTTAATTTCAAAATCCTATATCAGAATAGTCTGATTTTACCCAGTGACAGTCTGGGATGTGTATACTATCAACCTGACGTGAAATGACTCTGGCTAACCATGAGGTTTCGTTTCTAGAGTAGCCTGAAAAAGAGTTAGATTATGGCCTTAATTTTCAGCATGAAACAGAGTTGAAATATAGCTTCAAGTGGACATTTAAGCCTTTAATTTTAAGGTCCTATATTGGAATAGTCTGATATTACCCAGTGACAGTCTGGGATGTGTATAGTATCACCCTGACGTGAAATGAGTCTGGCTAAACATGAGGTTTCGTTTTTAGATCAGCCTGAAAAAGAGTTACAGTATGGCCTTAATTAGCAGCATGAAAGACAGTTGAAATATAGCTTTGAGTGGACATTTAAGCATTTCATTTTAAAGTCCTATATCAGAATGGTCTGATATTACCCAGTGACAGTCCTGGATATGTATACTATCACCCTGAGGTGAAATGAGTCTGGCTAACCATGAGGTTTCGTTTCTAGAGCAGCCTGAAAAAGAGTTACAGTATGGCCTTAATTAGCAACATGAAAAGAGTTGGAATATCGCTTTAAGTGGACATTTAAGCCTTCAATTTTAAAATCCTATATCAGAATCGTCTGATTTTACCCAGTGACAGTCTGGGATGTGTATACCATCAACCTGAGGTGAAATTACTATGGCTAACCATGAGGTTTCGTTTCTAGAGCAGTCTGAAAAAGAGTTACAGTATGGCCCTAATTAGCAGCATGAAACATAGTTGAAATATAGCTTCAAGTGCACATTTAAGCCTTTAATTTCAAAATCCTATATCAGAATAGTCTGATTTTACCCAGTGACAGTCTGAGATGTGTATACTCGCAACCTGACGTGAAATTACTCTGGCTAACCATGAGGTTTCGTTTCTAGAGTAGCCTGAAAAAGAGTTAGATTATGGCCTTAATTTTCAGCATGAAACAGAGTTGAAATATAGCTTCAAGTGCACATTTAAGCCTTTAATTTCAAAATCCTATATCAGAATAGTCTGATTTTACCCAGTGACAGTCTGGGATGTGTATAGTATCACCCTGACGTGAAATGAGTCTGGTTAAACATGAGGTTTCGTTTTTAGATCAGCCTGAAAAAGAGTTACAGTATGGCCTTAATTAGCAGCATGAAAGAGAGTTGAAATATAGCTTTAAGTGGACATTTAAGCCTTTCATTTTAAAGTCCTATATCAGAATGGTCTAATATTACCCAGTGACAGTCATTGATGTGTATACTATCAACCTGAGGTGAAATGAGTCTGGCTAACCATGAGGTTTCGTTTCTAGAGCAGCCTGAAAAAGAGTTACAGTATGGCATTAATTAGCAACATGAAAAGAGTTGAAATATCGCTTTAAGTGGACCTTTAAGCATTCAATTTTAAAATCCTATATCAGAATAGTCTGATTTTACCCAATGACAGTCTGTGATGTCTATACCATCAACCTGAGGTGAAATTACTATGGCTAACCATGAGGTTTCGTTTCTAGAGCAGCCTGAAAAAGAGTTACAGTATGGCCCTAATTAGCAGCATGAAACAGAGTTGAAATATAGCTTCAAGTGCATATTTAAGCCTTTAATTTCAAAATCCTGTATCAGAATAGTCTGATTTTACCCAGTGACAGTCTGGGATGTGTATACTATCAACCTGAGGTGAAATGACTCTGGCTAACCATGAGGTTTCGTTTCTAGAGTAGCCTGAAAAAGAGTTAGATTATGGCCTTAATTTTCAGCATGAAACAGAGTTGAAATATAGCTTCAAGTGCACATTTAAGCCTTTAATTTCAAAATCCTATATCAGAATAGTCTGATTTTACCCAGTGACAGTCTGAGATGTGTATACTCGCAACCTGACGTGAAATTACTCTGGCTAACCATGAGGTTTCGTTTCTAGAGTAGCCTGAAAAAGAGTTAGATTATGGCCTTAATTTTCAGCATGAAACAGAGTTGAAATATAGCTTCAAGTGCACATTTAAGCCTTTAATTTCAAAATCCTATATCAGAATAGTCTGATTTTACCCAGTGACAGTCTGGGATGTGTATAGTATCACCCTGACGTGAAATGAGTCTGGTTAAACATGAGGTTTCGTTTTTAGATCAGCCTGAAAAAGAGTTACAGTATGGCCTTAATTAGCAGCATGAAAGAGAGTTGAAATATAGCGTTAAGTGGACATTTAAGCCTTTCATTTTAAAGTCCTATATCAGAATGGTCTAATATTACCCAGTGACAGTCATTGATGTGTATACTATCACCCTGAGGTGAAATGAGTCTGGCTAACCATGAGGTTTCGTTTCTAGAGCAGCCTGAAAAAGAGTTACAGTATGGCATTAATTAGCAACATGAAAAGAGTTGAAATATCGCTTTAAGTGGACCTTTAAGCATTCAATTTTAAAATCCTATATCAGAATAGTCTGATTTTACCCAATGACAGTCTGGGATGTCTATACCATCAACCTGAGGTGAAATTACTATGGCTAACCATGAGGTTTCGTTTCTAGAGCAGCCTGAAAAAGAGTTACAGTATGGCCCTAATTAGCAGCATGAAACAGAGTTGAAATATAGCTTCAAGTGCATATTTAAGCCTTTAATTTCAAAATCCTATATCAGAATAGTCTGATTTTACCCAGTGACAGTCTGGGATGTGTATACTATCAACCTGAGGTGAAATGACTCTGGCTAACCATGAGGTTTCGTTTCTAGAGTAGCCTGAAAAAGAGTTAGATTATGGCCTTAATTTTCAGCATGAAACAGAGTTGAAATATAGCTTCAAGTGCACATTTAAGCCTTTAATTTCAAAATCCTATATCAGAATAGTCTGATTTTACCCAGTGACAGTCTGAGATGTGTATACTCGCAACCTGACGTGAAATTACTCTGGCTAACCATGAGGTTTCGTTTCTAGAGTAGCCTGAAAAAGAGTTAGATTATGGCCTTAATTTTCAGCATGAAACAGAGTTGAAATATAGCTTCAAGTGCACATTTAAGCCTTTAATTTCAAAATCCTATATCAGAATAGTCTGATTTTACCCAGTGACAGTCTGGGATGTGTATAGTATCACCCTGACGTGAAATGACTCTGGTTAAACATGAGGTTTCGTTTTTAGATCAGCCTGAAAAAGAGTTACAGTATGGCCTTAATTAGCAGCATGAAAGAGAGTTGAAATATAGCTTTAAGTGGACATTTAAGCCTTTAATTTTAAAGTCCTATATTGGAATAGTCTGATATTACCCAGTGACAGTCTGGGATGTGTATAGTATCACCCTGACGTGAACTGAGTCTGGCTAAACATGAGGTTTCGTTTTTAGATCAGCCTGAAAAAGAGTTACAGTATGGCCTTAATTAGCAGCATGAAAGAGAGTTGAAATATAGCTTTAAGTGGACATTTAAGCATTTCATTTTAAAGTCCTATATCAGAATGGTCTAATATTACCCAGTGACAGCCCTGGATGTGTATACTATCACCCTGAGGTGAAATGAGTCTGGCTAAACAGGAGGTTTCGTTTTTAGAGCAACCTGAAAAAGGATTACAGTAAAGCTTTAATTGGCAGCCTGAAACAGAGTTGAAATATAGCTTTAGTGGACATTTAAGCCTTTCATTTTAAAATCCTGTATCAGAATAGTCTGATATTACCCAGAGGCAGTCTGGGATGTGTATACTATCACCCTGAGGTGAAATGAGTCTGGCTAAAAAGGAGGTTTCGTTTTTAGATCAGCCTGAAAAAGAGTTACAGTATGGCCTTAATTAGCAGCATGAAAGAGAGTGGAAATATAGCTTTAAGTGGAAATTTAAGCATTTCATTTTAAAATCCTATATCAGAATAGTCTGATTTTACCCAGTGATATTCTGGGATGTGTATACTATCAACCTGAGGTGAAATGACTGTGGCTAACCATGAGGTTTCGTTTCTAGAGCAGCCTGAAAAAGAGTTACAGTATGGCCTTAATTAGCAGCATGTAAAAGAGTTGAAATATTGCTTTAAGTGGACATTTAAGCCTTTAATTTTAAAATCCTATATCAGAATAGTCTGATTTTACCCAGTCACATTCTGGGATGTGTATACTATCAACATGAGGTGAAATGACTCTGGCTAACCATGAGGTTTCGTTTCTAGAGCAGCCTGAAAAAGAGTTACAGTATGGTCATAATTAGCAGCATGAAACACAGTTGAAATATAGCTTCAAGTGGACATTTAAGCATTTAATTTTAAAGTCCTATATCGGAATAGTCTGATATTACCCAGTGACAGTCTGGGATGTGTATAGTATCACCCTGACGTGAAATGACTCTGGCTAAACAGAAGGTTTCGTTTTTAGATCAGCCTGAAAAAGAGTTACAGTATGGCCTTAATTAGCAGCATGAAAGAGAGTTGAAATATAGCTTTAAGTAGACATTTAAGCCTTTCATTTTAAAATCCTATATCAGAATAGTCTGATTTTACCCAGTGACAGTCTGGGATGTGTATACTATCAACCTGACGTGAAATGAATCTGGCTAACCATGAGGTTTCGTTTCTAGAGTAGCCTGAAAAAGAGTTAGATTATGGCCTTAATTTTCAGCATGAAACAGAATTGAAATATAGCTTCAAGTGGACATTTAAGCCTTTAATTTTAAAGTCCTATATTGGAATAGTCTGATATTACCCAGTGACAGCCCTGGATGTGTATATTATCACCCTGAGGTGAAATGAGTCTGGCTAACCATGAGGTTTCGTTTCTAGAGCAGCCTGAAAAAGAGTTACAGTATGGCCTTAATTAGCAGAATGAAAAAGTGTTGAAATATCGCTTTAAGTGGACATTTAAGCCTTTCATTTTAAAATCCTATATCAGAATAGTCTGATTTTACCCAGTGACAGTCTGGGATGTGTATACTATCAACCTGACGTGAAATGACTCTGGCTAACCATGAGGTTTTGTTTCTAGAGTAGCCTGAAAAAGAGTTAGATTATGGCCTTAATTTTCAGCATGAAACAGAATTGAAATATAGCTTCAAGTGGACATTTAAGCCTTTAATTTTAAAGTCCTATATTGGAATAGTCTGATATTACCCAGTGGCAGTCTGGGATGTGTATAGTATCACCCTGACGTGAACTGAGTCTGGCTAACCATGAGGTTTCGTTTCTAGAGCAGCCTGAAAAAGAGTTACAGTATGGCCTTAATTAGCAGCATGAAAAAGTGTTGAAATATCGCTTTAAGTGGACATTTAAGCCTTTCATTTTAAAATCCTATATCAGAATAGTCTGATTTTACCCAGTGACAGTCTGGGATGTGTATACTATCAACCTGACGTGAAATGACTCTGGCTAACCATGAGGTTTCGTTTCTAGAGTAGCCTGAAAAAGAGTTAGATTATGGCCTTAATTTTCAGCATGAAACAGAATTGAAATATAGCTTCAAGTGGACATTTAAGCCTTTAATTTTAAAGTCCTATATTGGAATAGTCTGATATTACCCAGTGACAGTCTGGGATGTGTATAGTATCACCCTGACGTGAAATGAGTCTGGCTAAACAGGAGGTTTCGTTTTTAGAGCAACCTGAAAAAGGATTACAGTAAAGCTTTAATTGGCAGCCTGAAACAGAGTTGAAATATAGCTTTAGTGGACATTTAAGCCTTTAATTTTAAAATCCTGTATCAGAATAGTCTGATATTACCCAGAGGCAGTCTGGGATGTGTATACTATCACCCTGAGGTGAAATGAGTCTGGCTAAAAAGGAGGTTTCGTTTTTAGATCAGCCTGAAAAAGAGTTACAGTATGGCCTTAATTAGCAGCATGAAAGAGAGTTGAAATATAGCTTTAAGTGGAAATTTAAGCATTTCATTTTAAAATCCTATATCAGAATAGTCTGATTTTACCCAGTGATAGTCTGGGATGTGTATACTATCAACCTGAGGTGAAATGACTCTGGCTAACCATGAGGTTTCGTTTCTAGAGCAGCCTGAAAAAGAGTTACAGTATGGTCATAATTAGCAGCATGAAACACAGTTGAAATATAGCTTCAAGTGGACATTTAAGCATTTAATTTTAAAGTCCTATATCGGAATAGTCTGATATTACCCAGTGACAGTCTGGGATGTGTATAGTATCACCCTGACGTGAAATGAGTCTGGCTAAACAGAAGGTTTCGTTTTTAGATCAGCCTGAAAAAGAGTTACAGTATGGCCTTAATTAGCAGCATGAAAGAGAGTTGAAATATAGCTTTAAGTAGACATTTAAGCCTTTAATTTTAAAATCCTATATCAGAATAGTCTGATTTTACCCAGAAACAGTCTGCGATGTGTATACTCGCAACCTGACGTGAAATTACTCTGGCTAACCATGAGGTTTCGTTTCTAGAGTAGCCTGAAAAAGAGTTGCATTATGGCCTTAATTTTCAGCATGAAACAGAGTTGAAATATAGCTTCAAGTGGACATTTAAGCCTTTAATTTTAAAGTCCTATATTGGAATAGTCTGATATTACCCAGTGACAGTCTGGGATGTGTATAGTATCACCCTGACGTGAAATGAGTCTGGCTAAACAGAAGGTTTCGTTTTTAGATCAGCCTGAAAAAGAGTTACAGTATGGCCTTAATTAGCAGCATGAAAGAGAGTTGAAATATAGCTTTAAGTGGACATTTAAGCCTTTAATTTTAAAATCCTGTATCAGAATAGTCTGATTTTACCCAGTGACAGTCTGAGATGTGTATACTCGCAACCTGACGTGAAATTACTCTGGCTAACCATGAGGTTTCGTTTCTAGAGTAGCCTGAAAATGAGTTATAGTATGGCCTTAATTTTCAGCATGAAACAAAGTTGAAACATAGCTTTAAGTGGACATTTAAGCCTTTAATTTTAAAGTCCTATATTGGAATAGTCTGATATTATCCAGTGTCAGTCTGGGATGTGTATAGTATCACCCTGATGTGAAATGAGTCTGGCTAAACATGAGGTTTCGTTTTTAGATCAGCCTGAAAAAGAGTTACAGTATGGCCTTAATCAGCAGCATGAAAGAGAGTTGAAATATAGCTTTAAGTGGACGTTTAAGCATGTCATTTTAAAGTCCTATATCAGAATGGTCTGATATTACCCAGTGACAGTCCTGGATGTGTATATTATCACCCTGAGGTGAAATGAGTCTGGCTAACCATGAGGTTTCGTTTCTAGAGCAGCCTGAAAAAGAGTTACAGTATGGCCTTAATTAGCAGCATGAAAAAGAGTTGAAATATCACTTTAAGTGGACATTTAAGCCTTTAATTTTAAAATCCTATATCAGAATAGTCTGATTTTACCCAGTGACAGTCTGGGATGTGTATAGTATCACCCTGACGTGAAATGAGTCTGGCTAAACATGAGGTTTCGTTTTTAGATCAGCCTGAAAAAGAGTTACAGTATGGCCTTAATTAGCAGCATGAAAGAGAGTTGAAATATAGCTTTAAGTGGACATTTAAGCATTTCATTTTAAAGTCCTATATCAGAATGGTCTAATATTACCCAGTGACAGTCCTGGATGTGTATACTATCACACTGAGGTGAAATGAGTTTGGCTAAACAGTAGGTTTCGTTTTTAGAGCAACCTGAAAAAGGATTACTGTAAAGCTTTAATTGGCAGCCTGAAACAGAGTTGAAATATAGCTTTAGTGGACATTTAAGCCTTTAATTTTAAAATCCTGTATCAGAATAGTCTGATATTACCCAGAGGCAGTCTGGGATGTGTATACTATCACCCTGAGGTGAAATGAGTCTGGGTAAAAAGGAGGTTTCGTTTTTAGAGCATCATAAAAAAGAGTTACAATATGGCTTTAATTAGCAGCCTGAAAAAGAGTTACAGTATGGCCTTAATTAGCAGCATGAAAAAGAGTTGAAATATCGCTTTAAGTGGACATTTAAGCCTTTAATTTTAAAATCCTATATCAGAATAGTCTGATTTTACCCAGTGACAGTCTGAGATGTGTATACTCGCAACCTGACATGAAATTACTCTGGCTAACCATGATGTTTCGTTTCTAGAGTAGCCTGAAAAAGAGTTAGATTATGGCCTTAATTAGCAACATGAAAAGAGTTGAAATATCGCTTTAAGTGGACATTTAAGCCTTCAATTTTAAAGTCCTATATCAGAATAGTCTGATTTTACCCAGTGACAGTCTGGGATGTGTATACTATCAACCTGAGGTGAAATGACTCTGGCTAACCATGAGGTTTCGTTTCTAGAGTAGCCTGAAAAAGAGTTACATTATGGCCTTAATTTTCAGCATGAAACAGAGTTGAAATATAGCTTCAAGTGGACATCTAAGCCTTTAATTTTAAAGTCCTATATTGGAATAGTCTGATATTACCCAGTGACAGTCTGGGATGTGTATAGTATCACCTTGACATGAAATTAGTCTGGCTAAACATGAGGTTTCGTTTTTAGATCAGCCTGAAAAAGAGTTACAGTATGGCCTTAATTAGCAGCATGAAAGAGAGTTGAAATATAGCTTTAAGTGGACATTTAAGCATTTCATTTTAAAGTCCTATATCAGAATGGTCTAATATTACCCAGTGACAGTCCTGGTTGTGTATACTATCACCCTGAGGTGAAATGAGTTTGGCTAAACAGGAGGTTTCGTTTTTAGAGCAACCTGAAAAAGGATTACAGTAAAGCTTTAATTGGCAGCCTGAAAGAGAGTTGAAATATAGCTTTAAGTAGACATTTAAGCCTTTAATTTTAAAATCCTATATCAGAATAGTCTGATTTTACCCAGAAACAGTCTGCGATGTGTATACTCGCAACCTGACGTGAAATTACTCTGGCTAACCATGAGGTTTCGTTTCTAGAGTAGCCTGAAAAAGAGTTGCATTATGGCCTTAATTTTCAGCATGAAACAGAGTTGAAATATAGCTTCAAGTGGACATTTAAGCCTTTAATTTTAAAGTCCTATATTGGAATAGTCTGATATTACCCAGTGACAGTCTGGGATGTGTATAGTATCACCCTGACGTGAAATGAGTCTGGCTAAACAGAAGGTTTCGTTTTTAGATCAGCCTGAAAAAGAGTTACAGTATGGCCTTAATTAGCAGCATGAAAGAGAGTTGAAATATAGCTTTAAGTGGACATTTAAGCCTTTAATTTTAAAATCCTGTATCAGAATAGTCTGATTTTACCCAGTGACAGTCTGAGATGTGTATACTATCAACCTGAGGTGAAATTACTCTGGCTAACCATGAGGTTTCGTTTCTAGAGTAGCCTGAAAAAGAGTTACATTATGGCCTTAATTTTCAGCATGAAACAGAGTTGAAATATAGCTTCAAGTGGACATCTAAGCCTTTAATTTTAAAGTCCTATATTGGAATAGTCTGATATTACCCAGTGACAGTCTGGGATGTGTATAGTATCACCTTGACATGAAATTAGTCTGGCTAAACATGAGGTTTCGTTTTTAGATCAGCCTGAAAAAGAGTTACAGTATGGCCTTAATTAGCAGCATGAAAGAGAGTTGAAATATAGCTTTAAGTGGACATTTAAGCATTTCATTTTAAAGTCCTATATCAGAATGGTCTAATATTACCCAGTGACAGTCCTGGATGTGTATACTATCACCCTGAGGTGAAATGAGTTTGGCTAAACAGGAGGTTTCGTTTTTAGAGCAACCTGAAAAAGGATTACAGTAAAGCTTTAATTGGCAGCCTGAAAGAGAGTTGAAATATAGCTTTAGTGGACATTTAAGCCTTTAATTTTAAAATCCTGTATCAGAATAGTCTGATATTACCCAGAGACAGTCTGGGATGTGTATACTATCACCCTGAGGTGAAATGTGTCTGGCTAAAAAGGAGGTTTTGTTTCTAGAGCAGCCTGAAAAAGAGTTACAGTATGGCCTTAATTAGCAGCATGTAAAAGAGTTGAAATATTGCTTTAAGTGGACATTTAAGCCTTTAATTTTAAAATCCTATATCAGAATAGTCTGATTTTACCCAGTCACATTCTGGGATGTGTATACTATCAACATGAGGTGAAATGACTCTGGCTAACCATGAGTTTTCGTTTCTAGAGCAGCCTGAAAAAGAGTTACAGTATGGTCATAATTAGCAGCATGAAACACAGTTGAAATATAGCTTCAAGGGGACATTTAAGCATTTAGTTTTAAAGTCCTGTATAAGAATAGTCTGATTTTACCCAGTGACAGTCTGGGATGTGTATACTATCACCCTGAGGTGAAATGAGTCCTGCTAAACAGGAGGTTTTGTTTTTAGAGCAACCTGAAAAAGAGTTACAGTATGGCCTTAATTAGCAGCATGAAAGAGAGTTGAAATATAGCTTTAAGTGGACGTTTAAGCATTTCATTTTAAAGTCCTATATCAGAATGGTCTGATATTACCCAGTGACAGTCCTGGATGTGTATATTATCACCCTGAGGTGAAATGAGTCTGGCTAACCATGAGGTTTCGTTTCTAGAGCAGCCTGAAAAAGAATTACAGTATGGCCTTAATTATCAGCATGAAAAAGAGTTGAAATATCGCTTTAAGTGGACATTTAAGCCTTTAATTTTAAAATCCTATATCAGAATAGTCTGATTTTACCCAGTGACAGTCTCGGATGTGTATACTATCAAACTGACGTGAAATGAGTCTGGCTAAAAAGGAGATTTCGTTTTTAGAGCATCATAAAAAAGAGTTACAATATGGCTTTAATTAGCAGCCTGAAAAGAGTTACAGTATGGCCTTAATTAGCAGCATGAAAAAGAGTTGAAATATCGCTTTAAGTGGACATTTAAGCCTTTAATTTTAAAATCCTATATCAGAATAGTCTGATTTTACCCAGTGACAGTCTGAGATGTGTATACTCGCAACCTGACATCAAATTACTCTGGCTAACCATGATGTTTCGTTTCTAGAGTAGCCTGAAAAATAGTTAGATTATGGCCTTAATTAGCAACATGAAAAGAGTTGAAATATCGCTTTAAGTGGACATTTAAGCCTTCAATTTTAAAGTCCTATATCAGAATAGTCTGATTTTACCCATTGACAGTCTGGGATGTGTATACTATCAACCTGAGGTGAAATGACTCTGGCTAACCATGAGGTTTCGTTTCTAGAGTAGCCTGAAAAAGAGTTAGATTATGGCCTTAATTTTCAGCATGAAACAGAGTTGAAATATAGCTTCAAGTGGACATTTAAGCCTTTAATTTTAAAGTCCTATATTGGAATAGTCTGATATTACCCAGTGACAGTCTGGGATGTGTATAGTATCACCTTGACATGAAATTAGTCTGGCTAAACATGAGGTTTCGTTTTTAGATCAGCCTGAAAAAGAGTTACAGTATGGCCTTAATTAGCAGCATGAAAGAGAGTTGAAATATAGCTTTAAGTGGACATTTCAGCATTTCATTTTAAAGTCCTATATCAGAATGGTCTAATATTACCCAGTGACAGTCCTGGATGTGTATACTATAACCCTGAGGTGAAATGAGTTTGGCTAAACAGGAGGTTTCGTTTTTAGAGCAACCTGAAAAAGGATTACAGTAAAGTTTTAATTGGCAGCCTGAAACAGAGTTGAAATATAGCTTTAGTGGACATTTAAGCCTTTAATTTTAAAATCCTGTATCAGAATAGTCTGATATTACCCAGAGACAGTCTGGGATGTGTATACTATCACCCTGAGGTGAAATGAGTCTGGCTAAAAAGGAGGTTTTGTTTCTAGAGCAGCCTGAAAAAGAGTTACAGTATGGCCTTAATTAGCAGCATGTAAAAGAGTTGAAATATTGCTTTAAGTGGACATTTAAGCCTTTAATTTTAAAATCCTATATCAGAATAGTCTGATTTTACCCAGTCACATTCTGGGATTTGTATACTATCAACATGAGGTGAAATGACTCTGGCTAACCATGAGGTTTCGTTTCTAGAGCAGCCTGAAAAAGAGTTACAGTATGGTCATAATTAGCAGCATGAAACACAGTTGAAATATAGCTTCAAGGGGACATTTAAGCATTTAGTTTTAAAGTCCTGTATAAGAATAGTCTGATTTTACCCAGTGACAGTCTGGGATGTGTATACTATCACCCTGAGGTGAAATGAGTCCTGCTAAACAGGAGGTTTTGTTTTTAGAGCAACCTGAAAAAGAGTTACAGTATGGCCTTAATTAGCAGCATGAAACAGAGTTGAAATATAGCTTTAAGTGGACGTTTAAGCATTTCATTTTAAAGTCCTATATCAGAATGGTCTGATATTACCCAGTGACAGTCCTGGATGTGTATATTATCACCCTGAGGTGAAATGAGTCTGGCTAACCATGAGGTTTCGTTTCTAGAGCAGCCTGAAAAAGAATTACAGTATGGCCTTAATTATCAGCATGAAAAAGAGTTGAAATATCGCTTTAAGTGGACATTTAAGCCTTTAATTTTAAAATCCTATATCAGAATAGTCTGATTTTACCCAGTGACAGTCTGAGATGTGTATTCTCGCAACCTGACATCAAATTACTCTGGCTAACCATGATGTTTCGTTTCTAGAGTAGCCTGAAAAAGAGTTAGATTATGGCCTTAATTAGCAACATGAAAAGAGTTGAAATATCGCTTTAAGTGGACATTTAAGCCTTCAATTTTAAAGTCCTATATCAGAATAGTCTGATTTTACCCATTGACAGTCTGGGAATTGTACACTATCACAATGAGGTAAAATGATTCTGGATAAACAGGAGGTTTCGTTTTTAGAGCAGCCTGAAAAAGAGTTACAGTATGGCCTTAATTAGCAGCATGAAACAGAGTTTAAAGATAGCTTTAAGTGGACATTTAATCCTTTCATTTTAAAGTCCTATATCAGAATAGTCTGATATTACCCATTGACTGTCTGGGATGTGTATACTATCACCCTGAGGTGAAAGGAGTCTGGCTAACCATGAGGTTTCGTTTTTAGAGCAGCCTGAAAAAGAGTTACAGTATGGCCTTAATTAGCAGCATGAAACACAGTTGAAATATAGCTTTAAGTGGACATTTAAGCCTTTAATTTTAAAATCCTGTATCAGAATAATCTGATTTTAACCAGTGACAGTCTGGGATTTGTATACTATCAACCTGATTTGAAATTACTCTGGCTAACCATGATGTTTTCTTTCTAGAGCAGCCTGAAAAAGAGTTACAGTATAGCCTTAATTAGCAGCATGAAACAGAGTTGAAATATAGCTTTAAGTGGACATTTAAGCCTTTAATTTTAAAATCCTATATCAGAATAGTCTGATTTTAACCAGTGACAGTCTGGGATTTGTATACTATCAACCTGATGTGAAATTACTCTGGCTAACCATGAGGTTTTCTTTCTAGAGCAGCCTGAAAAAGAGTTACAGTATAGCCTTAATTAGCAGCATGAAAAAGAGTTGAAATATCGCTTTAAGTGGACATTTAAGCCTTTAATTTTAAAGTCCTGTATCAGAATAGTCTGATATTACCCAGTGACAGTCTGGGATGTGTATACTATCACCCTGAGGTGAAATGAGTCTGGCTAACCATGAGGTTTCGTTTCTAGAGCAGCCTGAAAAAGAGTTACAGTATGGTCTTAATTAGCAGCATAAAAATGAGTTGAAATGTCGCATTAAGCGGACATTTAAGCCTTTAATTTTAAAATCCTATATCAGAATAGTCTGATTTTACCCAGTGAGAGTCTGGGATGTGTATACTATCACCCTGAGGTGAAATGAGTCTGGCTAACCATGAGGTTTCATTTCTAGAGCAGCCTGAAAAAGAATTACGGTATGGTCTTAATTAGCAGCATGAAAAAGAGTTGAAATATCGCTTTAAGTGGACATTTAAGCCTTAAATTTTAAAATCCTACATCAGAATAGTGTGATAATACCCAGTGACAGTATGGGATGTGTATACTATCAACAAGAGGTGAAATGAGTCTGGCTAAACAGGAGGTTTCGTTTTTAGAGCAACATGAAAAAGAGTTACAATATGGCTTTAATTAGCAGCCTGAAACAGTTGAAATATAGCTTTGAGAGGACATTTAAGCCTTTAATTTTAAAATCCTACATCAGAATAGTCTGATAATACCCAGTGACAGACTGGGATGTGTACACAATCACCCTGAAGTGAAATGAGAATGGCTAAACAGGAGGTTTCGTGTTTAGAACCGCCTGAAAAAGAGTTACCGTATGGCCTTAATTAGCATCCTGAAAAAGTGTTGAAATATAGCTTTAAGTGGACATTTAAGCCTTTCTTTTTAAAATCCTATATCAGAATAGTCTGATATTACCCAGTGGCAGTCTGGGATGTGTATACTATCAACATTAGGTGAAATGAGTCTGGCTAGACAGGAGGTTTCGTTTTTAGATCAGCCTGAAAAAGAGTTACAGTATGGCCTTAATTAGCAGCATGAAACACAGTTGAAATATAGCTTTAAGTGGACATTTAAGCCTTTAATTTTAAAATCCTGTATCAAAATAGTCTGATTTTACCCAGTGACAGTCTGGGATGTGTATACTATCACCCTGAGGTGAAATGAGTCTGGCTTACCATGAGGTTTCGTTTTTAGAGCAGCCTGAAAAAGAGTTACAGTATGGCCTTAATTAGCAGCATGAAACACAGTTGAAATATAGCTTTAAGTGGACATTTAAGCCTTTAATTTTAAAATCCTGTATCAGAATAGTCTGATTTTACCCAGTGACAGTCTGGGATGTGTATACTATCAACCTGACGTGAAATCACTCTGGCTAACCATGAGGTTTCGTTTCTAGAGCAGCCTGAAAAAGAGTTACAGTATGGCCTTAATTAGCAGAATGAAAAAGAGTTGAAATATAGCTTTAAGTGGACATTTAAGCCTTTAATTTTAAAATCCTGTATAAGAATAGTCTGATTTTACCCAGTGACAGTCTGGGATGTGTATACTATCACCCTGAGGTGAAATGAGTCTGGCTAACCATGAGGTTTCGTTTCTAGAGCAGCCTGAAAAAGAGTTACAGTATGGCCTTAATTAGCAGCATGAAAAAGAGTTGAAATATCGCTTTAAGTGAACATTTAATCCTTTAATTTTAAAATCCTATATCAGAATAGTCTGATTTTACCCAGTGACAGTCTGGGATGTGTATAGCATCAACCTGAGGTAAAATTACTATGGCTAACCATGAGTTCCGTTTCTAGAGCAGCCTGAAAAAGAGTTACAGTATGGCCCTAATTAGCAGCATGAAACAGAGTTGAAATATAGCTTCAAGTGGACATTTAAGCCTTTAATTTTAAAGTCCTATATCGGAATAGTATGATATTACCCCAGTGACAGTCTGGGATGTGTATAGTATCACCCTGACGTGAAATGAGTCTGGCTAAAAAGGAGGTTTCGTTTTTAGAGCAACATGAAAAAGAGTTACAGTATGGCCTTAATTAGCAGCATGAAAGAGAGTTGAAATATAGCTTTAAGTGGACATTTAAGCATTTCATTTTAAAGTCCTATATCAGAATAGTCTGATATTACCCAGTGACAGTCTGGGATGTGTATACTATCACCCTGAGGTGAAATGAGTCTGGCTAACCATGAGGTTTCATTTCTAGAGCAGCCTGAAAAAGAATTACAGTATGGCCTTAATTAGCAGCATGAAAAAGAGTTGAAATATAGCTTTAAGTGGACATTTAAGCCTTTAATTTTAAAATCCTATATCAGAATAGTGTGATATTACCCAGTGACAGTATGGGATGTGTATACTATCAACATGATGTGAAATGAGTCTGGCTAAACAGGAGGTTTCGTTTTTAGAGCAACATGAAAAAGAGTTACAATATGGCTTTAATTAGCAGCGTGAAAAAGAGTTACAGTATGGATTTAATTAGCAGCCTGAAACAGTTGAAATATAGCATTGAGAAGACATTTAAGCCTTTAATTTTAAAATCCTACATCAGCATAGTCTGATAATACCCAGTGACAGACTGGGATGTGTACACAATCACCCTGAAGTGCAATGAGTCTGGCTAAACAGGAGGTTTCGTGTTTAGAACCGCCTGAAAAAGAGTTACCGTATGGCCTTAATTAGCATCCTGAAAAAGTGTTGAAATATAGCTTTAAGTGGACATTTAAGCCTTTCATTTTAAAATCCTATATCAGAATAGTCTGATTTTAACCAGTGACAGTCTGGGATTTGTATACTATCAACCTGATGTGAAATTACTCTGGCTAACCATGAGGTTTTCTTTCTAGAGCAGCCTGAAAAAGAGTTACAGTATAGCCTTAATTAGCAGCATGAAACAGAGTTGAAATATAGCTTTAAGTGGACATTTAAGCCTTTAATTTTAAAATCCTATATCAGAATAGTCTGATTTTAACCAGTGACAGTCTGGGATTTGTATACTATCAACCTGATGTGAAATTACTCTGGCTAACCATGAGGTTTTCTTTCTAGAGCAGCCTGAAAAAGAGTTACAGTATAGCCTTAATTAGCAGCATGAAAAAGAGTTGAAATATCGCTTTAAGTGGACATTTAAGCCTTTAATTTTAAAGTCCTGTATCAGAATAGTCTGATATTACCCAGTGACAGTCTGGGATGTGTATACTATCACCCTGAGGTGAAATGAGTCTGGCTAACCATGAGGTTTCGTTTCTAGAGCAGCCTGAAAAAGAGTTACAGTATGGTCTTAATTAGCAGCATAAAAATGAGTTGAAATATCGCATTAAGCGGACATTTAAGCCTTTAATTTTAAAATCCTATATCAGAATAGTCTGATTTTACCCAGTGACAGTATGGGATGTGTATACTATCAACATGAGGTGAAATGAGTCTGGCTAAACAGGAGGTTTCGTTTTTAGAGCAACATGAAAAAGAGTTACAATATGGCTTTAATTAGCAGCGTGAAAAAGAGTTACAGTATGGATTTAATTAGCAGCCTGAAACAGTTGAAATATAGCATTGAGAGGACATTTAAGCCTTTAATTTTAAAATCCTACATCAGAATAGTCTGATAATACCCAGTGACAGACTGGGATGTGTACACAATCACCCTGAAGTGCAATGAGTCTGGCTAAACAGGAGGTTTCGTGTTTAGAACCGCCTGAAAAAGAGTTACCGTATGGCCTTAATTAGCATCCTGAAAAAGTGTTGAAATATAGCTTTAAGTGGACATTTAAGCCTTTCATTTTAAAATCCTATATCAGAATAGTCTGATTTTAACCAGTGACAGTCTGGGATTTGTATACTATCAACCTGATTTGAAATTACTCTGGCTAACCATGAGGTTTTCTTTCTAGAGCAGCCTGAAAACGAGTTACAGTATAGCCTTAATTAGCAGCATGAAACAGAGTTGAAATATAGCTTTAAGTGGACATTTAAGCCTTTAATTTTAAAATCCTATATCAGAATAGTCTGATTTTAACCAGTGACAGTCTGGGATTTGTATACTATCAACCTGATGTGAAATTACTCTGGCTAACCATGAGGTTTTCTTTCGAGAGCAGCCTGAAAAAGAGTTACAGTATAGCCTTAATTAGCAGCATGAAAAAGAGTTGAAATATCGCTTTAAGTGGACATTTAAGCCTTTAATTTTAAAGTCCTGTATCAGAATAGTCTGATATTACCCAGTGACAGTCTGGGATGTGTATACTATCACCCTGAGGTGAAATGAGTCTGGCTAACCATGAGGTTTCATTTCTAGAGCAGCCTGAAAAAGAATTACGGTATGGTCTTAATTAGCAGCATGAAAAGAGTTGAAATATCGCTTTAAGTGGACATTTAAGCCTTAAATTTTAAAATCCTACATCAGAATAGTGTGATAATACCCAGTGACAGTATGGGATGTGTATACTATCAACAAGAGGTGAAATGAGTCTGGCTAAACAGGAGGTTTCGTTTTTAGAGCAACATGAAAAAGAGTTACAATATGGCTTTAATTAGCAGCCTGAAACAGTTGAAATATAGCTTTGAGAGGACATTTAAGCCTTTAATTTTAAAATCCTACATCAGAATAGTCTGATAATACCCAGTGACAGACTGGGATGTGTACACAATCACCCTGAAGTGAAATGAGAATGGCTAAACAGGAGGTTTCGTGTTTAGAACCGCCTGAAAAAGAGTTACCGTATGGCCTTAATTAGCATCCTGAAAAAGTGTTGAAATATAGCTTTAAGTGGACATTTAAGCCTTTCTTTTTAAAATCCTGTATCAAAATAGTCTGATTTTACCCAGTGACAGTCTGGGATGTGTATACTATCACCCTGAGGTGAAATGAGTCTGGCTTACCATGAGGTTTCGTTTTTAGAGCAGCCTGAAAAAGAGTTACAGTATGGCCTTAATTAGCAGCATGAAACACAGTTGAAATATAGCTTTAAGTGGACATTTAAGCCTTTAATTTTAAAATCCTGTATCAGAATAGTCTGATTTTACCCAGTGACAGTCTGGGATGTGTATACTATCAACCTGACGTGAAATCACTCTGGCTAACCATGAGGTTTCGTTTCTAGAGCAGCCTGAAAAAGAGTTACAGTATGGCCTTAATTAGCAGAATGAAAAAGAGTTGAAATATAGCTTTAAGTGGACATTTAAGCCTTTAATTTTAAAATCCTGTATAAGAATAGTCTGATTTTACCCAGTGACAGTCTGGGATGTGTATACTATCACCCTGAGGTGAAATGAGTCTGGCTAACCATGAGGTTTCGTTTCTAGAGCAGCCTGAAAAAGATTTACAGTATGGCCTTAATTAGCAGCATGAAAAAGAGTTGAAATATCGCTTTAAGTGAACATTTAATCCTTTAATTTTAAAATCCTATATCAGAATAGTCTGATTTTACCCAGTGACAGTCTGGGATGTGTATAGCATCAACCTGAGGTAAAATTACTATGGCTAACCATGAGTTCCGTTTCTAGAGCAGCCTGAAAAAGAGTTACAGTATGGCCCTAATTAGCAGCATGAAACAGAGTTGAAATATAGCTTCAAGTGGACATTTAAGCCTTTAATTTTAAAGTCCTATATCGGAATAGTATGATATTACCCAGTGACAGTCTGGGATGTGTATAGTATCACCCTGACGTGAAATGAGTCTGGCTAAAAAGGAGGTTTCATTTTTAGATCAGTCTGAAAAAGAGTTACAGTATGGCCTTAATTAGCAGCATGAAAGAGAGTTGAAATATAGCTTTAAGTGGACATTTAAGCATTTCATTTTAAAGTCCTATATCAGAATAGTCTGATATTACCCAGTGACAGTCTGGGATGTGTATAGTATAACCCTGACGTGAAATGAGTCTGGCTAAAAAGGAGGTTTCATTTTTAGATCAGCCTGAAAAAGAGTTACAGTATGGCCTTAATTAGCAGCATGAAAGAGAGTTGAAATATAGCTTTAAGTGGACATTTAAGCATTTCATTTTAAAGTCCTATATCAGAATAGTCTGATATTACCCAGTGACAGTCTGGGATGTGTATACTATCACCCTGAGGTGAAATGAGTCTGGCTAACCATGAGGTTTCATTTCTAGAGCAGCCTGAAAAAGAATTACAGTATGGCCTTAATTAGCAGCATGAAAAAGAGTTGAAATATAGCTTTAAGTGGACATTTAAGCCTTTAATTTTAAAATCCTATATCAGAATAGTGTGATATTACCCACTGACAGTATGGGATGTGTATACTATCACCCTGAGGTGAAATGAGTCTGGCTAACCATGAGGTTTCATTTCTAGAGCAGCCTGAAAAAGAATTACAGTATGGCCTTAATTAGCAGCATGAAAAAGAGTTGAAATATAGCTTTAAGTGGACATTTAAGCCTTTAATTTTAAAATCCTATATCAGAATAGTGTGATATTACCCACTGACAGTATGGGATGTGTATACTATCAACATGAGGTGAAATGAGTCTGGCTAAACAGGAGGTTTCGTTTTTAGAGCAACATGAAAAAGAGTTACAATATGGCTTTAATTAGCAGCCTGAAAAAGAGTTACAGTATGGATTTAATTAGCAGCCTGAAACAGTTGAAATATAGCATTGATAGGACATTTAAGCCTTTAATTTTAAAATCCTACATCAGAATAGTCTGATAATACCCAGTGACAGACTGGGATGTGTACACAATCACCCTGAAGTGCAATGAGTCTGGCTAAACAGGAGGTTTCGTGTTTAGAACCGCCTGAAAAAGAGTTACCGTATGGCCTTAATTAGCATCCTGAAAAAGTGTTGAAATATAGCTTTAAGTGGACATTTAAGCCTTTCATTTTAAAATCCTATATCAGAATAGTCTGATTTTAACCAGTGACAGTCTGGGATTTGTATACTATCAACCTGATGTGAAATTACTCTGGCTAAACATGAGGTTTTCTTTCTAGAGCAGCCTGAAAAAGAGTTACAGTATAGCCTTAATTAGCAGCATGAAACAGAGTTGAAATATAGCTTTAAGTGGACATTTAAGCCTTTAATTTTAAAATCCTATATCAGAATAGTCTGATTTTAACAAGTCACAGTCTGGGATTTGTATACTATCAACCTGATGTGAAATTACTCTGGCTAACCATGAGGTTTTCTTTCTAGAGCAGCCTGAAAAAGAGTTACAGTATAGCCTTAATTAGCAGCATGAAAAAGAGTTGAAATATCGCTTTAAGTGGACATTTAAGCCTTAAATTTTAAAATCCTACATCAGAGTAGTGTGATAATAGCCAGTGACAGTATGGGATGTGTATACTATCAACAAGAGGTGAAATGAGTCTGGCTAAACAGGAGGTTTCGTTTTTAGAGCAACATGAAAAAGAGTTACAATATGGCTTTAATTAGCAGCCTGAAACAGTTGAAATATAGCTTTGAGAGGACATTTAAGCCTTTAATTTTAAAATCCTACATCAGAATAGTCTGATAATACCCAGTGACAGACTGGGATGTGTACACAATCACCCTGAAGTGAAATGAGAATGGCTAAACAGGAGGTTTCGTGTTTAGAACCGCCTGAAAAAGAGTTACCGTATGGCCTTAATTAGCATCCTGAAAAAGTGTTGAAATATAGCTTTAAGTGGACATTTAAACCTTTCATTTTAAAATCCTATATCAGAATAGTCTGATATTACCCAGTGGCAGTCTGGGATGTGTATACTATCAACATGAGGTGAAATGAGTCTGGCTAAACAGGAGGTTTCGTTTCTAAAGCAGCCTGAAAAAGAGTTACAGTATGGCTTTAATTAGCAGCATGAAACAAAGTTGAAATATAGCTTTAATTGGACATTTAAGCCTTTCATTTTAAAGTCCTATATCAGAATAGTCTGATATTACCCAGTGACAGTCGGGGATGTGTATACTATCACCCTGAGGTGAAAGGAGTCTGGCTAACCATGAGGTTTCGTTTTTAGAGCAGCCTGAAAAAGAGTTACAGTATGGCCTTAATTAGCACCATGAAACACATTTGAAATATAGCTTTAAGTGGACATTTAAGCCTTTAATTTTAAAATCCTGTATCAGAATAGTCTGATTTTACCCAGAGACAGTTTGGGATGTGTATACTATCAACCTGACGTGAAATCACTCTGGCTAACCATGAGGTTTCGTTTCTAGAGCAGCCTGAAAAAGAGTTACAGTATGGCCTTAATTAGCAGAATGAAAAAGAGTTGAAATATCGCTTTAAGTGGACATTTAAGCCTTTAATTTTAAAATCCTATATCAGAATAGTCTGATTTTACCCAGTGACAGTCTGGGATGTGTATTCTATCAACCTGACGTGAAATTACTCTGGCTAACCATGAGGTTTCGTTTCTAGAGTAGCCTGAAAAAGAGTTACAGTATGGCCTTAATTTTCAGCATGAAACAGAGTTGAAGTATAGCTTTAAGTGGACATTTAAGCCTTTAATTTTAAAATCCTGTATAAGAATAGTCTGATTTTACCCAGTCACATTCTGGGATGTGTATACTATCAACATGAGGTGAAATGACTCTGGCTAACCATGAGGTTTCGTTTCTAGAGCAGCCTGAAAAAGAGTTACAGTATGGTCATAATTAGCAGCATGAAACACAGTTGAAATATAGCTTCAAGGGGACATTTAAGCATTTAGTTTTAAAGTCCTGTATAAGAATAGTCTGATTTTACCCAGTGACAGTCTGGGATGTGTATACTATCACCCTGAGGTGAAATGAGTCCTGCTAAACAGGAGGTTTTGTTTTTAGAGCAACCTGAAAAAGAGTTACAGTATGGCCTTAATTAGCAGCATGAAAGAGAGTTGAAATATAGCTTTAAGTGGACGTTAAAGCATTTCATTTTAAAGTCCTATATCAGAATGGTCTGATATTACCCAGTGACAGTCCTGGATGTGTATATTATCACCCTGAGGTGAAATGAGTCTGGCTAACCATGAGGTTTCGTTTCTAGAGCAGCCTGAAAAAGAATTACAGTATGGCCTTAATTATCAGCATGAAAAATAGTTGAAATATCGCTTTAAGTGGACATTTAAGCCTTTAATTTTAAAATCCTATATCAGAATAGTCTGATTTTACCCAGTGACAGTCTCGGATGTGTATACTATCAAACTGACGTGAAATGAGTCTGGCTAAAAAGGAGATTTCGTTTTTAGAGCATCATAAAAAAGAGTTACAATATGGCTTTAATTAGCAGCCTGAAAAAGAGTTACAGTATGGCCTTAATTAGCAGCATGAAAAAGAGTTGAAATATCGCTTTAAGTGGACATTTAAGCCTTTAATTTTAAAATCCTATATCAGAATCGTCTGATTTTACCCAGTGACAGTCTGAGATGTGTATACTAGCAACCTGACATCAAATTACTCTGGCTAACCATGATGTTTCGTTTCTAGAGTAGCCTGAAAAAGAGTTAGATTATGGCCTTAATTAGCAACATGAAAAGAGTTGAAATATCGCTTTAAGTGGACATTTAAGCCTTCAATTTTAAAGTCCTATATCAGAATAGTCTGATTTTTCCCATTGACAGTCTGGGATGTGTACACTATCACAATGAGGTAAAATGATTCTGGATAAACAGGAGGTTTCGTTTTTAGAGCAGCCTGAAAAAGAGTTACAGTATGGCCTTAATTAGCAGCATGAAACAGAGTTTAAAGATAGCTTTAAGTGCACATTTAATCCTTTCATTTTAAAGTCCTATATCAGAATAGTCTGATATTACCCAGTGACTGTCTGGGATGTGTATACTATCACCATGAGGTGAAAGGAGTCTGGCTAACCATGAGGTTTCGTTTTTAGAGCAGCCTGAAAAAGAGTTACAGTATGGCCTTAATTAGCAGCATGAAACACAGTTGAAATATAGCTTTAAGTGGACATTTAAGCCTTTAATTTTAAAATCCTGTATCAGAATAGTCTGATTTTAACCAGTGACAGTCTGGGATTTGTATACTATCACCCTGAGGTGAAATGAGTCTGGCTAACCATGAGGTTTCGTTTCTAGAGCAGCCTGAAAAAGAATTACGGTATGGTCTTAATTAGCAGCATGAAAAAGAGTTGAAATATCGCTTTAAGTGGACATTTAAGCCTTAAATTTTAAAATCCTACATCAGAATAGTGTGATAATACCCAGTGACAGTATGGGATGTGTATACTATCAACAAGAGGTGAAATGAGTCTGGCTAAACAGGAGGTTTCGTTTTTAGAGCAACATGAAAAAGAGTTACAATATGGCTTTAATTAGCAGCCTGAAACAGTTGAAATATAGCTTTGAGAGGACATTTAAGCCTTTAATTTTAAAATCCTACATCAGAATAGTCTGATAATACCCAGTGACAGACTGGGATGTGTACACAATCACCCTGAAGTGAAATGAGAATGGCTAAACAGGAGGTTTCGTGTTTAGAACCGCCTGAAAAAGAGTTACCGTATGGCCTTAATTAGCATCCTGAAAAAGTGTTGAAATATAGCTTTAAGTGGACATTTAAGCCTTTCATTTTAAAATCCTATATCAGAATAGTCTGATATTACCCAGTGGCAGTCTGGGATGTGTATACTATCAACATGAGGTGAAATGAGTCTGGCTAAACAGGAGGTTTCGTTTCTAAAGCAGCCTGAAAAAGAGTTACAGTATGGCTTTAATTAGCAGCATGAAACAAAGTTGAAATATAGCTTTAATTGGACATTTAAGCCTATCATTTTAAAGTCCTATATCAGAATAGTCTGATATTACCCAGTGACAGTCTGGGATGTGTATACTATCACCCTGAGGTGAAAGGAGTCTGGCTAACCATGAGGTTTCGTTTTTAGAGCAGCCTGAAAAAGAGTTACAGTATGGCCTTAATTAGCACCATGAAACACATTTGAAAAATAGCTTTAAGTGGACATTTAAGCCTTTAATTTTAAAATCCTGTATAAGAATAGTCTGATTTTACCCAGTGACAGTCTGGGATGTGTATACTATCACCCTTAGGTGAAATGAGTCTGGCTAACCATGAGGTTTCGTTTCTAGAGCAGCCTGAAAAAGAGTTACAGTATGGCCTTAATTAGCAGCATGAAAAAGAGTTGAAATATCGCTTTAAGTGGACATATAATCCTTTAATTTTAAAATCCTATATCAGAATAGTCTGATTTTACCCAGTGACAGTGTGGGATGTGTATAGCATCAACCTGCGGTAAAATTACTATGGCTAACCATGAGTTCCGTTTCTAGAGCAGCCTGAAAAAGAGTTACATACATGGCCCTAATTAGCAGCATGAAACAGAGTTGAAATATAGCTTCAAGTGGACATTTAAGCCTTTAATTTTAAAGTCCTATATCGGAATAGTATGATATTACCCCAGTGACAGTCTGGGATGTGTATAGTATCACCCTGACGTGAAATGAGTCTGGCTAAAAAGGAGGTTTCGTTTTTAGAGCAACATGAAAAAGAGTTACAGTATGGCCTTAATTAGCAGCATGAAAGAGAGTTGAAATATAGCTTGAAGTGGACATTTAAGCCTTTAATTTTAAAATCCTACATCAGAATAGTCTGATAATACCCATTGACAGTCTGGGATGTGTACACTATCACCCTGAGGTAAAATGAGTCTGGCTAAAAGTGAGGTTTCGTTTTTAGAGCAGCCTGAAAAAGAGTTACAGTATGGTCTTAATTAGCAGCATAAAAATGAGTTGAAATATCGCATTAAGCGGACATTTAAGCCTTTAATTTTAAAATCCTGTATAAGAATAGTCTGATTTTACCCAGTGAGAGTCTGGGATGTGTATACTATCACCCTGAGGTGAAATGAGTCTGGCTAACCATGAGGTTTCGTTTCTAGAGCAGCCTGAAAAAGAGTTACAGTATGGCCTTAATTAGCAGCATGAAAAAGAGTTGAAATATTGCTTTAAGTGAACATTTAATCCTTTAATTTTAAAATCCTATATCAGAATAGTCTGATTTTACCCAGTGACAGTCTGGGATGTGTATAGCATCAACCTGAGGTAAAATTACTATGGCTAACCATGAGTTCCGTTTCTAGAGCAGCCTGAAAAAGAGTTACAGTATGGCCCTAATTAGCAGCATGAAACAGAATTGAAATATAGCTTCAAGTGGACATTTAAGCCTTTAATTTTAAAATCCTATATCAGAATAGTCTGATTTTACCCAGTGACAGTCTGAGATGTGTATACTCGCAACCTGACATCAAATTACTCTGGCTAACCATGATGTTTCGTTTCTAGAGTAGCCTGAAAAAGAGTTAGATTATGGCCTTAATTAGCAACATGAAAAGAGTTGAAATATCGCTTTAAGTGGACATTTAAGCCTTCAATTTTAAAGTCCTATATCAGAATAGTCTGATTTTACCCATTGACAGTCTGGGATGTGTACACTATCACAATGAGGTAAAATGATTCTGGATAAACAGGAGGTTTCGTTTTTAGAGCAGCCTGAAAAAGAGTTACAGTATGGCCTTAATTAGCAGCATGAAACAGAGTTTAAAGATAGCTTGAAGTGGACATTTAAGCCTTTAATTTTAAAGTCCTATATTGGAATGGTCTGATATTACCCAGTGACAGTCTGGGATGTGTATAGTATCACCTTGACATGAAATTAGTCTGGCTAAACATGAGGTTTCGTTTTTAGATCAGCCTGAAAAAGAGTTACAGTATGGCCTTAATTAGCAGCATGAAAGAGAGTTGAAATATAGCTTTAAGTGGACATTTAAGCATTTCATTTTAAAGTCCTATATCAGAATGGTCTAATATTACCCAGTGACAGTCCTGGATGTGTATACTATCACCCTGAGGTGAAATGAGTTTGGCTAAACAGGAGGTTTCGTTTTTAGAGCAACCTGAAAAAGGATTACAGTAAAGCTTTAATTGGCAGCCTGAAACAGAGTTGAAATATAGCTTTAGTGGACATTTAAGCCTTTAATTTTAAAATCCTGTATCAGAATAGTCTGATATTACCCAGAGACAGTCTGGGATGTGTATACTATCACCCTGATGTGAAATGAGTCTGGCTAAAAAGGAGGTTTTGTTTCTAGAGCAGCCTGAAAAAGAGTTACAGTATGGCCTTAATTAGCAGCATGTAAAAGAGTTGAAATATTGCTTTAAGTGGACATTAAAGCCTTTAATTTTAAAATCCTATATCAGAATAGTCTGATTTTACCCAGTCACATTCTGGGATGTGTATACTATCAACATGAGGTGAAATGACTCTGGCTAACCATGAGGTTTCGTTTCTAGAGCAGCCTGAAAAAGAGTTACAGTATGGTCATAATTAGCAGCATGAAACACAGTTGAAATATAGCTTCAAGGGGACATTTAAGCATTTAGTTTTAAAGTCCTGTATAAGAATAGTCTGATTTTACCCAGTGACAGTCTGGGATGTGTATACTATCACCCTGAGGTGAAATGAGTCCTGCTAAACAGGAGGTTTTGTTTTTAGAGCAACCTGAAAAAGAGTTACAGTATGGCCTTAATTAGCAGCATGAAACAGAGTTTAAAGATAGCTTTAAGTGGACATTTAATCCTTTCATTTTAAAGTCCTATATCAGAATAGTCTGATATTACCCAGTGACTGTCTGGGATGTGTATACTATCACCCTGAGTTGAAAGGAGTCTGGCTAACCATGAGGTTTCGTTTTTAGAGCAGCCTGAAAAAGAGTTACAGTATGGCCTTAATTAGCAGCATGAAACACAGTTGAAATATAGCTTTAAGTGGACATTTAAGCCTTTAATTTTAAAATCCTATATCAGAATAGTCTGATTTTACCCAGTGACAGTCTGGGATGTGTATACTATCAACCTGACGTGAAATCACTCTGGCTAACCATGAGGTTTCGTTTCTAGAGCAGCCTGAAAAAGAGTTACAGTATGGCCTTAATTAGCAGAATGAAAAAGAGTTGAAATATAGCTTTAAGTGGACATTTAAGCCTTTAATTTTAAAATCCTGTATAAGAATAGTCTGATTTTACCCAGTGACAGTCTGGGATGTGTATACTATCACCCTGAGGTGAAATGAGTCTGGCTAACCATGAGGTTTCGTTTCTAGAGCAGCCTGAAAAAGATTTACAGTATGGCCTTAATTAGCAGCATGAAAAAGAGTTGAAATATCGCTTTAAGTGAACATTTAATCCTTTAATTTTAAAATCCTATATCAGAATAGTCTGATTTTACCCAGTGACAGTCTGGGATGTGTATAGCATCAACCTGAGGTAAAATTACTATGGCTAACCATGAGTTCCGTTTCTAGAGCAGCCTGAAAAAGAGTTACAGTATGGCCCTAATTAGCAGCATGAAACAGAGTTGAAATATAGCTTCAAGTGGACATTTAAGCCTTTAATTTTAAAGTCCTATATCGGAATAGTATGATATTACCCAGTGACAGTCTGGGATGTGTATAGTATCACCCTGACGTGAAATGAGTCTGGCTAAAAAGGAGGTTTCATTTTTAGATCAGCCTGAAAAAGAGTTACAGTATGGCCTTAATTAGCAGCATGAAAGAGAGTTGAAATATAGCTTTAAGTGGACATTTAAGCATTTCATTTTAAAGTCCTATATCAGAATAGTCTGATATTACCCAGTGACAGTCTGGGATGTGTATAGTATAACCCTGACGTGAAATGAGTCTGGCTAAAAAGGAGGTTTCATTTTTAGATCAGCCTGAAAAAGAGTTACAGTATGGCCTTAATTAGCAGCATGAAAGAGAGTTGAAATATAGCTTTAAGTGGACATTTAAGCATTTCATTTTAAAGTCCTATATCAGAATAGTCTGATATTACCCAGTGACAGTCTGGGATGTGTATACTATCACCCTGAGGTGAAATGAGTCTGGCTAACCATGAGGTTTCATTTCTAGAGCAGCCTGAAAAAGAATTACAGTATGGCCTTAATTAGCAGCATGAAAAAGAGTTGAAATATAGCTTTAAGTGGACATTTAAGCCTTTAATTTTAAAATCCTATATCAGAATAGTGTGATATTACCCACTGACAGTATGGGATGTGTATACTATCAACATGAGGTGAAATGAGTCTGGCTAAACAGGAGGTTTCGTTTTTAGAGCAACATGAAAAAGAGTTACAATATGGCTTTAATTAGCAGCCTGAAAAAGAGTTACAGTATGGATTTAATTAGCAGCCTGAAACAGTTGAAATATAGCATTGATAGGACATTTAAGCCTTTAATTTTAAAATCCTACATCAGAATAGTCTGATAATACCCAGTGACAGACTGGGATGTGTACACAATCACCCTGAAGTGCAATGAGTCTGGCTAAACAGGAGGTTTCGTGTTTAGAACCGCCTGAAAAAGAGTTACCGTATGGCCTTAATTAGCATCCTGAAAAAGTGTTGAAATATAGCTTTAAGTGGACATTTAAGCCTTTCATTTTAAAATCCTATATCAGAATAGTCTGATTTTAACCAGTGACAGTCTGGGATTTGTATACTATCAACCTGATGTGAAATTACTCTGGCTAAACATGAGGTTTTCTTTCTAGAGCAGCCTGAAAAAGAGTTACAGTATAGCCTTAATTAGCAGCATGAAACAGAGTTGAAATATAGCTTTAAGTGGACATTTAAGCCTTTAATTTTAAAATCCTATATCAGAATAGTCTGATTTTAACAAGTCACAGTCTGGGATTTGTATACTATCAACCTGATGTGAAATTACTCTGGCTAACCATGAGGTTTTCTTTCTAGAGCAGCCTGAAAAAGAGTTACAGTATAGCCTTAATTAGCAGCATGAAAAAGAGTTGAAATATCGCTTTAAGTGGACATTTAAGCCTTAAATTTTAAAATCCTACATCAGAGTAGTGTGATAATAGCCAGTGACAGTATGGGATGTGTATACTATCAACAAGAGGTGAAATGAGTCTGGCTAAACAGGAGGTTTCGTTTTTAGAGCAACATGAAAAAGAGTTACAATATGGCTTTAATTAGCAGCCTGAAACAGTTGAAATATAGCTTTGAGAGGACATTTAAGCCTTTAATTTTAAAATCCTACATCAGAATAGTCTGATAATACCCAGTGACAGACTGGGATGTGTACACAATCACCCTGAAGTGAAATGAGAATGGCTAAACAGGAGGTTTCGTGTTTAGAACCGCCTGAAAAAGAGTTACCGTATGGCCTTAATTAGCATCCTGAAAAAGTGTTGAAATATAGCTTTAAGTGGACATTTAAACCTTTCATTTTAAAATCCTATATCAGAATAGTCTGATATTACCCAGTGGCAGTCTGGGATGTGTATACTATCAACATGAGGTGAAATGAGTCTGGCTAAACAGGAGGTTTCGTTTCTAAAGCAGCCTGAAAAAGAGTTACAGTATGGCTTTAATTAGCAGCATGAAACAAAGTTGAAATATAGCTTTAATTGGACATTTAAGCCTTTCATTTTAAAGTCCTATATCAGAATAGTCTGATATTACCCAGTGACAGTCGGGGATGTGTATACTATCACCCTGAGGTGAAAGGAGTCTGGCTAACCATGAGGTTTCGTTTTTAGAGCAGCCTGAAAAAGAGTTACAGTATGGCCTTAATTAGCACCATGAAACACATTTGAAATATAGCTTTAAGTGGACATTTAAGCCTTTAATTTTAAAATCCTGTATCAGAATAGTCTGATTTTACCCAGAGACAGTTTGGGATGTGTATACTATCAACCTGACGTGAAATCACTCTGGCTAACCATGAGGTTTCGTTTCTAGAGCAGCCTGAAAAAGAGTTACAGTATGGCCTTGATTAGCAGAATGAAAAAGAGTTGAAATATCGCTTTAAGTGGACATTTAAGCCTTTAATTTTAAAATCCTATATCAGAATAGTCTGATTTTACCCAGTGACAGTCTGGGATGTGTATTCTATCAACCTGACGTGAAATTACTCTGGCTAACCATGAGGTTTCGTTTCTAGAGTAGCCTGAAAAAGAGTTACAGTATGGCCTTAATTTTCAGCATGAAACAGAGTTGAAGTATAGCTTTAAGTGGACATTTAAGCCTTTAATTTTAAAATCCTGTATAAGAATAGTCTGATTTTACCCAGTCACATTCTGGGATGTGTATACTATCAACATGAGGTGAAATGACTCTGGCTAACCATGAGGTTTCGTTTCTAGAGCAGCCTGAAAAAGAGTTACAGTATGGTCATAATTAGCAGCATGAAACACAGTTGAAATATAGCTTCAAGGGGACATTTAAGCATTTAGTTTTAAAGTCCTGTATAAGAATAGTCTGATTTTACCCAGTGACAGTCTGGGATGTGTATACTATCACCCTGAGGTGAAATGAGTCCTGCTAAACAGGAGGTTTTGTTTTTAGAGCAACCTGAAAAAGAGTTACAGTATGGCCTTAATTAGCAGCATGAAAGAGAGTTGAAATATAGCTTTAAGTGGACGTTTAAGCATTTCATTTTAAAGTCCTATATCAGAATGGTCTGATATTACCCAGTGACAGTCCTGGATGTGTATATTATCACCCTGAGGTGAAATGAGTCTGGCTAACCATGAGGTTTCGTTTCTAGAGCAGCCTGAAAAAGAATTACAGTATGGCCTTAATTATCAGCATGAAAAATAGTTGAAATATCGCTTTAAGTGGACATTTAAGCCTTTAATTTTAAAATCCTATATCAGAATAGTCTGATTTTACCCAGTGACAGTCTCGGATGTGTATACTATCAAACTGACGTGAAATGAGTCTGGCTAAAAAGGAGATTTCGTTTTTAGAGCATCATAAAAAAGAGTTACAATATGGCTTTAATTAGCAGCCTGAAAAAGAGTTACAGTATGGCCTTAATTAGCAGCATGAAAAAGAGTTGAAATATCGCTTTAAGTGGACATTTAAGCCTTTAATTTTAAAATCCTATATCAGAATCGTCTGATTTTACCCAGTGACAGTCTGAGATGTGTATACTAGCAACCTGACATCAAATTACTCTGGCTAACCATGATGTTTCGTTTCTAGAGTAGCCTGAAAAAGAGTTAGATTATGGCCTTAATTAGCAACATGAAAAGAGTTGAAATATCGCTTTAAGTGGACATTTAAGCCTTCAATTTTAAAGTCCTATATCAGAATAGTCTGATTTTTCCCATTGACAGTCTGGGATGTGTACACTATCACAATGAGGTAAAATGATTCTGGATAAACAGGAGGTTTCGTTTTTAGAGCAGCCTGAAAAAGAGTTACAGTATGGCCTTAATTAGCAGCATGAAACAGAGTTTAAAGATAGCTTTAAGTGCACATTTAATCCTTTCATTTTAAAGTCCTATATCAGAATAGTCTGATATTACCCAGTGACTGTCTGGGATGTGTATACTATCACCATGAGGTGAAAGGAGTCTGGCTAACCATGAGGTTTCGTTTTTAGAGCAGCCTGAAAAAGAGTTACAGTATGGCCTTAATTAGCAGCATGAAACACAGTTGAAATATAGCTTTAAGTGGACATTTAAGCCTTTAATTTTAAAATCCTGTATCAGAATAGTCTGATTTTAACCAGTGACAGTCTGGGATTTGTATACTATCACCCTGAGGTGAAATGAGTCTGGCTAACCATGAGGTTTCGTTTCTAGAGCAGCCTGAAAAAGAATTACGGTATGGTCTTAATTAGCAGCATGAAAAAGAGTTGAAATATCGCTTTAAGTGGACATTTAAGCCTTAAATTTTAAAATCCTACATCAGAATAGTGTGATAATACCCAGTGACAGTATGGGATGTGTATACTATCAACAAGAGGTGAAATGAGTCTGGCTAAACAGGAGGTTTCGTTTTTAGAGCAACATGAAAAAGAGTTACAATATGGCTTTAATTAGCAGCCTGAAACAGTTGAAATATAGCTTTGAGAGGACATTTAAGCCTTTAATTTTAAAATCCTACATCAGAATAGTCTGATAATACCCAGTGACAGACTGGGATGTGTACACAATCACCCTGAAGTGAAATGAGAATGGCTAAACAGGAGGTTTCGTGTTTAGAACCGCCTGAAAAAGAGTTACCGTATGGCCTTAATTAGCATCCTGAAAAAGTGTTGAAATATAGCTTTAAGTGGACATTTAAGCCTTTCATTTTAAAATCCTATATCAGAATAGTCTGATATTACCCAGTGGCAGTCTGGGATGTGTATACTATCAACATGAGGTGAAATGAGTCTGGCTAAACAGGAGGTTTCGTTTCTAAAGCAGCCTGAAAAAGAGTTACAGTATGGCTTTAATTAGCAGCATGAAACAAAGTTGAAATATAGCTTTAATTGGACATTTAAGCCTATCATTTTAAAGTCCTATATCAGAATAGTCTGATATTACCCAGTGACAGTCTGGGATGTGTATACTATCACCCTGAGGTGAAAGGAGTCTGGCTAACCATGAGGTTTCGTTTTTAGAGCAGCCTGAAAAAGAGTTACAGTATGGCCTTAATTAGCACCATGAAACACATTTGAAAAATAGCTTTAAGTGGACATTTAAGCCTTTAATTTTAAAATCCTGTATAAGAATAGTCTGATTTTACCCAGTGACAGTCTGGGATGTGTATACTATCACCCTTAGGTGAAATGAGTCTGGCTAACCATGAGGTTTCGTTTCTAGAGCAGCCTGAAAAAGAGTTACAGTATGGCCTTAATTAGCAGCATGAAAAAGAGTTGAAATATCGCTTTAAGTGGACATATAATCCTTTAATTTTAAAATCCTATATCAGAATAGTCTGATTTTACCCAGTGACAGTCTGGGATGTGTATAGTATCACCCTGACGTGAAATGAGTCTGGCTAAAAAGGAGGTTTCGTTTTTAGAGCAACATGAAAAAGAGTTACAGTATGGCCTTAATTAGCAGCATGAAAGAGAGTTGAAATATAGCTTGAAGTGGACATTTAAGCCTTTAATTTTAAAATCCTACATCAGAATAGTCTGATAATACCCATTGACAGTCTGGGATGTGTACACTATCACCCTGAGGTAAAATGAGTCTGGCTAAAAGTGAGGTTTCGTTTTTAGAGCAGCCTGAAAAAGAGTTACAGTATGGTCTTAATTAGCAGCATAAAAATGAGTTGAAATATCGCATTAAGCGGACATTTAAGCCTTTAATTTTAAAATCCTGTATAAGAATAGTCTGATTTTACCCAGTGACAGTCTGGGATGTGTATAGCATCAACCTGAGGTAAAATTACTATGGCTAACCATGAGTTCCGTTTCTAGAGCAGCCTGAAAAAGAGTTACAGTATGGCCCTAATTAGCAGCATGAAACAGAATTGAAATATAGCTTCAAGTGGACATTTAAGCCTTTAATTTTAAAATCCTATATCAGAATAGTCTGATTTTACCCAGTGACAGTCTGAGATGTGTATACTCGCAACCTGACATCAAATTACTCTGGCTAACCATGATGTTTCGTTTCTAGAGTAGCCTGAAAAAGAGTTAGATTATGGCCTTAATTAGCAACATGAAAAGAGTTGAAATATCGCTTTAAGTGGACATTTAAGCCTTCAATTTTAAAGTCCTATATCAGAATAGTCTGATTTTACCCATTGACAGTCTGGGATGTGTACACTATCACAATGAGGTAAAATGATTCTGGATAAACAGGAGGTTTCGTTTTTAGAGCAGCCTGAAAAAGAGTTACAGTATGGCCTTAATTAGCAGCATGAAACAGAGTTTAAAGATAGCTTGAAGTGGACATTTAAGCCTTTAATTTTAAAGTCCTATATTGGAATGGTCTGATATTACCCAGTGACAGTCTGGGATGTGTATAGTATCACCTTGACATGAAATTAGTCTGGCTAAACATGAGGTTTCGTTTTTAGATCAGCCTGAAAAAGAGTTACAGTATGGCCTTAATTAGCAGCATGAAAGAGAGTTGAAATATAGCTTTAAGTGGACATTTAAGCATTTCATTTTAAAGTCCTATATCAGAATGGTCTAATATTACCCAGTGACAGTCCTGGATGTGTATACTATCACCCTGAGGTGAAATGAGTTTGGCTAAACAGGAGGTTTCGTTTTTAGAGCAACCTGAAAAAGGATTACAGTAAAGCTTTAATTGGCAGCCTGAAACAGAGTTGAAATATAGCTTTAGTGGACATTTAAGCCTTTAATTTTAAAATCCTGTATCAGAATAGTCTGATATTACCCAGAGACAGTCTGGGATGTGTATACTATCACCCTGATGTGAAATGAGTCTGGCTAAAAAGGAGGTTTTGTTTCTAGAGCAGCCTGAAAAAGAGTTACAGTATGGCCTTAATTAGCAGCATGTAAAAGAGTTGAAATATTGCTTTAAGTGGACATTAAAGCCTTTAATTTTAAAATCCTATATCAGAATAGTCTGATTTTACCCAGTCACATTCTGGGATGTGTATACTATCAACATGAGGTGAAATGACTCTGGCTAACCATGAGGTTTCGTTTCTAGAGCAGCCTGAAAAAGAGTTACAGTATGGTCATAATTAGCAGCATGAAACACAGTTGAAATATAGCTTCAAGGGGACATTTAAGCATTTAGTTTTAAAGTCCTGTATAAGAATAGTCTGATTTTACCCAGTGACAGTCTGGGATGTGTATACTATCACCCTGAGGTGAAATGAGTCCTGCTAAACAGGAGGTTTTGTTTTTAGAGCAACCTGAAAAAGAGTTACAGTATGGCTTTAATTAGCAGCATGAAACAAAGTTGAAATATAGCTTTAAGTGGACATTTAATCCTTTCATTTTAAAGTCCTATATCAGAATAGTCTGATATTACCCAGTGACTGTCTGGGATGTGTATACTATCACCCTGAGGTGAAAGGAGTCTGGCTAACCATGAGGTTTCGTTTTTAGAGCAGCCTGAAAAAGAGTTACAGTATGGCCTTAATTAGCACCATGAAACACATTTGAAAAATAGCTTTAAGTGGACACTTAAGCCTTTAATTTTAAAATCCTGTATCAGAATAGTCTGATTTTACCCAGTGACAGTCTGGGATGTGTATACTATCAATCTGACGTGAAATCACTCTGGCTAACCATGAGGTTTCGTTTCTAGAGCAGCCTGAAAAAGAGTTACAGTATGGCCTTAATTAGCAGAATGAAACAGAGTTGAAGTATAGCTTTAAGTGGACATTTAAGCCTTTAATTTTAAAATCCTGTATAAGAATAGTCTGATTTTACCCAGTGACAGTCTGGGATGTGTATACTATCACCCTTAGGTGAAATGAGTCTGGCTAACCATGAGGTTTCGTTTCTAGAGCAGCCTGAAAAAGAGTTACAGTATGGCCTTAATTAGCAACATGAAAAAGAGTTGAAATATCGCTTTAAGTGGACATATAATCCTTTAATTTTAAAATCCTATATCAGAATAGTCTGATTTTACCCAGTGACAGTGTGGGATGTGTATAGCATCAACCTGCGGTAAAATTACTATGGCTAACCATGAGTTCCGTTTCTAGAGCAGCCTGAAAAAGAGTTACATACATGGCCCTAATTAGCAGCATGAAACAGAGTTGAAATATAGCTTCAAGTGGACATTTAAGCCTTTAATTTTAAAGTCCTATATCGGAATAGTATGATATTACCCCAGTGACAGTCTGGGATGTGTATAGTATCACCCTGACGTGAAATGAGTCTGGCTAAAAAGGAGGTTCCGTTTTTAGAGCAACATGAAAAAGAGTTACAGTATGGCCTTAATTAGCAGCATGAAAGAGAGTTGAAATATAGCTTGAAGTGGACATTTAAGCATTTCATTTTAAAGTCCTATATCAGAATAGTCTGATATTACCCAGTGACAGTCTGGGATGTGTATACTATCACCCTGAGGTGAAATGAGTCTGGCTAACCATGAGGTTTCGTTTCTAGAGCAGCCTGAAAAAGAGTTACAGTATGGCCATATATAACAGCATGAAACACAGTTGAAATATAGCTTTAAGTGGACATTTAAGCCTTTAATTTTAAAATCCTGTATCAGAATAGTCTGATTTTACCCAGTGACAGTCTGGGATGTGTATCCTATCACACTGAGGTGAAATGAGTCTGGCTAAACAGGAGGTTTCGTTTTTAGAGCAGCCTGAAAAAGGATTACAGTAAGGCTTTAATTAGCAGCCTGACACAAAGTTGAAATATAGCTTTAGTGGACATTTAAGCCTTTAATTTTAAAATCCTACATCAGAATAGTCTGATAATACCCATTGACAGTCTGGGATGTGTACACTATCACCTTGAGGTAAAATGAGTCTGGCTAAAAGTGAGGTTTCGTTTTTAGAGCAGCCTGAAAAAGAGTTACAGTATGGTCTTAATTAGCAGCATAAAAATGAGTTGAAATATCGCATTAAGCGGACATTTAAGCCTTTAATTTTAAAATCCTGTATAAGAATAGTCTGATTTTACCCAGTGAGAGTCTGGGATGTGTATACTATCACCCTGAGGTGAAATGAGTCTGGCTAACCATGAGGTTTCGTTTCTAGAGCAGCCTGAAAAAGAGTCACAGTATGGCCTTAATTAGCAGCATGAAAAAGAGTTGAAATATCGCTTTAAGTGAACATTTAATCCTTTAATTTTAAAATCCTATATCAGAATAGTCTGATTTTACCCAGTGACAGTCTGGGATGTGTATAGCATCAACCTGAGGTAAAATTACTATGGCTAACCATGAGTTCCGTTTCTAGAGCAGCCTGAAAAAGAGTTACAGTATGGCCCTAATTAGCAGCATGAAACAGAGTTGAAATATAGCTTCAAGTGGACATTTAAGCCTTTAATTTTAAAATCCTGTATCAGAATAGTCTGATTTTACCCAGTGACAGTCTGAGATGTGTATACTCGCAACCTGACATCAAATTACTCTGGCTAACCATGATGTTTCGTTTCTAGAGTAGCCTGAAAAAGAGTTAGATTATGGCCTTAATTAGCAACATGAAAATAGTTGAAATATCGCTTTAAGTGGACATTTAAGCCTTCAATTTTAAAGTCCTATATCAGAATAGTCTGATTTTACACATTGACAGTCTGGGATGTGTACACTATCACAATGAGGTAAAATGATTCTGGATAAACAGGAGGTTTCGTTTTTAGAGCAGCCTGAAAAAGAGTTACAGTATGGCCTTAATTAGCAGCATGAAACAGAGTTTAAAGATAGCTTTAAGTGGACATTTAATCCTTTCATTTTAAAGTCCTATATCAGAATAGTCTGATATTACCCAGTGACAGTCTGGGATGTGTATACTATCACCCTGAGGTGAAATGAGTCTGGCTAACCATGAGGTTTCGTTTCTAGAGCAGCCTGAAAAAGAGTTACAGTATGGCCATATATAACAGCATGAAACACAGTTGAAATATAGCTTTAAGTGGACATTTAAGCCTTTAATTTTAAAATCCTGTATCAGAATAGTCTGATTTTACCCAGTGACAGTCTGGGATGTGTATCCTATCACACTGAGGTGAAATGAGTCTGGCTAAACAGGAGGTTTCGTTTTTAGAGCAGCCTGAAAAAGGATTACAGTAAGGCTTTAATTAGCAGCCTGACACAAAGTTGAAATATAGCTTTAGTGGACATTTAAGCCTTTAATTTTAAAATCCTACATCAGAATAGTCTGATAATACCCATTGACAGTCTGGGATGTGTACACTATCACCTTGAGGTAAAATGAGTCTGGCTAAAAGTGAGGTTTCGTTTTTAGAGCAGCCTGAAAAAGAGTTACAGTATGGTCTTAATTAGCAGCATAAAAATGAGTTGAAATATCGCATTAAGCGGACATTTAAGCCTTTAATTTTAAAATCCTGTATAAGAATAGTCTGATTTTACCCAGTGAGAGTCTGGGATGTGTATACTATCACCCTGAGGTGAAATGAGTCTGGCTAACCATGAGGTTTCGTTTCTAGAGCAGCCTGAAAAAGAGTCACAGTATGGCCTTAATTAGCAGCATGAAAAAGAGTTGAAATATCGCTTTAAGTGAACATTTAATCCTTTAATTTTAAAATCCTATATCAGAATAGTCTGATTTTACCCAGTGACAGTCTGGGATGTGTATAGCATCAACCTGAGGTAAAATTACTATGGCTAACCATGAGTTCCGTTTCTAGAGCAGCCTGAAAAAGAGTTACAGTATGGCCCTAATTAGCAGCATGAAACAGAGTTGAAATATAGCTTCAAGTGGACATTTAAGCCTTTAATTTTAAAATCCTGTATCAGAATAGTCTGATTTTACCCAGTGACAGTCTGAGATGTGTATACTCGCAACCTGACATCAAATTACTCTGGCTAACCATGATGTTTCGTTTCTAGAGTAGCCTGAAAAAGAGTTAGATTATGGCCTTAATTAGCAACATGAAAATAGTTGAAATATCGCTTTAAGTGGACATTTAAGCCTTCAATTTTAAAGTCCTATATCAGAATAGTCTGATTTTACACATTGACAGTCTGGGATGTGTACACTATCACAATGAGGTAAAATGATTCTGGATAAACAGGAGGTTTCGTTTTTAGAGCAGCCTGAAAAAGAGTTACAGTATGGCCTTAATTAGCAGCATGAAACAGAGTTTAAAGATAGCTTTAAGTGGACATTTAATCCTTTCATTTTAAAGTCCTATATCAGAATAGTCTGATATTACCCAGTGACTGTCTGGGATGTGTATACTATCACCCTGAGGTGAAAGGAGTCTGGCTAACCATGAGGTTTCGTTTTTAGAGCAGCCTGAAAAAGAGTTACAGTATGGCCTTAATTAGCAGCATGAAACACAGTTGAAATATAGCTTTAAGTGGACATTTAAGCCTTTAATTTTAAAATCCTGTATCAGAATAGTCTGATTTTAACCAGTGACAGTCTGGGATTTGTATACTATCACCCTGAGGTGAAATGAGTCTGGCTAACCATGAGGTTTCGTTTCTAGAGCAGCCTGAAAAAGAGTTACAGTATGGTCTTAATTAGCAGCATAAAAATGAGTTGAAATATCGCTTTAAGCGGACATTTAAGCCTTTAATTTTAAAATCCTATATCAGAATAGTCTGATTTTACCCAGTGAGAGTCTGGGATGTGTATACTATCACCCTGAGGTGAAATGAGTCTGGCTAACCATGAGGTTTCATTTCTAGAGCAGCCTGAAAAAGAATTATGGTATGGTCTTAATTAGCAGCATGAAAAAGAGTTGAAATATCGCTTTAAGTGGACATTTAAGCCTTAAATTTTAAAATCCTACATCAGAATAGTGTGATAATACCCAGTGACAGTATGGGATGTGTATACTATCAACAAGAGGTGAAATGAGTCTGGCTAAACAGGAGGTTTCGTTTTTAGAGCAACATGAAAAAGAGTTACAATATGGCTTTAATTAGCAGCCTGAAACAGTTGAAATATAGCTTTGAGAGGACATTTAAGCCTTTAATTTTAAAATCCTACATCAGAATAGTCTGATAATACCCAGTGACAGACTGGGATGTGTACACAATCACCCTGAAGTGAAATGACAATGGCTAAACAGGAGGTTTCGTGTTTAGAACCGCCTGAAAAAGAGTTACCGTATGGCCTTAATTAGCATCCTGAAAAAGTGTTGAAATATAGCTTTAAGTGGACATTTAAGCCTTTCATTTTAAAATCCTATATCAGAATAGTCTGATATTACCCAGTGGCAGTCTGGGATGTGTATACTATCAACATGAGGTGAAATGAGTCTGGCTAAACAGGAGGTTTCGTTTCTAAAGCAGCCTGAAAAAGAGTTACAGTATGGCTTTAATTAGCAGCATGAAACAAAGTTGAAATATAGCTTTAATTGGACATTTAAGCCTTTCATTTTAAAGTCCTATATCAGAATAGTCTGATATTACCCAGTGACAGTCTGGGATGTGTATACTATCACCCTGAGGTGAAAGGAGTCTGGCTAACCATGAGGTTTCGTTTTTAGAGCAGCCTGAAAAAGAGTTACAGTATGGCCTTAATTAGCACCATGAAACACATTTGAAAAATAGCTTTAAGTGGACATTTAAGCCTTTAATTTTAAAATCCTGTATCAGAATAGTCTGATTTCACCCAGTGACAGTCTGGGATGTGTATACTATCAACCTGACGTGAAATCACTCTGGCTAACCATGAGTTCCGTTTCTAGAGCAGCCTGAAAAAGAGTTACATACATGGCCCTAATTAGCAGCATGAAACAGAGTTGAAATATAGCTTCAAGTGGACATTTAAGCCTTTAATTTTAAAGTCCTATATCGGAATAGTATGATATTACCCCAGTGACAGTCTGGGATGTGTATAGTATCACCCTGACGTGAAATGAGTCTGGCTAAAAAGGAGGTTTCGTTTTTAGAGCAACATGAAAAAGAGTTACAGTATGGCCTTAATTAGCAGCATGAAAGAGAGTTGAAATATAGCTTGAAGTGGACATTTAAGCATTTCATTTTAAAGTCCTATATCAGAATAGTCTGATATTACCCAGTGACAGTCTGAGATGTGTATACTCGCAACCTGACATCAAATTACTCTGGCTAACCATGATGTTTCGTTTCTAGAGTAGCCTGAAAAAGAGTTAGATTATGGCCTTAATTAGCAACATGAAAAGAGTTGAAATATCGCTTTAAGTGGACATTTAAGCCTTCAATTTTAAAGTCCTATATCAGAATAGTCTGATTTTACACATTGACAGTCTGGGATGTGTACACTATCACAATGAGGTAAAATGATTCTGGATAAACAGGAGGTTTCGTTTTTAGAGCAGCCTGAAAAAGAGTTACAGTATGGCCTTAATTAGCAGCATGAAACAGAGTTTAAAGATAGCTTTAAGTGGACATTTAATCCTTTCATTTTAAAGTCCTATATCAGAATAGTCTGATATTACCCAGTGACTGTCTGGGATGTGTATACTATCACCCTGAGGTGAAAGGAGTCTGGCTAACCATGAGGTTTCGTTTTTAGAGCAGCCTGAAAAAGAGTTACAGTATGGCCTTAATTAGCAGCATGAAACACAGTTGAAATATAGCTTTAAGTGGACATTTAAGCCTTTAATTTTAAAATCCTGTATCAGAATAGTCTGATTTTAACCAGTGACAGTCTGGGATTTGTATACTATCACCCTGAGGTGAAATGAGTCTGGCTAACCATGAGGTTTCGTTTCTAGAGCAGCCTGAAAAAGAGTTACAGTATGGTCTTAATTAGCAGCATAAAAATGAGTTGAAATATCGCTTTAAGCGGACATTTAAGCCTTTAATTTTAAAATCCTATATCAGAATAGTCTGATTTTACCCAGTGAGAGTCTGGGATGTGTATACTATCACCCTGAGGTGAAATGAGTCTGGCTAACCATGAGGTTTCATTTCTAGAGCAGCCTGAAAAAGAATTATGGTATGGTCTTAATTAGCAGCATGAAAAAGAGTTGAAATATCGCTTTAAGTGGACATTTAAGCCTTAAATTTTAAAATCCTACATCAGAATAGTGTGATAATACCCAGTGACAGTATGGGATGTGTATACTATCAACAAGAGGTGAAATGAGTCTGGCTAAACAGGAGGTTTCGTTTTTAGAGCAACATGAAAAAGAGTTACAATATGGCTTTAATTAGCAGCCTGAAACAGTTGAAATATAGCTTTGAGAGGACATTTAAGCCTTTAATTTTAAAATCCTACATCAGAATAGTCTGATAATACCCAGTGACAGACTGGGATGTGTACACAATCACCCTGAAGTGAAATGACAATGGCTAAACAGGAGGTTTCGTGTTTAGAACCGCCTGAAAAAGAGTTACCGTATGGCCTTAATTAGCATCCTGAAAAAGTGTTGAAATATAGCTTTAAGTGGACATTTAAGCCTTTCATTTTAAAATCCTATATCAGAATAGTCTGATATTACCCAGTGGCAGTCTGGGATGTGTATACTATCAACATGAGGTGAAATGAGTCTGGCTAAACAGGAGGTTTCGTTTCTAAAGCAGCCTGAAAAAGAGTTACAGTATGGCTTTAATTAGCAGCATGAAACAAAGTTGAAATATAGCTTTAATTGGACATTTAAGCCTTTCATTTTAAAGTCCTATATCAGAATAGTCTGATATTACCCAGTGACAGTCTGGGATGTGTATACTATCACCCTGAGGTGAAAGGAGTCTGGCTAACCATGAGGTTTCGTTTTTAGAGCAGCCTGAAAAAGAGTTACAGTATGGCCTTAATTAGCACCATGAAACACATTTGAAAAATAGCTTTAAGTGGACATTTAAGCCTTTAATTTTAAAATCCTGTATCAGAATAGTCTGATTTTACCCAGTGACAGTCTGGGATGTGTATACTATCAACCTGACGTGAAATCACTCTGGCTAACCATGAGTTCCGTTTCTAGAGCAGCCTGAAAAAGAGTTACATACATGGCCCTAATTAGCAGCATGAAACAGAGTTGAAATATAGCTTCAAGTGGACATTTAAGCCTTTAATTTTAAAGTCCTATATCGGAATAGTATGATATTACCCCAGTGACAGTCTGGGATGTGTATAGTATCACCCTGACGTGAAATGAGTCTGGCTAAAAAGGAGGTTTCGTTTTTAGAGCAACATGAAAAAGAGTTACAGTATGGCCTTAATTAGCAGCATGAAAGAGAGTTGAAATATAGCTTGAAGTGGACATTTAAGCATTTCATTTTAAAGTCCTATATCAGAATAGTCTGATATTACCCAGTGACAGTCTGGGATGTGTATACTATCACCCTGAGGTGAAATGAGTCTGGCTAACCAAGAGGTTTCGTTTCTAGAGCAGCCTGAAAAAGAGTTACAGTATGGCCATATATAACAGCATGAAACACAGTTGAAATATAGCTTTAAGTGGACATTTAAGCCTTTAATTTTAAAATCCTGTATCAGAATAGTCTGATTTTACCCAGTGACAGTCTGGGATGTGTATCCTATCACACTGAGGTGAAATGAGTCTGGCTAAACAGGAGGTTTCGTTTTTAGAGCAGCCTGAAAAAGGATTACAGTAAGGCTTTAATTAGCAGCCTGACACAAAGTTGAAATATAGCTTTAGTGGACATTTAAGCCTTTAATTTTAAAATCCTACATCAGAATAGTCTGATAATACCCATTGACAGTCTGGGATGTGTACACTATCACCCTGAGGTAAAATGAGTCTGGCTAAAAGTGAGGTTTCGTTTTTAGAGCAGCCTGAAAAAGAGTTACAGTATGGTCTTAATTAGCAGCATAAAAATGAGTTGAAATATCGCATTAAGCGGACATTTAAGCCTTTAATTTTAAAATCCTGTATAAGAATAGCCTGATTTTACCCAGTGAGAGTCTGGGATGTGTATACTATCACCCTGAGGTGAAATGAGTCTGGCTAACCATGAGGTTTCGTTTCTAGAGCAGCCTGAAAAAGAGTTACAGTATGGCCTTAATTAGCAGCATGAAAAAGAGTTGAAATATCGCTTTAAGTGAACATTTAATCCTTTAATTTTAAAATCCTATATCAGAATAGTCTGATTTTACCCAGTGACAGTCTGGGATGTGTATAGCATCAACCTGAGGTAAAATTACTATGGCTAACCATGAGTTCCGTTTCTAGAGCAGCCTGAAAAAGAGTTACAGTATGGCCCTAATTAGCAGCATGAAACAGAGTTGAAATATAGCTTCAAGTGGACATTTAAGCCTTTAATTTTAAAGTCCTATTTCGGAATAGTATGATATTACCCAGTGACAGTCTGGGATGTGTTTAGTATCACCCTGACGTGAAATGAGTCTGGCTAAAAAGGAGGTTTCATTTTTAGATCAGCCTGAAAAAGAGTTACAGTATGGCCTTAATTAGCAGCATGAAAGAGAGTTGAAATATAGCTTTAAGTGGACATTTAAGCATTTCATTTTAAAGTCCTATATCAGAATAGTCTGATATTACCCAGTGACAGTCTGGGATGTGTATACTATCACCCTGAGGTGAAATGAGTCTGGCTAACCATGAGGTTTCATTTCTAGAGCAGCCTGAAAAAGAATTACAGTATGGCCTTAATTAGCAGCATGAAAAAGAGTTGAAATATAGCTTTAAGTGGACATTTAAGCCTTTCATTTTAAAATCCTATATCAGAATAGTGTGATATTACCCAGTGACAGTATGGGATGTGTATACTATCAACATGAGGTGAAATGAGTCTGGCTAAACAGGAGGTTTCGTTTTTAGAGCAACATGTAAAAGAGTTACAATATGGCTTTAATTAGCAGCGTGAAAAAGAGTTACAGTATGGATTTAATTAGCAGCCTGAACCAGTTGAAATATAGCATTGAGAGGACATTTAAGCCTTTAATTTTAAAATCCTACATCAGAATAGTCTGATAATACCCAGTGACAGACTGGGATGTGTACACAATCACCCTGAAGTGCAATGAGTCTGGCTAAACAGGAGGTTTCGTGTTTAGAACCGCCTGAAAAAGAGTTACCGTATGGCCTTAATTAGCATCCTGAAAAAGTGTTGAAATATAGCTTTAAGTGGACATTTAAGCCTTTCATTTTAAAATCCTATATCAGAATAGTCTGATTTTAACCAGTGACAGTCTGGGATTTGTATACTATCAACCTGATGTGAAATTACTCTGGCTAACCATGAGGTTTTCTTTCTAGAGCAGCCTGAAAAAGAGTTACAGTATAGCCTTAATAAGCAGCATGAAATAGAGTTGAAATATCACTTTAAGTGGACATTTAAGCCTTTAATTTTAAAGTCCTGTATCAGAATAGTCTGATATTACCCAGTGACAGTCTGGGATGTGTATACTATCACCCTGAGGTGAAATGAGTCTGGCTAACCATGAGGTTTCGTTTCTAGAGCAGCCTGAAAAAGAGTTACAGTATGGTCTTAATTAGCAGCATAAAAATGAGTTGAAATATCGCATTAAGCGGACATTTAAGCCTTTAATTTTAAAATCTTATATCAGAATAGTCTGATTTTACCCAGTGAGAGTCTGGGATGTGTATACTATCACCCTGAGGTGAAATGAGTCTGGCTAACCATGAGGTTTCATTTCTAGAGCAGCCTGAAAAAGAATTACGGTATGGTCTTAATTAGCAGCATGAAAAAGAGTTGAAATATCGCTTTAAGTGGACATTTAAGCCTTAAATTTTAAAATCCTACATCAGAATAATGTGATAATACCCAGTGACAGTATGGGATGTGTATACTATCAACAAGAGGTGAAATGAGTCTGGCTAAACAGGAGGTTTCGTTTTTAGAGCAACATGAAAAAGAGTTACAATATGGCTTTAATTAGCAGCCTGAAACAGTTGAAATATAGCTTTGAGAGGACATTTAAGCCTTTAATTTTAAAATCCTACATCAGAATAGTCTGATAATACCCAGTGACAGTCTGGGATGTGTATAGTATCACCCTGACGTGAAATGAGTCTGGCTAAAAAGGAGGTTTCGTTTTTAGATCAGCCTGAAAAAGAGTTACCGTATGGCCTTAATTAGCATCCTGAAAAAGTGTTGAAATATAGCTTTAAGTGGACATTTAAGCCTTTCATTTTAAAATCCTATATCAGAATAGTCTGATTTTAACCAGTGACAGTCTGGGATTTGTATACTATCAACCTGATGTGAAATTACTCTGGCTAACCATGAGGTTTTCTTTCTAGAGCAGCCTGAAAAAGAGTTACAGTATAGCCTTAATTAGCAGCATGAAATAGAGTTGAAATATCGCTTTAAGTGGACATTTAAGCCTTTAATTTTAAAGTCCTGTATAAGAATAGTCTGATATTACCCAGTGACAGTCTGGGATGTGTATACTATCACCCTGAGGTGAAATGAGTCTGGCTAACCATGAGGTTTCGTTTCTAGAGCAGCCTGAAAAAGAGTTACAGTATGGTCTTAATTAGCAGCATAAAAATGAGTTGAAATATCGCATTAAGCGGACATTTAAGCCTTTAATTTTAAAATCCTATATCAGAATAGTCTGATTTTACCCAGTGAGGGTCTGGGATGTGTATACTATCACCCTGAGGTGAAATGAGTCTGGCTAACCATGAGGTTTCATTTCTATACCAGCCTGAAAAAGAATTACGGTATGGTCTTAATTAGCAGCATGAAAAAGAGTTGAAATATCGCTTTAAGTGGACATTTAAGCCTTAAATTTTAAAATCCTACATCAGAATAGTGTGATAATACCCAGTGACAGTATGGGATGTGTATACTATCAACAAGAGGTGAAATGAGTCTGGCTAAACAGGAGGTTTCGTTTTTAGAGCAACATGAAAAAGAGTTACAATATGGCTTTAATTAGCAGCCTGAAACAGTTGAAATATAGCTTTGAGAGGACATTTAAGCCTTTAATTTTAAAATCCTACATCAGAATAGTCTGATAATAACCAGAGACAGACTGGGATGTGTACACAATCACCCTGAAGTGAAATGAGAATGGCTAAACAGGAGGTTTCGTGTTTAGAACCGCCTGAAAAAGAGTTACCGTATGGCCTTAATTAGCATCCTGAAAAAGTGTTGAAATATAGCTTTAAGTGGACATTTAAGCCTTTCATTTTAAAATCCTATATCAGAATAGTCTGATATTACCCAGTGGCGGTCTGGGATGTGTATACTATCAACATGAGGCGAAATGAGTCTGGCTAAACAGGAGGTTTCGTTTCTAAAGCAGCCTGAAAAAGAGTTACAGTATGGCTTTAATTAGCACCATGAAACACATTTGAAATATAGCTTTAAGTGGACATTTAAGCATTTAATTTTAAAATCCTGTATCAGAATAGTCTGATTTTACCCAGTGACAGTCTGGGATGTGTATACTATCAACCTGACCTGAAATCACTCTGGCTAACCATGAGGTTTCGTTTCTAGAGCAGCCTGAAAAAGAGTTACAGTATGGCCTTAATTAGCAGAATGAAAAAGAGTTGAAATATCGCTTTAAGTGGACATTTAAGCCTTTAATTTTAAAATCCTATATCAGAATAGTCTGATTTTACCCAGTGACAGTCTGGGATGTGTATTCTATCAACCTGACGTGAAATTACTCTGGCTAACCATGAGGTTTCGTTTCTAGAGTAGCCTGAAAAAGAGTTACAGTATGGCCTTAATTTTCAGCATGAAACAGAGTTGAAGTATAGCTTTAAGTGGACATTTAAGCCTTTAATTTTAAAATCCTGTATAAGAATAGTCTGATTTTACCCAGTGACAGTCTGGGATGTGTATACTATAACCCTGAGGTGAAATGAGTCTGGCTAACCATGAGGTTTCGTTTCTAGAGCAGCCTGAAAAAGAGTTACAGTATGGCCTTAATTAGCGGCATTAAAAAGAGTTGAAATATTGCTTTAAGTGGACATATAATCCTTTAATTTTAAAATCCTATATCAGAATAGTCTGATTTTACCCAGCGACAGTGTGGGATGTGTATAGCATCAACCTGCGGTAAAATTACTATGGCTAACCATGAGTTCCGTTTCTAGAGCAGCCTGAAAAAGAGTTACAGTATGGCCCTAATTAGCAGAATGAAACAGAGTTGAAATATAGCTTCAAGTGGACATTTAAGCCTTTAATTTTAAAGTCCTATATCGGAATAGTATGATATTACCCAGTGACAGTCTGGGATGTGTATAGTATCACCCTGACGTGAAATGAGTCTGGCTAAAAAGGAGGTTTCGTTTTTAGATCAGCCTGAAAAAGAGTTACCGTATGGCCTTAATTAGCATCCTGAAAAAGTGTTGAAATATAGCTTTAAGTGGACATTTAAGCCTTTCATTTTAAAATCCTATATCAGAATAGTCTGATTTTAACCAGTGACAGTCTGGGATTTGTATACTATCAACCTGATGTGAAATTACTCTGGCTAACCATGAGGTTTTCTTTCTAGAGCAGCCTGAAAAAGAGTTACAGTATAGCCTTAATTAGCAGCATGAAACAGAGTTGAAATATAGCTTTAAGTGGACATTTAAGCCTTTAATTTTAAAATCCTATATCAGAATAGTCTGATTTTAACCAGTGACAGTCTGGGATTTGTATACTATCAACCTGATGTGAAATTACTCTGGCTAACCATGAGGTTTTCTTTCTAGAGCAGCCTGAAAAAGAGTTACAGTATAGCCTTAATTAGCAGCATGAAACAGAGTTGAAATATAGCTTTAAGTGGACATTTAAGCCTTTAATTTTAAAATCCTATATCAGAATAGTCTGATTTTACCCAGTGACAGTCTGGGATGTGTATACTATCACCCTGAGGTGAAATGAGTTTGGCTAAACAGGAGGTTTCGTTTTTAGAGCAGCCTGAAAAAGGATTACAGTAAAGCTTTAATTAACAGCCTGAAACATAGTTGAAATATAGCTTCAGTGGAAATTTAAGCCTTTAATTTTAAAATCCTGTATCAGAATAGTTTGATTTTACCCAGTGACAGTCTGGGATGTGTATACTATTACCCTGAGGTGAAATGAGTCTGCCTAACCATGAGGTTTCGTTTCTAGAGCAGCCTGAAAAAGAGTTACAGTATGGCCTTAATTAGCAGCATGAAAAAGAGTTGAAATATCGCTTTAAGTGGACATTTAAGCCTTTAATTTTAAAATCCTATATTAGAATAGTCTGATTTTACCCACTGACAGTCTGGGATGTGTATACTATCAACCTGAGGTGAAACGACTCTGGCTAACCATGAAGTTTCGTTTCTAGAGCAGCCTGAAAAAGAGTTACAGTATGGTCATAATTAGCAGCATGAAACACCGTTGAAATATCGCTTTAAGTGGACATTTAAGCCTTTAATTTTAAAATCCTATATCAGAATAGTCTGATTTTACCCAGTGACAGTCTGGGATGTGTATACTATCACCCTGAGGTGAAATGAGTTTGGCTAAACAGGAGGTTTCGTTTTTAGAGCAGCCTGAAAAAGGATTACAGTAAAGCTTTAATTAACAGCCTGAAACATAGTTGAAATATAGCTTCAGTGGAAATTTAAGCCTTTAATTTTAAAATCCTGTATCAGAATAGTTTGATTTTACCCAGTGACAGTCTGGGATGTGTATACTATTACCCTGAGGTGAAATGAGTCTGCCTAACCATGAGGTTTCGTTTCTAGAGCAGCCTGAAAAAGAGTTACAGTATGGCCTTAATTAGCAGCATGAAAAAGAGTTGAAATATCGCTTTAAGTTGACATTTAAGCATTTAATTTTAAAATCCTATATCAGAATAGTCTGATTTTACCCAGTGGCAGTCTGGGATGTGTATACTATCACCCTGAGGTGAAATGAGTCTGGCTAAACATGAGGTTTCATTTCTAGAGCAGCCTGAAAAAGAGTTACAGTATGGCCTTAATTAGCAACATGAAAAAGAGTTGAAATATTGCTTTAATTGGACATTTAAGCCTTTAATTTTAAAATCATATATCAGAATAGTCTGATTTTACCCAGTGACAGTCTGGGATGTGTATAGCATCAACCTGAGGTAAAATGACTATGGCTAACCATGAGTTCCGTTTCTAGAGCAGCCTGAAAAAGAGTTACAGTATGGCCATATATAGCAGCATGAAACACAGTTGAAATATAGCTTTAAGTGGACATTTATGCCTTTAATTTTAAAATCCTGTATCAAAATAGTCTGATTTTAACAAGTGACAGTCTGGGATGTGTATACTATCACCCTGAGGTGAAATGAGTCTGGCTAACCATGAGGTTTCATTTCTAGAGCAGCCTGAAAAAGAGTTACAGTATGGCCTTATTTAGCAACATGAAAAAGAGTTGAAATATTGCTTTAATTGGACATTTAAGCCTTTAATTTTAAAATCATATATCAGAATAGTCTGATTTTACCCAGTGACAGTCTGGGATGTGGATACTATAACCCTGAGGAGAAATGAGTCTGGCTAACCATGAGGTTTCGTTTCTAGAGTAGCCTGAAAAAGAGTTACAGTATGGCCTTAATTAGCAGCATGAAAAAGAGTTGAAATATCGCTTTAAGTGGACATTTAAGCCTTTAATTTTAAAATCCTATATTAGAATAGTCTGATTTTACCCACTGACAGTCTGGGATGTGTATACTATCAACCTGAGGTGAAACGACTCTGGCTAACCATGAAGTTTCGTTTCTAGAGCAGCCTGAAAAAGAGTTACAGTATGGCCATAATTAGCAGCATGAAACACCGTTGAAATATAGCTTTAAGTGGACATTTAAGCCTTTAATTTTAAAATCCTATATCAGAATAGTCTGATTTTACCCAGTGACAGTCTGGGATGTGTATACTATCACACTGATGTGAAATGAGTCTGGCTAAACAGGAGGTTTCGTTTTTAGAGCAGCCTGAAAAAGGATTTCATTAAAGCTTTAATTAACAGCCTGAAACATAGTTGAAATATAGCTTTAGTGGACATTTAAGCCTTTAATTTTAAAATCCTGTATCAGAATAGTCTGATTTTACCCAGTGACAGTCTGGGATGTGTATACTATCAACCTGAGGTGAAATGAGTCTGGCTAACCATGAGGTTTTGTTTCTAGAGCAGCCTGAAAAAGAGTTACAGTATGGCCTTAATTAGCAGCATGAAACAGAGTTGAAATATCGCTTTAAGTGGACATTTAAGCATTTAATTTTAAAATCCTATATCAGAATAGTCTGATTTTAACCAGTGGCAGTCTGGGATGTGTATGCTATCAACAGGAGGTGAAATGAGTCTGGCTAAACAGGAGGTTTCGTTTCTAAAGCAGCCTGAAAAAGAGTTACAGTATGGCTTTAATTAGCAGCATGAAAGAAAGTTGAAATATAGCTTTAAGTGGACATTTAAGCATTTCATTTTAAAGTCCTATATCAGAATAGTCTGATATTACCCAGTGACAGTCTGGGATGTGTATACTATCATCCTGAGGTGAAAGGAGGCTGGCTAACCATGAGGTTTCGTTTTTAGAGCAGCCTGAAAAAGAGTTACAGTATGGCCTTAATTAGCACCATGAGACAGAGTTGAAATATAGCTTTAAGTGGACAATTAAGCCTTTAATTTCAATATCCTATATCAGAATAGTCTGATATTACCCAGTCAAAGTCTGGCATGTGTATACTATCAACATGAGGTGAAAAAACTCTGGCTAACCATGAGGTTTCGTTTCTAGAGCAGCCTGAAAAAGAGTTACAGTATGGCCATAATTAGCAGCATGAAACACAGTTGAAATATAGCTTTAAGTGGCCATTTAAGCATTTCATTTTAAAGTCCTGTATCAGAATAGTATGATTTTACCCCGTCACAGTCTGGGATGTGTATACTATCAACCTGAGGTGAAACGACTCTGGCTAACCATGAGGTTTCGTTTCTAGAGCAGCCTGAAAAAGAGTTACAGTATGGTCATAATTAGCAGCATGAAACACCATTGAAATATAGCTTTAAGTGGACATTTAAGCCTTTAATTTTAAAGTCCTATATCAGAATAGTCTGATATTACCCAGTGACAGTCTGGGATGTGTATACTATCAACCTGACGTGAAATCACTCTGGCTAACCATGAGGTTTCGTTTCTAGAGCAGCCTGAAAAAGAGTTACAGTATGGCCTTAATTAGCAGAATGTAAAAGAGTTGAAATATCGCTTTAAGTGGACATTTAAGCCTTTAATTTTAAAATCCTATATCAGAATAGTCTGATATTACCCAGTGACAGTCTGGGATGTGTATAGCACCAACCTGAGGTAAAATGACTATGGCTAACCATGAGTTCCGTTTCTAGAGCAGCCTGAAAAAGAGTTACAGTATGGCCTTAATTAGCAGCATGAAAGAGAGTTGAAATATAGCTTTAAGTGGACATTTAAGCATTTCATTTTAAAGTCCTATATCAGAATAGTCTGATATTACCCAGTGACAGTCTGGGATGTGTATACTATCAACATGAGGTGAAATGAGTCTGGCTAAACAGGATGTTTCGTTTTTAGAGCAGCCTGAAAAAGGATTACAGTAAAGCTTTAATTAACAGCCTGAAACATAGTTGAAATATAGCTTTAGTGGACATTTAAGCCTTTAATTTTAAAATCCTGTATCAGAATAGTCTGATTTTACCCAGTGACAGTCTGGGATGTGTATAGTATCACCCTGACGTGAAATGAGTCAGGCTAAACAGGAGGTTTCGTTTTTATATCAGCCTGAAAAAGAGTTACAGTATGGCCTTAATTAGCAGCATGAAAGAGAGTTGAAATATAGCTTTAAGTGGACATTTAAGCCTTTAATTTTAAAGTCCTATATCAGAATAGTCTGATATTACCCAGTGACAGTCTGGGATGTGTATACTATCAACCTGATTTGAAATTACTCTGGCTAACCATGAGGTTTCATTTCTAGAGTAGCCTGAAAAAGAGTTACAGTATGGCCTTAATTTTCAGCATGAAACACAGTTGAAATATAGCTTTAAGTGGACATTTAAGCCTTTAATTTTAAAATCCTGTATAAGAATAGTCTGATTTTACCCAGTGACAGTCTGGGATGTGTATACTATCACCCTGAGGTGAAATGAGTCTGGCTAACCATGAGGTTTCGTTTCTAGAGCAGCCTGAAAAAGAGTTACAGTAAGACCTTAATTAGCAGCATGAAAAAGAGTTGAAATATAGCTTAAAGTGGACATTTAATCCTTTAATTTTAAAATCCTGTATCAAAATAGTCTGATTTTAACAAGTGACAGTCTGGGATGTGTATACTATCACCCTGAGGTGAAATGAGTCTGGCTAACCATGAGGTTTCATTTCTAGAGCAGCCTGAAAAAGAGTTACAGTATGGCCTTAATTAGCAACATGAAAAAGAGTTGAAATATTGCTTTAATTGGACATTTAAGCCTTTAATTTTAAAATCATATATCAGAATAGTCTGATTTTACCCAGTGACAGTCTGGGATGTGGATACTATAACCCTGAGGAGAAATGAGTCTGGCTAACCATGAGGTTTCGTTTCTAGAGTAGCCTGAAAAAGAGTTACAGTATGGCCTTAATTATCAGCATGAAAAAGAGTTGAAATATCGCTTTAAGTGGACATTTAAGCCTTTAATTTTAAAATCCTATATTAGAATAGTCTGATTTTACCCACTGACAGTCTGGGATGTGTATACTATCAACCTGAGGTGAAACGACTCTGGCTAACCATGAAGTTTCGTTTCTAGAGCAGCCTGAAAAAGAGTTACAGTATGGCCATAATTAGCAGCATGAAACACCGTTGAAATATAGCTTTAAGTGGACATTTAAGCCTTTAATTTTAAAATCCTATATCAGAATAGTCTGATTTTACCCAGTGACAGTCTGGGATGTGTATACTATCACACTGATGTGAAATGAGTCTGGCTAAACAGGAGGTTTCGTTTTTAGAGCAGCCTGAAAAAGGATTTCATTAAAGCTTTAATTAACAGCCTGAAACATAGTTGAAATATAGCTTTAGTGGACATTTAAGCCTTTAATTTTAAAATCCTGTATCAGAATAGTCTGATTTTACCCAGTGACAGTCTGGGATGTGTATACTATCAACCTGAGGTGAAATGAGTCTGGCTAACCATGAGGTTTTGTTTCTAGAGCAGCCTGAAAAAGAGTTACAGTATGGCCTTAATTAGCAGCATGAAACAGAGTTGAAATATCGCTTTAAGTGGACATTTAAGCATTTAATTTTAAAATCCTATATCAGAATAGTCTGATTTTAACCAGTGGCAGTCTGGGATGTGTATGCTATCAACAGGAGGTGAAATGAGTCTGGCTAAACAGGAGGTTTCGTTTCTAAAGCAGCCTGAAAAAGAGTTACAGTATGGCTTTAATTAGCAGCATGAAAGAAAGTTGAAATATAGCTTTAAGTGGACATTTAAGCATTTCATTTTAAAGTCCTATATCAGAATAGTCTGATATTACCCAGTGACAGTCTGGGATGTGTATACTATCATCCTGAGGTGAAAGGAGGCTGGCTAACCATGAGGTTTCGTTTTTAGAGCAGCCTGAAAAAGAGTTACAGTATGGCCTTAATTAGCACCATGAGACAGAGTTGAAATATAGCTTTAAGTGGACAATTAAGCCTTTAATTTCAATATCCTATATCAGAATAGTCTGATATTACCCAGTCAAAGTCTGGCATGTGTATACTATCAACATGAGGTGAAACAACTCTGGCTAACCATGAGGTTTCGTTTCTAGAGCAGCCTGAAAAAGAGTTACAGTATGGCCATAATTAGCAGCATGAAACACAGTTGAAATATAGCTTTAAGTGGACATTTAAGCATTTCATTTTAAAGTCCTGTATCAGAATAGTATGATTTTACCCCGTCACAGTCTGGGATGTGTATACTATCAACCTGAGGTGAAACGACTCTGGCTAACCATGAGGTTTCGTTTCTAGAGCAGCCTGAAAAAGAGTTACAGTATGGTCATAATTAGCAGCATGAAACACCGTTGAAATATAGCTTTAAGTGGACATTTAAGCCTTTAATTTTAAAGTCCTATATCAGAATAGTCTGATATTACCCAGTGACAGTCTGGGATGTGTATACTATCAACCTGACGTGAAATCACTCTGGCTAACCATGAGGTTTCGTTTCTAGAGCAGCCTGAAAAAGAGTTACAGTATGGCCTTAATTAGCAGAATGTAAAAGAGTTGAAATATCGCTTTAAGTGGACATTTAAGCCTTTAATTTTAAAATCCTATATCAGAATAGTCTGATATTACCCAGTGACAGTCTGGGATGTGTATAGCACCAACCTGAGGTAAAATGACTATGGCTAACCATGAGTTCCGTTTCTAGAGCAGCCTGAAAAAGAGTTACAGTATGGCCTTAATTAGCAGCATGAAAGAGAGTTGAAATATAGCTTTAAGTGGACATTTAAGCATTTCATTTTAAAGTCCTATATCAGAATAGTCTGATATTACCCAGTGACAGTCTGGGATGTGTATACTATCAACATGAGGTGAAATGAGTCTGGCTAAACAGGATGTTTCGTTTTTAGAGCAGCCTGAAAAAGGATTACAGTAAAGCTTTAATTAACAGCCTGAAACATAGTTGAAATATAGCTTTAGTGGACATTTAAGCCTTTAATTTTAAAATCCTGTATCAGAATAGTCTGATTTTACCCAGTGACAGTCTGGGATGTGTATAGTATCACCCTGACGTGAAATGAGTCAGGCTAAACAGGAGGTTTCGTTTTTATATCAGCCTGAAAAAGAGTTACAGTATGGCCTTAATTAGCAGCATGAAAGAGAGTTGAAATATAGCTTTAAGTGGACATTTAAGCCTTTAATTTTAAAGTCCTATATCAGAATAGTCTGATATTACCCAGTGACAGTCTGGGATGTGTATACTATCAACCTGATTTGAAATTACTCTGGCTAACCATGAGGTTTCATTTCTAGAGTAGCCTGAAAAAGAGTTACAGTATGGCCTTAATTTTCAGCATGAAACACAGTTGAAATATAGCTTTAAGTGGACATTTAAGCCTTTAATTTTAAAATCCTGTATAAGAATAGTCTGATTTTACCCAGTGACAGTCTGGGATGTGTATACTATCACCCTGAGGTGAAATGAGTCTGGCTAACCATGAGGTTTCGTTTCTAGAGCAGCCTGAAAAAGAGTTACAGTAAGGCCTTAATTAGCAGCATGAAAAAGAGTTGAAATATAGCTTAAAGTGGACATTTAATCCTTTAATTTTAAAATCCTATATCAGAATAGTCTGATATTACCCAGTGACAGTCTGGGATGTGTATACTATCACCCTGAGGTGAAATGAGTCTGGCTAACCATGAGGTTTCGTTTCTAGAGCAGCCTGAAAAAGAGTTACAGTATGGCCATAATTAGCAGCATGAAACACCGTTGAAATATCGCTTTAAGTGGACATTTAAGCCTTTAATTTTAGAATCCTATATCAGAATAGTCTGATTTTACCCAGTGACAGTCTGGAATGTGTATACTATCACCCTGAGGTGAAATGAGTTTGGCTAAACAGGAGGTTTCGTTTTTAGAGCAGCCTGAAAAATGATTACAGTAAAGCTTTAATTAACAGCCTGAAACATAGTTGAAATATAGCTTTAGTGGACATTTAAGCCTTTAATTTTATAATACTGTATCAGAATAGTCTGATTTTACCCAGTGACAGTCTGGGATGTGTATACTATCACCCTGAGGTGAAATGAGTGTGGCTAACCATGAGTTCCTTTTCTAGAGCAGCCTGAAAAAGAGTTACAGTATGGCTTTAATTAGCAGCATGAAAGAAAGTTGAAATATAGCTTTAAGTGGACATTTAAGCCTTTAATTTTAATATCCTATATCAGAATAGTCTGATATTACCCAGTCAAAGTCTGGGATGTGTATACTATCAACATGAGGTGAAACGACTCTGGCTAACCATGAGGTTTCGTTTCTAGAGCAGCCTGAAAAAGAGTTACAGTATGGCCATAATTAGCAGCATGAAACACAGTTAAAATATAGCTTTAAGTTGACATTTAAGCATTTCATTTTAAAGTCCTGCATCAGAATAGTATGATTTTACCCAGTCACAGTCTGGGATGTGTATACTATCAACCTGAGGTGAAACGACTCTGGCTAACCATGAGGTTTCGTTTCTAGAGCAGCCTGAAAAAGAGTTACAGTATGGTCATAATTAGCAGCATGAAACACCGTTGAAATATAGCTTTAAGTGGACATTTAAGCCTTTAATTTTAAAATCCTATATCAGAATAGTCTGATTTTACCCAGTGACAGTCTGGGATGTGTATACTATCACCCTGAGGTGAAATGAGTCTGGCTAACCATGAGTTTTCGTTTTTAGAGCAGCCTGAAAAAGTATTACAGTAAAGCTTTAATTAACAGCCTGAAACATAGTTGAAATATAGCTTTAGTGGAAATTTAAGCCTTTAATTTTAAAATCCTGTATCAGAATAGTCTGATTTTACCCAGTGACAGTCTGGGATGTGTATAGCATCAACCTGAGGTAAAATGACTATGGCTAACCATGAGTTCCGTTTCTAGAGCAGCCTGAAAAAGAGTTACAGTATGGCCTTAATTAGCAGCATGAATTTAGAGTTGAAATATAGCTTTAAGTGGACATTTAAGCATTTCATTTTAAAGTCCTATATCAGAATAGTCTGATATTACCCAGTGACAGTCTGGGATGTGTATACTATCACCCTGAGGTGAAATGAGTCTGGCTAACCATGAGTTTTCGTTTTTAGAGCAGCCTGAAAAAGATTTACAGTAAAGCTTTAATTAACAGCCTGAAACATAGTTGAAATATAGCTTTAGTGGAAATTTAAGCCTTTAATTTTAAAATCATGTATCAGAATAGTCTGATTTTACCCAGTGACAGTCTGGGATGTGTATACTATCACCCTGAGGTGAAATGAGTCTGGCTAACCATGAGGTTTCGTTTCTAAAGCAGCCTGAAATAGAGTTACAGTATGGCTTTAATTAGCAGCATGAAAGAAAGTTGAAATATCGCTTTAAGTGGACATTTAAGCATTTAATTTTAAAATCCTATATCAGAATAGTCTGATTTTACCCAGTGGCAGTCTGGGATGTGTATACTATCAACAGGAGGTGAAATGAGTCTGGCTAAACAGGAGGTTTCGTTTCTAAAGCAGCCTGAAATAGAGTTACAGTATGGCTTTAATTAGCAGCATGAAAGAAAGTTGAAATATAGCTTTAAGTGGACATTTAAGCCTTTCATTTTAAAGTCCTATATCAGAATAGTCTGATATTACCCAGTGACAGTCTGGGATGTGTATACTATCACCCTGAGGTGAAATGAGTCTGGCTAAACAGGAGGTTTCGTTTTTAGAGAAGCCTGAAAAAGGATTACAGTAAAGCTTTAATTAACAGCCTGAAACATAGTTGAAATATAGCTTTAGTGGACATTTAAGCCTTTAATTTTAAAATCCTGTATCAGAATAGTCTGACTTTACCCAGTGACAGTCTGGGATGTGTATAGTATCACCCTGACGTGAAATGAGTCAGGCTAAACAGGAGGTTTCGTTTCTAGAGCAGCCTGAAAAAGAGTTACAGTATGGCCTTAATTAGCACCATGAAACAGAGTTGAAATATAGCTTTAAGTGGACAATTAAGCCTTTAATTTTAATATCCTATATCAGAATAGTCTGATATTACCCAGTCAAAGTCTGGGATGTGTATACTATCAACATGAGGTGAAACGACTCTGGCTAACCATGAGGTTTCGTTTCTAGAGCAGCCTGAAAAAGAGTTACAGTATGGCCTTAATTAGCAGCATGAAAAAGAGTTGAAATATCGCTTTAAGTGGACATTTAAGCCTTTAATTTTAAAATTCTATATCAGAATAGTCTGATTTTACCCACTGACAGTCTGGGATGTGTATACTATCAACCTGAGGTGAAACGACTCTGGCTAACCATGAGTTCCGTTTCTAGAGCAGCCTGAAAAAGAGTTACAGTATGGCCTTAATTAGCAGCATGAAATAGAGTTGAAATATAGCTTTAAGTGGACATTTAAGCATTTAATTTTAAAGTCCTGTATCAGAATATTCTGATATTACCCAGTGACATTCTGGGATGTGTATACTATCACCCTGAGGTGAAAGGAGTCTGGCTCACCATGAGGTTTCGTTTTTAGAGCAGCCTGAAAAAGAGTTACAGTATGGCCTTAATTAGCACCATGAAACAGAGTTGAAATATAGCTTTAAGTGGACAATTAAGCCTTTAATTTTAATATCCTATATCAGAATAGTCTGATATTACCCAGTCAAAGTCTGGGATGTGTATACTATCAACATGAGGTGAAACGACTCTTGCTAACCATGAGGTTTTGTTTCTAGAGCAGCCTGAAAAAGAATTACAGTATGGTCATAATTAGCAGCATGAAACACTGTTGAAATATAGCTTTAAGTGGACATTTAAGCCTTTAATTTTAAAATCCTATATCAGAATAGTCTGATTTTACCCAGTGACAGTCTGGGATGTGTATACTATCACCCTGAGGTGAAATGAGTCTGGCTAAACAGGAGGTTTCGTTTTTAGAGCAGCCTGAAAAAGGATTACAGTAAAGCTTTAATTAACAGCCTGAAACATAGTTGAAATATAGCTTTAGTGGACATTTAAGCCTTTAATTTTAAAATCCTGTATCAGAATAGTCTGATTTTACCCAGTGACAGTCTGGGATGTGTATAGTTTCACCCTGACGTGAAATGAGTCAGGCTAAACAGGAGGTTTCGTTTTTATATCAGCCTGAAAAAGAGTTACAGTATGGCCTTAATTAGCAGCATGAAATAGAGTTGAAATATAGCTTTAAGTGGACATTTAAGCCTTTAATTTTAAAGTCCTATATCAGAATAGTCTGATATTACCCAGTGACAGTCTGGGATGTGTATACTATCACCCTGAGGTGAAATGAGTCTGGCTAACCATGAGGTTTCGTTTCTAGAGCAGCCTGAAAAAGAGTTACAGTATGGCCTTAATTAGCAGCATGAAAAATAGTTGAAATATAGCTTAAAGTGGAAATTTAATCCTTTAATTTTAAAATCCTATATCAGAATAGTCTGATTTTACCCAGTGACAGTCTGGGATGTGTATACTATCACCCTGAGGTGAAATGAGTCTGGCTAAACAGGAGGTTTCGTTTTTAGAGCAGCCTGAAAAAGGATTACAGTAAAGCTTTAATTAACAGCCTGAAACATAGTTGAAATATAGCTTTAGTGGACATTTAAGCCTTTAATTTTAAAATCCTGTATCAGAATTGTCTGATTTTACCCAGTGACAGTCTGGGATGTGTATAGTATCACCCTGACGTGAAATGAGTCAGGCTAAACAGGAGGTTTCGTTTTTATATCAGCCTGAAAAAGAGTTACAGTATGGCCTTAATTAGCAGCATGAAACACAGTTGAAATATAGCTTTAAGTGGACATTTAAGCCTTTAATTTCTAAATCCTATATCAGAATAGTCTGATTTTACCCACTGACAGTCTGGGATGTGTATACTATCAACCTGAGGTGAAATGAGTCTGGCTAACCATGAGGTTTCGTTTCTAGAGCAGCCTGAAAAAGAGTTACAGTATGGCCTTAATTAGCAGCATTAAAAAGAGTTGAAACATCGCTTTAAGTGGACATTTAAGCATTTAATTTTAAAATCCTATATCAGAATAGTCTGATTTTAACCAGTGGCAGTCTGGGATGTGTATACTATCAACAGGAGGTGAAATGAGTCTGGCTAAACAGGAGGTTTTGTTTCTAAAGCAGTCTGAAATAGAGTTACAGTATGGCCATAATTAGCAGCATGAAATACCGTTGAAATATAGCTTTAAGTGGACATTTAAGCCTTTAATTTTAAAATCCTATATCAGAATAGTCTGATTTTACCCAGTGACAGTCTGGGATGTGTATACTATCACCCTGAGGTGAAATGAGTCTGGCTAAACAGGAGGTTTCGTTTTTAGAGAAGCCTGAAAAATGATTACAGTAAAGCTTTAATTAACAGCCTGAAACATAGTTGAAATATAGCTTTAGTGGACATTTAAGCCTTTAATTTTAAAATCCTGTATCAGAATAGTCTGATTTTACCCAGTGACAGTCTGGGATGTGTATACTATCACCCTGAGGTGAAATGAGTCTGGCTAACCATGAGGTTTCGTTTCTAGAGCAGCCTGAAAAAGAGTTACAGTATGGCCTTAATTAGCAGCATGAAAAAGAGTTGAAACATCGCTTTAAGTGGACATTTAAGCATTTAATTTTAAAATCCTATATCAGAATAGTCTGATTTTAACCAGTGGCAGTCTGGGATGTGTATATTATCAACAGGAGGTGAAATGAGTCTGGCTAAACAGGAGGTTTTGTTTCTAAAGCAGCCTGAAATAGAGTTACAGTATGGCCATAATTAGCAGCATGAAACACCATTGAAATATAGCTTTAAGTGGACATTTAAGCCTTTAATTTTAAAATCCTATATCAGAATAGTCTGATTTTACCCAGTGACAGTCTGGGATGTGTATACTATCACCCTGAGGTGAAATGAGTCTGGCTAAACAGGAGGTTTCGTTTTTAGAGCAGCCTGAAAAATAGTTACAGTATGGCCTTAATTTTCAGCATGAAACAGAGTTGAAATATAGCTTTAAGTGAACATTTAATCCTTTAATTGTAAAATCCTATATCAGAATATTCTGATATTACCCAGTGACAGTCTGGGATGTGTATACTATCACCCTGAGGTGAAAGGAGTCTGGCTCACCATGAGGTTTCGTTTTTAGAGCAGCCTGAAAAAGAGTTACAGTATGGCCTTAATTAGCACCATGAAACAGAGTTGAAATATAGCTTTAAGTGGACATTTAAGCCTTTAATTTTAAAATCCTGTATAAAAATAGTCTGATTTTACCCAGTGACAGTCTGGGATGTGTATACTATCACCCTGAGGTGAAATGAGTCTGGCTAACCATGAGGTTTCGTTTCTAGAGCAGCCTGAAAAGAGTTACAGTATGGCCTTAATTAGCAGCATGAAACATAGTTGAAATATAGCTTTAGTGGAAATTTAAGCCTTTAATTTTAAAATCCTGTATCAGAATAGTCTGATTGTACCCACTGACAGTCTGGGATGTATATTCTATCAACCTGACGTGAAATTACTCTGGCTAACCATGAGGTTTCATTTCTAGAGTAGCCTGAAAAAGAGTTACAGTATGGCCTTAATTTTCAGCATGAGACAGAGTTGAAATATAGCTTTCAGTGGACATTTAAGCCTTTAATTTTAAAATCCTATATCAGAATAGTGTAATATTACCCAGTGACAGTATGGGATGTGTATACTATCAACAAGAGGTGAAAGGAGTCTGGCTAAACAGGAGGTTTCATTTCTAAAGCAGCCTGAAATAGAGTTACAGTATGGCTTTAATTAGCAGCATGAAAGAAAGTTGAAATATAGCTTTAAGTGGACATTTAAGCCTTTCATTTTAAAGTCCTATATCAGAATAGTCTGATATTACCCAGTGAAGGTCTGGGATGTGTATATTATCACCCTGAGGTGAAAGGAGGCTGGCTAACCATGAGGTTTCGTTTTTAGAGCAGCCTGAAAAAGAGTTACAGTATGGCCTTAATTAGCACCATGAAACAGAGTTGAAATATAGCTTTAAGTGGACAATTAAGCCTTTAATTTTAATATCCTATATCAGAATAGTCTGATATTACCCAGTCAAAGTCTGGGATGTGTATACTATCAACATGAGGTGAAACGACTCTGGCTAACCATGAGGTTTCGTTTTTAGAGAAGCCTGAAAAAGGATTACAGTAAAGCTTTAATTAACAGCCTGAAACATAGTTGAAATATAGCTTTAGTGGACATTTAAGCATTTCATTTTAAAGTCCTGTATCAGAATAGTATGATTTTACCCAGTCACAGTCTGGGATGTGTATACTATCACCCTGAGGAGAAATGAGTCTGGCTAACCATGAGGTTTCGTTTCTAGAGCAGCCTGAAAAAGAGTTACAGTATGGCCTTAATTAGCAGCATGAAAAAGAGTTGAAATATCGCTTTAAGTGGACATTTAAGCCTTTAATTTTAAAATCCTATATCAGAATAGTCTGATTTTACCCAGTGACAGTCTGGGATGTGTATACTATCACCCTGAGGTGAAATGAGTCTGGCTAAACAGGAGGTTTCGTTTTTAGAGAAGCCTGAAAAAGGATTACAGTAAAGCTTTAATTAACAGCCTGAAACATAGTTGAAATATAGCTTTAGTGGACATTTAAGCCTTTAATTTTAAAATCCTGTATCAGAATAGTCTGATTTTACCCAGTGAAAGTCTGGGATGTGTATAGCATCAACCTGACGTAAAATTACTATGGCTAACCATGAGTTCCGTTTCTAGAGCAGCCTGAAAAAGAGTTACAGTATGGCCTTAATTAGCAGCATGAAATAGAGTTGAAATATAGCTTTAAGTGGACATTTAAGCATTTCATTTTAAAGTCCTATATCAGAATATTCTGATATTACCCAGTGACATTCTGGGATGTGTATACTATCACCCTGAGGTGAAAGGAGTCTGGCTCTCCATGATGTTTCGTTTTTAGAGCAGCCTGAAAAAGAGTTACAGTATGGCCTTAATTAGCACCATGAAACAGAGTTGAAATATAGCTTTAAGTGGACAATTAAGCCTTTAATTTTAATATCCTATATCAGAATAGTCTGATATTACATAGTCAAAGTCTGGGATGTGTATACTATCAACATGAGGTGAAACGACTCTTGCTAACCATGAGGTTTTGTTTCTAGAGCAGCCTGAAAAAGAATTACAGTATGGTCATAATTAGCAGCATGAAACACCGTTGAAATATAGCTTTAAGTGGACATTTAAGCCTTTAATTTTAAAATCCTATATCAGAATAGTCTGATTTTACCAAGTGACAGTCTGGGATGTGTATACTATCACCCTGAGGTGAAATGAGTCTGGCTAAACAGGAGGTTTCGTTTTTAGAGCAGCCTGAAAAAGGATTACAGTAAAGCTTTAATTAACAGCCTGAAACATAGTTGAAATATAGCTTTAGTGGACATTTAAGCCTTTAATTTTAAAATCCTGTATCAGAATAGTCTGATTTTACCCAGTGACAGTCTGGGATGTGTATAGTATCACCCTGACGTGAAATGAGTCAGGCTAAACAGGAGGTTTCGTTTTTATATCAGCCTGAAAAAGAGTTACAGTATGGCCTTAATTAGCAGCATGAAATAGAGTTGAAATATAGCTTTAAGTGGACATTTAAGCCTTTAATTTTAAAGTCCTATATCAGAATAGTCTGATATTACCCAGTGACAGTCTGGGATGTGTATACTATCACCCTGAGGTGAAATGAGTCTGGCTAACCATGAGGTTTCGTTTCTAGAGCAGCCTGAAAAAGAGTTACAGTATGGCCTTAATTAGCAGCATGAAAAATAATTGAAATATAGCTTAAAGTGGAAATTGAATCCTTTAATTTTAAAATCCTATATCAGTATAGTCTGATTTTACCCAGTGACAGTCTGGGATGTGAATACTATCACCCTGAGGTGAAATGAGTCTGGCTAAACAGGAGGTTTCGTTTTTAGAGCAGCCTGAAAAAGGATTACAGTAAAGCTTTAATTAACAGCCTGAAACATAGTTGAAATATAGCTTTAGTGGACATTTAAGCCTTTAATTTTAAAATCCTGTATCAGAATTGTCTGATTTTACCCAGTGACAGTCAGGGATGTGTATAGTATCACCCTGACGTGAAATGAGTCAGGCTAAACAGGAGGTTTCGTTTTTATATCAGCCTGAAAAAGAGTTACAGTATGGCCTTAATTAGCAGCATGAAACACAGTTGAAATATAGCTTTAAGTGGACATTTAAGCCTTTAATTTCTAAATCCTATATCAGAATAGTCTGATTTTACCCACTGACAGTCTGGGATGTGTATACTATCATCCTGAGGTGAAACGACTCTGGCTAACCATGAGGTTTCGTTTCTAGAGCAGCCTGAAAAAGAGTTACAGTATGGCCATAATTAGCAGCATGAAACACCGTTGAAATATAGCTTTAAGTGGACATTTAAGCCTTTAATTTTAAAATCCTATATCAGAATAGTCTGATTTTACCCAGTGACAGTCTGGGATGTGTATTTTATCACCCTGAGGTGAAATGAGTCTGGCTAAACAGGAGGTTTCGTTTTTAGAGAAGCCTGAAAAATGATTACAGTAAAGCTTAAATTAACAGCATGAAACATAGTTGAAATATAGCTTTAGTGGACATTTAAGCCTTTAATTTTAAAATCCTGTATCAGAATAGTCTGATTTTACCCAGTGACAGTCTGGGATGTGTATACTATCACCCTGAGGTGAAATGAGTCTGGCTAACCATGAGGTTTCGTTTCTAGAGCAGCCTGAAAAAGAGTTACAGTATGGCCTTAATTAGCAGCATGAAAAAGAGATGAAACATCACTTTAAGTGGACATTTAAGCATTTAATTTTAAAATCCTATATCAGAATAGTCTGATTTTAACCAGTGGCAGTCTGGGATGTGTATACTATCAACAGGAGGTGAAATGAGTCTGGCTAAACAGGAGGTTTCGTTTCTAAAGCAGCCTGAAATAGAGTTACAGTATGGCCATAATTAGCAGCATGAAACACCGTTGAAATATAGCTTTAAGTGGACATTTAAGCCTTTAATTTTAAAATCCTATATCAGAATAGTCTGATTTTACCCAGTGACAGTCTGGGGTGTGTATACTATCACCCTGAGGTGAAATGAGTCTGGCTAAACAGGAGGTTTCGTTTTTAGAGAAGCCTGAAAAAGGATTACAGTAAAGCTTTAATTAACAGCCTGAAACATAGTTGAAATATAGCTTTAGTGGACATTTAAGCCTTTAATTTTAAAATCCTGTATCAGAATAGTCTGATTTTACCCAGTGAAAGTCTGGGATGTGTATAGCATCAACCTGACGTAAAATTACTATGGCTAACCATGAGTTCCGTTTCTAGAGCAGCCTGAAAAAGAGTTACAGTATGGCCTTAATTAGCAGCATGAAATAGAGTTGAAATATAGCTTTAAGTGGACATTTAAGCCTTTAATTTTAAAATCCTATATCAGAATAGTCTGATATTACCCAGTGACATTCTGGGATGTGTATACTATCACCCTGAGGTGAAAGGAGTCTGGCTCACCATGATGTTTCGTTTTTAGAGCAGCCTGAAAAAGAGTTACAGTATGGCCTTAATTAGCACCATGAAACAGAGTTGAAATATAGCTTTAAGTGGACAATTAAGCCTTTAATTTTAATATCCTATATCAGAATAGTCTGATATTACCCAGTCAAAGTCTGGGATGTGTATACTATCAACATGAGGTGAAACGACTCTTGCTAACCATGAGGTTTTGTTTCTAGAGCAGCCTGAAAAAGAATTACAGTATGGTCATAATTAGCAGCATGAAACACCGTTGAAATATAGCTTTAAGTGGACATTTAAGCCTTTAATTTTAAAATCCTATATCAGAATAGTCTGATTTTACCCAGTGAAAGTCTGGGATGTGTATAGCATCAACCTGACGTAAAATTACTATGGCTAACCATGAGTTCCGTTTCTAGAGCAGCCTGAAAAAGAGTTACAGTATGGCCTTAATTAGCAGCATGAAATAGAGTTGAAATATAGCTTTAAGTGGACATTTAAGCATTTCATTTTAAAGTCCTATATCAGAATATTCTGATATTACCCCGTGACATTCTGGGATGTGTATACTATCACCCTGAGGTGAAAGGAGTCTGGCTCACCATGATGTTTCGTTTTTAGAGCAGCCTGAAAAAGAGTTACAGTATGGCCTTAATTAGCACCATGAAACAGAGTTGAAATATAGCTTTAAGTGGACAATTAAGCCTTTAATTTTAATATCCTATATCAGAATAGTCTGATATTACCCAGTCAAAGTCTGGGATGTGTATACTATCAACATGAGGTGAAACGACTCTGGCTAACCATGAGGTTTCGTTTCTAGAGCAGCCTGAAAAAGAGTTACAGTATGGCCATAATTAGCAGCATGAAACACAGTTGAAATATAGCTTTAAGTGGACATTTAAGCATTTCATTTTAAAGTCCTGTATCAGAATAGTATGATTTTACCCAGTCACAGTCTGGGATGTGTATACTATCACCCTGAGGAGAAATGAGTCTGGCTAACCATGAGGTTTCGTTTCTAGAGCAGCCTGAAAAAGAGTTACAGTATGGCCTTAATTAGCAGCATGAAAAAGAGTTGAAATATCGCTTTAAGTGGACATTTAAGCCTTTAATTTTAAAATCCTATATCAGAATAGTCTGATTTTACCCAGTGACAGTCTGGGATGTGTATACTATCACCCTGAGGTGAAATGAGTCTGGCTAAACAGGAGGTTTCGTTTTTAGAGAAGCCTGAAAAAGGATTACAGTAAAGCTTTAATTAACAGCCTGAAACATAGTTGAAATATAGCTTTAGTGGACATTTAAGCCTTTAATTTTAAAATCCTGTATCAGAATAGTCTGATTTTACCCAGTGAAAGTCTGGGATGTGTATAGCATCAACCTGACGTAAAATTACTATGGCTAACCATGAGTTCCGTTTCTAGAGCAGCCTGAAAAAGAGTTACAGTATGGCCTTAATTAGCAGCATGAAATAGAGTTGAAATATAGATTTAAGTGGACATTTAAGCATTTCATTTTAAAGTCCTGTATCAGAATAGTATGATTTTACCCAGTCACAGTCTGGGATGTGTATACTATCACCCTGAGGAGAAATGAGTCTGGCTAACCATGAGGTTTCGTTTCTAGAGCAGCCTGAAAAAGAGTTACAGTATGGCCTTAATTAGCAGCATGAAAAAGAGTTGAAATATCGCTTTAAGTGGACATTTAAGCCTTTAATTTTAAAATCCTATATCAGAATAGTCTGATTTTACCCAGTGACAGTCTGGGATGTGTATACTATCACCCTGAGGTGAAATGAGTCTGGCTAAACAGGAGGTTTCGTTTTTAGAGAAGCCTGAAAAAGGATTACAGTAAAGCTTTAATTAACAGCCTGAAACATAGTTGAAATATAGCTTTAGTGGACATTTAAGCCTTTAATTTTAAAATCCTGTATCAGAATAGTCTGATTTTACCCAGTGAAAGTCTGGGATGTGTATAGCATCAACCTGACGTAAAATTACTATGGCTAACCATGAGTTCCGTTTCTAGAGCAGCCTGAAAAAGAGTTACAGTATGGCCTTAATTAGCAGCATGAAATAGAGTTGAAATATAGCTTTAAGTGGACATTTAAGCATTTCATTTTAAAGTCCTATATCAGAATATTCTGATATTACCCAGTGACATTCTGGGATGTGTATACTATCACCCTGAGGTGAAAGGAGTCTGGCTCACCATGATGTTTCGTTTTTAGAGCAGCCTGAAAAAGAGTTACAGTATGGCCTTAATTAGCACCATGAAACAGAGTTGAAATATAGCTTTAAGTGGACAATTAAGCCTTTAATTTTAATATCCTATATCAGAATAGTCTGATATTACCCAGTCAAAGTCTGGGATGTGTATACTATCAACATGAGGTGAAACGACTCTTGCTAACCATGAGGTTTTGTTTCTAGAGCAGCCTGAAAAAGAATTACAGTATGGTCATAATTAGCAGCATGAAACACCGTTGAAATATAGCTTTAGTGGACATTTAAGCCTTTAATTTTAAAATCCTGTATCAGAATAGTCTGATTTTACCCAGTGACAGTCTGGGATGTGTATAGTATCACCCTGACGTGAAATGAGTCAGGCTAAACAGGAGGTTTCGTTTTTATATCAGCCTGAAAAAGAGTTACAGTATGGCCTTAATTAGCAGCATGAAATAGAGTTGAAATATAGCTTTAAGTGGACATTTAAGCCTTTAATTTTAAAGTCCTATATCAGAATAGTCTGATATTACCCAGTGACAGTCTGGGATGTGTATACTATCACCCTGAGGTGAAATGAGTCTGGCTAAACAGGAGGTTTCGTTTTTAGAGAAGCCTGAAAAATGATTACAGTAAAGCTTTAATTAACAGCCTGAAACATAGTTGAAATATAGCTTTAGTGGACATTTAAGCCTTTAATTTTAAAATCCTGTATCAGAATAGTCTGATTTTACCCAGTGACAGTCTGGGATGTGTATACTATCACCCTGAGGTGAAATGAGTCTGGCTAACCATGAGGTTTCATTTCTAGAGCAGCCTGAAAAAGAGTTACAGTATGGCCTTAATTAGCAGCATGAAAAATAATTGAAATATAGCTTAAAGTGGAAATTTAATCCTTTAATTTTAAAATCCTATATCAGTATAGTCTGATTTTACCCAGTGACAGTCTGGGATGTGTATACTATCACCCTGAGGTGAAATGAGTCTGGCTAAACAGGAGGTTTCGTTTTTAGAGCAGCCTGAAAAAGGATTACAGTAAAGCTTTAATTAACAGCCTGAAACATAGTTGAAATATAGCTTTAGTGGACATTTAAGCCTTTAATTTTAAAATCCTGTATCAGAATTGTCTGATTTTACCCAGTGACAGTCAGGGATGTGTATAGTATCACCCTGACGTGAAATGAGTCAGGCTAAACAGGAGGTTTCGTTTTTATATCAGCCTGAAAAAGAGTTACAGTATGGCCTTAATTAGCAGCATGAAACACAGTTGAAATATAGCTTTAAGTGGACATTTAAGCCTTTAATTTCTAAATCCTATATCAGAATAGTCTGATTTTACCCACTGACAGTCTGGGATGTGTATACTATCAACCTGAGGTGAAACGACTCTGGCTAACCATGAGGTTTCGTTTCTAGAGCAGTCTGAAAAAGAGTTACAGTATGGCCATAATTAGCAGCATGAAACACCGTTGAAATATAGCTTTAATTGGACATTTAAGCCTTTAATTTTAAAATCCTATATCAGAATAGTCTGATTTTACCCAGTGACAGTCTGGGATGTGTATACTATCACCCTGAGGTGAAATGAGTCTGGCTAAACAGGAGGTTTCGTTTTTAGAGAAGCCTGAAAAATGATTACAGTAAAGCTTTAATTAACAGCCTGAAACATAGTTGAAATATAGCTTTAGTGGACATTTAAGCCTTTAATTTTAAAATCCTGTATCAGAATAGTCTGATTTTACCCAGTGACAGTCTGGGATGTGTATACTATCACCCTGAGGTGAAATGAGTCTGGCTAACCATGAGGTTTCGTTTCTAGAGCAGCCTGAAAAAGAGTTACAGTATGGCCATAATTAGCAGCATGAAACACCGTTGAAATATAGCTTTAAGTGGACATTTATGCCTTTAATTTTAAAATCCTATATCAGAATAGTCTGATTTTACCCAGTGACAGTCTGGGATGTGTATACTATCACCCTGATGTCAAATGAGTCTGGCTAACCATGAGGTTTCGTTTCTAGAGCAGCCTGAAAAGAGTTACAGTATGGCCTTAATTAGCAGCATGAAAAAGAGTTGAAATATAGCTTTAAGTGGACATTTAATCCTTTAATTTTAAAATCCTATATCAGAATAGTCTGATTTTACCCAGTGACAGTCTGGGATGTGTATAGCATCAACCTGAGGTAAAATGACTATGGCTAACCATGAGTTCCGTTTCTAGAGCAGCCTGAAAAAGAGTTACAGTATGGCCATAATTAGCAGCATGAAACACAGTTGAAATATAGCTTTAAGTGGACATTTAAGCATTTCATTTTAAAGTCCTGTATCAGAATAGTCTGATATTACCCAGTGACAGTCTGGGATGTGTATACTATCACCCTGAGGTGAAATGAGTCTGGCTAACCATGAGGTTTCGTTTCTAGAGCAGCCTGAAAAAGAGTTACAGTATGGCCTTAATTAGCAGCATGAAAAATAGTTGAAATATCGCTTTAAGTGGACATTTAAGCATTTAATTTTAAAATCCTATATCATAATAGTCTGATTTTAACCAGTGGCAGTCTGGGATGTGTATACTATCAACTTGAGGTGAAACGACTCTGGCTAACCATGAGGTTTCGTTTCTAGAGCAGCCTGAAAAAGAGTTACAGTATGGCCATAATTAGCCGCATGAAACACAGTTGAAATATAGCTTTAAGTGGACATTTAAGCATTTCATTTTAAAGTCCTGTATCAGAATAGTATGATTTTACCCAGTCACAGTCTGGGATGTGTATACTATCACCCTGAGGTGAAAGGAGTCTGGCTCACCATGATGTTTCGTTTCTAGAGCAGCCTGAAAAAGAGTTACAGTATGGACATAATTAGCAGCATGAAACACTGTTGAAATATCGCTTTAAGTGGACATTTAAGCCTTTCATTTTAAAGTCCTATATCAGAATAGTCTGATATTACCCAGTCAAAGTCTGGGATGTGTATACTATCAACCTGAGGTGAAACGACTCTGGCTAACCATGAGGTTTCGTTTCTAGAGCAGCCTGAAAAAGAGTTACAGTATGGTCATAATTAGCAGCATGAAACACCGTTGAAATATCGCTTTAAGTTGACATTTAAGCCTTTAATTTTAAAATCCTATATCAGAATAGTCTGATTTTACCCAGTGACAGTCTGGGATGTGTATACTATCACCCTGAGGTGAAATGAGTCTGGCTAAACAGGAGGTTTCGTTTTTAGAGCAGCCTGAAAAAGGATTACAGTAAAGCTTTAATTAACAGCCTGAAACATAGTTGAAATATAGCTTTAGTGGACATTTAAGCCTTTAATTTTAAAATCCTGTATCAGAATAGTCTGATTTTACACAGTGACAGTCTGGGATGTGTATTCTATCAACCTGACGTGAAATTACTCTGGCTAACCATGAGGTTTCATTTCTAGAGTAGCCTGAAAAAGAGTTACAGTATGGCCTTAATTTTCAGCATGAAACAGAGTTGAAATATAGCTTTAAGCGGACATTTAATCGTTTAATTTTAAAATCCTATATCAGAATAGTCTGATTTTACCCAGTGACAGTCTGGGATGTGTATAGCATCAACCTGAGGTAAAATTACTATGGCTAACCATGAGTTCCGTTTCTAGAGCAGCCTGAAAAAAGAGTTACAGTATGGCCTTAATTAGCAGCATGAAATAGAGTTGAAATATAGCTTTAAGTGGACATTTAAGCATTTCATTTTAAAGTCCTATATCAGAATAGTCTGATATTACCCAGTGACAGTCTGGGATGTGTGTACTATCACTCTGAGGTGAAATGAGTCTGGCTAACCATGAGGTTTCGTTTCTAGAGCAGCCTGAAAAAGAGTTACAGTATGGCCATAATTAGCAGCATGAAACACAGTTGTAATATAGCTTTAAGTGGACATTTAAGCCTTTAATTTTAAAATCCTATATCACAATAATCTGATTTTACCCAGTAACAGTCTGGGATGTGTATACTATCACGCTGATGTGAAATGAGTCTGGCTAAACAGGAGGTTTCGTTTCTAAAGCAGCCTGAAAAAGAGGTACAGTGTGGCTTTAATTAGCAGCATGAAAGAAAGTTGAAATATAGCTTTAAGTGGACATTTAAGCCTTTCATTTTAAAGTCCTATATCAGAATATTCTGATATTACCCAGTGACAGTCTGGGATGTGTATACTATCACCCTGAGGTGAAAGGAGTCTGGCTCACCATGAGGTTTCGTTTCTATAGCAGCCTGAAAAAGAGTTACAGTATGGTCATAATTAGCAGCATGAAACACTGTTGAAATATAGCTTTAAGTGGACATTTAAGCCTTTAATTTTAAAGTCCTGTATCAGAATAGTCTGATATTACCCAGTGGCAGTCTGGGATGTGTATACTATCAACTTGAGGTGAAACGACTCTGGCTAACCATGAGGTTTCGTTTCTAGAGCAGCCTGAAAAAGAGTTACAGTATGGTCATAATTAGCAGCATGAAACACAGTTGAAATATAGCTTTAAGTGGACATTGAAGCCTTTAATTTTAGAATCCTATATCAGAATAGTCTGATTTTACCCAGTGACAGTCTGGAATGTGTATACTATCACCCTGAGGTGAAATGAGTCTGGCTAAACAGGAGGTTTCGTTTTTAGAGCAGCCTGAAAAAGGATTACAGTAAAGCTTTAATTAAAAGCCTGAAACATAGTTGAAATATAGCTTTAGTGGACATTTAAGCCTTTAATTTTAAAATACTGTATCAGAATAGTCTGATTTTACCCAGTGAAAGTCTGGGATGTGTATACTATCACCCTGAGGTGAAATGAGTCTGGCTAAACAGGAGGTTTCGTTTTTAGAGCAGCCTGAAAAAGGATTACAGTAAAGCTTTAATTAACAGCCTGAAACATAGTTGAAATATAGCTTTAGTGGACATTTAAGCCTTTAATTTTTAAATCCTGTATCAGAAAAGTCTGATTTTACCCAGTGACAGTCTGGGATGTGTATAGTTTCACCCTGACGTGAAATGAGTCAGGCCAAACAGGAGGTTTCGTTTTTATATCAGCCTGAAAAAGAGTTACAGTATGGCCTTAATTAGCAGCATGAAAGAGAGTTTAAATATAGCTTTAAGTGGACATTTAATCCTTTAATTTTAAAGTCCTATATCAGAATAGTCTGATTTTACCCAGTGACAGTCTGGGATGTGTATAGCATCAACCTGAGGTAAAATTACTATGGCTAACCATGAGTTCCGTTTCTAGAGCAGCCTGAAAAAGAGTTACAGTAGGGCCTTAATTAGCAGCATGAAAGAGAGTTGAAATATAGCTTTAAGTGGACATTTAAGCATTTCATTTTAAAGTCATATATCAGAATAGTCTGATATTACCCAGTGACAGTCTGGGATGTGTATACTATCACCCTGAGGTGAAATGAGTCTGGCTAACCATGAGGTTTCGTTTCTAGAGCAGCCTGAAAAAGAATAACAGTATGACCATAATTAGCAGCATGAAACACAGTTGAAATATAGCTTTAAGTGGACATTTAAGCATTTCATTTTAAAGTCCTGTATCAGAATAGTCTGATATTACCCAGTGACAGTCTGGGATGTGTATACTATCACCCTGAGGTGAAATGAGTCTGGCTAACCATGAGGTTTCGTTTCTAGAGCAGCCTGAAAAAGAGTTACAGTATGGCCTTAATTAGCAGCATGAAAAAGAGTTGAAATATCGCTTTAAGTGGACATTTAAGCATTTAATTTTAAAATCCTATATCAGAATAGTCTGATTTTAACCAGTGGCAGTCTGGGATGTGTATATTATCAACTTGAGGTGAAAGGACTCTGGCTAACCATGAGGTTTCGTTTCTAGAACAGCCTGAAAAAGAGGTACAGTATGGCCATAATTAGCCGCATGAAACACAGTTGAAATATAGCTTTAAGTGGACATTTAAGCATTTCATTTTAAAGTCCTGTATCAGAATAGTATGATTTTACCCAGTCACAGTCTGGGATGTGTATACTATCACCCTGAGGTGAAAGGAGTCTGGCTCACCATGATGTTTCGTTTCTAGAGCAGCCTGAAAAAGAGTTACAGTATGGACATAATTAGCAGCATGAAACACTGTTGAAATATCGCTTTAAGTGGACATTTAAGCCTTTCATTTTAAAGTCCTATATCAGAATAGTCTGATATTACCCAGTCAAAGTCTGGGATGTGTATACTATCAACCTGAGGTGAAACGACTCTGGCTAACCATGAGGTTTCGTTTCTAGAGCAGCCTGAAAAAGAGTTACAGTATGGTCATAATTAGCAGCATGAAACACCGTTGAAATATAGCTTTAAGTGGACATTTAAGCCTTTAATTTTAAAATCCTATATCAGAATATTCTGATTTTACCCAGTGACAGTCTGGGATGTGTATACTATCACCCTGAGGTGAAATGAGTCTGGCTAAACAGGAGGTTTCGTTTTTAGAGCAGCCTGAAAAAGGATTACAGTAAAGCTTTAATTAACAGCCTGAAACATAGTTGAAATATAGCTTTAGTGGACATTTAAGCCTTTAATTTTAAAATCCTGTATCAGAATAGTCTGATTTTACACAGTGACAGTCTGGGATGTGTATTCTATCAACCTGACGTGAAATTACTCTGGCTAACCATGAGGTTTCATTTCTAGAGTAGCCTGAAAAAGAGTTACAGTATGGCCTTAATTTTCAGCATGAAACAGAGTTGAAATATAGCTTTAAGCGGACATTTAATCGTTTACTTTTAAAATCCTATATCAGAATAGTCTGATTTTACCCAGTGACAGTCTGGGATGTGTATAGCATCAACCTGAGGTAAAATTACTATGGCTAACCATGAGTTCCGTTTCTAGAGCAGCCTGAAAAAAGAGTTACAGTATGGCTTTAATTAGCAGCATGAAATATAGTTGAAATATAGCTTTAAGTGGACATTTAAGCATTTCATTTTAAAGTCCTATATCAGAATAGTCTGATATTACCCAGTGACAGTCTGGGATGTGTATACTATCACCCTGAGGTGAAATGAGTCTGGCTAACCATGAGGTTTCGTTTCTAGAGCACCCTGAAAAAGAGTTACAGTATGGCCATAATTAGCAGCATGAAACACAGTTGTAATATAGCTTTAAGTGGACATTTAAGCATTTCATTGTAAAGTCCTGTATCAGAATAGTGTGATATTACCCAGTGACAGTCTGGGATGTGTATACTATCACCCTGAGGTGAAATGAGTCTGGCTAACCATGAGGTTTCGTTTCTAGAGCAGCCTGAAAAAGAGTTACAGTATGGTCATAATTAGCAGCATGAAACACCGTTGAAATATCACTTTAAGTGGACATTTAAGCCTTTAATTTTAAAATCCTATATCACAATAATCTGATTTTACCCAGTAACAGTCTGGGATGTGTATACTATCACGCTGATGTGAAATGAGTCTGGCTAAACAGGAGGTTTCGTTTCTAAAGCAGCCTGAAAAAGAGTTACAGTGTGGCTTTAATTAGCAGCATGAAAGAAAGTTGAAATATAGCTTTAAGTGGACATTTAAGCATTTAATTTTAAAATCCTATATCAGAATAGTCTGATTTTAACCAGTGGCAGTCTGGGATGTGTATATTATCAACTTGAGGTGAAAGGACTCTGGCTAACCATGAGGTTTCGTTTCTAGAACAGCCTGAAAAAGAGGTACAGTATGGCCATAATTAGCCGCATGAAACACAGTTGAAATATAGCTTTAAGTGGACATTTAAGCATTTCATTTTAAAGTCCTGTATCAGAATAGTATGATTTTACCCAGTCACAGTCTGGGATGTGTATACTATCAACCTGAGGTGAAACGACTCTGGCTAACCATGAGGTTTCGTTTCTAGAGCAGCCTGAAAAAGAGTTACAGTATGGTCATAATTAGCAGCATGAAACACCGTTGAAATATAGCTTCAAGTGGACATTTAAGCCTTTAATTTTAAAATCCTATATCAGAATATTCTGATTTTACCCAGTGACAGTCTGGGATGTGTATACTATCACCCTGAGGTGAAATGAGTCTGGCTAACCATGAGGTTTCGTTTCTAGAGCAGCCTGAAAAAGAGTTACAGTATGGCCTTAATTAGCAGAATGTAAAAGAGTTGAAATATCGCTTTAAGACGACATTTAAGCCTTTAATTTTAAAATCCTATATCAGAATAGTCTGATTTTACCCAGTGACAGTCTGGGATGTGGATTCTATCACCCTGAGGTGAAATGAGTCTGGCTAACCATGAGGTTTCGTTTCTAGAGCAGCCTGAAAAAGAGTTACAGTATGGCCTTAATTAGCAGCAAGAAAAAGAGTTGAAATATAGCTTAAAGTGGACATTTAATCCTTTAATTTTAAAATCCTATATCAGAATAGTCTGATTTTACCCAGTGACAGTCTGGGATGTGTATAGCATCAACCTGAGGTAAAATTACTATGGCTAACCATGAGTTCCGTTTCTAGAGCAGCCTGAAAAAGAGTTACAGTAGGGCCTTAATTAGCAGCATGAAAGAGAGTTGAAATATAGCTTTAAGTGGACATTTAAGCATTTCATTTTAAAGTCCTATATCAGAATAGTCTGATATTACCCAGTGACAGTCTGGGATGTGTATACTATCACCCTGAGGTGAAATGAGTCTGGCTAACCATGAGGTTTCGTTTCTAGAGCAGCCTGAAAAAGAGGTACAGTATGGCCATAATTAGCAGCATGAAACACAGTTGAAATATAGCTTTAAGTGGACATTTAAGCATTTCATTTTAAAGTCCTGTATCAGAATAGTCTGATATTACCCAGTGGCAGTCTGGGATGTGTATATTATCAACTTGAGGTGAAAGGACTCTGGCTAACCATGAGGTTTCGTTTCTAGAACAGCCTGAAAAAGAGGTACAGTATGGCCATAATTAGCCGCATGAAACACAGTTGAAATATAGCTTTAAGTGGACATTTAAGCATTTCATTTTAAAGTCCTGTATCAGAATAGTATGATTTTACCCAGTCACAGTCTGGGATGTGTATACTATCACCCTGAGGTGAAAGGAGTCTGGCTCACCATGATGTTTCGTTTCTAGAGCAGCCTGAAAAAGAGTTACAGTATGGACATAATTAGCAGCATGAAACACTGTTGAAATATCGCTTTAAGTGGACATTTAAGCCTTTCATTTTAAAGTCCTATATCAGAATAGTCTGATATTACCCAGTCAAAGTCTGGGATGTGTATACTATCAACCTGAGGTGAAACGACTCTGGCTAACCATGAGGTTTCGTTTCTAGAGCAGCCTGAAAAAGAGTTACAGTATGGTCATAATTAGCAGCATGAAACACCGTTGAAATATAGCTTTAAGTGGACATTTAAGCCTTTAATTTTAAAATCCTATATCAGAATATTCTGATTTTACCCAGTGACAGTCTGGGATGTGTATACTATCACCCTGAGGTGAAATGAGTCTGGCTAAACAGGAGGTTTCGTTTTTAGAGCAGCCTGAAAAAGGATTACAGTAAAGCTTTAATTAACAGCCTGAAACATAGTTGAAATATAGCTTTAGTGGACATTTAAGCCTTTAATTTTAAAATCCTGTATCAGAATAGTCTGATTTTACACAGTGACAGTCTGGGATGTGTATTCTATCAACCTGACGTGAAATTACTCTGGCTAACCATGAGGTTTCATTTCTAGAGTAGCCTGAAAAAGAGTTACAGTATGGCCTTAATTTTCAGCATGAAACAGAGTTGAAATATAGCTTTAAGCGGACATTTAATCGTTTAATTTTAAAATCCTATATCAGAATAGTCTGATTTTACCCAGTGACAGTCTGGGATGTGTATAGCATCAACCTGAGGTAAAATTACTATGGCTAACCATGAGTTCCGTTTCTAGAGCAGCCTGAAAAAGAGTTACAGTGTGGCTTTAATTAGCAGCATGAAAGAAAGTTGAAATATAGCTTTAAGTGGACATTTAAGCATTTCATTGTAAAGTCCTGTATCAGAATAGTCTGATATTACCCAGTGACAGTCTGGGATGTGTATACTATCACCCTGAGGTGAAATGAGTCTGGCTAACCATGAGGTTTCGTTTCTAGAGCAGCCTGAAAAAGAGTTACAGTATGGCCTTAATTAGCAGAATGTAAAAGAGTTGAAATATCGCTTTAAGAGGACATTTAAGCCTTTAATTTTAAAATCCTATATCAGAATAGTCTGATTTTACCCAGTGACAGTCTGGGATGTGGATTCTATCACCCTGAGGTGAAATGAGTCTGGCTAACCATGAGGTTTCGTTTCTAGAGCAGCCTGAAAAAGAGTTACAGTATGGCCTTAATTAGCAGCAAGAAAAAGAGTTGAAATATAGCTTAAAGTGGACATTTAATCCTTTAATTTTAAAATCCTATATCAGAATAGTCTGATTTTACCCAGTGACAGTCTGGGATGTGTATAGCATCAACCTGAGGTAAAATTACTATGGCTAACCATGAGTTCCGTTTCTAGAGCAGCCTGAAAAAGAGTTACAGTAGGGCCTTTATTAGCAGCATGATAGAGAGTTGAAATATAGCTTTAAGTGGACATTTAAGCATTTCATTTTAAAGTCCTATATCAGAATAGTCTGATATTACCCAGTGACAGTCTGGGATGTGTATACTATCACCCTGAGGTGAAATGAGTCTGGCTAACCATGAGGTTTCGTTTCTAGAGCAGCCTGAAAAAGAGTTACAGTATGACCATAATTAGCAGCATGAAACACAGTTGAAATATAGCTTTAAGTGGACATTTAAGCATTTAATTTTAAAATCCTATATCAGAATAGTCTGATTTTAACCAGTGGCAGTCTGGGATGTGTATACTATCAACTTGAGGTGAAACGACTCTGGCTAACCATGAGGTTTCGTTTCTAGAACAGCCTGAAAAAGAGGTACAGTATGGCCATAATTAGCAGCATGAAACACAGTTGAAATATAGCTTTAAGTGGACATTTAAGCATTTCATTTTAAAGTCCTGTATCAGAATAGTATGATTTTACCCAGTCACAGTCTGGGATGTGTATACTATCACCCTGAGGTGAAAGGAGTCTGGCTCACCATGATGTTTCGTTTCTAGAGCAGCCTGAAAAAGAGTTACAGTATGGACATAATTAGCAGCATGAAACACTGTTGAAATATCGCTTTAAGTGGACATTTAAGCCTTTAATTTTAAAATCCTATATCAGAATAGTCTGATTTTACCCAGTGACAGTCTGGGATGTGTATACTATCACCCTGAGGTGAAATGAGTCTGGCTAAACAGGAGGTTTCGTTTTTAGAGCAGCCTGAAAAAGGATTACAGTAACGCTTTAATTAACAGCCTGAAACATAGTTGAAATATAGCTTTAGTGGACATTTAAGCCTTTAATTTTTAAATCCTGTATCAGAAAAGTCTGATTTTACCCAGTGACAGTCTGGGATGTGGATTCTATCACCCTGAGGTGAAATGAGTCTGGCTAACCATGAGGTTTCGTTTCTAGAGCAGCCTGAAAAAGAGTTACAGTATGGCCTTAATTAGCAGCAAGAAAAAGAGTTGAAATATAGCTTAAAGTGGACATTTAATCCTTTAATTTTAAAATCCTATATCAGAATAGTCTGATTTTACCCAGTGACAGTCTGGGATGTGTATAGCATCAACCTGAGGTAAAATTACTATGGCTAACCATGAGTTCCGTTTCTAGAGCAGCCTGAAAAAGAGTTACAGTAGGGCCTTAATTAGCAGCATGATAGAGAGTTGAAATATAGCTTTAAGTGGACATTTAAGCATTTCATTTTAAAGTCCTATATCAGAATAGTCTGATATTACCCAGTGACAGTCTGGGATGTGTATACTATCACCCTGAGGTGAAATGAGTCTGGCTAACCATGAGGTTTCGTTTCTAGAGCAGCCTGAAAAAGAGTTACAGTATGACCATAATTAGCAGCATGAAACACAGTTGAAATATAGCTTTAAGTGGACATTTAAGCATTTAATTTTAAAATCCTATATCAGAATAGTCTGATTTTAACCAGTGGCAGTCTGGGATGTGTATACTATCAACTTGAGGTGAAACGACTCTGGCTAACCATGAGGTTTCGTTTCTAGAACAGCCTGAAAAAGAGGTACAGTATGGCCATAATTAGCAGCACGAAACACAGTTGAAATATAGCTTTAAGTGGACATTTAAGCATTTCATTTTAAAGTCCTGTATCAGAATAGTATGATTTTACCCAGTCACAGTCTGGGATGTGTATACTATCACCCTGAGGTGAAAGGAGTCTGGCTCACCATGATGTTTCGTTTCTAGAGCAGCCTGAAAAAGAGTTACAGTATGGACATAATTAGCAGCATGAAACACTGTTGAAATATCGCTTTAAGTGGACATTTAAGCCTTTAATTTTAAAATCCTATATCAGAATAGTCTGATTTTACCCAGTGACAGTCTGGGATGTGTATACTATCACCCTGAGGTGAAATGAGTCTGGCTAAACAGGAGGTTTCGTTTTTAGAGCAGCCTGAAAAAGGATTACAGTAACGCTTTAATTAACAGCCTGAAACATAGTTGAAATATAGCTTTAGTGGACATTTAAGCCTTTAATTTTTAAATCCTGTATCAGAAAAGTCTGATTTTACCCAGTGACAGTCTGGGATGTGTATAGTATCACCCTGACGTGAAATGAGTCAGGCCAAACAGGAGGTTTCGTTTTTATATCAGCCTGAAAAAGAGTTACAGTATGGCCTTAATTAGCAGCATGAAAGAGAGTTTAAATATAGCTTTAAGTGGACATTTAAGCCTTTAATTTTAAAGTCCTATATCAGAATAGTCTGATTTTACCCAGTGACAGTCTGGGATGTGTATAGCATCAACCTGAGGTAAAATTACTATGGCTAACCATGAGTTCCGTTTCTAGAGCAGCCTGAAAAAGAGTTACAGTAGGGCCTTAATTAGCAGCATGAAAGAGAGTTGAAATATAGCTTTAAGTGGACATTTAAGCATTTCATTTTAAAGTCCTATATCAGAATAGTCTGATATTACCCAGTGACAGTCTGGGATGTGTATACTATCACCCTGATGTGAAATGAGTCTGGCTAACCATGAGGTTTCGTTTCTAGAGCAGCCTGAAAAAGAGTTACAGTATGGCCTTAATTAGCACCATGAAACAGAGTTGAAATATAGCTTTAAGTGGACAATTAAGCCTTTAATTTTAATATCCTATATCAGAATCGTCTGATATTACCCAGTCAAAGTCTGGGATGTGTATACTATCAACCTGAGGTGAAACGACTCTGGCTAACCATGAGGTTTCGTTTCTAGAGCAGCCTGAAAAAGAGTTACAGTATGGTCATAATTAGCAGCATGAAACATCGTTGAAATATAGCTTTAAGTGGACATTTAAGCCTTTAATTTTAAAATCCTATATCAGAATAGACTGATTTTACCCAGTGACACTCTGGGATGTGTATACTATCACCCTGATGTGAAATGAGTCTGGCTAAACAGGAGGTTTCGTTTTTAGAGCAGCCTGAAAAAGGATTACAGTAAAGCTTTAATTAACAGCCTGAAACATAGTTGAAATATAGCTTTAGTGGACATTTAAGCCTTTAATTTTAAAATCCTGTATCAGCATAGTCTGATTTTACCCAGTGACAGTCTGGGATGTGTATAGTATCAACCTGATGTGAAATGAGTCAGGCTAAACAGGAGGTTTCGTTTTTAGATCAGCCTGAAAAAGAGTTACAGTATGGCCTTAATTTGCAGCATGAAAGAGAGTTGAAATATGGCTTTAAGTGGACATTTAAGCATTTAATTTTAAAGTCCTGTATCAGAATAGTATGATTTCACCCAATCACAGTCTGGGATGTGTATACTATCACCCTGAGGTGAAATGAGTCTGGCTAAACAGGAGGTTTTGTTTTTAGAGCAGCCTAAAAAAGGATTACAGTAAAGCTTTAATTAACAGCCTGAAACATAGTTGAAATATAGCTTTAGTGGACATTTAAGCCTTTCATTCTAAAATCCTGTATCAGAATAGTCTGATATTACCCAGTGGCAGACTGGGATTTGTACACAATCACCCTGAAGTGAAATGAGTCTGGCTAAACAGGAGGTTTCGTGTTTAGAACCGCCTGAAAAAGAGTTACCGTATGGCCTTAATTAGCATCCTGAAAAAGTGTTGAAATATAGCTTTAAGTGGACATTTAAGCCTTTCATTCTAAAATCCTGTATCAGAATAGTCTGATATTACCCAGTGGCAGTCTGGGATGTGTATACTATCAACATGAGGTGAAATGAGTCTGGCTAAACAGGAGGTTTCGTTTCTAAAGCAGCCTGAAAAAGAGTTACAGTATGACCATAATTAGCAGCATGAAACACAGTTGAAATATAGCTTTAAGTGGACATCTAAGCATTTCATTTTAAAGTCCTGTATCAGAATAGTCTGATATTACCCAGTGACAGTCTGGGATGTGTATACTATCACCCTGAGGTGAAATGAGTCTGGCTAACCATGAGGTTTCGTTTCAAGAGCAGCCTGAAAAAGAGTTACAGTATGGCCTTAATTAGCAGCATGAAAAAGAGTTGAAATATAGCTTTAAGTGGACATTTAAGCATTTAATTTTAAAGTCCTGTATCAGAATAGTATGATTTTACCCAGTCACAGTCTGGGATGTGTATACTATCACCCTGAGGTGAAAGGAGTCTGGCTCACCATGATGTTTCGTTTCTAGAGCAGCCTGAAAAAGATTTACAGTATGGACATAATTAGCAGCATGAAACACTGTTGAAATATCGCTTTAAGTGGACATTTAAGCCTTTCATTTTAAAGTCCTATATCAGAATAGTCTGATATTACAGAGTGACAGTCTGGGATGTGTATACTATCACCCTGAGGTGAAAGGAGTCTGGCTAACCATGAGGTTTCGTTTTTAGAGCAGCCTGGAAAAGAGTTACAGTATGGCCTTAATTAGCACCATGAAACAGAGTTGAAATATAGCTTTAAGTGGACAATTAAGCCTTTAATTTTAATATCCTTTATCAGAATAGTCTGATATTACCCAGTCAAAGTCTGGGATGTGTATACTATCAACCTGAGGTGAAAGGAGTCTGGCTAACCATGAGGTTTTGTTTTTAGAGCAGCCTGAAAAAGAGTTACAGTATGGCCTTAATTAGCACCATGAAACAGAGTTGAAATATAGCTTTAAGTGAACATTTAATCCTTTAATTTTAAAATCCTATATCAGAATAGTCTGATTTTACCCAGTGACAGTCTGGGATGTGTATAGCATCAACCTGAGGTAAAATTACTATTGCTAACCATGAGTTCCGTTTCTAGAGCAGCCTGAAAAAGAGTTACAGTATGGCCTTAATTAGCAGCATGAAAGAGAGTTGAAATATAGCTTTAAGTGGACATTTAAGCATTTCATTTTAAAGTCCTATATCAGAATAGTCTGATATTACCCAGTGACAGTCTGGGATGTGTATACTATCACCCTGAGGTGAAATGAGTCTGGCTAACCATGAGGTTTCATTTCTAGAGCAGCCTGAAAAAGAGTTACAGTATGGCCTTAATTAGCAACATGAAAAAGAGTTGAAATATCGCTTTAATTGGACATTTAAGCCTTTAATTTTAAAATCCTATATCAGAATAGTCTGATTTTACCCAGTGAGAGTCTGGGATGTGTATACTATCACCCTGAGGTGAAATGAGTCTGGCTAACCATGAGGTTTCATTTCTAGAGCAGCCTGAAAAAGAATTACATTATGGCCTTAATTAGCAGCATGAAAAAGAGTTGAAATATCGCTTTAAGTGGACATTTAAGCCTTTAATTTTAAAATCCTATATCAGAATAGTGTGGTATTACCCAGTGACAGTATGGGATGTGTATACTATCAACAAGAGGTGAAATGAGTCTGGCTAAACAGGAGGTTTCGTTTTTAGAGCAGTCTGAAAAAGGATTACAGTAAAGCTTTAATTAACAGCCTGAAACATAGTTGAAATATAGCTTTAGTGGACATTTAAGCCTTTAATTTTAAAATAATGTATCAGAATAGTCTGATTTTACCCAGTGACAGTCTGGGATGTGTATACTATCACCCTGAGGTGAAATAAGTCTGGCTAACCATGAAGTTTCGTTTCTAGAGCAGCCTGACAAAGAGTTACAGTATGGCCTTAATTAACACCATGAAACAGAGTTGAAATATAGCTTTAAGTGAACATTTAATCCTTTAATTTTAAAATCCTATATCAGAATAGTCTGATTTTACCCAGTGACAGTCTGGGATGTGTATAGCATCAACCTGAGGTAAAATTACTATGGCTAACCATGAGTTCCATTTCTAGAGCAGCCTGAAAAAGAGTTACAGTATGGCCCTAATTAGCAGCATGAAACAGAGTTGAAATATAGCTTCAAGTGGACATTTAAGCCTTTAATTTTAAAATCCTATATTGGAATAGTCTGATTTTACCCAGTGACAGTCTGGGATGTGTATACTATCACCCTGAGGTGAAATGAGTCTGGCTAACCATGAGGTTTCATTTCTAGAGCAGCCTGAAAAAGAATTACAGTATGGTCTTAATGAGCAGCATGAAAAAGAGTTGAAATATCGCTTTAAGTGGACATTTAAGCCTTTAATTTTAAAATCCTATATCAGAATAGTGTGATATTACCCAGTGACAGTAGGGTATGTGTATACTATCAACATGAGGTGAAATGAGTCTGGCTAAACAGGAGGTTTCGTTTTTAGAGCAACATGAAAAAGAGTTACAATATGGCTTTAATTAGCAGCCTGAAAAAGAGTTACAGTATGGATTTAATTAGCAGCATGAAACAGAGTTGAAATATAGCTTTAAGTGGACATTTAAGCCTTTAATTTTAATTCCTATATCAGAATAGTCTGATATTACCCAGTGACAGTCTGCGATGTGTATACTATCACCCTGAGGTGAAAGGAGTCTGGCTAACCATGAGGTTTCATTTCTAGAGCAGCCTGAAAAAGAATTACAGTATGGCCTTAATTAGCAGCATGAAAAAGAGTTGAAATATCGCTTTAAGTGGACATTTAAGCCTTTAATTTTAAAAATCCTATATCAGAATAGTGTAATATTACCCAGTGACAGTATGGGATGTGTATACTATCAACAAGAGGTGAAATGAGTCTGGCTAAACAGGAGGTTTCGTTTTTAGAGCAACATGAAAAAGAGTTACAATCTGGCTTTAATTAGCAGCATGAAACAAAGTTGAAATATAGCTTTAAGTGGACATTTAAGCCTTTCATTTTAAAGTCATATATCAGAATAGACTGATATTACCCAGTGACAGTCTGGGATGTGTAAACTATCACCCTGAGGTGAAAGGAGTCTGGCTAACCATGAGGTTTCGTTTTTAGAGCAGCCTGAAAAAGAGTTACAGTATGGCCTTAATTAGCACCATGAAACAGAGTTGAAATATAGCTTTAAGTGAACATTTAATCCTTTAATTTTAAAATCCTATATCAGAATAGTCTGATTTTACCCAGTGACAGTCTGGGATGTGTATAGCATCAAACTGAGGTAAAATTACTATGGCTAACCATGAGTTCCATTTCTAGAGCAGCCTGAAAAAGAGTTACAGTATGGCCCTAATTAGCAGCATGAAACAGAGTTGAAATATAGCTTCAAGTGGACATTTAAGCCTTTAATTTTAAAATCCTGTATCAAAATAGTCTGATTTTACCCAGTGACAGTCTGGGATGTGTATACTATCACCGTGAGGTGAAATGAGTCTGGCTAACCATGAGGTTTCATTTCTAGAGCAGCCTGAAAAAGAGTTACATATATGGCCCTAATTAGCAGCATGAAAAAGAGTTGAAATATCGCTTTAAGTGGACATTTAAGCCTTTAATTTTAAAATCCTATATCAGAATAGTGTGATATTACCCAGTGACAGTATGGGATGTGTATACTATCAAAAAGAGGTGAAATGAGTCTGGCTAAACAGCAGGTTTCGTTTTTAGAGCAACATGAAAAAGAGTTACAATATGGCTTTAATTAGCAGCCTGAAACAGTTGAAATATAGCTTTGAGAAGACATTTAAGCCTTTGATTTTAAAGTCCTACATCAGAATAGTCTGATAATAACCAGTGACAGACTGGGATGTGTACACAATCACCCTGAAGTGAAATGAGTCTGGCTAAACAGGAGGTTTCGTGTTTAGAACCGCCTGAAAAAGAGTTACAGTATGGCCTTAATTAGCACCATGAAACAGAGTTGAAATATAGCTTTAAGTGGACATTTAAGCCTTTCATTTTAAAATCCTATATCAGAATAGTCTGATATTACCCAGTGGCAGTCTGGGATGTGTATACTATCACCCTGACGTGAAAGGAGTCTGGCTAACCATGAGGTTTCGTTTTTAGAGCAGCCTGAAAAAGAGTTACAGTATGGCCTTAATTAGCACCATGAAACAGAGTTGAAATATAGCTTTAAGTGGACAATTAAGCCTTTAATTTTAATATCCTATATCAGAATAGTCTGATATTACCCAGTGACAGTCTGGGATGTGTATACTATCAACATGAGGTGAAATGAGTCTGGCTAAACAGGAGGTTTTGTTTCTAAATCCGCCTGCAAAAGAGTTACAGTATGGCCTTAATTAGCACCATGAAACAGAGTTGAAAAATTGCTTTAAGTGGACATTTAAGCCTTTAATTTTAAAATCCTTTATCAGAATAGTCTGATTTTACCCAGTGACAGTCTGGGATGTGTAAACTATCAACCTGAGGTGAAATGACTCTGGCTAACCATGAGGTTTCGTTTCTAGAGCAGCCTGAAAAAGAGTTACAGTAGGGCCTTAATTAGCAGCATGAAACAGAGTTGAAATATAGCTTTAAGTGTACATTTAAGCCTTTAATTTTAAAATCCTATATCAGAATAGTCTGATTTTACCCAGTGACAGTCTGGGATGTGTATAGCATCAACCTGAGGTAAAAATACTATGGCTAACCATGAGTTCCGTTTCTAGAGCAGCCTGAAAAAGAGTTACAGTATGGCCCTAATTAGCAGCATGAAACAGAGTTGAAATATAGCTTCAAGTGGACATTTAAGCCTTTAATTTTAAAATCCTATATCAGAATAGTCTGATATTACCCAGTGGCAGTCTGGGATGTGTATACTATCAACATGAGGTGAAATGAGTCTGGCTAAACAGGAGGTTTCGTTTCTAAAGCAGCCTGAAAATGAGTTACATTATGGCTTTAATTAGCAGCATGAAAAAGACTTGAAATATCGCTTTAAGTGGACATTTAAGCCTTTAATTTTAAAATCCTATATCAGAATAGTGTGATATTACCCAGTGACAGTATGGGATGTGTATACTATCAAAAAGAGGTGAAATGAGTCTGGCTAAACAGCAGGTTTCGTTTTTAGAGCAACATGAAAAAGAGTTACAATATGGCTTTAATTAGCAGCCTGAAACAGTTGAAATATAGCTTTGAGAAGACATTTAAGCCTTTGATTTTAAAGTCCTACATCAGAATAGTCTGATAATACCCAGTGACAGACTGGGATGTGTACACAATCACCCTGAAGTGAAATGAGTCTGGCTAAACAGGAGGTTTCGTGTTTAGAACCGCCTGAAAAAGAGTTACCGTATGGCCTTAATTAGCATCCTGAAAAAGTGTTGAAATATAGCGTTAAGTGGACATTTAAGCCTTTCATTTTAAAATCCTATATCAGAATAGTCTGATATTACCCAGTGGCAGTCTGGGATGTGTATACTATCACCCTGACTTGAAATGAGTCTGGCTAACCATGAGGTTTCGTTTTTAGAGCAGCCTGAAAAAGAGTTACAGTATGGCCTTAATTAGCACCATGAAACAGAGTTGAAATATAGCTTTAAGTGGACAATTAAGCCTTTAATTTTAATATCCTATATCAGAATAGTCTGATATTACCCAGTGACAGTCTGGGATGTGTATACTATCAACATGAGGTGAAATGAGTCTGGCTAAACAGGAGGTTTTGTTTCTAAAGCCGCCTGCAAAAGAGTTACAGTATGGCCTTAATTAGCACCATGAAACAGAGTTGAAAAATTGCTTTAAGTGGACATTTAAGCCTTTAATTTTAAAATCCTTTATCAGAATAGTCTGATTTTACCCAGTGACAGTCTGGGATGTGTAAACTATCAACCTGAGGTGAAATGACTCTGGCTAACCATGAGGTTTCGTTTCTAGAGCAGCCTGAAAAAGAGTTACAGTAGGGCCTTAATTAGCAGCATGAAACAGAGTTGAAATATAGCTTTAAGTGTACATTTAAGCCTTTAATTTTAAAATCCTATATCAGAATAGTCTGATTTTACCCAGTGACAGTCTGGGATGTGTATAGCATCAACCTGAGGTAAAAATACTATGGCTAACCATGAGTTCCGTTTCTAGAGCAGCCTGAAAAAGAGTTACAGTATGGCCCTAATTAGCAGCATGAAACAGAGTTGAAATATAGCTTCAAGTGGACATTTAAGCCTTTAATTTTAAAATCCTATATCAGAATAGTCTGATATTACCCAGTGGCAGTCTGGGATGTGTATACTATCAACATGAGGTGAAATGAGTCTGGCTAAACAGGAGGTTTCGTTTCTAAAGCAGCCTGAAAATGAGTTACATTATGGCTTTAATTAGCAGCATGAAACAAAGTTGAAATATAGCTTTAAGTGGACATTTAAGCCTTTAATTTTAAAATCCTGTATCAAAATAGTCTGATTTTACCCAGTGACAGTCTGGGATGTGTATACTATTACCCTGAGGTGAAATGAGTCTGGATAAACAGGAGGTTTCGTTTTTAGAGCAACATGAAAAAGAGTTACAATATGGCTTTAATTAGCAGCCTGAAAAAGAGTTACAGTATGGATTTAATTAGCAGTCTGAAACAGTTGAAATATAGCTTTGAGAGGACATTTAAGCCTTTAATTTTAAAATCCTTTATCAGAATAGTCTGATTTTACCCAGTGACAGTTTGGGATGTGTATACTATCAACCTGAGGTGAAATGAGTCTCGCTAACCATTAGGTTTCGTTTCTAGATAGCCTGAAAAAGAGTTACAGTATGGCCTTAATTAGCAGCATGAAACAGAGTTGAAATATAGCTTTAAGTGGACATTTAAGCCTTTCATTTTAATTCCTATATCAGAATAGTCTGATATTACCCAGTGACAGTCTGCGATGTGTATACTATCACCCTGAGGTGAAAGGAGTCTGGCTAACCATGAGGTTTCGTTTCTAGAGCAGCCTGAAAAAGAATTACAGTATGGCCCTAATTAGCAGCATGAAACAGAGTTGAAATATAGCTTCAAGTGGACATTTAAGCCTTTAATTTTAAAATCCTATATCAGAATAGTCTGATTTTACACAGTGACAGTCTGGGATGTGTATAGCATCAACCTGAGGTAAAATTACTATGGCTAACCATGAGTTCCGTTTCTAGAGCAGCCTGAAAAAGAGTTACAGTATGGCCTTAATTAGCAGCATGAAAGAGAGTTGAAATATAGCTTTAAGTGGACATTTAAGCCTTTAATTTTAAAATCCTGTATCAAAATAGTCTGATTTTACCCAGTGACAGTCTGGGATGTGTATACTATCACCGTGAGGTGAAATGAGTCTGGCTAACCATGAGGTTTCATTTCTAGAGCAGCCTGAAAAAGAGTTACAGTATGGCCATATATAGCAGCATGAAACACAGTTAAAATATAGCTTTAAGTGGACATTTAAGCCTTTAATTTTAAAATCCTGTATCAAAATAGTCTGATTTTACCCAGTGACAGTCTGGGATGTGTATACTATCACCGTGAGGTGAAATGAGTCTGGCTAACCATGAGGTTTCATTTCTAGAGCAGCCTGAAAAAGAATTACAGTATGGCCTTAATTAGCAGCATGAAACACAGTTAAAATATAGCTGTAAGTGGACATTTAAGCCTTTAATTTTAAAATCCTATATCAGAATAGTGTGATATTACCCAGTGACAGTATGGGATGTGTATACTATCAACAAGAGGTGAAATGAGTCTGGCTAAACAGGAGGTTTCGTTTTTAGAGCAACATGAAAAAGAGTTACAATATGGCTTTAATTAGCATCCTGAAAAAGTGTTGAAATATAGCTTTAAGTGGACATTTAAGCCTTTCATTTTAAAATCCTATATCAGAATAGTCTGATATTACCCAGTGACAGTCTGGGATGTGTATACTATCAACATGAGGTGAAATGAGTCTGGCTAAACAGGAGGTTTTGTTTCTAAAGCCGCCTGCAAAAGAGTTACAGTATGGCCTTAATTAGCACCATGAAACAGAGTTGAAAAATTGCTTTAAGTGGACATTTAAGCCTTTAATTTTAAAATCCTTTATCAGAATAGTCTGATTTTACCCAGTGACAGTCTGGGATGTGTAAACTATCAACCTGAGGTGAAATGACTCTGGCTAACCATGAGGTTTCGTTTCTAGAGCAGCCTGAAAAAGAGTTACAGTAGGGCCTTAATTAGCAGCATGAAACAGAGTTGAAATATAGCTTTAAGTGTACATTTAAGCCTTTAATTTTAAAATCCTATATCAGAATAGTCTGATTTTACCCAGTGACAGTCTGGGATGTGTATAGCATCAACCTGAGGTAAAAATACTATGGCTAACCATGAGTTCCGTTTCTAGAGCAGCCTGAAAAAGAGTTACAGTATGGCCCTAATTAGCAGCATGAAACAGAGTTGAAATATAGCTTCAAGTGGACATTTAAGCCTTTAATTTTAAAATCCTATATCAGAATAGTCTGATATTACCCAGTGGCAGTCTGGGATGTGTATACTATCAACATGAGGTGAAATGAGTCTGGCTAAACAGGAGGTTTCGTTTCTAAAGCAGCCTGAAAATGAGTTACATTATGGCTTTAATTAGCAGCATGAAACAAAGTTGAAATATAGCTTTAAGTGGACATTTAAGCCTTTAATTTTAAAATCCTGTATCAAAATAGTCTGATTTTACCCAGTGACAGTCTGGGATGTGTATACTATTACCCTGAGGTGAAATGAGTCTGGATAAACAGGAGGTTTCGTTTTTAGAGCAACATGAAAAAGAGTTACAATATGGCTTTAATTAGCAGCCTGAAAAAGAGTTACAGTATGGATTTAATTAGCAGTCTGAAACAGTTGAAATATAGCTTTGAGAGGACATTTAAGCCTTTAATTTTAAAATCCTTTATCAGAATAGTCTGATTTTACCCAGTGACAGTTTGGGATGTGTATACTATCAACCTGAGGTGAAATGAGTCTCGCTAACCATTAGGTTTCGTTTCTAGATAGCCTGAAAAAGAGTTACAGTATGGCCTTAATTAGCAGCATGAAACAGAGTTGAAATATAGCTTTAAGTGGACATTTAAGCCTTTCATTTTAAACTCCTGTATCAGAATAGTCTGATATTACCCAGTGACAGTCTGGGATGTGTATACTATCACCCTGACGTGAAAGGAGTCTGGCTAACCATGAGGTTTCGTTTTTAGAGCAGCCTGAATAAGAGTTACAGTATGGCCTTAATTAGCACCATGAAACAGAGTTGAAATATAGCTTTAAGTGGACAATTAAGCCTTTAATTTTAAAATCTTATATCAGAATAGTCTGATATTACCCAGTGACAGTCTGCGATGTGTATACTATCACCCTGAGGTGAAAGGAGTCTGGCAAACCAAGAGGTTTCGTTTCTAGAGCAGCCTGAAACAGAGTTACAGTATGGCCTTAATTAGCAGCCTGAAACAGAGTTGAAATATTGCTTTAAGTGGACATTTAAGCATTTAATTTTAAAATCCTTCATCAGAATAGTCTGATTTTACCCAGTGACAGTTTGGGATGTGTATACTATCAACGTGAGGTGAAAGGAGTCTGGCTAACCATGAGGTTTCGTTTCTAGAGCAGCCTGAAACAGAGTTACAGTATGGCCTTAATTAGCAGCCTGAAACAGAGTTGAAATATTGCTTTAAGTGGACATTTAAGCATTTAATTTTAAAATCCTTCATCAGAATAGTCTGATTTTACCCAGTGACAGTTTGGGATGTGTATACTATCAACGTGAGGTGAAAGGAGTCTGGCTAACCATGAGGTTTCGTTTCTAGAGCAGCCTGAAAAAGAGTTACAGTATGGCCTTAATTAGCATCCTGAAAAAGAGTTGAAATATCGCTTTAAGTGGACATGTAAGCCTTTAATTTCAAAATCCTATATCAGAATAGTCTGATTTCACGCAGTGACAGTCTGGGATGTGTACACTATCAACCTGAGGTGAAATGACTCTGGCTAACCATGAGGTTACATTTCTAGATAGCCTGAAAAAGAGTTACAGTATGGCCTTAATTAGCAGCATGAAACTGAGTTGAAATATAGCTTTAAGTGGACATTTAAGCCTTTAAATTCAAAATCCTATATCAGAATAGTCTGAATTTACCCAGTGACAGTCTGGGATGTGTAAACTATCAACCTGAGGTGAAATGACTCTGGCTAACCATGAGGTTTCGTTTCTAGAGCAGCCTGAAAAAGAGTTACAGTAGGGCCTTAATTAGCAGCATGAAACAGAGTTGAAATATAGCTTTAAGTGTACATTTAAGCCTTTAATTTTAAAATCCTATATCAGAATAGTCTGATTTTACCCAGTGACAGTCTGGGATGTGTATAGCATCAACCTGAGGAAAAAATACTATGGCTAACCATGAGTTCCGTTTCTAGAGCAGCCTGAAAAAGAGTTACAGTATGGCCCTAATTAGCAGCATGAAACAGAGTTGAAATATAGCTTCAAGTGGACATTAAGCCTTTAATTTTAAAGTCCTATATCGGAATAGTATGATATTACCCAGTGACAGTCTGGGATGTGTATAGTATCACCCTGACGTGAAATGAGTCTGGCTAAAAAGGAGGTTTCGTTTTTAGATCAGCCTGAAAAAGAGTTACAGTATGGCCTTAATTAGCAGCATGAAAGATAGTTTAAATATAGCTTTAAGTGGACATTTAAGCATTTCATTTTAAAGTCCTTAATCAGAATAGTCTGATATTACCCAGTGACAGTCTGGGATGTGTATACTATCACCCTGAGGTGAAAGGAGTCTGGCTAACCATGAGGTTTCGTTTTTAGAGCAGCCTGAAAAAGAGTTACAGTATGGCCTTAATTAGCAGCATGAAACACAGTTGAAATATAGCTTTAAGTGGACATTTAAGCCTTTAATTTTAAAATCCTGTATAAGAATAGTCTGATTTTACCCAGTGACAGTCTGGGAAGTGTATACTATCACCCTGAGGTGAAATGAGTCTGGCTAACCATGAGGTTTCGTTTCTAGAGCAGCCTGAAAAAGAGTTACAATATGGCCTTAATTAGCAGCATGAAAAAGAGTTGAAATATCGCTTTAAGTGAACATTTAATCCTTTAATTTTAAAATCCTATATCAGAATAGTCTGATTTTACCCAGTGACAGTCTGGGATGTGTATAGCATCAACCTGAGGTAAAATTACTATGGCTAACCATGAGGTTTTGTTTCTAGAGCAGCCTGAAAAAGAGTTACAGTATGGCCTTAATTAGCAGCATGAAACAGAGTTGAAATATAGCTTTAAGTGTACATTTAAGCCTTTAATTTTAAAGTCCTATATCGGAATAGTCTATTACACAGTGACAGTCTGGGATGTGTATACTATCACCCTGAGGTGAAAGGAGTCTGGCTAAACAGGAGGTTTCATTTTTAGAGCCGCCTGAAAAAGAGTTACAGTATGGCCTTAATTAGAATCCAGCATACAGCATGAAACAGAGTTGAAATATAGCTTTAAGTGGACATTTAAGCATTTCATTTTAAAGTCTATTATCAGAATACTCTGATATTACCCAGTGACAGTCTGGGATGTGTATCCTATCACACTGAGGTGAAATGAGTCTGGCTAAACAGGAGGTTTCGTTTTTAGAGCAGCCTGAAAAAGGATTACAGTAAGGCTTTAATTAGCAGCCTGAATCAAAGTTGAAATATAGCTTTAGTGGACATTTAAGCCTTTAAATTTAAAATCCTATATCGGAATAGTATGATATTACCCAGTGACAGTCTGGGATGTGTATAGTATCACCCTGACGTGAAATGAGTCTGGCTAAAAAGGAGGTTTCGTTTTTAGATCAGCCTGAAAAAGAGTTACAGTATGGCCTTAATTAGCAGCATGAAAGAGAGTTGAAATATAGCTTTAAGTGGACATTTAAGCATATCATTTTAAAGTCCTATATCGGAATAGTCTGATATTACCCAGTGACAGTCTGGGATGTGTATACTATAACCCTGAGGTGAAAGGAGTCTGGCTAAATAGGAGGTTTCGTTTTTACAGCCGCCTGAAAAAGAGTTACAGTATGGCCTTAATTAGCATCCAGCATCCAGCATGAAACAGAGTTGAAATATAGCTTTAAGTGGACATTTAAGCATTTCATTTTAAAGTCTATTATCAGAATACTCTGATATTACCCAGTGACAGTCTGGGATGTTTATCCTATCACCCTGAGGTGAAAGGAGTCTGGCAAACCAAGAGGTTTCGTTTCTAGAGCAGTCTGAAAAAGATTTACAGTATGGCCTTAATTAGCAGCCTGAAACAGAGTTGAAATATTGCCTTAAGTGGACATTTAAGCATTTAATTTTAAAATCCTTCATCAGAATAGTCTGATTTTACCCAGTGACAGTTTGGGATGTGTATACTATCAACGTGAGGTGAAAGGAGTCTGGCTAACCATGAGGTTTCGTTTCTAGAGCAGCCTGAAAAAGAGTTACAGTATGGCCTTAATTAGCATCCTGAAAAAGAGTTGAAATATCGCTTTAAGTGGACATGTAAGCCTTTAATTTCAAAATCCTATATCAGAATAGTCTGATTTCACGCAGTGACAGTCTGGGATGTGTACACTATCAACCTGAGGTGAAATGACTCTGGCTAACCATGAGGTTACATTTCTAGATAGCCTGAAAAAGAGTTACAGTATGGCCTTAATTAGCAGCATGAAACTGAGTTGAAATATAGCTTTAAGTGGACATTTAAGCCTTTAAATTCAAAATCCTATATCAGAATAGTCTGAATTTACCCAGTGACAGTCTGGGATGTGTAAACTATCAACCTGAGGTGAAATGACTCTGGCTAACCATGAGGTTTCGTTTCTAGAGCAGCCTGAAAAAGAGTTACAGTAGGGCCTTAATTAGCAGCATGAAACAGAGTTGAAATATAGCTTTAAGTGTACATTTAAGCCTTTAATTTTAAAATCCTATATCAGAATAGTCTGATTTTACCCAGTGACAGTCTGGGATGTGTATAGCATCAACCTGAGGTAAAAATACTATGGCTAACCATGAGTTCCGTTTCTAGAGCAGCCTGAAAAAGAGTTACAGTATGGCCCTAATTAGCAGCATGAAACAGAGTTGAAATATAGCTTCAAGTGGACATTTAAGCCTTTAATTTTAAAGTCCTATATCGGAATAGTATGATATTACCCAGTGACAGTCTGGGATGTGTATAGTATCACCCTGACATGAAATGAGTCTGGCTAAAAAGGAGGTTTCGTTTTTAGATCAGCCTGAAAAAGAGTTACAGTATGGCCTTAATTAGCAGCATGAAAGATAGTTTAAATATAGCTTTAAGTGGACATTTAAGCATTTCATTTTAAAGTCCTTAATCAGAATAGTCTGATATTACCCAGTGACAGTCTGGGATGTGTATACTATCACCCTGAGGTGAAAGGAGTCTGGCTAACCATGAGGTTTCGTTTTTAGAGCAGCCTGAAAAAGAGTTACAGTATGGCCTTAATTAGCAGCATGAAACACAGTTGAAATATAGCTTTAATTGGACATTTAAGCCTTTAATTTTAAAATCCTGTATAAGAATAGTCTGATTTTACCCAGTGACAGTCTGGGATGTGTATACTATCACCCTGAGGTGAAATGAGTCTGGCTAACCATGAGGTTTCGTTTCTAGAGCAGCCTGAAAAAGAGTTACAATATGGCCTTAATTAGCAGCATGAAAAAGAGTTGAAATATCGCTTTAAGTGAACATTTAATCCTTTAATTTTAAAATCCTATATCAGAATAGTCTGATTCTACCCAGTGACAGTCTGGGATGTGTATAGCATCAACCTGAGGTAAGATTACTATGGCTAACCATGAGGTTTTGTTTCTAGAGCAGCCTGAAAAAGAGTTACAGTATGGCCTTAATTAGCAGCATGAAACAGAGTTGAAATATAGCTTTAAGTGTACATTTAAGCCTTTAATTTTAAAGTCCTATATCGGAATAGTCTATTACACAGTGACAGTCTGGGATGTGTATACTATCACCCTGAGGTGAAAGGAGTCTGGCTAAACAGGAGGTTTCATTTTTAGAGCCGCCTGAAAAAGAGTTACAGTATGGCCTTAATTAGAATCCAGCATCCAGCATGAAACAGAGTTGAAATATAGCTTTAAGTGGACATTTAAGCATTTCATTTTAAAGTCTATTATCAGAATACTCTGATATTACCCAGTGACAGTCTGGGATGTGTATCCTATCACACTGAGGTGAAATGAGTCTGGCTAAACAGGAGGTTTCGTTTTTAGAGCAGCCTGAAAAAGGATTACAGTAAGGCTTTAATTAGCAGCCTGAATCAAAGTTGAAATATAGCTTTAGTGGACATTTAAGCCTTTAATTTTAAAATCCTATATCGGAATAGTATGATATTACCCAGTGACAGTCTGGGATGTGTATAGTATCACCCTGACGTGAAATGAGTCTGGCTAAAAAGGAGGTTTCGTTTTTAGATCAGCCTGAAAAAGAGTTACAGTATGGCCTTAATTAGCAGCATGAAAGAGAGTTGAAATATAGCTTTAAGTGGACATTTAAGCATATCATTTTAAAGTCCTATATCGGAATAGTCTGATATTACCCAGTGACAGTCTGGGATGTGTATACTATAACCCTGAGGTGAAAGGAGTCTGGCTAAACAGGAGGTTTCGTTTTTACAGCCGCCTGAAAAAGAGTTACAGTATGGCCTTAATTAGCATCCAGCATCCAGCATGAAACAGAGTTGAAATATAGCTTTAAGTGGACATTTAAGCATTTCATTTTAAAGTCTATTATCAGAATACTCTGATATTACCCAGTGACAGTCTGGGATGTTTATCCTATCACCCTGAGGTGAAAGGAGTCTGGCAAACCAAGAGGTTTCGTTTCTAGAGCAGTCTGAAAAAGATTTACAGTATGGCCTTAATTAGCAGCCTGAAACAGAGTTGAAATATTGCCTTAAGTGGACATTTAAGCATTTAATTTTAAAATCCTTCATCAGAATAGTCTGATTTTACCCAGTGACAGTTTGGGATGTGTATACTATCAACGTGAGGTGAAAGGAGTCTGGCTAACCATGAGGTTTCGTTTCTAGAGCAGCCTGAAAAAGAGTTACAGTATGGCCTTAATTAGCATCCTGAAAAAGAGTTGAAATATCGCTTTAAGTGGACATGTAAGCCTTTAATTTCAAAATCCTATATCAGAATAGTCTGATTTCACGCAGTGACAGTCTGGGATGTGTACACTATCAACCTGAGGTTACATGACTCTGGCTAACCATGAGGTTTCGTTTCTAGAGCAGCCTGAAAAAGAGTTACAGTATGGCCTCAATTAGCAGCATGAAACAGAGTTGAAATATAGCTTTAAGTGGACATTTAAGCCTTTAATTTTAAAATCCTATATCAGAATAGTCTGATGTTACCCAGTGACAGTCTGGGATGTGTATACCTTCAACCTGAGGTGAAATGAGTCTGGCTAACCATGAGGTTACATTTGTAGATAGCGTGAAAAAGAGTTACAGTATGGCCTTAATTAGCAGCATGAAACTGAGTTGAAATATAGCTTTAAGTGGACATTTAAGCCTTTAATTTCAAAATCCTATATCAGAATAGTCTGATTTTACCCAGTGACAGTCTGGGATGTGTAAACTATCAAACAGAGGTGAAATGACTCTGGCTAACCATGAGGTTTCGTTTTTAGAGCAGCCTGAAAAAGAGTTACAGTATGGCCTTAATTAGCAGCATGAAACACAGTTGAAATATAGCTTTAAGTGGACATTTAAGCCTTTAATTTCAAAATCCTATATCAGAATAGTCTGATTTTACCCAGTGACAGTCTGGGATGTGTAAACTATCAACCTGAGGTGAAATGACTCTGGCTAACCATGAGGTTTCGTTTTTAGAGCAGCCTGAAAAAGAGTTACAATATGGCCTTAATTAGCAGCATGAAAAAGATTTGAAATATCGCTTTAAGTGAACATTTAATCCTTTAATTTTAAAATCCTATATCAGAATAGTCTGATTTTACACAGTGACAGTCTGGGATGTGTATAGCATCAACCTGAGGTAAAATTACTATGGCTAACCATGAGGTTTCGTTTCTAGAGCAGCCTGAAAAAGAGTTACAGTATGGCCCTAATTAGCAGCATGAAACAGAGTTGAAATATAGCTTCAAGTGGACATTTAAGCCTTTAATTTTAAAGTCATATATCGGAATAGTATGATATTACCCAGTGACAGTCTGGGATGTGTATAGTATCACCCTGACGTGAAATGAGTCTGGCTAAAAAGGAGGTTTCGTTTTTAGATCAGCCTGAAAAAGAGTTACAGTATGGCCTTAATTAGCAGCATGAAAGAGAGTTGAAATATAGCTTTAAGTGGACATTTAAGCATTTCATTTTAAAGTCCTTAATCAAAATAGTCTGATATTACCCAGTGACAGTCTGGGATGTGTATACTATCACCCTGACGTGACATGAGTCTGGCTAACCATGAGGTTTCGTTTTTAGAGCAGCCTGAAAAAGAGTTACAGTGTGGCCTTAATTAGCAGAATGAAAAAGAGTTGAAATATAGCTTTAAGTGTACATTTAAGCCTTTAATTTTAAAGTCCTATATCGGAATAGTCTGATATTACCCAGTGACAGTCTGGGATGTGTATACTATCACCCTGAGGTGAAAGGAGTCTGGCTAAACAGGAGGTTTCGTTTTTACAGCCGCCTGAAAAAGAGTTACAGTATAGCCTTAATTAGCATCCAGCATCCAGCATGAAACAGAGTTGAAATATAGCTTTAAGTGTACATTTAAGCATTTCATTTTAACGTCTATTATCAGAATACTCTGATATTACACAGTGACAGTCTGGGATGTTTATCCTATCACACTGAGGTGAAATGAGTCTGGCTAAACAGGAGGTTTCGTTTTTAGAGCAGCCTGAAAAAGAGTTACAGTGTGGCCTTAATTAGCAGAATGAAAAAGAGTTGAAATATAGCTTTAAGTGTACATTTAAGCCTTTAATTTTAAAGTCCTATATCAGAATCGTCTGATATTACCCACTGACAGTCTGGGATGTGTATACTATCACCCTGAGGTGAAAGGAGTCTGGCTAAACAGGAGGTTTCGTTTTTACAGCCGCCTGAAAAAGAGTTACAGTATGGCCTTAATTAGCATCCAGCATCCAGCATGAAACAGAGTTGAAATATAGCTTTAAGTGGACATTTAAGCATTTCATTTTAAAGTCTATTATCAGAATACTCTGATATTACACAGTGACAGTCTGGGATGTTTATCCTATCACACTGAGGTGAAATGAGTCTGGCTAAACAGGAGGTTTCGTTTTTAGAGCAGCCTGAAAAAGGATTACAGTAAGGCTTTAATTAGCAGCCTGAAACAAAGTTGAAATATAGCTTTAGTGGACATTTAAGCCTTTAATTTTAAAATCCTACATCAGAATAGTATGATAATACCCAGTGACAGTCTGGGTTGTGTACACTATCACCCTGAGGTAAAATGAGTCTGGCTAAAAGTGAGGTTTCGTTTTTAGAGCAGCCTGAAAAAGAGTTACAGTATGGCCTTAATTAACAGCATGAAACAGAGTTTAAATATAGCTTTAAGTGGACATTTAAGCCTTTAATTTTAAAGTCCTGTATCAGAATAGTCTGTTTTTACCCACGGAGAGTCTGAGATGTGTATACTATCACCCTGAGGTGAAATGAGTCTGGCTAACCATGAGGTTTCATTTCTAGAGCAGCCTGAAAAAGAATTACAGTATGGCCTTAATTAGCAGCATGAAAAAGAGTTGAAATATCGCTTTAAGTGGACATTTAAGCCTTTAATTTTAAAATCCTATATCAGAATAGTGTGATATTACCCAGAGACATTATGGGATAGGTATACTATCAACAAGAGGTGAAATGAGTCTGGCTAAACAGGAGGTTTCGTTTTTAGAGCAACATGAAAAAGAGTTACAATATGGCTTTAATTAGCAGCCTGAAACAGTTGAAATATAGCTTTGAGAGGACATTTAAGCCTTTAATTTTAAAATCCTACATCAGAATAGTCTGATAATACCCAGTGACAGACTGGGATGTGTACACAATCACCCTGAAGTGAAATGAGTCTGGCTAAACAGGAGGTTTCGTGTTTAGAACCGCCTGAAAAAGAGTTACCGTATGGCCTTAATTAGCATCCTGAAAAAGTGTTGAAATATAGCTTTAAGTGGACATTTAAGCCTATAATTTTAAAGTCCTGTATCAGAATAGTCTGATATTACCCAGTGACAGTCTGGGATGTGTATACTATCACCCTGAGGTGAAATGAGTCTGGCTAACCATGAGGTTTCATTTCTAGAGCAGCCTGAAAAAGAATTACAGTATGGCCTTAATTAGCAGCATGAAAAATAGTTGAAATATCGCTTTAAATGGACATTTAAGCCTTTAATTTTAAAATCCTATATCAGAATAGTGTGATATTACGCAGTGACAGTCTGGGATGTGTATACTATCACCCTGAGGTGAAAGGAGTCTGGCTAACCATCAGGTTTCGTTTTTAGAGCAGCCTGAAAAAGAGTTACAGTATGGCTTTAATTAGCAGCCTGAAACAGTTGAAATATAGCTTTGAGAGGACATTTAAGCCTTTAATTTTAAAATCCTACATCAGAATAGTCTGATAATACCCAGTGACAGACTGGGATGTGTACACAATCACCCTGAAGTGAAATGAGTCTGGCTAAGCAGGAGGTTTCGTGTTTAGAACCGCCTGAAAAAGAGTTACCGTATGGCCTTAATTAGCATCCTGAAAAAGTGTTGAAATATAGCTTTAAGTGGACATTTAAGCCTATAATTTTAAAGTCCTGTATCAGAATAGTCTGATATTACCCAGTGACATTATGGGATAGGTATACTATCACCCTGAGGTGAAATGAGTCTGGCTAACCATGAGGTTTCATTTCTAGAGCAACATGAAAAAGAGTTACAATATGGCTTTAATTAGCAGCCTGAAACAGTTGAAATATAGCTTTGAGAGGACATTTAAGCCTTTAATTTTAAAATCCTACATCAGAATAGTCTGATAATACCCAGTGACAGACTGGGATGTGTACACAATCACCCTGAAGTGAAATGAGTCTGGCTAAGCAGGAGGTTTCGTGTTTAGAACCGCCTGAAAAAGAGTTACCGTATGGCCTTAATTAGCATCCTGAAAAAGTGTTGAAATATAGCTTTAAGTGGACATTTAAGCCTATAATTTTAAAGTCCTGTATCAGAATAGTCTGATATTACCCAGTGACAGTCTGGGATGTGTATACTATCACCCTGAGGTGAAATGAGTCTGGCTAACCATGAGGTTTCATTTCTAGAGCAGCCTGAAAAAGGATTACAGTATGGCCTTAATTAGCAGCATGAAAAATAGTTGAAATATCGCTTTAAATGGACATTTAAGCCTTTAATTTCAAAATCCTATATCAGAATAGTGTGATATTACGCAGTGACAGTCTGGGATGTGTATACTATCACCCTGAGGTGAAAGGAGTCTGGCTAACCATCAGGTTTCGTTTTTAGAGCAGCCTGAAAAAGAGTTACAGTATGGCCTTACTTAGCACCATGAAACACATTTGAAATATAGCTTTAAGTGGACATTTAAGCCTTTAATTTTAAAATCCTGTATCAGAATAGTCTGATTTTACCCAGTGACAGTCTGGGATGTGTATACTATCAACCTGACGTGAAATCACTCTGGCTAACCATGAGGTTTCGTTTCTAGAGTAGCCTCAAAAAGAGTTACAGTATGGCCTTAATTTTCAGCATGAAACAGAGTTGAAATATAGCTTTAAGTGGACATTTAAGCCTTTAATTTTAAAATCCTGTATAAGAATAGTCTGATTTTACCCAGTGACAGTCTGGGATGTGTATACTATCACCCTGAGGTGAAATGAGTCTGGCTAACCATGAGGTTTCATTTCTAGAGCAGCCTGAAAAAGAATTACAGTATGGCCTTAATTAGCAGCATGAAAAAGAGTTGAAATATCGCTTTAAGTGGACATTTAAGCCTTTAATTTTAAAATCCTATATCAGAATAGTGTGATATTACCCAGTGAAATTATGGGATAGGTATACTATCAACAAGAGGTGAAATGAGTCTGGCTAAACAGGAGGTTTCGTTTTTAGAGCAACATGAAAAAGAGTTACAATATGGCTTTAATTAGCAGCCTGAAACAGTTGAAATATAGCTTTGAGAGGACATTTAAGCCTTTAATTTTAAAATCCTACATCAGAATAGTCTGATAATACCCAGTGACAGACTGGGATGTGTACACAATCACCCTGAAGTGAAATGAGTCTGGCTAAGCAGGAGGTTTCGTGTTTAGAACCGCCTGAAAAAGAGTTACCGTATGGCCTTAATTAGCATCCTGAAAAAGTGTTGAAATATAGCTTTAAGTGGACATTTAAGCCTTTCATTTTAAATTCCTATATCAGAATAGTCTGATATTACCCAGTGACAGTCTGGGATGTGTATACTATCACCCTGAGGTGAAAGGAGTCTGGCTAACCATGAGGTTTCGTTTTTAGAGCAGCCTGAAAAAGAGTTACAGTATTGCCTTAATTAGCAGCATGAAACACAGTTGAAATATAGCTTTAAGTGGACATTTAAGCCTTTAATTTTAAAATCCTATATCAGAATAGTCTGATTTTAACCAGTGACAGTCTGGGATGTGTATAGCATCAACCTGAGGTAAAATTACTATGGCTAACCATGAGGTTTCGTTTCTAGAGCAGCCTGAAAAAGAGTTACAGTATGGCCCTAATTAGCAGCATGAAAAAGAGTTGAAATATAGCTTTAAGTGTACATTTAAGCCTTTAATTTTAAAGTCCTATATCGGAATAGTCTGATATTACCCAGTGACAGTCTGGGATGTGTATACTATCACCCTGAGGTGAAAAGAGTCTGGCTAAACAGGAGGTTTCGTTTTTACAGCCGCCTGAAAAAGAGTTACAGTATGGCCTTAATTAGCATCCAGCATCCAGCATGAAACAGAGTTGAAATATAGCTTTAAGTGGACATTTAAGCATTTCATTTTAACGTCTATTATCAGAATACTCTGATATTACACAGTGACAGTCTGGGATGTTTATCCTATCACACTGAGGTGAAATGAGTCTGGCTAAACAGGAGGTTTCGTTTTTAGAGCAGCCTGAAAAAGAGTTACAGTGTGGCCTTAATTAGCAGAATGAAAAAGAGTTGAAATATAGCTTTAAGTGTACATTTAAGCCTTTAATTTTAAAGTCCTATATCGGAATAGTCTGATATTACCCAGTGACAGTCTGGGATGTGTATACTATCACCCTGAGGTGAAAGGAGTCTGGCTAAACAGGAGGTTTCGTTTTTACAGCCGCCTGAAAAAGAGTTACAGTATGGCCTTAATTAGCATCCAGCATCCAGCATGAAACAGAGTTGAAATATAGCTTTAAGTGGACATTTAAGCATTTCATTTTAAAGTATATTATCAGAATACTCTGATATTACACAGTGACAGTCTGGGATGTTTATCCTATCACACTGAGGTGAAATGAGTCTGGCTAAACAGGAGGTTTCGTTTTTAGAGCAGCCTGAAAAAGGATAACAGTAAGGCTTTAATTAGCAGCCTGAAACAAAGGTGAAATATAGCTTTAGTGGACATTTAAGCCTTTAATTTTAAAATCCTACATCAGAATAGTATGATAATACCCAGTGACAGTCTGGGTTGTGTACACTATCACCCTGAGGTAAAATGAGTCTGGCTAAAAGTGAGGTTTCGTTTTTAGAGCAGCCTGAAAAAGAGTTACAGTATGGCCTTAATTAACAGCATGAAACAGAGTTTAAATATAGCTTTAAGTGGACATTTTAGCCTTTAATTTTAAAGTCCTGTATCAGAATAGTCTGTTTTTACCCACGGACAGTCTGAGATGTGTATACTATCACCCTGAGGTGAAATGAGTCTGGCTAACCATGAGGTTTCATTTCTAGAGCAGCCTGAAAAAGAATTACAGTATGGCCTTAATTAGCAGCATGAAAAAGAGTTGAAATATCGCTTTAAGTGGACATTTAAGCCTTTAATTTTAAAATCCTATATCAGAATAGTGTGATATTACCCAGTGACATTATGGGATAGGTATACTATCAACAAGAGGTGAAATGAGTCTGGCTAAACAGGAGGTTTCGTTTTTAGAGCAACATGAAAAAGAGTTACAATATGGCTTTAATTAGCAGCCTGAAACAGTTGAAATATAGCTTTGAGAGGACATTTAAGCCTTTAATTTTAAAATCCTACATCAGAATAGTCTGATAATACCCAGTGACAGACTGGGATGTGTACACAATCACCCTGAAGTGAAATGAGTCTGGCTAAGCAGGAGGATTCGTGTTTAGAACCGCCTGAAAAAGAGTTACCGTATGGCCTTAATTAGCATCCTGAAAAAGTGTTGAAATATAGCTTTAAGTGGACATTTAAGCCTATAATTTTAAAGTCCTGTATCAGAATAGTCTGATATTACCCAGTGACAGTCTGGGATGTGTATACTATCACCCTGAGGTGAAATGAGTCTGGCTAACCATGAGGTTTCATTTCTAGAGCAGCCTGAAAAAGAATTACAGTATGGCCTTAATTAGCAGCATGAAAAATAGTTGAAATATCGCTTTAAATGGACATTTAAGCCTTTAATTTTAAAATCCTATATCAGAATAGTGTGATATTACGCAGTGACAGTCTGGGATGTGTATACTATCACCCTGAGGTGAAAGGAGTCTGGCTAACCATCAGGTTTCGTTTTTAGAGCAGCCTGAAAAAGAGTTACAGTATGGCCTTACTTAGCACCATGAAACACATTTGAAATATAGCTTTAAGTGGACATTTAAGCCTTTAATTTTAAAATCCTGTATCAGAATAGTCTGATTTTACCCAGTGACAGTCTGGGATGTGTATACTATCAACCTGACGTGAAATCACTCTGGCTAACCATGAGGTTTCGTTTCTAGAGTGGCCTCAAAAAGAGTTACAGTATGGCCTTAATTTTCAGCATGAAACAGAGTTGAAATATAGCTTTAAGTGGACATTTAAGCCTTTAATTTTAAAATCCTGTATAAGAATAGTCTGATTTTACCCAGTGACAGTCTGGGATGTGTATACTATCACCCTGAGGTGAAATGAGTATGGCTAACCATGAGGTTTCGTTTCTAGAGCAGCCTGAAAAAGAGTTACAGTATGGCCTTAATTAGCAGCATGAAAAAGAGTTGAAATATCGCTTTAAGTGGACATATAATCCTTTAATTTTAAAATCCTATATCAGAATAGTCTGATTTTACCCAGTGACAGTCTGGGATGTGTATAGCATCAACCTGCGGTAAAATTACTATGGCTAACCATGAGTGCCGTTTCTAGAGCAGCCTGAAAAAGAGTTACATACATGGCCCTAATTAGCAGCATGAAACAGAGTTGAAATATAGCTTCAAGTGGACATTTAAGCCTTTAATTTTAAAGTCCTATATCGGAATAGTATGATATTACCCCAGTGACAGTCTGGGATGTGTATAATATCACCCTGACGTGAAATGAGTCTGGCTAAAAAGGAGGTTTCGTTTTTAGAGCAACATGAAAAAGAGTTACAGTATGGCCATATATAGCAGCATGAAACACAGTTGAAATATAGCTTTAAGTGGACATTTAAGCCTTTAATTTTAAAATCCTGTATCAAAATAGTCTGATTTTACCCAGTGACAGTCTGGGATGTGTATACTATCACCCTGAGGTTAAATGAGTCTGGCTAACCATGAGGTTTCATTTCTAGAGCAGCCTGAAAAAGAGTTACAGTATGGCCTTAATTAGCAACATGAAAAGAGTTGAAATATCGCTTTAATTGGACAGTTAAGCCTTTAATTTTAAAATCCTGTGTCAGAATAGTCTGATTTTACCCAGTGACAGTCTGGGATGTGTATACTATCAACCTGAGGTGAAAGGAGTCTGGCTAACCATGATGTTTCATTTCTAGAGCAGCCTGAAAAAGAATTACAGTATGGTCTTAATTAGCAGCATGAAAAAGAGTTGAAATATCGCTTTAAGTGGACATTTATGCCTTTAATTTTAAAATCCTATATCAGAATAGTGTGATATTACCCAGTGACAGTAGGGTATGTGTATACTATCAACATGAGGTGAAATGAGTCTGGCTAAACAGGAGGTTTCGTTTTTAGAGCAACATGAAAAAAGAGTTACAATATGGCTTTAATTAGCAGCCTGAAAAAGAGTTACAGTATGGATTTAATTAGCAGCCTGAAACAGTTGAAATATAGCTTTGAGAGGACATTTAAGCCTTTAATTTTAAAATCCTACATCAGAATAGTCTGATAATACCCAGTGACAGACTGGGATGTGTACACAATCACCCTGAAGTGAAATAAGTCTGGCTAAACAGGAGGTTTTGTGTTTAGAACCGCCTGAAAAAGAGTTACCGTATGGCCTTAATTAGCATCCTGAAAAAGTGTTAAAATATAGCTTTAAGTGGACATTTAAGCCTTTCATTTTAAAATCATATATCAGAATAGTCTGATATTACCCAGTGGCAGTCTGGGATGTGTATACTATCAAAATGAGCTGAAATGAGTTAGGCTAATCAGGAGGTTTCGTTTCTAAAGCAGCCTGAAAAAGAGTTACAGTATGGCTTTAATTAGCAGCATGAAACAGAGTTGAAATATAGCTTTAAGTGGACATTTAAGCCTTTAATTTTAAAATCCTGTATAAGAATAGTCTGATTTTACCCAGTGACAGTCTGGGATGTGTATACTATCACCCTGAGGTGAAATGAGTCTGGCTAACCATGAGGTTTCGTTTCTAGAGCAGCCTGAAAAAGAGTTACAGTATGGCCTTAATTAGCAGCATGAAAAAGAGTTGAAATATCGCTTTAAGTGGACATATAATCCTTTAATTTTAAAATCCTTTATCAGAATAGTATGATATTACCCCAGTGACAGTCTGGGATGTGTATAGTATCACCCTGTGGTAAAATTACTATGGCTAACCATGAGTGCCGTTTCTAGAGCAGCCTGAAAAAGAGTTACATACATGGCCCTAATTAGCAGCATGAAACAGAGTTGAAATATAGCTTCAAGTGGACATTTAAGCCTTTAATTTTAAAGTCCTATATCGGAATAGTATGATATTACCCCAGTGACAGTCTGGGATGTGTATAGTATCACCCTGACGTGAAATGAGTCTGGCTAAAAAGGAGGTTTCGTTTTTAGAGCAACATGAAAAAGAGTTACAGTATGGCCATATATAGCAGCATGAAACACAGTTGAAATATAGCTTTAAGTGGACATTTAAGCCTTTAATTTTAAAATCCTGTATCAAAATAGTCTGATTTTACCCAGTGACAGTCTGGGATGTGTATACTATCACCCTGAGGTGAAATGAGTCTGGCTAACCATGAGGTTTCATTTCTAGAGCAGCCTGAAAAAGAGTTACAGTATGGCCTTAATTAGCAACATGAAAAGAGTTGAAATATCGCTTTAATTGGACATTTAAGCCTTTAATTTTAAAATCCTATATCAGAATAGTGTGATATTACCCAGTGACATTATGGGATAGGTATACTATCAACAAGAGGTGAAATGAGTCTGGCTAAACAGGATGTTTCGTTTTTAGAGCAACATGAAAAAGAGTTACAATATGGCTTTAATTAGCAGCCTGAAACAGTTGAAATATAGCTTTGAGAGGACATTTAAGCCTTTAATTTTAAAATCCTACATCAGAATAGTCTGATAATACCCAGTGACAGACTGGGATGTGTACACAATCACCCTGAAGTGAAATGAGTCTGGCTAAGCAGGAGGTTTCGTGTTTAGAACCGCCTGAAAAAGAGTTACCGTATGGCCTTAATTAGCATCCTGAAAAAGTGTTGAAATATAGCTTTAAGTGGACATTTAAGCCTTTCATTTTAAATTCCTATATCAGAATAGTCTGATATTACCCAGTGACAGTCTGGGCTGTGTATACTATCACCCTGAGGTGAAAGGAGTCTGGCTAACCATGAGGTTTCGTTTTTAGAGCAGCCTGAAAAAGAGTTACAGTATTGCCTTAATTAGCAGCATGAAACACAGTTGAAATATAGCTTTAAGTGGACATTTAAGCCTTTAATTTTAAAATCCTATATCAGAATAGTCTGATTTTAACCAGTGACAGTCTGGGATTTGTATACTATCAACCTGATGTGAAATTACTCTGGCTAACCATGAGGTTTTCTTTCTAGAGCAGCCTGAAAAAGAGTTACAGTATAGCATTTAATTAGCAGCATGAAAAAGAGTTGAAATATCGCTTTAAGTGGACATTTAAGCCTATCATTTTAAAGTCCTGTATCAGAATAGTCTGATATTACCCAGTGACAGTCTGGGATGTGTATACTATCACCCTGAGGTGAAATGAGTCTGGCTAACCATGAGGTTTCATTTCTAGAGCAGCCTGAAAAAGAATTACAGTATGGCCTTAATTAGCAGCATGAAAAATAGTTGAAATATCGCTTTAAATGGACATTTAAGCCTTTAATTTTAAAATCCTATATCAGAATAGTGTGATATTACGCAGTGACAGTCTGGGATGTGTATACTATCACCCTGAGGTGAAAGGAGTCTGGCTAACCATCAGGTTTCGTTTTTAGAGCAGCCTGAAAAAGAGTTACAGTATGGCCTTACTTAGCACCATGAAACACATTTGAAATATAGCTTTAAGTGGACATTTAAGCATTTCATTTTAAAGTCCTGTATCAGAATAGTATGATTTTACCCAGTCACAGTCTGGGATGTGTATACTATCAACCTGACGTGAAATCACTCTGGCTAACCATGAGGTTTCGTTTCTAGAGTAGCCTCAAAAAGAGTTACAGTATGGCCTTAATTTTCAGCATGAAACAGAGTTGAAATATAGCTTTAAGTGGACATTTAAGCCTTTAATTTTAAAATCCTGTATAAGAATAGTCTGATTTTACCCAGTGACAGTCTGGGATGTGTATACTATCACCCTGAGGTGAAATGAGTCTGGCTAACCATGAGGTTTCGTTTCTAGAGCAGCCTGAAAAAGAGTTACAGTATGGCCTTAATTAGCAACATGAAAAGAGTTGAAATATCGCTTTAATTGGACAGTTAAGCCTTTAATTTTAAAATCCTGTGTCAGAATAGTCTGATTTTACCCAGTGACAGTCTGGGATGTGTATACTATCAACCTGAGGTGAAAGGAGTCTGGCTAACCATGATGTTTCATTTCTAGAGCAGCCTGAAAAAGAATTACAGTATGGTCTTAATTAGCAGCATGAAAAAGAGTTGAAATATCGCTTTAAGTGGACATTTATGCCTTTAATTTTAAAATCCTATATCAGAATAGTGTGATATTACCCAGTGACAGTAGGGTATGTGTATACTATCAACATGAGGTGAAATGAGTCTGGCTAAACAGGAGGTTTCGTTTTTAGAGCAACATGAAAAAAGAGTTACAATATGGCTTTAATTAGCAGCCTGAAAAAGAGTTACAGTATGGATTTAATTAGCAGCCTGAAACAGTTGAAATATAGCTTTGAGAGGACATTTAAGCCTTTAATTTTAAAATCCTACATCAGAATAGTCTGATAATACCCAGTGACAGACTGGGATGTGTACACAATCACCCTGAAGTGAAATAAGTCTGGCTAAACAGGAGGTTTTGTGTTTAGAACCGCCTGAAAAAGAGTTACCGTATGGCCTTAATTAGCATCCTGAAAAAGTGTTAAAATATAGCTTTAAGTGGACATTTAAGCCTTTCATTTTAAAATCATATATCAGAATAGTCTGATATTACCCAGTGGCAGTCTGGGATGTGTATACTATCAAAATGAGCTGAAATGAGATAGGCTAATCAGGAGGTTTCGTTTCTAAAGCAGCCTGAAAAAGAGTTACAGTATGGCTTTAATTAGCAGCATGAAACAGAGTTGAAATATAGCTTTAAGTGGACATTTAAGCCTTTAATTTTAAAATCCTGTATAAGAATAGTCTGATTTTACCCAGTGACAGTCTGGGATGTGTATACTATCACCCTGAGGTGAAATGAGTCTGGCTAACCATGAGGTTTCGTTTCTAGAGCAGCCTGAAAAAGAGTTACAGTATGGCCTTAATTAGCAGCATGAAAAAGAGTTGAAATATCGCTTTAAGTGGACATATAATCCTTTAATTTTAAAATCCTTTATCAGAATAGTATGATATTACCCCAGTGACAGTCTGGGATGTGTATAGTATCACCCTGCGGTAAAATTACTATGGCTAACCATGAGTGCCGTTTCTAGAGCAGCCTGAAAAAGAGTTACATACATGGCCCTAATTAGCAGCATGAAACAGAGTTGAAATATAGCTTCAAGTGGACATTTAAGCCTTTAATTTTAAAGTCCTATATCGGAATAGTATGATATTACCCCAGTGACAGTCTGGGATGTGTATAGTATCACCCTGACGTGAAATGAGTCTGGCTAAAAAGGAGGTTTCGTTTTTAGAGCAACATGAAAAAGAGTTACAGTATGGCCATATATAGCAGCATGAAACACAGTTGAAATATAGCTTTAAGTGGACATTTAAGCCTTTAATTTTAAAATCCTGTATCAAAATAGTCTGATTTTACCCAGTGACAGTCTGGGATGTGTATACTATCACCCTGAGGTGAAATGAGTCTGGCTAACCATGAGGTTTCATTTCTAGAGCAGCCTGAAAAAGAGTTACAGTATGGCCTTAATTAGCAACATGAAAAGAGTTGAAATATCGCTTTAATTGGACATTTAAGCCTTTAATTTTAAAATCCTATATCAGAATAGTGTGATATTACCCAGTGACATTATGGGATAGGTATACTATCAACAAGAGGTGAAATGAGTCTGGCTAAACAGGATGTTTCGTTTTTAGAGCAACATGAAAAAGAGTTACAATATGGCTTTAATTAGCAGCCTGAAACAGTTGAAATATAGCTTTGAGAGGACATTTAAGCCTTTAATTTTAAAATCCTACATCAGAATAGTCTGATAATACCCAGTGACAGACTGGGATGTGTACACAATCACCCTGAAGTGAAATGAGTCTGGCTAAGCAGGAGGTTTCGTGTTTAGAACCGCCTGAAAAAGAGTTACCGTATGGCCTTAATTAGCATCCTGAAAAAGTGTTGAAATATAGCTTTAAGTGGACATTTAAGCCTTTCATTTTAAATTCCTATATCAGAATAGTCTGATATTACCCAGTGACAGTCTGGGCTGTGTATACTATCACCCTGAGGTGAAAGGAGTCTGGCTAACCATGAGGTTTCGTTTTTAGAGCAGCCTGAAAAAGAGTTACAGTATTGCCTTAATTAGCAGCATGAAACACAGTTGAAATATAGCTTTAAGTGGACATTTAAGCCTTTAATTTTAAAATCCTATATCAGAATAGTCTGATTTTAACCAGTGACAGTCTGGGATTTGTATACTATCAACCTGATGTGAAATTACTCTGGCTAACCATGAGGTTTTCTTTCTAGAGCAGCCTGAAAAAGAGTTACAGTATAGCATTTAATTAGCAGCATGAAAAAGAGTTGAAATATCGCTTTAAGTGGACATTTAAGCCTATAATTTTAAAGTCCTGTATCAGAATAGTCTGATATTACCCAGTGACAGTCTGGGATGTGTATACTATCACCCTGAGGTGAAATGAGTCTGGCTAACCATGAGGTTTCATTTCTAGAGCAGCCTGAAAAAGAATTACAGTATGGCCTTAATTAGCAGCATGAAAAATAGTTGAAATATCGCTTTAAATGGACATTTAAGCCTTTAATTTTAAAATCCTATATCAGAATAGTGTGATATTACGCAGTGACAGTCTGGGATGTGTATACTATCACCCTGAGGTGAAAGGAGTCTGGCTAACCATCAGGTTTCGTTTTTAGAGCAGCCTGAAAAAGAGTTACAGTATGGCCTTACTTAGCACCATGAAACACATTTGAAATATAGCTTTAAGTGGACATTTAAGCATTTCATTTTAAAGTCCTGTATCAGAATAGTATGATTTTACCCAGTCACAGTCTGGGATGTGTATACTATCAACCTGACGTGAAATCACTCTGGCTAACCATGAGGTTTCGTTTCTAGAGTAGCCTCAAAAAGAGTTACAGTATGGCCTTAATTTTCAGCATGAAACAGAGTTGAAATATAGCTTTAAGTGGACATTTAAGCCTTTAATTTTAAAATCCTGTATAAGAATAGTCTGATTTTACCCAGTGACAGTCTGGGATGTGTATACTATCACCCTGAGGTGAAATGAGTCTGGCTAACCATGAGGTTTCGTTTCTAGAGCAGCCTGAAAAAGAGTTACAGTATGGCCTTAATTAGCAACATGAAAAGAGTTGAAATATCGCTTTAATTGGACAGTTAAGCCTTTAATTTTAAAATCCTGTGTCAGAATAGTCTGATTTTACCCAGTGACAGTCTGGGATGTGTATACTATCAACCTGAGGTGAAAGGAGTCTGGCTAACCATGATGTTTCATTTCTAGAGCAGCCTGAAAAAGAATTACAGTATGGTCTTAATTAGCAGCATGAAAAAGAGTTGAAATATCGCTTTAAGTGGACATTTATGCCTTTAATTTTAAAATCCTATATCAGAATAGTGTGATATTACCCAGTGACAGTAGGGTATGTGTATACTATCAACATGAGGTGAAATGAGTCTGGCTAAACAGGAGGTTTCGTTTTTAGAGCAACATGAAAAAAGAGTTACAATATGGCTTTAATTAGCAGCCTGAAAAAGAGTTACAGTATGGATTTAATTAGCAGCCTGAAACAGTTGAAATATAGCTTTGAGAGGACATTTAAGCCTTTAATTTTAAAATCCTACATCAGAATAGTCTGATAATACCCAGTGACAGACTGGGATGTGTACACAATCACCCTGAAGTGAAATAAGTCTGGCTAAACAGGAGGTTTTGTGTTTAGAACCGCCTGAAAAAGAGTTACCGTATGGCCTTAATTAGCATCCTGAAAAAGTGTTAAAATATAGCTTTAAGTGGACATTTAAGCCTTTCATTTTAAAATCATATATCAGAATAGTCTGATATTACCCAGTGGCAGTCTGGGATGTGTATACTATCAAAATGAGCTGAAATGAGATAGGCTAATCAGGAGGTTTCGTTTCTAAAGCAGCCTGAAAAAGAGTTACAGTATGGCTTTAATTAGCAGCATGAAACAGAGTTGAAATATAGCTTTAAGTGGACATTTAAGCCTTTAATTTTAAAATCCTGTATAAGAATAGTCTGATTTTACCCAGTGACAGTCTGGGATGTGTATACTATCACCCTGAGGTGAAATGAGTCTGGCTAACCATGAGGTTTCGTTTCTAGAGCAGCCTGAAAAAGAGTTACAGTATGGCCTTAATTAGCAGCATGAAAAAGAGTTGAAATATCGCTTTAAGTGGACATATAATCCTTTAATTTTAAAATCCTTTATCAGAATAGTATGATATTACCCCAGTGACAGTCTGGGATGTGTATAGTATCACCCTGCGGTAAAATTACTATGGCTAACCATGAGTGCCGTTTCTAGAGCAGCCTGAAAAAGAGTTACATACATGGCCCTAATTAGCAGCATGAAACAGAGTTGAAATATAGCTTCAAGTGGACATTTAAGCCTTTAATTTTAAAGTCCTATATCGGAATAGTATGATATTACCCCAGTGACAGTCTGGGATGTGTATAGTATCACCCTGACGTGAAATGAGTCTGGCTAAAAAGGAGGTTTCGTTTTTAGAGCAACATGAAAAAGAGTTACAGTATGGCCATATATAGCAGCATGAAACACAGTTGAAATATAGCTTTAAGTGGACATTTAAGCCTTTAATTTTAAAATCCTGTATCAAAATAGTCTGATTTTACCCAGTGACAGTCTGGGATGTGTATACTATCACCCTGAGGTGAAATGAGTCTGGCTAACCATGAGGTTTCATTTCTAGAGCAGCCTGAAAAAGAGTTACAGTATGGCCTTAATTAGCAACATGAAAAGAGTTGAAATATCGCTTTAATTGGACATTTAAGCCTTTAATTTTAAAATCCTATATCAGAATAGTGTGATATTACCCAGTGACATTATGGGATAGGTATACTATCAACAAGAGGTGAAATGAGTCTGGCTAAACAGGATGTTTCGTTTTTAGAGCAACATGAAAAAGAGTTACAATATGGCTTTAATTAGCAGCCTGAAACAGTTGAAATATAGCTTTGAGAGGACATTTAAGCCTTTAATTTTAAAATCCTACATCAGAATAGTCTGATAATACCCAGTGACAGACTGGGATGTGTACACAATCACCCTGAAGTGAAATGAGTCTGGCTAAGCAGGAGGTTTCGTGTTTAGAACCGCCTGAAAAAGAGTTACCGTATGGCCTTAATTAGCATCCTGAAAAAGTGTTGAAATATAGCTTTAAGTGGACATTTAAGCCTTTCATTTTAAATTCCTATATCAGAATAGTCTGATATTACCCAGTGACAGTCTGGGCTGTGTATACTATCACCCTGAGGTGAAAGGAGTCTGGCTAACCATGAGGTTTCGTTTTTAGAGCAGCCTGAAAAAGAGTTACAGTATTGCCTTAATTAGCAGCATGAAACACAGTTGAAATATAGCTTTAAGTGGACATTTAAGCCTTTAATTTTAAAATCCTATATCAGAATAGTCTGATTTTAACCAGTGACAGTCTGGGATTTGTATACTATCAACCTGATGTGAAATTACTCTGGCTAACCATGAGGTTTTCTTTCTAGAGCAGCCTGAAAAAGAGTTACAGTATAGCATTTAATTAGCAGCATGAAAAAGAGTTGAAATATCGCTTTAAGTGGACATTTAAGCCTATAATTTTAAAGTCCTGTATCAGAATAGTCTGATATTACCCAGTGACAGTCTGGGATGTGTATACTATCACCCTGAGGTGAAATGAGTCTGGCTAACCATGAGGTTTCATTTCTAGAGCAGCCTGAAAAAGAATTACAGTATGGCCTTAATTAGCAGCATGAAAAATAGTTGAAATATCGCTTTAAATGGACATTTAAGCCTTTAATTTTAAAATCCTATATCAGAATAGTGTGATATTACGCAGTGACAGTCTGGGATGTGTATACTATCACCCTGAGGTGAAAGGAGTCTGGCTAACCATCAGGTTTCGTTTTTAGAGCAGCCTGAAAAAGAGTTACAGTATGGCCTTACTTAGCACCATGAAACACATTTGAAATATAGCTTTAAGTGGACATTTAAGCATTTCATTTTAAAGTCCTGTATCAGAATAGTATGATTTTACCCAGTCACAGTCTGGGATGTGTATACTATCAACCTGACGTGAAATCACTCTGGCTAACCATGAGGTTTCGTTTCTAGAGTAGCCTCAAAAAGAGTTACAGTATGGCCTTAATTTTCAGCATGAAACAGAGTTGAAATATAGCTTTAAGTGGACATTTAAGCCTTTAATTTTAAAATCCTGTATAAGAATAGTCTGATTTTACCCAGTGACAGTCTGGGATGTGTATACTATCACCCTGAGGTGAAATGAGTATGGCTAACCATGAGGTTTCGTTTCTAGAGCAGCCTGAAAAAGAGTTACAGTATGGCCTTAATTAGCAACATGAAAAGAGTTGAAATATCGCTTTAATTGGACAGTTAAGCCTTTAATTTTAAAATCCTGTGTCAGAATAGTCTGATTTTACCCAGTGACAGTCTGGGATGTGTATACTATCAACCTGAGGTGAAATGAGTCTGGCTAACCATGATGTTTCATTTCTAGAGCAGCCTGAAAAAGAATTACAGTATGGTCTTAATTAGCAGCATGAAAAAGAGTTGAAATATCGCTTTAAGTGGACATTTATGCCTTTAATTTTAAAATCCTATATCAGAATAGTGTGATATTACCCAGTGACAGTAGGGTATGTGTATACTATCAACATGAGGTGAAATGAGTCTGGCTAAACAGGAGGTTTCGTTTTTAGAGCAACATGAAAAAAGAGTTACAATATGGCTTTAATTAGCAGCCTGAAAAAGAGTTACAGTATGGATTTAATTAGCAGCCTGAAACAGTTGAAATATAGCTTTGAGAGGACATTTAAGCCTTTAATTTTAAAATCCTACATCAGAATAGTCTGATAATACCCAGTGACAGACTGGGATGTGTACACAATCACCCTGAAGTGAAATGAGTCTGGCTAAACAGGAGGTTTTGTGTTTAGAACCGCCTGAAAAAGAGTTACCGTATGGCCTTAATTAGCATCCTGAAAAAGTGTTAAAATATAGCTTTAAGTGGACATTTAAGCCTTTCATTTTAAAATCCTATATCAGAATAGTCTGATATTACCCAGTGGCAGTCTGGGATGTGTATACTATCAAAATGAGCTGAAATGAGTTTGGCTAATCAGGAGGTTTCGTTTCTAAAGCAGCCTGAAAAAGAGTTACAGTATGGCTTTAATTAGCAGCATGAAACAAAGTTGAAATATAGCTTTAATTGGACATTTAAGCCTTTCATTTTAAAGTCCTATATCAGAATAGTCTGATATTACCCAGTGACAGTCTGGGATGTGTATACTATCGCCCTGAGGTGAAAGGAGTCTGGCTAACCATGAGGTTTCGTTTTTAGAGCAGCCTGAAAAAGAGTTACAGTATGGCCTTAATCAGCACCATGAAACACATTTGAAATATAGCTTTAAGTGGACATTTAAGCCTTTAATTTTAAAATCCTGTATCAGAATAGTCTGATTTTACCCAGTGACAGTCTGGGATGTGTATACTATCAACCTGACGTGAAATCACTCTGGCTAACCATGAGGTTTCGTTTCTAGAGTAGCCTGAAAAAGAGTTACAGTATGGCCTTAATTAGCAGCATGAAAAAGAGTTGAAATATCGCTTTAAGTGGACATATAATCCTTTAATTTTAAAATCCTATATCAGAATAGTCAGATTTTACCCAGTGACATTCTGGGATGTGTATAGCATCAACCTGCGGTGAAATTACTATGGCTAACCATGAGTGCCGTTTCTAGAGCAGCCTGAAAAAGAGTTACATACATGGCCCTAATTAGCAGCATGAAACAGAGTTGAAATATAACTTCAAGTGGACATTTAAGCCTTTAATTTTAAAGTCCTATATCAGAATAGTATGATATTACCCCAGTGACAGTCTGGGATGTGTATAGTATCACCCTGACGTGAAATGAGTCTGGCTAAAAAGGAGGTTTCGTTTTTAGAGCAACATGAAAAAGAGTTACAGTATGGCCATATATAGCAGCATGAATCACAGTTGAAATATAGCTTTAAGTGGACATTTAAGCCTTTAAATTTAAAATCCTGTATCAAAATAGTCTGATTTTACCCAGTGACTGTCTGGGATGTGTATACTATCACCCTGAGGTGAAATGAGTCTGGCTAACCATAAGTTTTCATTTCTAGAGCAGCCTGAAAAAGAGTTACAGTATGGCCTTAATTAGCAACATGAAAAAGAGTTGAAATATCACTTTAATTGGACATTTAAGCATTTAATTTTAAAATCCTGTATCAGAATAGTCTGATTTTACCCAGTGACAGTCTGGGATGTGTATACTATCACCCTGAGGGGAAATGAGTCTGGCTAACCATGATGTTTCATTTCTAGAGCAGCCTGAAAAAGAATTACAGTATGGTCTTAATTAGCAGCATGAAAAAGAGTTGAAATATCACTTTAAGTGGACATTTAAGCCTTTAATTTTAAAATCCTATATCAGAATAGTGTGATATTACCCAGTGACAGTAGGGTATGTGTATACTATCAACATGAGGTGAAATGAGTCTGGCTAAACAGGAGGTTTCGTTTTTAGAGCAACATGAAAAAGAGTTACAATATGGCTTTAATTAGCAGCCTGAAAAAGAGTTACAGTATGGATTTAATTAGCAGCCTGAAACAGTTGAAATATAGCTTTGAGAGGACATTTAAGCCTTTAATTTTAAAATCCTACATCAGAATATTCTGATAATACCCAGTGACAGACTGGGATGTGTACACAATCACCCTGAAGTGAAATGAGTCTGGCTAAACAGGAGGTTTCGTGTTTAGAACCGCCTGAAAAAGAGTTACAGTATGGCCTTAATTAGCATCCTGAAAAAGTGCTGAAATATAACTTTAAGTGGACATTTAAGCCTTTCATTTTAAAATCCTATATCAGAATAGTCTGATATTACCCAGTGACAGTCTGGGATGTGTATACTATCACCCTGAGGTGAAATGAGTCTGGCTAACCATGAGGTTTCGTTTCTAGAGCAGCCTGAAAAAGAGTTAAAGTATGGCCTTAATTAGCAGCATGAAACAGAGTTGAAATATAGCTTTAAGTGGACATTTAAGACTTTAATTTTAAAATCCTACATCAGAATAGTCTGATAATACCCAGTGACGGTCTGGGATGTGTGTACTATCGCCCTGAGATGAAATGAGTCTGGCTAACCATGAGGTTTCGTTTCTAGAGCAGCCTGAAAAAGAGTTACAGTATGGCCATAATTAGCAGCATGAAAAAGAGTTGAAATATCGCTTTAAGTGGACATTTAAGCCTTTAATTTTAAAATCCTGTATCAGAATAGTCTGATTTTACCCAGTGGCAGTCTGGGATGTGTATACTATCAACATGAGGTGAAATGAGTCTGGCTAAACAGGAGGTTTCGTTTCTAAAGCAGCCTGAAAAAGAGTTACAGTATGGCTTTAATTAGCAGCATGAAAGAAAGTGGAAATATAGCTTTAAGTGGACATTTAACCCTTTCATTTTAAAGTCCTATATCAGAATAGTCTGATATTGCCCAGTGACAGTCTGGGATGTGTATACTATCACCCTGAGGTGAAAGGAGTCAGGCTAACCATGAGGTTTCGTTTTTAGAGCAGCCTGAAAAAGAGTTACAGTATGGCCTTAATTATCACCATGAAACAGAGTTGAAATATAGCTTTAAGTGGACAATTAAGCCTTTAATTTTAATATCCTATATCAGAATAGTCTGATATTACCCAGTCAAAGTCTGGGATGTGTATACTATCAACATGAGGTGAAACGACTCTGGTTAACCATGAGGTTTCGTTTCTAGAGAAGCCTGAAAAAGAGTTACAGTATGGCCTTAATTAGCAGCATGAAAGAGAGTTGAAATATAGCTTTAAGTGGACATTTAAGCCTTTAATTTTAAAGTCCTATATCAGAATAGTCTGATATTACCCAGTGACAGTCTGGGATGTGTATACTATCAACCTGACGTGAAATCACTCTGGATAACCATGAGGTTTCGTTTCTAGAGCAGCCTGAAAAAGAGTTACCATATGGCCTTAATTAGCATCCTGAAAAAGTGTTGAAATATAGCTTTAAGTGGACATTTAAGCCTTTCATTTTAAAATCCTATATCAGAATAGTCTGATATTACCCAGTCACAGTCTGGGATGTGTATTCTATCAACATGAGGTGAAATGAGTCTGGCTAAACAGGAGGTTTCGTTTCTAAAGCAGCCTGAAAAAGAGTTACAGTATGGCTTTAATTAGCAGCATGAAAGAAAGTTGAAATATAGCTTGAAGTGGACATTTAAGCCTTTCATTTCAAAATCCTATATCAGAATAGTCTGATATTACCCAGTGACAGTCTGGGATGTGTATACTATCACCCTGAGGTGAAATGAGTCTGGCTTACCATGAGGTTTCGTTTCTAGAGCAGCCTGAAAAAGAGTTACAGTATGGTCATAATTAGCAGCATGAAACACTGTTGAAATATAGCTTTAAGTGGACATTTAAGCCTTTAATTTTAAAGTCCTATATCAGAATAGTCTGATATTGCCCAGTGACAGTCTGGGATGTGTACACTATCACAATGAGGTGAAATGAGTCTGGCTAAAAGTGAGGTTTCGTTTTTAGAGCAGCCTGAAAAAGAGTTACAGTATGGCCTTAATTAACAGCATGAAACAGAGTTGAAATATAGCTTTAAGTGGACATTTAAGCCTTTAATTTGAAAGCCCTATATCAGAATAGTCTGATATTACCCATTGACAGTCTGGGACGTGTACACTATCACAATGAGGTAAAATGAGTCTGGATAAACAGGAGGTTTTGTTTTTAGAGAAGCGTGAAAAAGAGTTACAATATGGCTTTAAATAGCAGCCTGAAAAGAAAGTTACAGTATGGCCTTAATTAGCAGCCTGAAACAAAGTTGAAATATAGCTTTAAGTGGACATTTAAGCCTTTAATTTTAAAATCCTATATCAGAATAGTCTGATTTTAACCAGTGACAGTCTGGGATTTGTTTACTATCACCCTGAGGTGAAATGAGTCTGGCTAACCATGAGGTTTCGTTTCTAGAGCAGCCTGAAAAAGAGTTACAGTATGGTCTTAATTAGCAGCATAAAAATGAGTTGAAATATCACTTTAAGCCGACATTTAAGCCTTTAATTTTAAAATCCTATATCAGAATAGTCTGTCTTTAGCCAGTGAGAGTCTGGGATGTGTATACTATCACCCTGAGGGGAAATGTGTCTGGCTAACCATGAGGTTTCATTTCTAGAGCAGCCTGAAAAAGAATTACAGTATGGCCTTAATTAGCAGCATGAAACACCGTTGAAATATAGCTTTAAGTGGACATTTAAGCCTTTAATTTTAAAATCCTATATCACAATAGTCTGATTCTACCCAGTGACAGTCTGGGATGTGTATACTATCACCCTGATGTGAAATGAATCTGGCTAAACAGGAGGTTTCGTTTTTAGAGCAGCCTGAAAAAGGATTACAGTAAAGCTTTAATTAACAGCCTGAAACATAGTTGAAATATAGCTTTAGTGGACATTTAAGCATTTAATTTTAAAATCCTATATCAGAATAGTCTGATTTTACCCAGTGGCAGTCTGGGATGTGTATACTATCAACATGAGGTGAAATGAGTCTGGCTAAACAGGAGGTTTCGTTTCTAAAGCAGCCTGAAAAAGAGTTACAGTATGGCTTTAATTAGCAGCATGAAAGAAAGTTGAAATATAGCTTTAAGTGGACATTTAACCCTTTCATTTTAAAGTCCTATATCAGAATAGTCTGATATTGCCCAGTGACAGTCTGGGATGTGTATACTATCAACATGAGGTGAAACGACTCTGGTTAACCATGAGGTTTCGTTTCTAGAGAAGCCTGAAAAAGAGTTACAGTATGGCCTTAATTAGCAGCATGGAAGAGAGTTGAAATATAGCTTTAAGTGGACATTTAAGCCTTTAATTTTAAAGTCCTATATCAGAATAGTCTGATATTACCCAGTGACAGTCTGGGATGTGTATACTATCAACCTGACGTGAAATCACTCTGGCTAACCATGAGGTTTCGATTCTAGAGCAGCCTGAAAAAGAGTTACCGTATTGCCTTAATTAGCATCCTGAAAAAGTGTTGAAATATAGCTTTAAGTGGACATTTAAGCCTTTCATTTTAAAGTCCTATATCAGAATAGTCTGATATTGCCCAGTGACAGTCTGGGATGTGTACACTATCACAATGAGGTGAAATGAGTCTGGCTAAAAGTGAGGTTTCGTTTTTAGAGCAGCCTGAAAAAGAGTTACAGTATGGCCTTAATTAACAGCATGAAACAGAGTTGAAATATAGCTTTAAGTGGACATTTAAGCCTTTAATTTGAAAGCCCTATATCAGAATAGTCTGGTATTACCCATTGACAGTCTGGGACGTGTACACTATCACAATGAGGTAAAATGAGTCTGGATAAACAGGAGGTTTTGTTTTTAGAGAAGCGTGAAAAAGAGTTACAATATGGCTTTAAATAGCAGCCTGAAAAGAAAGTTACAGTATGGCCTTAATTAGCAGCCTGAAACAAAGTTGAAATATAGCTTTAAGTGGACATTTAAGCCTTTAGTTTTAAAATCCTATATCAGAATAGTCTGATTTTAACCAGTGACAGTCTGGGATTTGTTTACTATCACCCTGAGGTGAAATGAGTCTGGCTAACCATGAGGTTTCGTTTCTAGAGCAGCCTGAAAAAGAGTTACAGTATGGTCTTAATTAGCAGCATAAAAATGAGTTGAAATATCACTTTAAGCCGACATTTAAGCCTTTAATTTTAAAATCCTATATCAGAATAGTCTGATTTTAGCCAGTGAGAGTCTGGGATGTGTATACCATCACCCTGAGGGGAAATGTGTCTGGCTAACCATGAGGTTTCATTTCTAGAGCAGCCTGAAAAAGAATTACAGTATGGCCTTAATTAGCAGCATGAAACACCGTTGAAATATAGCTTTAAGTGGACATTTAAGCCTTTAATTTTAAAATCCTATATCACAATAGTCTGATTCTACCCAGTGACAGTCTGGGATGTGTATACTATCACCCTGATGTGAAATGAATCTGGCTAAACAGGAGGTTTCGTTTTTAGAGCAGCCTGAAAAAGGATTACAGTAAAGCTTTAATTAACAGCCTGAAACATAGTTGAAATATAGCTTTAGTGGACATTTAAGCATTTAATTTTAAAATCCTATATCAGAATAGTCTGATTTTACCCAGTGGCAGACTGGGATGTGTATACTATCAACATGAGGTGAAATGAGTCTGGCTAAACAGGAGGTTTCGTTTCTAAAGCAGCCTGAAAAAGAGTTACAGTATGGCTTTAATTAGCAGCATGAAAGAAAGTTGAAATATAGCTTTAAGTGGACATTTAACCCTTTCATTTTAAAGTCCTATATCAGAATAGTCTGATATTGCCCAGTGACAGTCTGGGATGTGTATACTATCAACATGAGGTGAAACGACTCTGGTTAACCATGAGGTTTCGTTTCTAGAGAAGCCTGAAAAAGAGTTACAGTATGGCCTTAATTAGCAGCATGGAAGAGAGTTGAAATATAGCTTTAAGTGGACATTTAAGCCTTTAATTTTAAAGTCCTATATCAGAATAGTCTGATATTACCCAGTGACAGTCTGGGATGTGTATACTATCAACCTGACGTGAAATCACTCTGGCTAACCATGAGGTTTCGTTTCTAGAGCAGCCTGAAAAAGAGTTACCGTATTGCCTTAATTAGCATCCTGAAAAAGTGTTGAAATATAGCTTTAAGTGGACATTTAAGCCTTTCATTTTAAAGTCCTATATCAGAATAGTCTGATATTGTCCAGTGAAAGTCTGGGATGTGTACACTATCACAATGAGGTGAAATGAGTCTGGCTAAAAGTGAGGTTTCGTTTTTAGAGCAGCCTGAAAAAGAGTTACAGTATGGCCTTAATTAACAGCATGAAACAGAGTTGAAATATAGCTTTAAGTGGACATTTAAGCCTTTAATTTGAAAGCCCTATATCAGAATAGTCTGATATTACCCATTGACAGTCTGGGACGTGTACACTATCACAATGAGGTAAAATGAGTCTGGATAAACAGGAGGTTTTGTTTTTAGAGAAGCGTGAAAAAGAGTTACAATATGGCTTTAAATAGCAGCCTGAAAAGAAAGTTACAGTATGGCCTTAATTAGCAGCCTGAAACAAAGTTGAAATATAGCTTTAAGTGGACATTTAAGCCTTTAATTTTAAAATCCTATATCAGAATAGTCTGATTTTAACCAGTGACAGTCTGGGATTTGTTTACTATCACCCTGAGGTGAAATGAGTCTGGCTAACCATGAGGTTTCGTTTCTAGAGCAGCCTGAAAAAGAGTTACAGTATGGTCTTAATTAGCAGCATAAAAATGAGTTGAAATATCACTTTAAGCCGACATTTAAGCCTTTAATTTTAAAATCCTATATCAGAATAGTCTGATTTTAGCCAGTGAGAGTCTGGGATGTGTATACTATCACCCTGAGGGGAAATGTGTCTGGCTAACCATGAGGTTTCATTTCTAGAGCAGCCTGAAAAAGAATTACAGTATGGCCTTAATTAGCAGCATGAAAAAGAGTTGAAATATTGCTTTAAGTGGACATTTAAGCCTTAAATTTTAAAATCCTACATCAGAATAGTGTGATATTACCCAGTGACAGTATGGGATGTGTATACTATCAACAAGAGGTGAAATGAGTCTGGCTAAACAGGAGGTTTCGTTTTTACAGCAACATGAAAAAGAGTTACAATATGGCTTTAATTAGCAGCCTGAAACAGTTGAAATATAGGTTTCAGAGGACATTTAAGCCTTTAATTTTAAAATCCTACATCAGAATAGTCTGATTTTACCCAGTGACATTCTGGGATGTGTATACTATCAACCTGACGTGAAATCATTCTGGCTAACCATGAGGTTTCGTTTCTAGAGCAGCCTGAAAAAGAGTTACAGTATGGCCTTAATTAACAGCATGAAAAAGAGTTGAAATATCGCTTTAAGTGAACATTTAATCCTTTAATTTTAAAATCCTATATCAGAATAGTCTGATTTTACCCAGTGACAGTCTGGGATGTGTATAGCATCAACCTCAGGTAAAATTACTATGGCTAACCATGAGTTTCATTTCTAGAGCAGCCTGAAAAAGAATTACAGTATGGCCTTAATTAGCAGCATGAAAAAGAGTTGAAATATTGCTTTATTTGGACATTTAAGCCTTACATTTTAAAATCCTACATCAGAATAGTGTGATATTACCCAGTGACAGTATGGGATGTGTATAATATCAACAAGAGGTGAAATGAGTCTGGCTAAACAGGAGGTTTCGTTTTTACAGCAACATGAAAAAGAGTTACAATATGGCTTTAATTAGCAGCCTGAAAAAGAGTTACAGTATGGATTTAATTAGCAGCCTGAAACAGTTGAAATATAGCATTGAGAGGACATTTAAGCCTTTAATTTTAGAATCCTACATCAGAATAGTCTGATAATACCCACTGACAGACTGGGATGTGTACACAATCACCCTGAAGTGAAATGAGTCTGGCTAACCATGAGGTTTCGTTTCTAGAGCAGCCTGAAAAAGAGTTACAGTATGGTCTTAATTAGCAGCATAAAAATGAGTTGAAATATCACTTTAAGCCGACATTTAAGCCTTTAATTTTAAAATCCTATATCAGAATAGTCTGATTTTAGCCAGTGAGAGTCTGGGATGTGTATACTATCACCCTGAGGGGAAATGTGTCTGGCTAACCATGAGGTTTCATTTCTAGAGCAGCCTGAAAAAGAATTACAGTATGGCCTTAATTAGCAGCATGAAAAAGAGTTGAAATATTGCTTTAAGTGGACATTTAAGCCTTAAATTTTAAAATCCTACATCAGAATAGTGTGATATTACCCAGTGACAGTATGGGATGTGTATACTATCAACAAGAGGTGAAATGAGTCTGGCTAAACAGGAGGTTTCGTTTTTACAGCAACATGAAAAAGAGTTACAATATGGCTTTAATTAGCAGCCTGAAAAAGAGTTACAGTATGGATTTAATTAGCAGCCTGAAACAGTTGAAATATAGCATTGAGAGGACATTTAAGCCTTTAATTTTAGAATCCTACATCAGAATAGTCTGATAATACCCACTGACAGACTGGGATGTGTACACAATCACCCTGAAGTGAAATGAGTCTGGCTAACCATGAGGTTTCGTTTCTAGAGCAGCCTGAAAAAGAGTTACAGTATGGTCTTAATTAGCAGCATAAAAATGAGTTGAAATATCACTTTAAGCCGACATTTAAGCCTTTAATTTTAAAATACTATATCAGAATAGTCTGATTTTAGCCAGTGAGAGTCTGGGATGTGTATACTATCACCCTGAGGGGAAATGTGTCTGGCTAACCATGAGGTTTCATTTCTAGAGCAGCCTGAAAAAGAATTACAGTATGGCCTTAATTAGCAGCATGAAAAAGAGTTGAAATATTGCTTTAAGTGGACATTTAAGCCTTAAATTTTAAAATCCTACATCAGAATAGTGTGATATTACCCAGTGCCAGTATGGGATGTGTATACTATCAACAAGAGGTGAAATGAGTCTGGCTAAACAGGAGGTTTCGTTTTTACAGCAACATGAAAAAGAGTTACAATATGGCTTTAATTAGCAGCCTGAAACAGTTGAAATATAGGTTTCAGAGGACATTTAAGCCTTTAATTTTAAAATCCTACATCAGAATAGTCTGATTTTACCCAGTGACATTCTGGGATGTGTATACTATCAACCTGACGTGAAATCATTCTGGCTAACCATGAGGTTTCGTTTCTAGAGCAGCCTGAAAAAGAGTTACAGTATGGCCTTAATTAACAGCATGAAAAAGAGTTGAAATATCGCTTTAAGTGAACATTTAATCCTTTAATTTTAAAATCCTATATCAGAATAGTCTGATTTTACCCAGTGACAGTCTGGGATGTGTATAGCATCAACCTCAGGTAAAATTACTATGGCTAACCATGAGTTTCATTTCTAGAGCAGCCTGAAAAAGAATTACAGTATGGCCTTAATTAGCAGCATGAAAAAGAGTTGAAATATTGCTTTATTTGGACATTTAAGCCTTACATTTTAAAATCCTACATCAGAATAGTGTGATATTACCCAGTGACAGTATGGGATGTGTATAATATCAACAAGAGGTGAAATGAGTCTGGCTAAACAGGAGGTTTCGTTTTTACAGCAACATGAAAAAGAGTTACAATATGGCTTTAATTAGCAGCCTGAAAAAGAGTTACAGTATGGATTTAATTAGCAGCCTGAAACAGTTGAAATATAGCATTGAGAGGACATTTAAGCCTTTAATTTTAGAATCCTACATCAGAATAGTCTGATAATACCCACTGACAGACTGGGATGTGTACACAATCACCCTGAAGTGAAATGAGTCTGGCTAACCATGAGGTTTCGTTTCTAGAGCAGCCTGAAAAAGAGTTACAGTATGGTCTTAATTAGCAGCATAAAAATGAGTTGAAATATCACTTTAAGCCGACATTTAAGCCTTTAATTTTAAAATCCTATATCAGAATAGTCTGATTTTAGCCAGTGAGAGTCTGGGATGTGTATACTATCACCCTGAGGGGAAATGTGTCTGGCTAACCATGAGGTTTCATTTCTAGAGCAGCCTGAAAAAGAATTACAGTATGGCCTTAATTAGCAGCATGAAAAAGAGTTGAAATATTGCTTTAAGTGGACATTTAAGCCTTAAATTTTAAAATCCTACATCAGAATAGTGTGATATTACCCAGTGACAGTATGGGATGTGTATACTATCAACAAGAGGTGAAATGAGTCTGGCTAAACAGGAGGTTTCGTTTTTACAGCAACATGAAAAAGAGTTACAATATGGCTTTAATTAGCAGCCTGAAAAAGAGTTACAGTATGGATTTAATTAGCAGCCTGAAACAGTTGAAATATAGCATTGAGAGGACATTTAAGCCTTTAATTTTAGAATCCTACATCAGAATAGTCTGATAATACCCACTGACAGACTGGGATGTGTACACAATCACCCTGAAGTGAAATGAGTCTGGCTAACCATGAGGTTTCGTTTCTAGAGCAGCCTGAAAAAGAGTTACAGTATGGTCTTAATTAGCAGCATAAAAATGAGTTGAAATATCACTTTAAGCCGACATTTAAGCCTTTAATTTTAAAATCCTATATCAGAATAGTCTGATTTTAGCCAGTGAGAGTCTGGGATGTGTATACTATCACCCTGAGGGGAAATGTGTCTGGCTAACCATGAGGTTTCATTTCTAGAGCAGCCTGAAAAAGAATTACAGTATGGCCTTAATTAGCAGCATGAAAAAGAGTTGAAATATTGCTTTAAGTGGACATTTAAGCCTTAAATTTTAAAATCCTACATCAGAATAGTGTGATATTACCCAGTGCCAGTATGGGATGTGTATACTATCAACAAGAGGTGAAATGAGTCTGGCTAAACAGGAGGTTTCGTTTTTACAGCAACATAAAAAAGAGTTACAATATGGCTTTAATTAGCAGCCTGAAACAGTTGAAATATAGGTTTCAGAGGACATTTAAGCCTTTAATTTTAAAATCCTACATCAGAATAGTCTGATTTTACCCAGTGACAGTCTGGGATGTGTATACTATCAACCTGACGTGAAATCATTCTGGCTAACCATGAGGTTTCGTTTCTAGAGCAGCCTGAAAAAGAGTTACAGTATGGCCTTAATTAACAGCATGAAAAAGAGTTGAAATATCGCTTTAAGTGAACATTTAATCCTTTAATTTTAAAATCCTATATCAGAATAGTCTGATTTTACCCAGTGACAGTCTGGGATGTGTATAGCATCAACCTCAGGTAAAATTACTATGGCTAACCATGAGTTTCATTTCTAGAGCAGCCTGAAAAAGAATTACAGTATGGCCTTAATTAGCAGCATGAAAAAGAGTTGAAATATTGCTTTAAGTGGACATTTAAGCCTTAAATTTTAAAATCCTACATCAGAATAGTGTGATATTACCCATTGACAGTAAGGGATGTGTATAATATCAACAAGAGGTGAAATGAGTCTGGCTAAACAGGAGGTTTCGTTTTTACAGCAACATGAAAAAGAGTTACAATATGGCTTTAATTAGCAGCCTGAAAAAGAGTTACAGTATGGATTTAATTAGCAGCCTGAAACAGTTGAAATATAGCATTGAGAGGACATTTAAGCCTTTAATTTTAGAATCCTACATCAGAATAGTCTGATAATAACCACTGACAGACTGGGATGTGTACACAATCACCCTGAAGTGAAATGAGTCTGGCTAAACAGGAGGTTTCATTTCTAGAGCAGCCTGAAAAATAGTTACAGTATGGCCTTAATTAGCAGCATGAAAAAGAGTTGAAATATTGCTTTAAGTGGACATTTAAGCATTTAATTTTAAAATCCTATATCAGAATAGTCTGATTTTACCCAGTGGCAGTCTGGGATGTGTATACTATCAACATGAGGTGAAATGAGTCTGGCTAAACAGGAGGTTTCGTTTCTAAAGCAGCCTGAAAAAGAGTTACAGTATGGCTTTAATTAGCAGCATTAAAGAAAGTTGAAATATAGCTTTAAGTGGACATTTAAGCCTTTCATTTTAAAATCCTATATCAGAATAGTCTGATTTTACCCAGTGACAGTCTGGGATGTGTATACTATCACCCTGAGGTGAAAGGAGTCTGGCTAACCATGGGGTTTCGTTTTTAGAGCAGCCTGAAAAAGAGTTACAGTATGGCCTTAATTAGCACCATGAAACATAGTTGAAATATAGCTTTAAGTGGACATTTAAGCCTTTAATTTTAAAATCCTATATCAGAATAGTGTGATATTACCCAGTGACAGTAGGGTATGTGTATACTATCAACATGAGGTGAAATGAGTCTGGCTAAACAGGAGGTTTTGTTTCTAAAGCAGCCTGAAAAAGAATTACAGTATGGTCTTAATTAGCAGCATGAAAAAGAGTTGAAATATCGCTTTAAGTGGACATTTAAGCCTTTAATTTTAAAATCCTATATCAGAATAGTGTGATATTACCCAGTGACAGTAGGGTATGTGTATACTATCAACATGAGGTGAAATGAGTCTGGCTAAACAGGAGGTTTCGTTTTTAGAGCAACATGAAAAAGAGTTACAATATGGCTTTAATTAGCAGCCTGAAAAAGAGTTACAGTATGGATTTAATTAGCAGCCTGAAACAGTTGAAATATAGCTTTGAGAGGACATTTAAGCCTTTCATTTTAAAATCCTATATCAGAATAGTCTGATATTACCCAGTGACAGTCTGGGATGTGTATACTATCACCCTGAGGTGAAATGAGTCTGGCTAACCATGAGGTTTCGTTTCTAGAGCAGCCTGAAAAAGAGTTACAGTATGGCCATAATTAGCAGCATGAAACACAGTTGAAATATAGCTTTAAGTGGACATTTCAACATTTCATTTTAAAGTCCTGTATCAGAATAGTCTGATTTTACCCAGTGACAGTCTGGGATGTGTATACTATCACCCTGATGTGAAATGAGTCTGGCTAAACAGGAGGTTTCGTTTTTAGAGCAGCCTGAAAAAGGATTACAGTAATGCTTTAATTAACAGCCTGAAACATAGTTGAAATATAGCTTTAGTGGACATTTAAGCCTTTAATTTTAAAATACTGTATCAGAATAGTCAGATTTTACCCAGTGACAGTCTGGGATGTGTATACTATCACCCTGAGGTGAAATGAGTCTTGCTAAACAGGAGGTTTTGTTTTTAGAGATGCGTGAAAAAGATTTACAATTTGGCTTCAATTAGCAGCCTGAAAAAGAGTTACAGTATGGCCTTAATTAGCAGCCTGAAACAGAGTTGAAATGTAGCTTTAAGTGGACATTTAAGCCTTTAATTTTAAAATCCTATATCAGAATAGTCAGATATTACCCAGTGACAGTCTGGGATGTGTATACTATCACCCTGAGGTGAAATGAGTCTGGCTAAAAGGGAGGTTTCGTTTTTAGAGCAGCCTGAAAAAGAGTTAAAGTATGGCCTTAATTAGCAGCATGAAACAGAGTTGAAATATAGCTTTAAGTGGACATTTAAGACTTTAATTTTAAAATCCTACATCAGAATAGTCTGATAATACCCAGTGACAGTCTGGGATGTGTGTACTATCGCCCTGAGATGAAATGAGTCTGGCTAACCATGAGGTTTCGTTTCTAGAGCAGCCTGAAAAAGAGTTACCGTATGGCATTAATTAGCATCCTGAAAAAGTGTTGAAATATAGCTTTAAGTGGACATTTAAGCCTTTCATTTTAAAATCCTGTATCAGAATAGTCTGATATTACCCAGTGACAGTCTGGGATGTGTATACTATCAACATGAGGTGAAATGAGTCTGGCTAAACAGGAGGTTTCGTTTCTAAAGCAGCCTGAAAAAGAGTTACAGTATGGCTTTAATTAGCAGCATGAAAGAAAGTTGAAATATAGCTTTAAGTGGACATTTAAGCCTTTCATTTTAAAATCCTATATCAGAATAGTCTGATATTACCCAGTGACAGTCTGGGATGTGTATACTATTACCCTGAGTTTAAATGAGTCTGGCTAACCATGAGGTTTCGTTTCTAGAGCAGCCTGAAAAAGAGTTACAGTATGGCCATAATTAGCAGCATGGAACACAGTTGAAATATAGCTTTAAGTGGACATTTAAGCATTTCATTTTAAAGTCCTGTATAAGAATAGTATGATTTTACCCAGTCACAGTCTGGGATGTGTATACTATCAATCTGAGATGAAACAACTCTGGCTAACCATGAGGTTTCGTTTCTAGAGCAGCCTGAAAAAGAGTTACAGTATGGTCATAATTAGCAGCATGAAACACCGTTGAAATATAGCTTTAAGTGGACATTTAAGCCTTTAATTTTAAAATCCTATATCACAATAGTCTGATTCTACCCAGTGACAGTCTGGGATGTGTATACTATCACCCTGATGTGAAATGAATCTGGCTAAACAGGAGGTTTCGTTTTTAGAGCAGCCTGAAAAAGGATTACTGTAAAGCTTTAATTAACAGCCTGAAACATAGTTGAAATATAGCTTTAGTGGACATTTAAGCCTTTAATTTTAAAATACTGTATCAGAATAGTCTGATTTTACCCAGTGACAGTCTGGGATGTGTATACTATCACCCTGAGGTGAAATGAGTCTGGCTAACCATGAGGTTTCGTTTCTAGAGCAGCCTGAAAAAGAGTTACAGTATGGCCTTAATTAGCAGCATGAAAAAGAGTTGAAATATCGCTTTAAGTGGAGATTTAAGCATTTAATTTTAAAATCCTATATCAGAATAGTCTGATTTTACCCAGTGGCAGTCTGGGATGTGTATACTATCAACATGAGGTGAAATGAGTCTGGCTAAACAGGAGGTTTCGTTTCTAAAGCAGCCTGAAAAAGAGTTACAGTATGGCTTTAATTAGCAGCATGAAAGAAAGTTGAAATATAGCTTTAAGTGGACATTTAACCCTTTCATTTTAAAGTCCTATATCAGAATAGTCTGATATTGCCCAGTGACAGTCTGGGATGTGTATACTATCAACATGAGGTGAAACGACTCTGGTTAACCATGAGGTTTCGTTTCTAGAGAAGCCTGAAAAAGAGTTACAGTATGGCCTTAATTAGCAGCATGGAAGAGAGTTGAAATATAGCTTTAAGTGGACATTTAAGCCTTTAATTTTAAAGTCCTATATCAGAATAGTCTGATATTACCCAGTGACAGTCTGGGATGTGTATACTATCAACCTGACGTGAAATCACTCTGGCTAACCATGAGGTTTCGTTTCTAGAGCAGCCTGAAAAAGAGTTACCGTATTGCCTTAATTAGCATCCTGAAAAAGTGTTGAAATATAGCTTTAAGTGGACATTTAAGCCTTTCATTTTAAAGTCCTATATCAGAATAGTCTGATATTGCCCAGTGACAGTCTGGGATGTGTACACTATCACAATGAGGTGAAATGAGTCTGGCTAAAAGTGAGGTTTCGTTTTTAGAGCAGCCTGAAAAAGAGTTACAGTATGGCCTTAATTAGCAGCATGAAAGAGAGTTGAAATATAGCTTTAAGTGGACATTTAAGCCTTTAATTTTAAAGTCCTATATCAGAATAGTCTGATATTACCCAGTGACAGTCTGGGATGTGTATACTATCAACCTGACGTGAAATCACTCTGGCTAACCATGAGGTTTCGTTTCTAGAGCAGCCTGAAAAAGAGTTACCGTATGGCATTAATTAGCATCCTGAAAAAGTGTTGAAATATAGCTTTAAGTGGACATTTAAGCCTTTCATTTTAAAATCCTGTATCAGAATAGTCTGATATTACCCAGTGACAGTCTGGGATGTGTATACTATCAACATGAGGTGAAATGAGTCTGGCTAAACAGGAGGTTTCGTTTCTAAAGCAGCCTGAAAAAGAGTTACAGTATGGCTTTAATTAGCAGCATGAAAGAAAGTTGAAATATAGCTTTAAGTGGACATTTAAGCCTTTCATTTTAAAATCCTATATCAGAATAGTCTGATATTACCCAGTGACAGTCTGGGATGTGTATACTATCACCCTGAGTTTAAATGAGTCTGGCTAACCATGAGGTTTCGTTTCTAGAGCAGCCTGAAAAAGAGTTACAGTATGGCCATAATTAGCAGCCTGAAACACAGTTGAAATATAGCTTTAAGTGGACATTTAAGCATTTCATTTTAAAGTCCTGTATCAGAATAGTATGATTTTACCCAGTCACAGTCTGGGATGTGTATACTATCAACCTGAGGTGAAACAACTCTGGCTAACCATGAGGTTTCGTTTCTAGAGCAGCCTGAAAAAGAGTTACAGTATGGTCATAATTAGCAGCATGAAACACCGTTGAAATATAGCTTTAAGTGGACATTTAAGCCTTTAATTTTAAAATCCTATATCACAATAGTCTGATTCTACCCAGTGACAGTCTGGGATGTGTATACTATCACCCTGATGTGAAATGAATCTGGCTAAACAGGAGGTTTCGTTTTTAGAGCAGCCTGAAAAAGGATTACTGTAAAGCTTTAATTAACAGCCTGAAACATAGTTGAAATATAGCTTTAGTGGACATTTAAGCCTTTAATTTTAAAATACTGTATCAGAATAGTCTGATTTTACCCAGTGACAGTCTGGGATGTGTATACTATCAACATGACGTGAAATGAGTCTGGCTAAACAGGTTTCGTTTCTAAAGCAGCCTGAAAAAGAGTTACAGTATGGCTTTAATTAGCAGCATGAAAGAAAGTTGAAATATAGCTTTAAGTGGACATTTAACCCTTTCATTTTAAAGTCCTATATCAGAATAGTCTGATATTGCCCAGTGACAGTATGGGATGTGTATACTATCAACAAGAGGTGAAATGAGTCTGGCTAAACAGGAGGTTTCGTTTTTACAGCAACATGAAAAAGAGTTACAATATGGCTTTAATTAGCAGCCTGAAACAGTTGAAATATAGGTTTGAGAGGACATTTAAGCCTTTAATTTTAAAATCCTACATCAGAATAGTCTGATTTTACCCAGTGACAGTCTGGGATGTGTATACTATCAACCTGACGTGAAATCATTCTGGCTAACCATGAGGTTTCGTTTCTAGAGCAGCCTGAAAAAGAGTTACAGGATGGCCTTAATTAACAGCATGAAAAAGAGTTGAAATATCGCTTTAAGTGAACATTTAATCCTTTAATTTTAAAATCCTATATCGGAATAGTCTGATTTTACCCAGTGACAGTCTGGGATGTGTATAGCATCAACCTCAGGTAAAATTACTATGGCTAACCATGAGTTCCGTTTCTAGAGCAGCCTGAAAAAGAGTTACAGTATGGCCCTAATTAGCAGCATGAAACAGAGTTGAAATATAGCTTCAAGTGGACATTTAAGCCTTTAATTGTAAAGTCCTATATCGAAATAGTATGATATTACCCAGTGACAGTCTGGGATGTGTACACAATCACCCTGAAGTGAAATGAGTCTGGCTAAACAGGAGGTTTCGTGTTTAGAACCGCCTGAAAAAGAGTTACCGTATGGCCTTAATTAGCATCCTGAAAAAGTGTTGAAATATAGCTTTAAGTGGACATTTAAGCCTTTAATTTTAATATCCTGTATCAGAATAGTCTGATTTTACCCAGTGACAGTCTGGGATGTGTATACTATCAACCTGACGTGAAATCACTCTGGCTAACCATGAGGTTTCGTTTCTAGAGCAGCCTGAAAAAGAGTTACAGTATGGCCTTAATTTTCAGCATGAAACAGAGTTGAAATATAGCTTTAAGTGGACATTTAAGCCTTTAATTTTAAAATCCTGTATAAGAATAGTCTGATTTTACCCAGTGACAGTCTGGGATGTGCATACTATCACCCTGAGGTGAAATGAGTCTGGCTAACCATGAGGTTTCGTTTCTAGAGCAGACTGAAAAAGAGATACAGTATGGTCATAATTAGCAGCATGAAACACAGTTGAAATATAGCTTTAAGTGGACATTTAAGCCTTTAATTTTAAAATCCTACATCAGAATAGTCTGATTTTACCCAGTGACAGTCTGGGATGTGTATACTATCACCCTGATGTGAAATGAGTCTGGCTAAACAGGAGGTTTCGTTTTTAGAGCAGTCTGAAAAAGGATTACAGTAAAGCTTTAATTAACAGCCTGAAACATAGTTGAAATATAGCTTTAGTGGACATTTAAGCCTTTAATTTTAAAATACTGTATCAGAATAGTCTGATTTTACCCAGTGACAGTCTGGGATGTGTATACTATCACCCTGAGGTGAAATGAGTCAGGCTAACCATGAGGTTTCGTTTCTAGAGCAGCCTGAAAAAGAGTTACAGTATGGCCTTAATTAGCAGCATGAAAAAGAGTTGAAATATCGCTTTAAGTGGACATTTAAGCATTTAATTTTAAAATCCTATATCAGAATAGTCTGATTTTACCTAGTGGCAGTCTGGGATGTGTATACTATCAACATGAGGTGAAATGAGTCTGGCTAAACAGGAGGTTTCGTTTCTAAAGCAGCCTGAAAAAGAATTACAGTATGGTCTTAATTAGCATCATGAAAAATACTTGAAATATCGCTTTAAGTGGACATTTAAGCCTTTAATTTTAAAATCCTATATCAGAATAGTGTGATATTACCCAGTGACAGTAGGGTATGTGTATACTATAAACATGAGGTGAAATGAGTCTGGCTAAACAGGAGGTTTCGTTTTTAGAGCAACATGAAAAAGAGATACAACATGGCTTTAATTAGCAGCCTGAAAAAGAGTTACAGTATGGATTTAATTAGCAGCATGAAAGAAAGTTGAAATATAGCTTTAAGTGGACATTTAAGCCTTTCATTTTAAAGTCCTATATCAGAATAGTCTGATATTGCCCAGTGACAGTCTGGGATGTGTATACTATCACCCTGAGGTGAAAGGAGTCTGGCTAACCATGGGGTTTCGTTTTTAGAGCAGCCTGAAAAAGAGTTACAGTATGGCCTTAATTAGCACCATGAAACAGAGTTGAAATATAGCTTTAAGTGGACATTTAAGCCTTTAATTTTAAAATACTGTATCAGAATAGTCTGATTTTACCCAGTGACAGTCTGGGATGTGTATACTATCACCCTGAGATGAAATGAGTCTGGCTAACCATGAGGTTTCGTTTCTAGAGCAGCCTGAAAAAGAGTTACAGTATGGATTTAATTAGCAGCCTGAAACAGTTGAAATATAGCTTTGAGAGGACATTTAAGCCTTTAATTTTAAAATCCTACATCAGAATAGTCTGATAATACCCAGTGACAGACTGGGATGTGTACACAATCACCCTGAAGTGAAATGAGTCTGGCTAAGCAGGAGGTTTCGTGTTTAGAACCGCCTGAAAAAGAGTTACCGTATGGCCTTAATTAGCATCCTGAAAAAGTGTTGAAATATAGCTTTAAGTGGACATTTAAGCCTTTCATTTTAAAATCCTATATCAGAATAGTCTGATTTTACCCAGTGGCAGTCTGGGATGTGTATACTATCAACATGAGGTGAAATGAGTCTGGCTAAACAGGAGGTTTCGTTTCTAAAGCAGCCTGAAAAAGAATTACAGTATGGTCTTAATTAGCAGCATGAAAAAGAGTTGAAATATCGCTTTAAGTGGACATTAAAGCCTTTAATTTTAAAATCCTATATCAGAATAGTTTGATATTACCCAGTGACAGTAGGGTATGTGTATACTATCAACATGAGGTGAAATGAGTCTGGCTAAACAGGAGGTTTCGTTTTTAGAGCAACATGAAAAAGAGTTACAATATGGCTTTAATTAGCAGCCTGAAAAAGAGTTACAGTATGGATTTAATTAGCAGCCTGAAAAAGTTGAAATATAGCTTTGAGAGGACATTTAAGCATTTAATTTTAAAATCCTATATCAGAATAGTCTGATTTTACCCAGTGGCAGTCTGGGATGTGTATACTATCAACATGAGGTGAAATGAGTCTGGCTAAACAGGAGGTTTCGTTTCTAAAGCAGCCTGAAAAAGAGTTACAGTATGGTCATAATTAGCAGCATGAAACACTGTTGAAATATAGCTTTAAGTGGACATTTAAGCCTTTAATTTTAAAATCCTATATCAGAATAGTCTGATTTTACCCAGTGACAGTCTGGGATGTGTATACTATCACCTGATGTGAAATGAGTCTGGCTAAACAGGAGGTTTCGTTTTTAGAGCAGCCTGAAAAAGGATTACAGTAAAGCTTTAATTAACAGCCTGAAACATAGTTGAAATATAGCTTTAGTGGACATTTAAGCCTTTAATTTTAAAATACTGTATCAGAATAGTCTGATTTTACCCAGTGACAGTCTGGGATGTGTATACTATCACCCTGAGGTGAAATGAGTCTGGCTAACCATGAGGTTTCGTTTCTAGAGCAGCCTGAAAAAGAGTTACAGTATGGCCTTAATTAGCAGCATGAAAAAGAGTTGAAATATCGCTTTAAGTGGACATTTAAACATTTAATTTTAAAATCCTATATCAGAATAGTCTGATTTTACCCAGTGGCAGTCTGGGATGTGTATACTATCAACATGAGGTGAAATGAGTCTGGCTAAACAGGAGGTTTCGTTTCTAAAGCAGCCTGAAAAAGAATTACAGTATGGTCTTAATTAGCAGCATGAAAAAGAGTTGAAATATCGCTTTAAGTGGACATTTAAGCCTTTAATTTTAAAATCCTATATCAGAATAGTGTGATATTACCCAGTGACAGTAGGGTATGTGTATACTATCAACATGAGGTGAAATGAGTCTGGCTAAACAGGAGGTTTCGTTTTTAGAGCAACATGAAAAAGAGTTACAATATGGCTTTAATTAGCAGCCTGAAAAAGAGTTACAGTATGGATTTAATTAGCAGCCTGAAACAGTTGAAATATAGCTTTGGGAGGACATTTAAGCCTTTAATTTTAAAATCCTACATCAGAGTAGTCTGATAATACCCAGTGACAGACTGGGATGTGTACACAATCACCCTGAAGTGAAATGAGTCTGGCTAAACAGGAGGTTTCGTGTTTAGAACGGCCTGAAAAAGAGTTACCGTATGGCCTTAATTAGCATCCTGAAAAAGTGTTGAAATATAGCTTTAAGTGGACATTTAAGCCTTTCATTTTAAAATCCTATATCAGAATAGTCTGATATTACCCAGTGACAGTCTGGGATGTGTATACTATCACCCTGAGGTGAAATGAGTCTGGCTAACCATGAGGTTTCGTTTCTAGAGCAGCCTGAAAAAGAGTTACAGTATGGCCATAATTAGCAGCATGGAACACAGTTGAAATATAGCTTTGAGTGGACATTTAAGCATTTCATTTTAAAGTCCTGTATCAGAATAGTCTGATTTTACCCAGTGACAGTCTGGGATGTGTATACTATCACCGTGATGTGAAATGAGTCTGGCTAAACAGGAGGTTTCGTTTTTAGAGCAGCCTGAAAAAGGATTACAGTAAAGCTTTAATTAACAGCCTGAAACATAGTTGAAATATAGCTTTAGTGGACATTTAAGCCTTTAATTTTAAAATACTGTATCAGAATAGTCTGATTTTACCCAGTGACAGTCTGGGATGTGTATACTATCACCCTGATGTGAAATAAGTCTGGCTAAACAGGAGGTTTCGTTTTTAGAGCAGCCTGAAAAAGGATTACAGTAAAGCTTTAATTAACAGCCTGAAACATAGTTGAAATATAGCTTTAGTGGACATTTAAGCCTTTAATTTTAAAACACTGTATCAGAATAGTCTGATTTTACCCAGTGACAGTCTGGGATGTGTATACTATCACCCTGACGTGAAATGAGTCTGGCTAACCATGAGGTTTCGTTTCTAGAGCAGCCTGAAAAAGAGTTACAGTATGGCCTTAATTAGCAGCATGAAAAAGAGTTGAAATATCGCTTTAAGTGGACATTTAAGCATTTAATTTTAAAATCCTATATCAGAATAGTCTGATTTTACCCAGTGACAGTCTGGGATGTGTATACTATCACCCTGAGGTGAAATGAGTCTGGCTAAAAGGGAGGTTTTGTTTTTAGAGCAGCCTGAAAAAGAGTTAAAGTATGGCCTTAATTAGCAGCATGAAACAGAGTTGAAATATAGCTTTAAGTGGACATTTAAGACTTTAATTTTAAAATCCTACATCAGAATAGTCTGATAATACCCAGTGACAGTCTGGGATGTGTGTACTATCGCCCTGAGATGAAATGAGTCTGGCTAAAAATGAGGTTTCGTTTCTAGAGCAGCCTGAAAAAGAGTTACAGTATGGCCATAATTAGCAGCATGAAAAAGAGTTGAAATATCGCTTTAAGTGGACATTTAAGCTTTTAATTTTAAAATCCAGTATAAGAATAGTCTGATTTTACCCAGTGACAGTCTGGGATGTGTATACTATCACCCTGAGGTGAAATGAGTCTGGCTAACCATGAGGTTTCGTTTCTAGAGCAGCCTGAAAAAGAGTTACAGTATGGCCTTAATTAGCAGCATGAAAAAGAGTTGAAATATCGCTTTAAGTGGACATTTAAGCATTTAATTTTAAAATCCTATATCAGAATAGTCTGATTTTACCCAGTGGCAGTCTGGGATGTGTATACTATCAACATGATGTGAAATGAGTCTGGCTAAACAGGAGGTTTCGTTTCTAAAGCAGCCTGAAAAAGAGTTACAGTATGGTCATAATTAGCAGCATGAAACACTGTTGAAATATAGCTTTAAGTGGACATTTAAGCCTTTAATTTTAAAATCCTATATCAGAATAGTCTGATTTTACCCAGTGACAGTCTGGGATGTGTATACTATCACCCTGAGGTGAAATGAGTCTGGCTAACCATGAGGTTTCGTTTCTAGAGCAGCCTGAAAAAGAGTTACAGTATGGCCTTAATTAGCAGCATGAAAAAGAGTTGAAATATCGCTTTAAGTGGACAATTAAGCATTTAATTTTAAAGTCCTATATCAGAATAGTCTGATTTTACCCAGTGACAGTCTGGGATGTGTATACTATCAACATGAGGTGAAATGAGTCTGGCTAAACAGGAGGTTTCGTTTCTAAAGCAGCCTGAAAAAGAATTACAGTATGGTCTTAATTAGCAGCATGAAAAAGAGTTGAAATATCGCTTTAATTGGACATTTAAGCCTTTAATTTTAAAATCCTATATCAGAATAGTGTGATATTACCCAGTGACAGTAGGGTATGTGTATACTATCAACATGAGGTGAAATGAGTCTGGCTAAACAGGAGGTTTCGTTTTTAGAGCAACATGAAAAAGAGTTACAATATGGCTTTAATTAGCAGCCTGAAAAAGAGTTACAGTATGGATTTAATTAGCAGCCTGAAACAGTTGAAATATAGCTTTGAGAGGGCATTTAAGCCTTTAATTTTAAAATCCTACATCAGAATAGTCTGATAATACCCAGTGACAGACTGGGATGTGTACACAATCACCCTGAAGTGAAATGAGTCTGGCTAAACAGGAGGTTTCCTGTTTAGAACGGCCTGAAAAAGAGTTACCGTATGGCCTTAATTAGCAGCATGAAAAAGAGTTGAAATATCGCTTTAAGTGGACATTTAAGCATTTAATTTTAAAATCCTATATCAGAATAGTCTGATTTTACCCAGTGACAGTCTGGGATGTGTATACTATCAACATGAGGTGAAATGAGTCTGGCTAAACAGGAGGTTTCGTTTCTAAAGCAGCCTGAAAAAGAGTTACAGTATGGTCATAATTAGCAGCATGAAACACCGTTGAAATATAGCTTTAAGTGGACATTTAAGCCTTTAATTTTAAAATCCTATATCAGAATAGTCTGATTTTACCCAGTGACAGTCTGGGATGTGTATACTATCACCCTGATTTGAAATGAGTCTGGCTAAAAAGGAGGTTTCGTTTTTAGAGCAGCCTGAAAAAGGATTACAGTAAAGCTTTAATTAACAGCCTGAAACATAGTTGAAATATAGCTTTAGTGGACATTTAAGCCTTTAATTTTAAAATACTGTATCAGAATAGTCTGATTTTACACAGTGACAGTCTGGGATGTGTATACTATCACCCTGAGGTGAAATGAGTCTGGCTAACCATGAGGTTTCGTTTCTAGAGCAGCCTGAAAAAGAGTTACAGTATGGCCTTAATTAGCAGCATGAAAAAGAGTTGAAATATCGCTTTAAGTGGACATTTAAGCATTTAATTTTAAAGTCCTATATCAGAATAGTCTGATTTTACCCAGTGACAGTCTGGGATGTGTATACTATCAACATGAGGTGAAATGAGTCTGGCTAAACAGGAGGTTTCGTTTTTAGAGCAACATGAAAAAGAGTTACAATATGGCTTTAATTAGCAGCCTGAAAAAGAGTTACAGTATGGATTTAATTAGCAGCCTGAAACAGTTGAAATATAGCTTTGAGAGGGCATTTAAGCCTTTAATTTTAAAATCCTACATCAGAATAGTCTGATAATACCCAGTGACAGACTGGGATGTGTACACAATCACCCTGAAGTGAAATGAGTCTGGCTAAACAGGAGGTTTCCTGTTTAGAACGGCCTGAAAAAGAGTTACCGTATGGCCTTAATTAGCAGCATGAAAAAGAGTTGAAATATCGCTTTAAGTGGACATTTAAGCATTTAATTTTAAAATCCTATATCAGAATAGTCTGATTTTACCCAGTGACAGTCTGGGATGTGTATACTATCAACATGAGGTGAAATGAGTCTGGCTAAACAGGAGGTTTCGTTTCTAAAGCAGCCTGAAAAAGAGTTACAGTATGGTCATAATTAGCAGCATGAAACACCGTTGAAATATAGCTTTAAGTGGACATTTAAGCCTTTAATTTTAAAATCCTATATCAGAATAGTCTGATTTTACCCAGTGACAGTCTGGGATGTGTATACTATCACCCTGATTTGAAATGAGTCTGGCTAAAAAGGAGGTTTCGTTTTTAGAGCAGCCTGAAAAAGGATTACAGTAAAGCTTTAATTAACAGCCTGAAACATAGTTGAAATATAGCTTTAGTGGACATTTAAGCCTTTAATTTTAAAATACTGTATCAGAATAGTCTGATTTTACACAGTGACAGTCTGGGATGTGTATACTATCACCCTGAGGTGAAATGAGTCTGGCTAACCATGAGGTTTCGTTTCTAGAGCAGCCTGAAAAAGAGTTACAGTATGGCCTTAATTAGCAGCATGAAAAAGAGTTGAAATATCGCTTTAAGTGGACATTTAAGCATTTAATTTTAAAGTCCTATATCAGAATAGTCTGATTTTACCCAGTGACAGTCTGGGATGTGTATACTATCAACATGAGGTGAAATGAGTCTGGCTAAACAGGAGGTTTCGTTTTTAGAGCAACATGAAAAAGAGTTACAATATGGCTTTAATTAGCAGCCTGAAAAAGAGTTACAGTATGGATTTAATTAGCAGCCTGAAACAGTTGAAATATAGCTTTGAGAGGGCATTTAAGCCTTTAATTTTAAAATCCTACATCAGAATAGTCTGATAATACCCAGTGACAGACTGGGATGTGTACACAATCACCCTGAAGTGAAATGAGTCTGGCTAAACAGGAGGTTTCGTGTTTAGAACGGCCTGAAAAAGAGTTACCGTATGGCCTTAATTAGCATCCTGAAAAAGTGTTGAAATATAGCTTTAAGTGGACATTTAAGCCTTTCATTTTAAAATCCTATATCAGAATAGTCTGATATTACCCAGTGACAGTCTGGGATGTGTATACTATCACCCTGAGGTGAAATGAGTCTGGCTAACCATGAGGTTTCGTTTCTAGAGCAGCCTGAAAAAGAGTTACAGTATGGCCATAATTAGCAGCATGGAACACAGTTGAAATATAGCTTTGAGTGGACATTTAAGCATTTCATTTTAAAGTCCTGTATCAGAATAGTCTGATTTTACCCAGTGACAGTCTGGGATGTGTATACTATCACCGTGATGTGAAATGAGTCTGGCTAAACAGGAGGTTTCGTTTTTAGAGCAGCCTGAAAAAGGATTACAGTAAAGCTTTAATTAACAGCCTGAAACATAGTTGAAATATAGCTTTAGTGGACATTTAAGCCTTTAATTTTAAAATACTGTATCAGAATAGTCTGATTTTACCCAGTGACAGTCTGGGATGTGTATACTATCACCCTGATGTGAAATGAGTCTGGCTAAACAGGAGGTTTCGTTTTTAGAGCAGCCTGAAAAAGGATTACAGTAAAGCTTTAATTAACAGCCTGAAACATAGTTGAAATATAGCTTTAGTGGACATTTAAGCCTTTAATTTTAAAACACTGTATCAGAATAGTCTGATTTTACCCAGTGACAGTCTGGGATGTGTATACTATCACCCTGACGTGAAATGAGTCTGGCTAACCATGAGGTTTCGTTTCTAGAGCAGCCTGAAAAAGAGTTACAGTATGGCCTTAATTAGCAGCATGAAAAAGAGTTGAAATATCGCTTTAAGTGGACATTTAAGCATTTAATTTTAAAATCCTATATCAGAATAGTCTGATTTTACCCAGTGACAGTCTGGGATGTGTATACTATCACCCTGAGGTGAAATGAGTCTGGCTAAAAGGGAGGTTTTGTTTTTAGAGCAGCCTGAAAAAGAGTTAAAGTATGGCCTTAATTAGCAGCATGAAACAGAGTTGAAATATAGCTTTAAGTGGACATTTAAGACTTTAATTTTAAAATCCTACATCAGAATAGTCTGATAATACCCAGTGACAGTCTGGGATGTGTGTACTATCGCCCTGAGATGAAATGAGTCTGGCTAAAAATGAGGTTTCGTTTCTAGAGCAGCCTGAAAAAGAGTTACAGTATGGCCATAATTAGCAGCATGAAAAAGAGTTGAAATATCGCTTTAAGTGGACATTTAAGCTTTTAATTTTAAAATCCAGTATAAGAATAGTCTGATTTTACCCAGTGACAGTCTGGGATGTGTATACTATCACCCTGAGGTGAAATGAGTCTGGCTAACCATGAGGTTTCGTTTCTAGAGCAGCCTGAAAAAGAGTTACAGTATGGCCTTAATTAGCAGCATGAAAAAGAGTTGAAATATCGCTTTAAGTGGACATTTAAGCATTTAATTTTAAAATCCTATATCAGAATAGTCTGATTTTACCCAGTGGCAGTCTGGGATGTGTATACTATCAACATGATGTGAAATGAGTCTGGCTAAACAGGAGGTTTCGTTTCTAAAGCAGCCTGAAAAAGAGTTACAGTATGGTCATAATTAGCAGCATGAAACACTGTTGAAATATAGCTTTAAGTGGACATTTAAGCCTTTAATTTTAAAATCCTATATCAGAATAGTCTGATTTTACCCAGTGACAGTCTGGGATGTGTATACTATCACCCTGAGGTGAAATGAGTCTGGCTAACCATGAGGTTTCGTTTCTAGAGCAGCCTGAAAAAGAGTTACAGTATGGCCTTAATTAGCAGCATGAAAAAGAGTTGAAATATCGCTTTAAGTGGACAATTAAGCATTTAATTTTAAAGTCCTATATCAGAATAGTCTGATTTTACCCAGTGACAGTCTGGGATGTGTATACTATCAACATGAGGTGAAATGAGTCTGGCTAAACAGGAGGTTTCGTTTCTAAAGCAGCCTGAAAAAGAATTACAGTATGGTCTTAATTAGCAGCATGAAAAAGAGTTGAAATATCGCTTTAATTGGACATTTAAGCCTTTAATTTTAAAATCCTATATCAGAATAGTGTGATATTACCCAGTGACAGTAGGGTATGTGTATACTATCAACATGAGGTGAAATGAGTCTGGCTAAACAGGAGGTTTCGTTTTTAGAGCAACATGAAAAAGAGTTACAATATGGCTTTAATTAGCAGCCTGAAAAAGAGTTACAGTATGGATTTAATTAGCAGCCTGAAACAGTTGAAATATAGCTTTGAGAGGGCATTTAAGCCTTTAATTTTAAAATCCTACATCAGAATAGTCTGATAATACCCAGTGACAGACTGGGATGTGTACACAATCACCCTGAAGTGAAATGAGTCTGGCTAAACAGGAGGTTTCCTGTTTAGAACGGCCTGAAAAAGAGTTACCGTATGGCCTTAATTAGCAGCATGAAAAAGAGTTGAAATATCGCTTTAAGTGGACATTTAAGCATTTAATTTTAAAATCCTATATCAGAATAGTCTGATTTTACCCAGTGGCAGTCTGGGATGTGTATACTATCAACATGAGGTGAAATGAGTCTGGCTAAACAGGAGGTTTCGTTTCTAAAGCAGCCTGAAAAAGAGTTACAGTATGGTCATAATTAGCAGCATGAAACACCGTTGAAATATAGCTTTAAGTGGACATTTAAGCCTTTAATTTTAAAATCCTATATCAGAATAGTCTGATTTTACCCAGTGACAGTCTGGGATGTGTATACTATCACCCTGATGTGAAATGAGTCTGGCTAAACAGGAGGTTTCGTTTTTAGAGCAGCCTGAAAAAGGATTACAGTAAAGCTTTAATTAACAGCCTGAAACATAGTTGAAATATAGCTTTAGTGGACATTTAAGCCTTTAATTTTAAAATACTGTATCAGAATAGTCTGATTTTACCCAGTGACAGTCTGGGATGTGTATACTATCACCCTGATGTGAAATGAGTCTGGCTAAACAGGAGGTTTCGTTTTTAGAGCAGCCTGAAAAAGGATTACAGTAAAGCTTTAATTAACAGCCTGAAACATAGTTGAAATATAGCTTTAGTGGACATTTAAACCTTTAATTTTAAAACACTGTATCAGAATAGTCTGATTTTACCCAGTGACAGTCTGGGATGTGTATACTATCACCCTGACGTGAAATGAGTCTGGCTAACCATGAGGTTTCGTTTCTAGAGCAGCCTGAAAAAGAGTTACAGTATGGCCTTAATTAGCAGCATGAAAAAGAGTTGAAATATCGCTTTAAGTGGACATTTAAGCATTTAATTTTAAAATCCTATATCAGAATAGTCTGATTTTACCCAGTGACAGTCTGGGATGTGTATACTATCACCCTGAGGTGAAATGAGTCTGGCTAAAAGGGAGGTTTTGTTTTTAGAGCAGCCTGAAAAAGAGTTAAAGTATGGCCTTAATTAGCAGCATGAAACAGAGTTGAAATATAGCTTTAAGTGGACATTTAAGACTTTAATTTTAAAATCCTACATCAGAATAGTCTGATAATACCCAGTGACAGTCTGGGATGTGTGTACTATCGCCCTGAGATGAAATGAGTCTGGCTAAAAATGAGGTTTCGTTTCTAGAGCAGCCTGAAAAAGAGTTACAGTATGGCCATAATTAGCAGCATGAAAAAGAGTTGAAATATCGCTTTAAGTGGACATTTAAGCTTTTAATTTTAAAATCCAGTATAAGAATAGTCTGATTTTACCCAGTGACAGTCTGGGATGTGTATACTATCAACCTGAGGTGAAATGAGTCTGGCTAACCATGAGGTTTCGTTTCTAGAGCAGCCTGAAAAAGAGTTACAGTATGGCCTTAATTAGCAGCATGAAAAAGAGTTGAAATATCGCTTTAAGTGGACATTTAAGCATTTAATTTTAAAATCCTATATCAGAATAGTCTGATTTTACCCAGTGGCAGTCTGGGATGTGTATACTATCAACATGATGTGAAATGAGTCTGGCTAAACAGGAGGTTTCGTTTCTAAAGCAGCCTGAAAAAGAGTTACAGTATGGTCATAATTAGCAGCATGAAACACTGTTGAAATATAGCTTTAAGTGGACATTTAAGCCTTTAATTTTAAAATCCTATATCAGAATAGTCTGATTTTACCCAGTGACAGTCTGGGATGTGTATACTATCACCCTGAGGTGAAATGAGCCTGGCTAACCATGAGGTTTCGTTTCTAGAGCAGCCTGAAAAAGAGTTACAGTATGGCCTTAATTAGCAGCATGAAAAAGAGTTGAAATATCGCTTTAAGTGGACAATTAAGCATTTAATTTTAAAGTCCTATATCAGAATAGTCTGATTTTACCCAGTGACAGTCTGGGATGTGTATACTATCAACATGAGGTGAAATGAGTCTGGCTAAACAGGAGGTTTCGTTTCTAAAGCAGCCTGAAAAAGAATTACAGTATGGTCTTAATTAGCAGCATGAAAAAGAGTTGAAATATCGCTTTAATTGGACATTTAAGCCTTTAATTTTAAAATCCTATATCAGAATAGTGTGATATTACCCAGTGACAGTAGGGTATGTGTATACTATCAACATGAGGTGAAATGAGTCTGGCTAAACAGGAGGTTTCGTTTTTAGAGCAACATGAAAAAGAGTTACAATATGGCTTTAATTAGCAGCCTGAAAAAGAGTTACAGTATGGATTTAATTAGCAGCCTGAAACAGTTGAAATATAGCTTTGAGAGGGCATTTAAGCCTTTAATTTTAAAATCCTATATCAGAATAGTCTGATTTTACCCAGTGACAGTCTGGGATGTGTATACTATCACCCTGATGTGAAATGAGTCTGGCTAAACAGGAGGTTTCGTTTTTAGAGCAGCCTGAAAAAGGATTACAGTAAAGCTTTAGTTAACAGCCTGAAACATAGTTGAAATATAGCTTTAGTGGACATTTAAGCCTTTAGTTTTAAAATACTGTATCAGAATAGTCTGATTTTACCCAGTTGCAGTCTGGGATGTGTATACTATCAACATGAGGTGAAATGAGTCTGGCTAAACAGGAGGTTTCGTTTCTAAAGCAGCTTGAAAAAGAATTACAGTATGGTCTTAATTAGCAGCATGAAAAAGAGTTGAAATATCGCTTTAAGTGGACATTTAAGCCTTTAATTTTAAAATCCTATATCAGAATAGTGTGATATTACCCAGTGACAGTAGGGTATGTGTATACTATCAACATGAGGTGAAATGAGTCTGGCTAAACAGGAGGTTTCGTTTTTAGAGCAACATGAAAAAGAGTTACAATATGGCTTTAATTAGCAGCCTGAAAAAGAGTTACAGTATGGATTTAATTAGCAGCATGAAAAAGAGTTGAAATATCGCTTTAAGTGGACATTTAAGCATTTAATTTTAAAATCCTATATCAGAATAGTCTGATTTTACCCAGTGGCAGTCTGGGATGTGTATACTATCAACATGAGGTGAAATGAGTCTGGCTAAACAGGAGGTTTCGTTTCTAAAGCAGCCTGAAAAAGAGTTACAGTATGGTCATAATTAGCAGCATGAAACACTGTTGAAATATAGCTTTAAGTGGACATTTAAGCCTTTAATTTTAAAATCCTATATCAGAATAGTCTGATTTTACCCAGTGACAGTCTGGGATGTGTATACTATCACCTGATGTGAAATGAGTCTGGCTAAACAGGAGGTTTCGTTTTTAGAGCAGCCTGAAAAAGGATTACAGTAAAGCTTTAATTAACAGCCTGAAACATAGTTGAAATATAGCTTTAGTGGACATTTAAGCCTTTAATTTTAAAATACTGTATCAGAATAGTCTGATTTTACCCAGTGACAGTCTGGGATGTGTATACTATCACCCTGAGGTGAAATGAGTCTGGCTAACCATGAGGTTTCGTTTCTAGAGCAGCCTGAAAAAGAGTTACAGTATGGCCTTAATTAGCAGCATGAAAAAGAGTTGAAATATCGCTTTAAGTGGACATTTAAACATTTAATTTTAAAATCCTATATCAGAATAGTCTGATTTTACCCAGTGGCAGTCTGGGATGTGTATACTATCAACATGAGGTGAAATGAGTCTGGCTAAACAGGAGGTTTCGTTTCTAAAGCAGCCTGAAAAAGAATTACAGTATGGTCTTAATTAGCAGCATGAAAAAGAGTTGAAATATCGCTTTAAGTGGACATTTAAGCCTTTAATTTTAAAATCCTATATCAGAATAGTGTGATATTACCCAGTGACAGTAGGGTATGTGTATACTATCAACATGAGGTGAAATGAGTCTGGCTAAACAGGAGGTTTCGTTTTTAGAGCAACATGAAAAAGAGTTACAATATGGCTTTAATTAGCAGCCTGAAAAAGAGTTACAGTATGGATTTAATTAGCAGCATGAAAAAGAGTTGAAATATCGCTTTAAGTGGACATTTAAGCATTTAATTTTAAAATCCTATATCAGAATAGTCTGATTTTACCCAGTGGCAGTCTGGGATGTGTATACTATCAACATGAGGTGAAATGAGTCTGGCTAAACAGGAGGTTTCGTTTCTAAAGCAGCCTGAAAAAGAGTTACAGTATGGTCATAATTAGCAGCATGAAACACTGTTGAAATATAGCTTTAAGTGGACATTTAAGCCTTTAATTTTAAAATCCTATATCAGAATAGTCTGATTTTACCCAGTGACAGTCTGGGATGTGTATACTATCACCTGATGTGAAATGAGTCTGGCTAAACAGGAGGTTTCGTTTTTAGAGCAGCCTGAAAAAGGATTACAGTAAAGCTTTAATTAACAGCCTGAAACATAGTTGAAATATAGCTTTAGTGGACATTTAAGCCTTTAATTTTAAAATACTGTATCAGAATAGTCTGATTTTACCCAGTGACAGTCTGGGATGTGTATACTATCACCCTGAGGTGAAATGAGTCTGGCTAACCATGATGTTTCGTTTCTAGAGCAGCCTGAAAAAGAGTTACAGTATGGCCTTAATTAGCAGCATGAAAAAGAGTTGAAATATCGCTTTAAGTGGACATTTAAACATTTAATTTTAAAATCCTATATCAGAATAGTCTGATTTTACCCAGTGGCAGTCTGGGATGTGTATACTATCAACATGAGGTGAAATGAGTCTGGCTAAACAGGAGGTTTCGTTTCTAAAGCAGCCTGAAAAAGAATTACAGTATGGTCTTAATTAGCAGCATGAAAAAGAGTTGAAATATCGCTTTAAGTGGACATTTAAGCCTTTAATTTTAAAATCCTATATCAGAATAGTGTGATATTACCCAGTGACAGTAGGGTATGTGTATACTATCAACATGAGGTGAAATGAGTCTGGCTAAACAGGAGGTTTCGTTTTTAGAGCAACATGAAAAAGAGTTACAATATGGCTTTAATTAGCAGCCTGAAAAAGAGTTACAGTATGGATTTAATTAGCAGCCTGAAACAGTTGAAATATAGCTTTGGGAGGACATTTAAGCCTTTAATTTTAAAATCCTACATCAGAGTAGTCTGATAATACCCAGTGACAGACTGGGATGTGTACACAATCACCCTGAAGTGAAATGAGTCTGGCTAAACAGGAGGTTTCGTTTCTAAAGCAGCCTGAAAAAGAGTTACAGTATGGTCATAATTAGCAGCATGAAACACCGTTGAAATATAGCTTTAAGTGGACATTTAAGCCTTTAATTTTAAAATCCTATATCAGAATAGTCTGATTTTACCCAGTGACAGTCTGGGATGTGTATACTATCACCCTGATTTGAAATGAGTCTGGCTAAAAAGGAGGTTTCGTTTTTAGAGCAGCCTGAAAAAGGATTACAGTAAAGCTTTAATTAACAGCCTGAAACATAGTTGAAATATAGCTTTAGTGGACATTTAAGCCTTTAATTTTAAAATACTGTATCAGAATAGTCTGATTTTACACGGTGACAGTCTGGGATGTGTATACTATCAACATGAGGTGAAATTAGTCTGGCTAAACAGGAGGTTTCGTTTCTAAAGCAGCCTGAAAAAGAGTTACAGTATGGTCATAATTAGCAGCATGAAACACTGTTGAAATATAGCTTTAAGTGGACATTTAAGCCTTTAATTTTAAAATCCTATATCAGAATAGTCTGATTTTACCCAGTGACAGTCTGGGATGTGTATACTATCACCTGATGTGAAATGAGTCTGGCTAAACAGGAGGTTTCGTTTTTAGAGCAGCCTGAAAAAGGATTACAGTAAAGCTTTAATTAACAGCCTGAAACATAGTTGAAATATAGCTTTAGTGGACATTTAAGCCTTTAATTTTAAAATACTGTATCAGAATAGTCTGATTTTACCCAGTGACAGTCTGGGATGTGTATACTATCACCCTGAGGTGAAATGAGTCTGGCTAACCATGAGGTTTCGTTTCTAGAGCAGCCTGAAAAAGAGTTACAGTATGGCCTTAATTAGCAGCATGAAAAAGAGTTGAAATATCGCTTTAAGTGGACATTTAAACATTTAATTTTAAAATCCTATATCAGAATAGTCTGATTTTACCCAGTGGCAGTCTGGGATGTGTATACTATCAACATGAGGTGAAATGAGTCTGGCTAAACAGGAGGTTTCGTTTCTAAAGCAGCCTGAAAAAGAATTACAGTATGGTCTTAATTAGCAGCATGAAAAAGAGTTGAAATATCGCTTTAAGTGGACATTTAAGCCTTTAATTTTAAAATCCTACATCAGAATAGTGTGATATTACCCAGTGACAGTAGGGTATGTGTATACTATCAACATGAGGTGAAATGAGTCTGGCTAAACAGGAGGTTTCGTTTTTAGAGCAACATGAAAAAGAGTTACAATATGGCTTTAATTAGCAGCCTGAAAAAGAGTTACAGTATGGATTTAATTAGCAGCCTGAAACAGTTGAAATATAGCTTTGGGAGGACATTTAAGCCTTTAATTTTAAAATCCTACATCAGAGTAGTCTGATAATACCCAGTGACAGACTGGGATGTGTACACAATCACCCTGAAGTGAAATGAGTCTGGCTAAACAGGAGGTTTCGTTTCTAAAGCAGCCTGAAAAAGAGTTACAGTATGGTCATAATTAGCAGCATGAAACACCGTTGAAATATAGCTTTAAGTGGACATTTAAGCCTTTAATTTTAAAATCCTATATCAGAATAGTCTGATTTTACCCAGTGACAGTCTGGGATGTGTATACTATCACCCTGATTTGAAATGAGTCTGGCTAAAAAGGAGGTTTCGTTTTTAGAGCAGCCTGAAAAAGGATTACAGTAAAGCTTTAATTAACAGCCTGAAACATAGTTGAAATATAGCTTTAGTGGACATTTAAGCCTTTAATTTTAAAATACTGTATCAGAATAGTCTGATTTTACACAGTGACAGTCTGGGATGTGTATACTATCACCCTGAGGTGAAATGAGTCTGGCTAACCATGAGGTTTCGTTTCTAGAGCAGCCTGAAAAAGAATTACAGTATGGTCTTAATTAGCAGCATGAAAAAGAGTTGAAATATCGCTTTAATTGGACATTTAAGCCTTTAATTTTAAAATCCTATATCAGAATAGTGTGATATTACCCAGTGACAGTAGGGTATGTGTATACTATCAACATGAGGTGAAATGAGTCTGGCTAAACAGGAGGTTTCGTTTTTAGAGCAACATGAAAAAGAGTTACAATATGGCTTTAATTAGCAGCCTGAAAAAGAGTTACAGTATGGATTTAATTAGCAGCCTGAAACAGTTGAAATATAGCTTTGAGAGGGCATTTAAGCCTTTAATTTTAAAATCCTACATCAGAATAGTCTGATAATACCCAGTGACAGACTGGGATGTGTACACAATCACCCTGAAGTGAAATGAGTCTGGCTAAACAGGAGGTTTCGTGTTTAGAACGGCCTGAAAAAGAGTTACCGTATGGCCTTAATTAGCATCCTGAAAAAGTGTTGAAATATAGCTTTAAGTGGACATTTAAGCCTTTCATTTTAAAACCCTATATCAGAATAGTCTGATATTACCCAGTGACAGTCTGGGATGTGTATACTATCACCCTGAGGTGAAATGAGTCTGGCTAACCATGAGGTTTCGTTTCTAGAGCAGCCTGAAAAAGAGTTACAGTATGGCCATAATTAGCAGCATGGAACACAGTTGAAATATAGCTTTGAGTGGACATTTAAGCATTTCATTTTAAAGTCCTGTATCAGAATAGTCTGATTTTACCCAGTGACAGTCTGGGATGTGTATACTATCACCGTGATGTGAAATGAGTCTGGCTAAACAGGAGGTTTCGTTTTTAGAGCAGCCTGAAAAAGGATTACAGTAAAGCTTTAATTAACAGCCTGAAACATAGTTGAAATATAGCTTTAGTGGACATTTAAGCCTTTAATTTTAAAATACTGTATCAGAATAGTCTGATTTTACCCAGTGACAGTCTGGGATGTGTATACTATCACCCTGATGTGAAATGAGTCTGGCTAAACAGGAGGTTTCGTTTTTAGAGCAGCCTGAAAAAGGATTACAGTAAAGCTTTAATTAACAGCCTGAAACATAGTTGAAATATAGCTTTAGTGGACATTTAAGCCTTTAATTTTAAAACACTGTATCAGAATAGTCTGATTTTACCCAGTGACAGTCTGGGATGTGTATACTATCACCCTGACGTGAAATGAGTCTGGCTAACCATGAGGTTTCGTTTCTAGAGCAGCCTGAAAAAGAGTTACAGTATGGCCTTAATTAGCAGCATGAAAAAGAGTTGAAATATCGCTTTAAGTGGACATTTAAGCATTTAATTTTAAAATCCTATATCAGAATTGTCTGATTTTACCCAGTGACAGTCTGGGATGTGTATACTATCACCCTGAGGTGAAATGAGTCTGGCTAAAAGGGAGGTTTTGTTTTTAGAGCAGCCTGAAAAAGAGTTAAAGTATGGCCTTAATTAGCAGCATGAAACAGAGTTGAAATATAGCTTTAAGTGGACATTTAAGACTTTAATTTTAAAATCCTACATCAGAATAGTCTGATAATACCCAGTGACAGTCTGGGATGTGTGTACTATCGCCCTGAGATGAAATGAGTCTGGCTAAAAATGAGGTTTCGTTTCTAGAGCAGCCTGAAAAAGAGTTACAGTATGGCCATAATTAGCAGCATGAAAAAGAGTTGAAATATCGCTTTAAGTGGACATTTAAGCCTTTAATTTTAAAATCCAGTATAAGAATAGTCTGATTTTACCCAGTGACAGTCTGGGATGTGTATACTATCACCCTGAGGTGAAATGAGTCTGGCTAACCATGAGGTTTCGTTTCTAGAGCAGCCTGAAAAAGAGTTACAGTATGGCCTTAATTAGCAGCATGAAAAAGAGTTGAAATATCGCTTTAAGTGGACATTTAAGCATTTAATTTTAAAATCCTATATCAGAATAGTCTGATTTTACCCAGTGGCAGTCTGGGATGTGTATACTATCAACATGATGTGAAATGAGTCTGGCTAAACAGGAGGTTTCGTTTCTAAAGCAGCCTGAAAAAGAGTTACAGTATGGTCATAATTAGCAGCATGAAACACTGTTGAAATATAGCTTTAAGTGGACATTTAAGCCTTTAATTTTAAAATCCTATATCAGAATAGTCTGATTTTACCCAGTGACAGTCTGGGATGTGTATACTATCACCTGATGTGAAATGAGTCTGGCTAAACAGGAGGTTTCGTTTTTAGAGCAGCCTGAAAAAGGATTACAGTAAAGCTTTAATTAACAGCCTGAAACATAGTTGAAATATAGCTTTAGTGGACATTTAAGCCTTTAATTTTAAAATACTGTATCAGAATAGTCTGATTTTACCCAGTGACAGTCTGGGATGTGTATACTATCACCCTGAGGTGAAATGAGTCTGGCTAACCATGAGGTTTCGTTTCTAGAGCAGCCTGAAAAAGAGTTACAGTATGGCCTTAATTAGCAGCATGAAAAAGAGTTGAAATATCGCTTTAAGTGGACATTTAAGCCTTTAATTTTAAAATCCTATATCAGAATAGTGTGATATTACCCAGTGACAGTAGGGTATGTGTATACTATCAACATGAGGTGAAATGAGTCTGGCTAAACAGGAGGTTTCGTTTTTAGAGCAACATGAAAAAGAGTTACAATATGGCTTTAATTAGCAGCCTGAAAAAGAGTTACAGTATGGATTTAATTAGCAGCCTGAAACAGTTGAAATATAGCTTTGGGAGGACATTTAAGCCTTTAATTTTAAAATCCTACATCAGAGTAGTCTGATAATACCCAGTGACAGACTGGGATGTGTACACAATCACCCTGAAGTGAAATGAGTCTGGCTAAACAGGAGGTTTCGTTTCTAAAGCAGCCTGAAAAAGAGTTACAGTATGGTCATAATTAGCAGCATGAAACACCGTTGAAATATAGCTTTAAGTGGACATTTAAGCCTTTAATTTTAAAATCCTATATCAGAATAGTCTGATTTTACCCAGTGACAGTCTGGGATGTGTATACTATCACCCTGATTTGAAATGAGTCTGGCTAAAAAGGAGGTTTCGTTTTTAGAGCAGCCTGAAAAAGGATTACAGTAAAGCTTTAATTAACAGCCTGAAACATAGTTGAAATATAGCTTTAGTGGACATTTAAGCCTTTAATTTTAAAATACTGTATCAGAATAGTCTGATTTTACACAGTGACAGTCTGGGATGTGTATACTATCACCCTGAGGTGAAATGAGTCTGGCTAACCATGAGGTTTCGTTTCTAGAGCAGCCTGAAAAAGAGTTACAGTATGGCCTTAATTAGCAGCATGAAAAAGAGTTGAAATATCGCTTTAAGTGGACATTTAAGCATTTAATTTTAAAGTCCTATATCAGAATAGTCTGATTTTACCCAGTGACAGTCTGGGATGTGTATACTATCAACATGAGGTGAAATGAGTCTGGCTAAACAGGAGGTTTCGTTTCTAAAGCAGCCTGAAAAAGAATTACAGTATGGTCTTAATTAGCAGCATGAAAAAGAGTTGAAATATCGCTTTAATTGGACATTTAAGCCTTTAATTTTAAAATCCTATATCAGAATAGTGTGATATTACCCAGTGACAGTAGGGTATGTGTATACTATCAACATGAGGTGAAATGAGTCTGGCTAAACAGGAGGTTTCGTTTTTAGAGCAACATGAAAAAGAGTTACAATATGGCTTTAATTAGCAGCCTGAAAAAGAGTTACAGTATGGATTTAATTAGCAGCCTGAAACAGTTGAAATATAGCTTTGAGAGGGCATTTAAGCCTTTAATTTTAAAATCCTACATCAGAATAGTCTGATAATACCCAGTGACAGACTGGGATGTGTACACAATCACCCTGAAGTGAAATGAGTCTGGCTAAACAGGAGGTTTCGTGTTTAGAACGGCCTGAAAAAGAGTTACCGTATGGCCTTAATTAGCATCCTGAAAAAGTGTTGAAATATAGCTTTAAGTGGACATTTAAGCCTTTCATTTTAAAATCCTATATCAGAATAGTCTGATATTACCCAGTGACAGTCTGGGATGTGTATACTATCACCCTGAGGTGAAATGAGTCTGGCTAACCATGAGGTTTCGTTTCTAGAGCAGCCTGAAAAAGAGTTACAGTATGGCCATAATTAGCAGCATGGAACACAGTTGAAATATAGCTTTGAGTGGACATTTAAGCATTTCATTTTAAAGTCCTGTATCAGAATAGTCAGATTTTACCCAGTGACAGTCTGGGATGTGTATACTATCACCGTGATGTGAAATGAGTCTGGCTAAACAGGAGGTTTCGTTTTTAGAGCAGCCTGAAAAAGGATTACAGTAAAGCTTTAATTAACAGCCTGAAACATAGTTGAAATATAGCTTTAGTGGACATTTAAGCCTTTAATTTTAAAATACTGTATCAGAATAGTCTGATTTTACCCAGTGACAGTCTGGGATGTGTATACTATCACCCTGATGTGAAATGAGTCTGGCTAAACAGGAGGTTTCGTTTTTAGAGCAGCCTGAAAAAGGATTACAGTAAAGCTTTAATTAACATCCTGAAACATAGTTGAAATATAGCTTTAGTGGACATTTAAGCCTTTAATTTTAAAATACTGTATCAGAATAGTCTGATTTTACCCAGTGACAGTCTGGGATGTGTATACTATCACCCTGACGTGAAATGAGTCTGGCTAACCATGAGGTTTCGTTTCTAGAGCAGCCTGAAAAAGAGTTACAGTATGGCCTTAATTAGCAGCATGAAAAAGAGTTGAAATATCGCTTTAAGTGGACATTTAAGCATTTAATTTTAAAATCCTATATCAGAATAGTCTGATTTTACCCAGTGACAGTCTGGGATGTGTATACTATCACCCTGAGGTGAAATGAGTCTGGCTAAAAGGGAGGTTTTGTTTTTAGAGCAGCCTGAAAAAGAGTTAAAGTATGGCCTTAATTAGCAGCATGAAACAGAGTTGAAATATAGCTTTAAGTGGACATTTAAGACTTTAATTTTAAAATCCTACATCAGAATAGTCTGATAATACCCAGTGACAGTCTGGGATGTGTGTACTATCGCCCTGAGATGAAATGAGTCTGGCTAAAAATGAGGTTTCGTTTCTAGAGCAGCCTGAAAAAGAGTTACAGTATGGCCATAATTAGCAGCATGAAAAAGAGTTGAAATATCGCTTTAAGTGGACATTTAAGCCTTTAATTTTAAAATCCAGTATAAGAATAGTCTGATTTTACCCAGTGACAGTCTGGGATGTGTATACTATCACCCTGAGGTGAAATGAGTCTGGCTAACCATGAGGTTTCGTTTCTAGAGCAGCCTGAAAAAGAGTTACAGTATGGCCTTAATTAGCAGCATGAAAAAGAGTTGAAATATCGCTTTAAGTGGACATTTAAGCATTTAATTTTAAAATCCTATATCAGAATAGTCTGATTTTACCCAGTGGCAGTCTGGGATGTGTATACTATCAACATGAGGTGAAATGAGTCTGGCTAAACAGGAGGTTTCGTTTCTAGAGCAGCCTGAAAAAGAGTTACAGTATGGCCTTAATTAGCAGCATGAAAAAGAGTTGAAATATCGCTTTAAGTGGACATTTAAACATTTAATTTTAAAATCCTATATCAGAATAGTCTGATTTTACCCAGTGGCAGTCTGGGATGTGTATACTATCAACATGAGGTGAAATGAGTCTGGCTAAACAGGAGGTTTCGTTTCTAAAGCAGCCTGAAAAAGAATTACAGTATGGTCTTAATTAGCAGCATGAAAAAGAGTTGAAATATCGCTTTAAGTGGACATTTAAGCCTTTAATTTTAAAATCCTATATCAGAATAGTGTGATATTACCCAGTGACAGTAGGGTATGTGTATACTATCAACATGAGGTGAAATGAGTCTGGCTAAACAGGAGGTTTCGTTTTTAGAGCAACATGAAAAAGAGTTACAATATGGCTTTAATTAGCAGCCTGAAAAAGAGTTACAGTATGGCCATAATTAGCAGCATGAAACACAGTTAAAATATAGCTTTAAGTGGACATTTAAGCATTTCATTTTAAAGTCCTATATCAGAATAGTCTGATAATACCCAGTGACAGACTGGGATGTGTACACAATCACCCTGAAGTGAAATGAGTCTGGCTAAACAGGAGGTTTCGTGTTTAGAACGGCCTGAAAAAGAGTTACCGTATGGCCTTAATTAGCATCCTGAAAAAGTGTTGAAATATAGCTTTAAGTGGACATTTAAGCCTTTCATTTTAAAATCCTATATCAGAATAGTCTGATATTACCCAGTGACAGTCTGGGATGTGTATACTATCACCCTGATGTGAAATGAGTCTGGCTAAACAGGAGGTTTCGTTTTTAGAGCAGCCTGAAAAAGGATTACAGTAAAGCTTTAATTAACAGCCTGAAACATAGTTGAAATATAGCTTTAGTGGACATTTAAGCCTTTAATTTTAAAATACTGTATCAGAATAGTCTGATTTTACCCAGTGACAGTCTGGGATGTGTATACTATCACCCTGAGGTGAAATGAGTCTGGCTAACCATGAGGTTTCGTTTCTAGAGCAGCCTGAAAAAGAGTTACATTATGGCCTTAATTAGCAGCATGAAAAAGAGTTGAAATATCGCTTTAAGTGGACATTTAAGCATTTAATTTTAAAATCCTATATCAGAATAGTCTGATTTTACCCAGTGACAGTCTGGGATGTGTATACTATCACCCTGAGGTGAAATGAGTCTGGCTAAAAGGGAGGTTTCGTTTTTAGAGCAGCCTGAAAAAGAGTTAAAGTATGGCCTTAATTAGCAGCATGAAACAGAGTTGAAATATAGCTTTAAGTTGACATTTAAGACTTTAATTTTAAAATCCTACATCAGAATAGTCTGATAATACCCAGTGACAGTCTGGGATGTGTGTACTATCGCCCTGAGATGAAATGAGTCTGGCTAACCATGAGGTTTCGTTTCTAGAGCAGCCTGAAAAAGAGTTACATTATGGCCATAATTAGCAGCATGAAAAAGAGTTGAAATATCGCTTTAAGTGGACATTTAAGCCTTTAATTTTAAAATCCAGTATAAGAATAGTCTGATTTTACCCAGTGACAGTCTGGGATGTGTATACTATCACCCTGAGGTGAAATGAGTCTGGCTAACCATGAGGTTTCGTTTCTAGAGCAGCCTGAAAAAGAGTTACAGTATGGCCTTAATTAGCAGCATGAAAAAGAGTTGAAATATCGCTTTAAGTGGACATTTAAGCATTTAATTTTAAAATCCTATATCAGAATAGTCTGATTTTACCCAGTGACAGTCTGGGATGTGTATACTATCACCCTGAGGTGAAATGAGTCTGGCTAAAAGGGAGGTTTCGTTTTTAGAGCAGCCTGAAAAAGAGTTAAAGTATGGCCTTAATTAGCAGCATGAAACAGAGTTGAAATATAGCTTTAAGTGGACATTTAAGACTTTAATTTTAAAATCCTACATCAGAATAGTCTGATAATACCCAGTGACAGTCTGGGATGTGTATACTATCACCCTGAGGTGAAATGAGTCTGGCTAACCATGAGGTTTCGTTTTTAGAGCAACATGAAAAAGAGTTACAATATGGCTTTAATTAGCAGCCTGAAAAAGAGTTACAGTATGGATTTAATTAGCAGCCTGAAACAGTTGAAATACAGCTTTGAGAGGGCATTTAAGCCTTTAATTTTAAAATCATACATCAGAATAGTCTGATAATACCCAGTGACAGACTGGGATGTGTACACAATCACCCTGAAGTGAAATGAGTCTGGCTAAACAGGAGGTTTCGTGTTTAGAACGGCCTGAAAAAGAGTTACCGTATGGCCTTAATTAGCATCCTGAAAAAGTGTTGAAATATAGCTTTAAGTGGACATTTAAGCCTTTCATTTTAACATCCTATATCAGAATAGTCTGATATTACCCAGTGACAGTCTGGGATGTGTATACTATCACCCTGAGGTGAAATGAGTCTGGCTAACCATGAGGTTTCGTTTTTAGAGCAACATGAAAAAGAGTTACAATATGGCTTTAATTAGCAGCCTGAAAAAGAGTTACAGTATGGATTTAATTAGCAGCCTGAAACAGTTGAAATACAGCTTTGAGAGGGCATTTAAGCCTTTAATTTTAAAATCCTACATCAGAATAGTCTGATAATACCCAGTGACAGACTGGGATGTGTACACAATCACCCTGAAGTGAAATGAGTCTGGCTAAACAGTAGGTTTCGTGTTTAGAACGGCCTGAAAAAGAGTTACCGTATGGCCTTAATTAGCATCCTGAAAAAGTGTTGAAATATAGCTTTAAGTGGACATTTAAGCCTTTCATTTTAACATCCTATATCAGAATAGTCTGATATTACGCAGTGACAGTCTGGGATGTGTATACTATCACCCTGAGGTGAAATGAGTCTGGCTAACCATGAGGTTTCGTTTCTAGAGCAGCCTGAAAAAGAGTTACAGTATGGCCATAATTAGCAGAATGAAACACAGTTGAAATATAGCTTTGAGTGGACATTTAAGCATTTCATTTTAAAGTCCTGTATCAGAATAGTCTGATTTTACCCAGTGACAGTCTGGGATGTGTATACTATCAACCTGATGTGAAATGAGTCTGGCTAAACAGGAGGTTTCGTTTTTAGAGCAGTCTGAAAAAGGATTACAGTAAAGCTTTAATTAACAGCCTGAAACATAGTTGAAATATAGCTTTAGTGGACATTTAAGCCTTTAATTTTAAAATACTGTATCAGAATAGTCTGATTTTACCCAGTGACAGTCTGGGATGTGTATACTATCACCCTGAGGTGAAATGAGTCTGGCTAACCATGAGGTTTCGTTTCTAGAGCAGCCTGAAAAAGAGTTACAGTATGGCCTTAATTAGCAGCATGAAAAAGAGTTGAAATATCGATTTAAGTGGACATTTAAGCATTTCATTTTAAAATCCTATATCAGAATAGTCTGATTTTACCCAGTGACAGTCTGGGATGTGTATACTATCACCCTGAGGTGAAATGAGTCTGGCTAAAAGGGAGGTTTCGTTTTTAGAGCAGCCTGAAAAAGAGTTAAAGTATGGCCTTAATTAGCAGCATGAAACAGAGTTGAAATATCGCTTTAAGTGGTCATTTAAGACTTTAATTTTAAAATCCTACATCAGAATAGTCTGATAATACCCAGTGACAGTCTGGGATGTGTGTACTATCGCCCTGAGATGAAATGAGTCTGGCTAACCATGAGGTTTCGTTTCTAGAGCAGCCTGAAAAAGAGTTACAGTATGGCCATAATTAGCAGCATGAAAAAGAGTTGAAATATCGCTTTAAGTGGACATTTAAGCATTTAATTTTAAAATCCTATATCAGAATAGTCTGATTTTACCCAGTGGCAGTCTGGGATGTGTATACTATCAACATGAGGTGAAATGAGTCTGGCTAAACAGGAGGTTTCGTTTTTAGAGCAACATGAAAAAGAGTTACAATATGGCTTTAATTAGCAGCCTGAAAAAGAGTTACAGTATGGATTTAATTAGCAGCCTGAAACAGTTGAAATATAGCTTTGAGAGGACATTTAAGCCTTTAATTTTAAAATCGTACATCAGAATAGTCTGATAATACCCAGTGACAGACTGGGATGTGTACACAATCACCCTGAAGTGAAATGAGTCTGGCTAAACAGGAGGTTTCGTGTTTAGAACGGCCTGAAAAAGAGTTACCGTATGGCCTTAATTAGCATCCTGAAAAAGTGTTGAAATATAGCTTTAAGTGGACATTTAAGCCTTTCATTTTAAAATCCTATATCAGAATAGTCTGATATTACCCAGTGACAGTCTGGGATGTGTATACTATCACCCTGAGGTGAAATGAGTCTGGCTAACCATGAGGTTTCGTTTCTAGAGCAGCATGAAAAAGAGTTACAGTATGGCCATAATTAGCAGCATGAAACACAGTTGAAATATAGCTTTGAGTGGACATTTAAGCATTTCATTTTAAAGTCCTGTATCAGAATAGTCTGATTTTACCCAGTGACAGTCTGGGATGTGTATACTATCACCCTGATGTGAAATGAGTCTGGCTAAACAGGAGGTTTCGTTTTTAGAGCAGCCTGAAAAAGGATTACAGTAAAGCTTTAATTAACAGCCTGAAACATAGTTGAAATATAGCTTTAGTGGACATTTAAGCCTTTCATTTAAAAATACTGTATCAGAATAGTCTGATTTTACCCAGTGACAGTCTGGGATGTGTATACTATCACCCTGAGGTGAAATGAGTCTGGCTAACCATGAGGTTTAATTTCTAGAGCAGCCTGAAAAAGAGTTACAGTATGGCCTTAATTAGCAGCATGAAAAAGAGTTGAGATATCGCTTTAAGTGGACATTTAAGCATTTAATTTTAAAATCCTATATCAGAATAGTCTGATTTTACCCAGTGGCAGGCTGGGATGTGTATACTATCAACATGAGGTGAAATGAGTCTGGCTAAACAGGAGGTTTCGTTTCTAAAGCAGCCTGAAAAAGAGTTACAGTATGGCCTTAATTAGCACCATGAAACAGAGTTGAAATATAGCTTTAAGTGGACATTTAAGCCTTTCATTTTAAAATCCTATATCAGAATAGTCTGATATTATCCAGTGACAGTCTGGGATGTGTATACTATCACCCTGAGGTGAAATGAGTCTGGCTAACCATGAGGTTTCGTTTCTAGAGCAGCCTGAAAAAGAGTTACAGTATGGCCATAATTAGCAGCATGAAACACAGTTGAAATATAGCTTTAAGTGGACATTTAAGCATTTCATTTTAAAGTCCTGTATCAGAATAGTATGATTTTACCCAGTCACAGTCTGGGATGTGTATACTATCAACCTGAGGTGAAACGACTCTGGCTAACCATGAGGTTTCGTTTCTAGAGCAGCCTGAAAAAAGAGTTACAGTATGGTCATAATTAGCAGCATGAAACACCGTTGAAATATAGCTTTAAGTGGACATTTAAGCCTTTAATTTTAAAATCCTATATCAGAATAGTCTGATTTTACCCAGTGACAGTCTGGGATGTGTATACTATCACCCTGATGTGAAATGAGTCTGGCTAAACAGGAGGTTTCGTTTTTAGAGCAGCCTGAAAAAGGATTACAGTAAAGCTTTAATTAACAGCCTGAAACATAGTTGAAATATAGCTTTAGTGGACATTTAAGCCTTTAATTTTAAAGTCTTATATCAGAATAGTCTGATATTACCCAGTGACAGTCTGGGATGTGTATACTATCAACCTGACGTGAAATCACTCTGGCTAACCATGAGGTTTCGTTTCTAGAGCAGCCTGAAAAAGAATTACAGTAAAGCTTTAATTAGCATCCTGAAAAAGAGTTGAAATATAGCTCTAAGTGGACATTTAAGCCTTTCTTTTTAAAATCCTATATCAGAACAGTCTGATATTACCCAGTGGCACTCTGGAATGTGTATACTATCACCATGAGGTGAAATGAGTCTGGCTAAATAGGAGATTTCGTTTTTAGAGCAGCATGAAAAAGAGCTACAATATGGCTTTAATTAGCAGCCTGAAAAGGAGTTACAGTATGGCTTTAATTAGCAGCCTGAAACAGAGTTGAAATTTAGCTTCAAGTGGACATTTAAGCCTTTAATTTTAAAGTCCTACATCAGAATAGTTTGATAATACCCAATGACAGTCTGGGATGTGTATACTATCAACCTGAGGTGAAATGAGTTTGTCTAAACGGGAGGTTTCGTTTCTGAAGCAGCCTGAAAAAGAGATACAGTATGGCTTTAATTAGCAGTATGAAACAGAGTTGAAATATAGCTTTAAGTGGACATTTAAGTCTTTCATTTTACAATCCTATATCAAAACAGTCTGATATTACCCAGTGGCACTCTGCAATGTGTATACTATCACCCTGTGTTGAAATAAGTCTGGCTAAACAGGAGATTTCGTTTTTAGAGCAGCATGAAAAAGAGTTAGAGTGTGGCTTTAATTAGCAACCTGAAAAAGAGTTGAAATATAGCTTTAAGAAGACATTTAAGCCTTTCATTTTAAAATCCTATATCAGAACAGTCTGATATTACCCAGTGGCACTCTGCAATGTGTATACTATCACCCTGTGGTGAAATAAGTCTGGCTAAACAGGAGATTTTGTTTTTAGAGCAGCATGAAAAAGAGTTACAGTGTGGCTTTAATTAGCAGCCTGAAACAGAGTTGAAATATAGCTTTAAGAAGACATTTAAGCCTTTAATTTTAAAATCCTATATCAGAATAGTCTGATATTACCAAGTGACAGTCTGGGATGTGTATACTATCACCCTGAGGTGAAATGAGTCTGGCTAAACAGGAGGTTTCGTTTCTAAAGCAGCTTGAAAAAGAGTTACAGTATGGCTTTAATTAGCAGCCTGAAACAGAGCTGAAACATAGCTTTAAGTGGACATTTAAGCCTTTAATTTTAAAATCCTATATCAGAATAGTCTGATATTACCCAGTGACAGTCTGGGATGTGTTTACTATCAACCTGAGGTGAAATGATTCTGCCTAAACAGGAGGTTTCGTTTCTGAAGCAGTCTGAAAAAGAGTTACAGTATGGCTTTAATTAGCAGCCTGAAACAGAGCTGAAACATAGCTTTAAGTGGACATTTAAGCCTTTAATTTTAAAGTCCTACATCAGAATAGTCTGATCATACCCAGTGACAGTCTGGGATGTGTACACTATCACCCTGAGGTGAAATGAGTCTGGCTAAACAGGAGGTTTCTTTTTTAGAGCAGCCTGAAAAAGAATTACAGTAAAGCTTTAATTAGCATCCTGAAACAGAGTTGAAATATAGCTTTAAGAGGACATTTAAGCCTTTCCTTTTAAAATCCTATATCAGAATAGTCTGATATTACCCAGTGGCAGTCTGGGATGTGTATACTATCAACCTGAGGTGAAATGAGTCTAGCTAAACAGGAGGTTTCGTTTTTAGAGCAGCCTGAATAAGAATTACAGTAAAGCTTTAATTAGCAGCCTGAAACAGAGTTGAAATATAACTTTAAGTGGACATTTAAGCCTTTCTTTTTAAAATCCTATATCAGAACAGTCTGATATTACCCAGTGGCACTCTGGAATGTGTATACTATCACCCTGAGGTGAAATGAGTCTGGCTAAACAGGAGATTTCGTTTTTAGAGCAGCATGAAAAAGAGCTACAATATGGCTTTAATTAGCAGCCTGAAAATGAGTTACAGTATGGCTTTAATTAGCAGCCTGAAACAGAGTTGAAATATAGCTTTAAGTGGACATTTAAGCCTTTAATTTTAAAATCCTATATCAGAATAGTCTGATATTACCCAGTGACAGTCTGGGATGTGTATACTATCACCCTGAGGAGAAATGAGTCTGGCTAAATTGGAGTTTTTGTTTTTAGAGCAGCCTGAAAAAGAGTTACAGTATGGCCTTAATTATTAGCATGAAACAGAGTTGAAATATAGCTTTAAGTGGACATTTATGCCTTTAATTTTAAAGTCCTACATCAGAATAGTCTGATCATACCCAGTGACAGTCTGGGATGTGTACACTATCACTCTGAGGTGAAATGAGTCTGGCTAAACAGGAGGTTTCGTTTTTAGAGCAGCCTGAATAAGAATTACAGTAAAGCTTTAATTATAATCCTGAAACAGAGTTGAAATATAGCTTTAAGTGGACATTTAAGCCTTTCTTTTTAAAATCCTATATCAGAACAGTCTGATATTACCCAGTGGCACTCTGGAATGTGTATACTATCACCCTGAGGTGAAATGAGTCTGGCTAAACGGGAGATTTCGTTTTTAGAGCAGCATGAAAAAGACCTACAATATGGCTTTAATTAGCAGCCTGAAACAGAGTTGAAATATAGCTTTAAGAAAACATTTAAGCCTTTAAATTTAAAATCCTATATCAGAACAGTCTGGTATTACCCAGTTACAGTCTGGGATGTGGACAATATCAACCTGAGGTAAAATTAGTCTGGCTAAACAGGAGGTTTTGTTTTTAGAGCAGCATGAAAAAGAGTTACAGTATGGCTTTAATTAGCAGCCTGAAACAGAGTTGAAATATAGCTTTAAGTGGACATTTAAGCCTTTAATTTTAAAATCCTATATCAGAATAGTCTGATATTACCCAGTGACAGTCTGGGATGTGTATACTATCACCCTGAGGAGAAATGAGTCTGGCTACATGGGAGTTTTCGTTTTTAGAGCAGCCTGAAAAAGAGTTACAGTATGGCTTTTATTAGCAGTCTGAAACAGATTTGAAATATAGCTTTAAGTGGACATTTAAGCCTTTCATTTTAAAAACCTACATCAGAATAGTCTGATATTACCCAGTTGCAGTCTAGGATCTGTATACTATTACCCTGAGGTGAAATGAGTCTGGCTAAACATTAGGATTTGTTTTTAGAGCAGCATGAAAAAGAGTTACAGTATGGCTTTAATTAGCAGTCTGAAACAGATTTGAAATATAGCTTTAAGTGGACATTTAAGCCTTTCATTTTAAAAACCTACATCAGAATAGTCTGATAATACCCAGTGACAGTCTGGGATGTGTACACTATCACCCTGAGGTGAAATGAGTCTGGCTAAACAGGAGGTTTCGTTTTTAGAGCAGCCTGAAAAAGAGTTACATTATGGCCTTAATTAGCAGCATGACACAGAGTTGAAATATAGCTTTAAGAAGACATTTAAGCCTTTAATTTTAAAATCCTATATCAGAATAGTCTGATATTACCAAGTGACAGTCTGGGATGTGTATACTATCACCCTGAGGTGAAATGAGTCTGGCTAAACAGGAGGTTTCGTTTCTAAAGCAGCTTGAAAAAGAGTTACAGTATGGCTTTAATTAGCAGCCTGAAACAGAGCTGAAACATAGCTTTAAGTGGACATTTAAGCCTTTAATTTTAAAATCCTATATCAGAATAGTCTGATATTACCCAGTGACAGTCTGGGATGTGTTTACTATCAACCTGAGGTGAAATGATTCTGCCTAAACAGGAGGTTTCGTTTCTGAAGCAGTCTGAAAAAGAGTTACAGTATGGCTTTAATTAGCAGCCTGAAACAGAGCTGAAACATAGCTTTAAGTGGACATTTAAGCCTTTAATTTTAAAGTCCTACATCAGAATAGTCTGATCATACCCAGTGACAGTCTGGGATGTGTACACTATCACCCTGAGGTGAAATGAGTCTGGCTAAACAGGAGGTTTCTTTTTTAGAGCAGCCTGAAAAATAATTACAGTAAAGCTTTAATTAGCATCCTGAAACAGAGTTGAAATATAGCTTTAAGAGGACATTTAAGCCTTTCATTTTAAAATCCTATATCAGAATAGTCTGATATTACCCAGTGGCAGTCTGGGATGTGTATACTATCAACCTGAGGTGAAATGAGTCTAGCTAAACAGGAGGTTTCGTTTTTAGAGCAGCCTGAATAAGAATTACAGTAAAGCTTTAATTAGCAGCCTGAAAAAGAGTTGAAATATAACTTTAAGTGGACATTTAAGCCTTTCTTTTTAAAATCCTATATCAGAACAGTCTGATATTACCCAGTTGCACTCTGGAATGTGTATACTATCACCCTGGGGTGAAATGAGTCTGGCTAAACAGGAGATTTCGTTTTTAGAGCAGCATGAAAAAGAGCTACAATATGGCTTTAATTAGCAGCCTGAAAATGAGTTACAGTATGGCTTTAATTAGCAGCCTGAAACAGAGTTGAAATATAGCTTTAAGTGGACATTTAAGCCTTTAATTTTAAAATCCTATATCAGAATAGTCTGATATTACCCAGTGACAGTCTGGGATGTGTATACTATCACCCTGAGGAGAAATGAGTCTGGCTAAATTGGAGTTTTTGTTTTTAGAGCAGCCTGAAAAAGAGTTACAGTATGGCCTTAATTATTAGCATGAAACAGAGTTGAAATATAGCTTTAAGTGGACATTTATGCCTTTAATTTTAAAGTCCTACATCAGAATAGTCTGATCATACCCAGTGACAGTCTGGGATGTGTACACTATCACTCTGAGGTGAAATGAGTCTGGCTAAACAGGAGGTTTCGTTTTTAGAGCAGCCTGAAAAAGAATTACAGTAAAGCTTTAATTAGCATCCTGAAACAGAGTTGAAATATAGCTTTAAGAGGACATTTAAGCCTTTACTTTTAAAATCCTATATCAGAATAGTCTGATATTACCCAATGGCAGTCTGGGATGTGTATACTATCAACCTGATGTGAAATGAGTCTAGCTAAACAGGAGGTTTCGTTTTTAGAGCAGCCTGAATAAGAATTACAGTAAAGCTTTAATTATAATCCTGAAACAGAGTTGAAATATAGCTTTAAGTGGACATTTAAGCCTTTCTTTTTAAAATCCTATATCAGAACAGTCTGATATTACCCAGTGGCACTCTGGAATGTGTATACTATCACCCTGAGGTGAAATGAGTCTGGCTAAACGGGAGATTTCGTTTTTAGAGCAGCATGAAAAAGACCTACAATATGGCTTTAATTAGCAGCCTGAAACAGAGTTGAAATATAGCTTTAAGAAAACATTTAAGCCTTTAAATTTAAAATCCTATATCAGAACAGTCTGGTATTACCCAGTTACAGTCTGGGATGTGGACAATATCAACCTGAGGTAAAATTAGTCTGGCTAAACAGGAGGTTTTGTTTTTAGAGCAGCATGAAAAAGAGTTACAGTATGGCTTTAATTAGCAGCCTGAAACAGAGTTGAAATATAGCTTTAAGTGGACATTTAAGCCTTTAATTTTAAAATCCTATATCAGAATAGTCTGATATTACCCAGTGACAGTCTGGGATGTGTATACTATCACCCTGAGGAGAAATGAGTCTGGCTACATGGGAGTTTTCGTTTTTAGAGCAGCCTGAAAAAGAGTTACAGTATGGCTTTTATTAGCAGTCTGAAACAGATTTGAAATATAGCTTTAAGTGGACATTTAAGCCTTTCATTTTAAAAACCTACATCAGAATAGTCTGATATTACCCAGTTGCAGTCTAGGATCTGTATACTATTACCCTGAGGTGAAATGAGTCTGGCTAAACATTAGGATTTGTTTTTAGAGCAGCATGAAAAAGAGTTACAGTATGGCTTTAATTAGCAGTCTGAAACAGATTTGAAATATAGCTTTAAGTGGACATTTAAGCCTTTCATTTTAAAAACCTACATCAGAATAGTCTGATAATACCCAGTGACAGTCTGGGATGTGTACACTATCACCCTGAGGTGAAATGAGTCTGGCTAAACAGGAGGTTTCGTTTTTAGAGCAGCCTGAAAAAGAGTTACATTATGGCCTTAATTAGCAGCATGACACAGAGTTGAAATATAGCTTTAAGAAGACATTTAAGCCTTTAATTTTAAAATCCTATATCAGAATAGTCTGATATTACCAAGTGACAGTCTGGGATGTGTATACTATCACCCTGAGGTGAAATGAGTCTGGCTAAACAGGAGGTTTCGTTTCTAAAGCAGCTTGAAAAAGAGTTACAGTATGGCTTTAATTAGCAGCCTGAAACAGAGCTGAAACATAGCTTTAAGTGGACATTTAAGCCTTTAATTTTAAAATCCTATATCAGAATAGTCTGATATTACCCAGTGACAGTCTGGGATGTGTTTACTATCAACCTGAGGTGAAATGATTCTGCCTAAACAGGAGGTTTCGTTTCTGAAGCAGTCTGAAAAAGAGTTACAGTATGGCTTTAATTAGCAGCCTGAAACAGAGCTGAAACATAGCTTTAAGTGGACATTTAAGCCTTTAATTTTAAAGTCCTACATCAGAATAGTCTGATCATACCCAGTGACAGTCTGGGATGTGTACACTATCACCCTGAGGTGAAATGAGTCTGGCTAAACAGGAGGTTTCTTTTTTAGAGCAGCCTGAAAAAGAATTACAGTAAAGCTTTAATTAGCATCCTGAAACAGAGTTGAAATATAGCTTTAAGAGGACATTTAAGCCTTTCATTTTAAAATCCTATATCAGAATAGTCTGATATTACCCAGTGGCAGTCTGGGATGTGTATACTATCAACCTGAGGTGAAATGAGTCTAGCTAAACAGGAGGTTTCGTTTTTAGAGCAGCCTGAATAAGAATTACAGTAAAGCTTTAATTAGCAGCCTGAAAAAGAGTTGAAATATAACTTTAAGTGGACATTTAAGCCTTTCTTTTTAAAATCCTATATCAGAACAGTCTGATATTACCCAGTGGCACTCTGGAATGTGTATACTATCACCCTGGGGTGAAATGAGTCTGGCTAAACAGGAGATTTCGTTTTTAGAGCAGCATGAAAAAGAGCTACAATATGGCTTTAATTAGCAGCCTGAAAATGAGTTACAGTATGGCTTTAATTAGCAGCCTGAAACAGAGTTGAAATATAGCTTTAAGTGGACATTTAAGCCTTTAATTTTAAAATCCTATATCAGAATAGTCTGATATTACCCAGTGACAGTCTGGGATGTGTATACTATCACCCTGAGGAGAAATGAGTCTGGCTAAATTGGAGTTTTTGTTTTTAGAGCAGCCTGAAAAAGAGTTACAGTATGGCCTTAATTATTAGCATGAAACAGAGTTGAAATATAGCTTTAAGTGGACATTTATGCTTTTAATTTTAAAGTCCTACATCAGAATAGTCTGATCATACCCAGTGACAGTCTGGGATGTGTACACTATCACTCTGAGGTGAAATGAGTCTGGCTAAACAGGAGGTTTCGTTTTTAGAGCAGCCTGAAAAAGAATTACAGTAAAGCTTTAATTAGCATCCTGAAACAGAGTTGAAATATAGCTTTAAGAGGACATTTAAGCCTTTACTTTTAAAATCCTATATCAGAATAGTCTGATATTACCCAATGGCAGTCTGGGATGTGTATACTATCAACCTGATGTGAAATGAGTCTAGCTAAACAGGAGGTTTCGTTTTTAGAGCAGCCTGAATAAGAATTACAGTAAAGCTTTAATTATAATCCTGAAACAGAGTTGAAATATAGCTTTAAGTGGACATTTAAGCCTTTCTTTTTAAAATCCTATATCAGAACAGTCTGATATTACCCAGTGGCACTCTGGAATGTGTATACTATCACCCTGAGGTGAAATGAGTCTGGCTAAACGGGAGATTTCGTTTTTAGAGCAGCATGAAAAAGACCTACAATATGGCTTTAATTAGCAGCCTGAAACAGAGTTGAAATATAGCTTTAAGAAAACATTTAAGCCTTTAAATTTAAAATCCTATATCAGAACAGTCTGGTATTACCCAGTTACAGTCTGGGATGTGGACAATATCAACCTGAGGTAAAATTAGTCTGGCTAAACAGGAGGTTTTGTTTTTAGAGCAGCATGAAAAAGAGTTACAGTATGGCTTTAATTAGCAGCCTGAAACAGAGTTGAAATATAGCTTTAAGTGGACATTTAAGCCTTTAATTTTAAAATCCTATATCAGAATAGTCTGATATTACCCAGTGACAGTCTGGGATGTGTATACTATCACCCTGAGGAGAAATGAGTCTGGCTACATGGGAGTTTTCGTTTTTAGAGCAGCCTGAAAAAGAGTTACAGTATGGCTTTTATTAGCAGTCTGAAACAGATTTGAAATATAGCTTTAAGTGGACATTTAAGCCTTTCATTTTAAAAACCTACATCAGAATAGTCTGATATTACCCAGTTGCAGTCTAGGATCTGTATACTATTACCCTGAGGTGAAATGAGTCTGGCTAAACATTAGGATTTGTTTTTAGAGCAGCATGAAAAAGAGTTACAGTATGGCTTTAATTAGCAGTCTGAAACAGATTTGAAATATAGCTTTAAGTGGACATTTAAGCATTTCATTTTAAAAACCTACATCAGAATAGTCTGATAATACCCAGTGACAGTCTGGGATGTGTACACTATCACCCTGAGGTGAAATGAGTCTGGCTAAACAGGAGGTTTCGTTTTTAGAGCAGCCTGAAAAAGAGTTACATTATGGCCTTAATTAGCAGCATGACACAGAGTTGAAATATAGCTTTAAGTGGACATTTAAGCCTTTAATTTTAAAGACCTACATCAGAATAGTTTGATAATACCCAATGACAGTCTGGGATGTGTATACTGTCAACCTGAGGTGAAATGAGTTTGGCTAAACGGGAGGTTTCGTTTCTGAAGCAGCCTGAAAAAGAGTTACAGTATGGCTTTAATTAGCAGTATGAAACAGAGTTGAAATATAGCTTTAAGTGGACATTTAAGTCTATCATTTTAAAATCCTACATCAGAATAGTCTGAAAATACCCAGTGACAGTCTGGGATGTGTACACTATCACCCTGAGGTGAAATGAGTCTGGTTAAACAGGAGATTTCGTTTTTAGAGCAGCATGAAAAAGAGTTACAGTTTGGCTTTAATTAGCAGCCTGAAACAGAGTTGAAATATAGCTTTAAGAAGACATTTAAGCCTTTCATTTTAAAATCCTATATCAAAACAGTCTGATATTACCGATTGGCACTCTGCAATGTGTATACTATTACCCTGAGGTGAAATGAGTCTGGCTAAACAGGAGATTTCGTTTTTAGAGCAGCATGCAAAAGAGTTACAGTGTGGCTTTAATTAGCAGCCTGAAACATAGTTGAAATATAGCTTTAAGAAGACATTTAAGCCTTTAATTTTAAAGTCCTGCATCAGAATAGTCTGATAATACCAAGTGACAGTCTGGGATGTGTATACTATCAACCTGAGGTGAAATGATTCTGGCTAAACAGGAGGTTTCGTTTCTGAAGCAGCCTGAAAAAGAGTTACAGTATGGCTTTAATTAGCAATATGAAACAGAGTTGAAATATAGCTTTAAGTGGACATGTAAGCCTTTAATTTTAAAATCCTATATCAGAATAGTCTGATATTAACCAGTGACAGTCTGGGATGTGTATACTATCACCCTGAGGAGAAATGAGTCTGGATAAATGGGAGTTTTCGTTTTTAGAGCAGCCTGAAAAAGAGTTACAGTATGGCCTTAATTATTAGCATGAAACAGAGTTAAAATATAGCTTTAAGTGGACATTTAAGCCTTTAATTTTAAAGTCCTACATCAGAATAGTTTGATAATACCCAATGACAGTCTGGGATGTGTATACTATCAACCTGAGGTGAAATGAGTTTGGCTAAATGGGAGGTTTCGTTTCTGAAGCAGCCTGAAAAAGAGTTACAGTATGGCTTTAATTAGGAGTATGAAACAGAGTTGAAATATAGCTTTAAGTGGACATTTAAGTCTTTCATTTTAAAATCCTACATCAGAATAGTCTGATAATACCCAGTGACAGTCTGGGATGTGTATATTATCAACCTGAGGTGAAATGAGTCTGGCTAAACAGGAGGTTTCGTTTCTGAAGCAGCCTGAAAAAGAGTTACAGTATGGCTTTAATTAGCAGCCTGAAACAGAGTTGAAATATAGCTTTAGGTGGACATTTAAGCCTTTCATTTTAAAATCCTATATCAGAATAGTCTAATATTACCCAGTGGCAGTCTAGGATCTGTATACTATTACACTGAGGTGAAATGAGTCTGGCTAAACAGGAGGATTTGTTTTTAGAGCAGCATGAAAAAGAGTTACAGTATGGCTTTAATTAGCAGTCTGAAACAGAGTTGAAATATAGCTTTAAGTGGACATTTAAGCCTTTCATTTTAAAAACCTACATCAGAATAGTCTGATAATACCCAGTGACAGTCTGGGATGTTTACACTATCACCCTGAGGTGAAATTTGTCTGGCTAAACGGGAGGTTTCGTTTTTAGAGCAGCCTGAAAAAGAGTTACAATATGGCCTTAATTAGCAGCATGGAACAGAGTTGAAATATAGCTTTAAGTGGAAATTTAAGCATTTAATTTTAAAGTCCTATATCGGAATAGTCTGATATTACCCAGTGACAGTCTGGGATGTGAATACTATCAACCTGAGGTGAAATGAGTGTGGCTAAACAGCAGGTTTCGTTTTTAGAGCTTCCTGAAAAAGAATTACAGTAAAGCTTTAATTAGCATCCTGAAACAGAGTTGAAATATAGCTTTAAGTGTACATTTAAGCATTTAATTTTAAAATCCTGCATCAGAATAGTCTGATAATACCCAGTGGCAGTCTGGAATGTGTATACTATCACCCTGAGTTGACATGAGTCTGGCTAAACAGGAGGTTTCGTTTTTAAAGCAGGATGAAAAAGAGTTACAATATGGCTTTAATTAGCAACCTGAAAAAGAGTTGAAATATAGCTTTAAGTGGACATTTAAGCCTTTCTTTTTAAAATCCTATATCAGAACAGTCTGATATAACCCAGTGGCACTCTGCAATGTGTATACTATCACCCTGAGGTGAAATAAGTCTGGCTAAACAGGATATTTCGTTTTTAGAGCAGCATGAAAAAGAGTTACAGTGTGGCTTTAATTAGCAGCCTGAAACAGAGTTGAAATATAGCTTTAAGAATACATTTAAGCCTTTCATTTTAAAATCCTATATCAGAACAGTCTGATATTACCCAGTGGCACTCTGCAATGTGTATACTATCACCCTGAGGTGAAATAAGTCTGGCTAAAAAGGAGATTTCGTTTTTAGAGAAGCATGAAAAAGAGTTACAGTGTGGCTTTAATTAGCAGCTTGAAACAGAGTTGAAATATAGCTTTAAGAAGACATTTAAGCCTTTAATTTTAAAATCCTATATCAGAATAGTCTGATATTACCCAGTGACAGTCTGGAATGTGTATGTTATCACCCTGAGGAGAAATGAGTCTGGCTAAATGGGAGGTTTCGTTTCTAAAGCAGCTTGAAAAAGAGTTACAGTATGGCTTTAATTAGCAGCCTGAAACAGAGCTGAAACATAGCTTTAAGTGGACATTTAAGCCTTTAATTTTAAAATCCTATATCAGAACAGTCTGATATTACCCAGTGACAGTTTGGGATGTGTATACTATCAACCTGAGGTGAAATGATTCTGCCTAAACGGGAGGTTTCGTTTCTGAAGCAGTCTGAAAAAGTGTTACAGTATGGCTTTAATTAGCAGCCTGAAAAAGAGTTGAAATATAGCTTTAAGAAGACATTTAAGCCTTTAATTTTAAAGTCCTGCATCAGAATAGTCTGATAATACCCAGTTACAGTCTGGGATGTGGACACTATCACCCTGAGGTAAAATTAGTCTGGCTAAACAGGAGGTTTCGTTTTCAGAGCAGCATGAAAAAGAGCTACAATATGGCTTTAATTAGCAGCCTGAAAAGGAGTTACAGTATGGCTTTAATTAGCAGCCTGAAACAGAGTTGAAATATAGCTTTAAGTGGACATTTAAGTCTTTCATTTTAAAATCCTACATCAGAATAGTCTGATAATACCCAGTGACAGTCTGGGATGTGTACACTATCACCCTGAGGTGAAATGAGTCTGGCTAAACAGGAGATTTCGTTTTTAGAGCAGCATGAAAAAGAGTTACAGTGTGGCTTTAATTAGCAGCCTGAAACAGAGTTGAAATATAGCTTTAAGAAGACATTTAAGCCTTTAATTTTAGAATCCTATATCAGAACAGTCTGATATTACCCAGTGGCACTCTGCAATGTGTATACTATTACCCTGAGGTGAAATGAGTCTGGCTAAACAGGAGATTTCGTTTTTAGAGCAGCATGCAAAAGAGTTACAGTGTGGCTTTAATTAGCAGCCTGAAACAGAGTTGAAATATAGCTTTAAGAAGACATTTAAGCCTTTAATTTTAAAACCTGCATCAGAATAGTCTGATATTACCCAGTGACAGTCTGGGATGTGTATACTATCAACCTGAGGTGAAATGATTCTGGCTAAACAGGAGGTTTCGTTTCTGAAGCAGCCTGAAAAAGAGTTACAGTATGGCCTTAATTATTAGCATGAAACAGAGTTAAAATATAGCTTTAAGTGGACATTTAAGCCTTTAATTTTAAAGTCCTACATCAGAATAGTTTGATAATACCCAATGACAGTCTGGGATGTGTATAGTATCAACCTGAGGTGAAATGAGTTTGGCTAAATGGGAGGTTTCGTTTCTGAAGCAGCCTGAAAAAGAGTTACAGTATGGCTTTAATTAGGAGTATGAAACAGAGTTGAAATATAGCTTTAAGTGGACATTTAAGTCTTTCATTTTAAAATCCTACATCAGAATAGTCTGATAATACCCAGTGACAGTCTGGGATGTGTATATTATCAACCTGAGGTGAAATGAGTCTGGCTAAACAGGAGGTTTCGTTTCTGAAGCAGCCTGAAAAAGAGTTACAGTATGGCTTTAATTAGCAGCCTGAAACAGAGTTGAAATATAGCTTTAGGTGGACATTTAAACCTTTCATTTTAAAATCCTATATCAGAATAGTCTAATATTACCCAGTGGCAGTCTAGGATCTGTATACTATTACCCTGAGGTGAAATGAGTCTGGCTAAACAGGAGGATTTGTTTTTAGAGCAGCATGAAAAAGAGTTACAGTAAAGCTTTAATTAGCATCCTGAAACAGAGTTGAAATATAGCTTTAAGTGTACATTTAAGCATTAAATTTTAAAATCCTGCATCAGAATAGTCTGATAATACCCAGTGGCAGTCTGGAATTTGTATACTATCACCCTGAGTTGAAAGGAGTCTGGCTAAACAGGAGGTTTCGTTTTTAAAGCAGGATGAAAAAGAGTTACAATATGGCTTTAATTAGCAACCTGAAAAATAGTTGAAATATAGCTTTAAGAGGACATTTAAGCCTTTAATTTTAAAGTCCTACATCAGAATAGTCTGATAATACCCAGTTACAGTCTGGGATGTGGACACTATCACCCTGAGGTAAAATTAGTCTGGCTAAACAGGAGGTTTCGTTTTCAGATCAGCATGAAAAAGAGCTACAATATGGCTTTAATTAGCAGCCTGAAAAGGAGTTACAGTATGGCTTTAATTAGCAGCCTGAAACAGAGTTGAAATATAGCTTTAAGTGTACATTTAAGCATTTAATTTTAAAATCCTACATCAGAATAGTCTGATAATACCCAGTGACAGTCTGGGATGTGTACACTATCACCCTGAGGTGAAATGAGTCTGGCTAAACAGGAGATTTCGTTTTTAGAGCAGCATGAAAAAGAGTTACAGTGTGGCTTTAATTAGCAGCCTGAAACAGAGTTGAAATATAGCTTTAAGTGGACATTTAAGCCTTTCTTTTTAAAATCCTATATCAGAACAGTCTGATATTACCCAGTGGCACTCTGCAATGTGTATACTATCACCCTGAGGTGAAATAAGTCTGGCTAAACAGGATATTTCGTTTTTAGAGCAGCATGAAAAAGAGTTACAGTGTGGCTTTAATTAGCAGCCTGAAACAGAGTTGAAATATAGCTTTAAGAATACATTTAAGCCTTTAATTTTAAAGTCCTATATCAGAACAGTCTGATATTACCCAGTGGCACTCTGCAATGTGTATACTATCACCCTGAGGTGAAATAAGTCTGGCTAAACAGGAGATTTCGTTTTTAGAGAAGCATGAAAAAGAGTTACAGTGTGGCTTTAATTAGCAGTCTGAAACAGAGTTGAAATATAGCTTTAAGAAGACATTTAAGCCTTTAATTTTAAAATCCTATATCAGAATAGTCTGATATTACGAAGTGACAGTCTGGGATGTGTATACTATCACCCTGAGGTGAAATGAGTCTGGCTAAACAGGAGGTTTCGTTTTTAGAGCAGCCTGAAAAAGAGTTACAGTATGGCTTTAATTAGCAGCCTGAAACAGAGTTGAAATATAGCTTTAAGTGGACATTTAAGCCTTTAATTTTAAAATCATATATCAGAATAATCTGATATTACCCAGTGACAGTCTGGGATGTGTATGTTATCACCCTGAGGAGAAATGAGTCTGGCTAAATGGGAGGTTTCGTTTCTAAAGCAGCTTGAAAAAGAGTTACAGTATGGCTTTAATTAGCAGCCTGAAACAGAGCTGAAACATAGCTTTAAGTGGACATTTAAGCCTTTAATTTTAAAATCCTATATCAGAATAATCTGATATTACCCAGTGACAGTCTGGGATGTGTATACTATCAACCTGAGGTGAAATGATTCTGCCTAAACAGGAGGTTTCGTTTCTGAAGCAGTCTGAAAAAGAGTTACAGTATGGCTTTAATTAGCAGCCTGAAAAAGAGTTGAAATATAGCTTTAAGAAGACATTTAAGCCTTTAATTTTAAAGTCCTGCATCAGAATAGTCTGATAATACCCAGTTACAGTCTGGGATGTGGACACTATCACCCTGAGGTAAAATTAGTCTGGCTAAACAGGAGGTTTCGTTTTTAGAGCAGCATGAATAAGAGCTACAATATGGCTTTAATTAGCAGCCTGAAAAGGAGTTACAGTATGGCTTTAATTAGCAGCCTGAAAAAGAGTTGAAATATAGCTTTAAGAAAACATTTAAGCCTTTAATTTTAAAGTCCTGCATCAGAATAGTCTGATAATACCCAGTGACAATCTGGGATGTGTACACTATCACCCTGAGGTGAAATGAGTCTGGCTAAACAGGAGATTTCGTTTTTAGAGCAGCATGAAAAAGAGTTACAGTGTGGCTTTAATTAGCAGCCTGAAACAGAGTTGAAATATAGCTTTAAGTGGACATTTAAGCCTTTAATTTTAAAATCCTATATCAGAATAGTCTGATATTACCCAGTGACAGTCTGGGATGTGTATGCTATCACCCTGAGGAGAAATGAGTCTGGCTGAATGGGAGTTTTCGTTTTTAGAGCAGCCTGAATAAGAGTTGCAGTATGGCCTTAATTATTAGCATGAAACAGAGTTGAAATATAGCTTTAAGTGGACATTTAAGCCTTTAATTTTAAAGTCCTACATCAGAATAGTCTGATATTACCCAGTGGCACTCTGCAATGTGTATACTATCACCCTGAGGTGAAATAAGTCTGGCTAAACAGGAGATTTCGTTTTTAGAGCAGCATGAAAAAGAGTTACAGTGTGGCTTTAATTAGCTGCCTGAAACAGAGTTGAAATATAGCTTTAAGAAGACATTTAAGCCTTTACTTTTAAAGTCCTGCATCAGAATAGTCTGATAATACCCAGTTACGGTCTGGGATGTGGACATTATCACCCTGAGGTAAAATTAGTCTGGCTAAACAGGAAGTTTCGTTTTTAGAGCAGTCTGAAAAAGAGTTACAGTATGGCCTTAATTAGCAGTATGAAACAGAGTTGAAACATAGCTTTAAGTGGACATTTAAGCCTTTAATTTTAAAGTCCTACATCACAATAGTCTGATAATACCTAGTGACAGTCTGGGATGTGTACACTATCACCCTGAGGTGAAATTTGTCTGGCTAAACGGGAGGTTTCGTTTTTAGAGCAGCCTGAAAACGAATTACAGTAAAGCTTTAATTAGCATCCTGAAAAAGAGTTGAAATATAGCTTTAAGTGGACATTTAAGCCTTTCTTTTTAAAATCCTATATCAGAATAGTCTGATATTACCCAGTGGCACTCTGGAATGTGTATACTATCACCCTGAGGCAAAATGAGTCTGGCTAAACACGAGATTTTGTTTTTAGAGCAGCATGAAAAAGAGCTACAATTTGGCTTTAATTAGCAGCCTGAAAAGGAGTTACAGTATGGCTTTAATTAGCAGCCTGAAACAGAGTTGAAATATAGCTTTAAGTGGACATTTATGACTTTCATTTTAAAACCCTATATCAGAATAGTCTGATATTACCCAGTGACAGTCTGGGATGTGTATACTATCACCCTGAGGAGAAATGAGTCTGGCTAAATTGGAGTTTTCGTTTTTAGAGCAGCATGAAAAAGAGTTACAGTGTGGCTTTAATTAGCAGCCTGAAACAGAGTTGAAATATAGCTTTAAGAAGACATTTAAGCCTTTCATTTTAAAATCCTATATCAGAACAGTCTGATATTACCCAGTGGCACTCTGCAATGTGTATACTATCACCCTGAGGTGAAATAAGTCTGGCTAAACAGGAGATTTCGTTTTTAGAGCAGCATGAAAAAGAGTTACAGTGTGGCTTTAATTAGCAGCCTGAAACAGAGTTGAAATATAGCTTTAAGAAGACATTTACGCCTTTCATTTTAAAATCCTATATCAGAACAGTCTGATATTACCCAGTGGCACTCTGCAATGTGTATACTATCACCCTGAGGTGAAATAAGTCTGGCTAAATGGGAGTTTTCGTTTTTAGAGCAGCCTGAATAAGAGTTACAGTATGGCCTTAATTATTAGCATGAAACAGAGTTGAAATATAGCTTCAAGTGGACATTTAAGCCTTTAATTTTAAAGTCCTAATTCAGAATAGTCTGATAATACCCAGTGACAGTCTGGGATGTGTACACTATCACCCTGAGGTGAAATGAGTCTGGCTAAACAGGAGCTTTCGTTTTTAGAGCAGCCTGAAAAGGAGTTACAGTATGTCTTTAATTAGCAGCCTGAAACAGAGTTGAAATATAGCTTTAAGTGGACATTTAAGCCTTTAATTTTAAAATCCTGCATCAGAATAGTCTGATATTACCAAGTGACAGTCTGGGATGTGTATACTATCACCCTGAGGTGAAATGAGTCTGGCTAAACAGGAGGTTTCGTTTCTGAAGCAGTCTGAAAAAGAGTTACAGTATGGCTTTAATTAGCAGCCTGAAACAGAGTTGAAATATAGCTTTAAGTGGACATTTAAGCCTTTAATTTTAAAATCCTATATCAGAATAGTCTGATATTACCCAGTGACAGTCTGGGATGTGTATGCTATCACCCTGAGGAGAAATGAGTCTGGCTAAATGGGAGTCTTCGTTTTTAGAGCAGCCTGAATAAGAGTTACAGTATGGCCTTAATTATTAGCCTGAAACAGAGTTGAAATATAGCTTTAAGTGGACATTTAAGCCTTTAATTTTAAAGTCCTACATCAGAATAGTCTGATAATACCCAGTGACAGTCTGGGATGTGTACACTATCACCCTGAGGTGAAATGAGTCTGGCTAAACAGGAGGTTTCGTTTTTAGAGCAGCCTGAAAAAGAATTACAGTAAAGCTTTAATTAGCATCCTGAAAAGGAGTTATAGTATGGCTTTAATTAGCAGCCTGAAACAGAGTTGAAATATAGCTTTAAGTGGACATTTAAGCCTTTAATTTTAAAATCCTACATCAGAATAGTCTGATAATACCCAGTGACAGTCTGGGATGTGTACACTATCACCCTGAGGTGAAATGAGTCTGGCTAAACAGGAGATTTCGTTTTTAGAGCAGCATGAAAAAGAGTTACAGTATGGCTTTAATTAGCAGCCTGAAACAGAGTTGAAATATAGCTTTAAGAAGACATTTAAGCCTTTCATTTTAAAATCCTATATCAGAACCGTCTGATATTACCCAGTGGCACTCTGCAATGTGTATACTATCACCCTGAGGTGAAATAAGTCTGGCTAAACAGGAGATTTCGTTTTTAGAGCAGCATGAAAAAGAGTTACAGTGTGGCTTTAATTAGCAGCCTGAAACAGAGTTGAAATATAGCTTTAAGAAGACATTTAAGCCTTTAATTTTAAAGTCCTGCATCAGAATAGTCTGATAATACCCAGTTACAGTCTGGGATGTGGACATTATCACCCTGAGGTAAAATTAGTCTGGCTAAACAGGAGGTTTCGTTTTTAGAGCAGCCTGAAAAGGAGTTACAGTATGGCTTTAATTAGCAGCCTGAAACAGAGTTGAAATATAGCTTTAAGTGGACATTTAAGCCTTTAATTTTAAAATCCTATATCAGAATAGTCTGATATTACCCAATGACAGTCTGGGATGTGTATACTATAATCCTGAGGTGAAATGATTCTGCCTAAACAGGAGGTTTCGTTTCTGAAGCAGTCTGAAAAAGAGTTACAGTATGGCTTTAATTAGCAGCCTGAAACAGAGTTGAAATATAGCTTTAAGTGGACATTTAAGCCTTTAATTTTAAAATCCTATATCAGAATAGTCTGATATTACCCAGTGACAGTCTGGGATGTGTATGCTATCACCCTGAGGAGAAATGAGTCTGGCTAAATGGGAGTCTTCGTTTTTAGAGCAGCCTGAATAAGAGTTACAGTATGGCCTTAATTATTAGCCTGAAACAGAGTTGAAATATAGCTTTAAGTGGACATTTAAGCCTTTAATTTTAAAGTCCTACATCAGAATAGTCTGATAATACCCAGTGACAGTCTGGGATGTGTACACTATCACCCTGAGGTGAAATGAGTCTGGCTAAACAGGAGGTTTCGTTTTTAGAGCAGCCTGAAAAAGAATTACAGTAAAGCTTTAATTAGCATCCTGAAAAGGAGTTATAGTATGGCTTTAATTAGCAGCCTGAAACAGAGTTGAAATATAGCTTTAAGTGGACATTTAAGCCTTTAATTTTAAAATCCTACATCAGAATAGTCTGATAATACCCAGTGACAGTCTGGGATGTGTACACTATCACCCTGAGGTGAAATGAGTCTGGCTAAACAGGAGATTTCGTTTTTAGAGCAGCATGAAAAAGAGTTACAGTATGGCTTTAATTAGCAGCCTGAAACAGAGTTGAAATATAGCTTTAAGAAGACATTTAAGCCTTTCATTTTAAAATCCTATATCAGAACCGTCTGATATTACCCAGTGGCACTCTGCAATGTGTATACTATCACCCTGAGGTGAAATAAGTCTGGCTAAACAGGAGATTTCGTTTTTAGAGCAGCATGAAAAAGAGTTACAGTGTGGCTTTAATTAGCAGCCTGAAACAGAGTTGAAATATAGCTTTAAGAAGACATTTAAGCCTTTAATTTTAAAGTCCTGCATCAGAATAGTCTGATAATACCCAGTTACAGTCTGGGATGTGGACATTATCACCCTGAGGTAAAATTAGTCTGGCTAAACAGGAGGTTTCGTTTTTAGAGCAGCCTGAAAAGGAGTTACAGTATGGCTTTAATTAGCAGCCTGAAACAGAGTTGAAATATAGCTTTAAGTGGACATTTAAGCCTTTAATTTTAAAATCCTATATCAGAATAGTCTGATATTACCAAGTGACAGTCTGGGATGTGTATACTATCACCCTGAGGTGAAATGAGTCTGGCTAAACAGGAGGTTTCATTTCTAAAGCAGCATGAAAAAGAGTTACAGTGTGGCTTTAATTAGCAGCCTGAAACAGAGTTGAAATATAGCTTTAAGAAGACATTTAAGCCTTTAATTTTAAAGTCCTGCATCAGAATAGTCTGATAATACCCAGTTACAGTCTGGGATGTGGACATTATCACCGTGAGGTGAAATGAGTCTGGCTAAACAGGAGGTTTCGTTTCTAAAGCAGCTTGAAAAAGAGTTACAGTATGGCTTTAATTAGCAGCCTGAAACAGAGCTGAAACATAGCTTTAAGTGGACATTTAAGCCATTAATTTTAAAATCCTATATCAGAACAGTCTGATATTACCCAGTGACAGTCTGGGATGTGTATACTATCAACCTGAGGTGAAATGATTCTGCCTAAACAGGAGGTTTCGTTTCTGAAGCAGTCTGAAAAATAGTTACAGTATGGCTTTAATTAGCAGCCTGAAACAGATTTGAAATATAGCTTTAAGTGGACATTTAAGCCTTTAATTTTAAAATCCTATATCAAAATAGTCTGATATTACCCAGTGACAGTCTGGGATGTGTATGCTATCACCATGAGGAGAAATGAGTCTGGCTAAATGGGAGTCTTCGTTTTTAGAGCAGCCTGAATAATAGTTACAGTATGGCCTTAATTATTAGCATGAAACAGAGTTGAAATATAACTTTAAGTGGACATTTAAGCCTTTAATTTTAAAGTCCTACATCAGAATAGTCTGATAATACCCAGTGACAGTCTGGGATGTGTACACTATCACCCTGAGGTGAAATGAGTCTGGCTAAACAGGAGGTTTCGTTTTTAGAGTATCCTGAAAAAGAATTACAGTAAAGCTTTAATTAGCATCCTGAAACAGAGTTGAAATATAGCTTTAAGAGGACATTTAAGCCTTTACTTTTAAAATCCTATATCAGAATAGTCTGATATTACCCAGTGGCAGTCTGGGATGTGTATACTATCAACCTGAGGTGAAATGAGTCTAGCTAAACAGGAGTTTTCGTTTTTAGAGCAGCCTGAAAAAGAATTACAGTAAAGCTTTAATTAGCAGCCTGAAACAGAGTTGAAATATAGCTTTAAGTGGACATTTAAGCCTTTCTTTTTAAAATCCTATATCAGAACAGTCTGATATTACCCGGTGGCACTCTGGTATGTGTATACTATCACCCTGAGGTGAAATGAGTCTGGCTAAGCAGGAGATTTCGTTTTTAGAGCAGCATGAAAAAGAGTTACAGTGTGGCTTTAATTAGCAGCCTGAAACAGAGTTGAAATATAGCTTCAAGAAGACATTTAAGCCTTTAATTTTAAAGTCCTGCATCAGAATAGTCTGATAATACCCAGTTACAGTCTGGGATATGGACACTATCACCCTGAGGTAAAATTAGTCTGGCTAAACAGGAGGTTTCGTTTTTAGAGCAGCATGAATAAGAGCTACAATATGGCTTTAATTAGCAGCCTGAAAAGGAGTTACAGTATGGCTTTAATTAGCAGCCTGAAAAGGAGTTACAGTATGGCTTTAATTAGCAGCCTGAAACAGAGTTGAAATATAGCTTTAAGTGGACATTTAAGCCTTTAATTTTAAAATCCTATATCAGAATAGTCTGATATTACGAAGTGACAGTCTGGGATGTGTATACTATCACCCTGAGGTGAAATGAGTCTGGCTAAACAGGAGGTTTCGTTTTTAGAGCAGCCTGAAAAAGAGTTACAGTATGGCTTTAATTAGCAGCCTGAAACAGAGTTGAAATATAGCTTTAAGTGGACATTTAAGCCTTTAATTTTAAAATCATATATCAGAATAGTCTGATATTACCCAGTGACAGTCTGGGATGTGTATGTTATCACCCTGAGGAGAAATGAGTCTGGCTAAATGGGAGGTTTCGTTTCTAAAGCAGCTTGAAAAAGAGTTACAGTATGGCTTTAATTAGCAGCCTGAAACAGAGCTGAAACATAGCTTTAAGTGGACATTTAAGCCTTTAATTTTAAAATCCTATATCAGAACAGTCTGATATTACCCAGTGACAGTCTGGGATGTGTATACTATCAACCTGAGGTGAAATGATTCTGCCTAAACAGGAGGTTTCGTTTCTGAAGCAGTCTGAAAAAGAGTTACAGTATGGCTTTAATTAGCAGCCTGAAAAAGAGTTGAAATATAGCTTTAAGAAGACATTTAAGCCTTTAATTTTAAAGTCCTGCATCAGAATAGTCTGATAATACCCAGTTACAGTCTGGGATGTGGACACTATCACCCTGAGGTAAAATTAGTCTGGCTAAACAGGAGGTTTCGTTTTTAGAGCAGCATGAATAAGAGCTACAATATGGCTTTAATTAGCAGCCTGAAAAGGAGTTACAGTATGGCTTTAATTAGCAGCCTGAAAAAGAGTTGAAATATAGCTTTAAGAAAACATTTAAGCCTTTAATTTTAAAGTCCTGCATCAGAATAGTCTGATAATACCCAGTGACAATCTGGGATGTGTACACTATCACCCTGAGGTGAAATGAGTCTGGCTAAACAGGAGATTTCGTTTTTAGAGCAGCATGAAAAAGAGTTACAGTGTGGCTTTAATTAGCAGCCTGAAACAGAGTTGAAATATAGCTTTAAGTGGACATTTAAGCCTTTAATTTTAAAATCCTATATCAGAATAGTCTGATATTACCCAGTGACAGTCTGGGATGTGTATGCTATCACCCTGAGGAGAAATGAGTCTGGCTGAATGGGAGTTTTCGTTTTTAGAGCAGCCTGAATAAGAGTTGCAGTATGGCCTTAATTATTAGCATGAAACAGAGTTGAAATATAGCTTTAAGTGGACATTTAAGCCTTTAATTTTAAAGTCCTACATCAGAATAGTCTGATATTACCCAGTGGCACTCTGCAATGTGTATACTATCACCCTGAGGTGAAATAAGTCTGGCTAAACAGGAGATTTCGTTTTTAGAGCAGCATGAAAAAGAGTTACAGTGTGGCTTTAATTAGCTGCCTGAAACAGAGTTGAAATATAGCTTTAAGAAGACATTTAAGCCTTTAATTTTAAAGTCCTGCATCAGAATAGTCTGATAATACCCAGTTACAGTCTGGGATGTGGACATTATCACCCTGAGGTAAAATTAGTCTGGCTAAACAGGAAGTTTCGTTTTTAGAGCAGTCTGAAAAAGAGTTACAGTATGGCCTTAATTAGCAGCATGAAACAGAGTTGAAACATAGCTTTAAGTGGACATTTAAGCCTTTAATTTTAAAGTCCTACATCACAATAGTCTGATAATACCTAGTGACAGTCTGGGATGTGTACACTATCACCCTGAGGTGAAATTTGTCTGGCTAAACGGGAGGTTTCGTTTTTAGAGCAGCCTGAAAACGAATTACAGTAAAGCTTTAATTAGCATCCTGAAAAAGAGTTGAAATATAGCTTTAAGTGGACATTTAAGCCTTTCTTTTTAAAATCCTATATCAGAACAGTCTGATATTACCCAGTGGCACTCTGGAATGTGTATACTATCACCCTGAGGCAAAATGAGTCTGGCTAAACACGAGATTTTGTTTTTAGAGCAGCATGAAAAAGAGCTACAATTTGGCTTTAATTAGCAGCCTGAAAAGGAGTTACAGTATGGCTTTAATTAGCAGCCTGAAACAGAGTTGAAATATAGCTTTAAGTGGACATTTATGCCTTTAATTTTAAAACCCTATATCAGAATAGTCTGATATTACCCAGTGACAGTCTGGGATGTGTATACTATCACCCTGAGGAGAAATGAGTCTGGCTAAATTGGAGTTTTCGTTTTTAGAGCAGCATGAAAAAGAGTTACAGTGTGGCTTTAATTAGCAGCCTGAAACAGAGTTGAAATATAGCTTTAAGAAGACATTTAAGCCTTTCATTTTAAAATCCTATATCAGAACAGTCTGATATTACCCAGTGGCACTCTGCAATGTGTATACTATCACCCTGAGGTGAAATAAGTCTGGCTAAACAGGAGATTTCGTTTTTAGAGCAGCATGAAAAAGAGTTACAGTGTGGCTTTAATTAGCAGCCTGAAACAGAGTTGAAATATAGCTTTAAGAAGACATTTACGCCTTTCATTTTAAAATCCTATATCAGAACAGTCTGATATTACCCAGTGGCACTCTGCAATGTGTATACTATCACCCTGAGGTGAAATAAGTCTGGCTAAATGGGAGTTTTCGTTTTTAGAGCAGCCTGAATAAGAGTTACAGTATGGCCTTAATTATTAGCATGAAACAGAGTTGAAATATAGCTTCAAGTGGACATTTAAGCCTTTAATTTTAAAGTCCTAATTCAGAATAGTCTGATAATACCCAGTGACAGTCTGGGATGTGTACACTATCAACCTGAGGTGAAATGAGTCTGGCTAAACAGGAGCTTTCGTTTTTAGAGCAGCCTGAAAAGGAGTTACAGTATGTCTTTAATTAGCAGCCTGAAACAGAGTTGAAATATAGCTTTAAGTGGACATTTAAGCCTTTAATTTTAAAAGCTGCATCAGAATAGTCTGATATTACCAAGTGACAGTCTGGGATGTGTATACTATCACCCTGAGGTGAAATGAGTCTGGCTAAACAGGTGGTTTCGTTTCTAAAGCAGCTTGAAAAAGAGTTACAGTATGGCTTTAATTAGCAGCCTGAAACAGAGCTAAAACATAGCTTTAAGTGGACATTTAAGCCTTTAATTTTAAAATCCTATATCAGAACAGTCTGATATTACCCAATGACAGTCTGGGATGTGTATACTATCATCCTGAGGTGAAATGATTCTGCCTAAACAGGAGGTTTCGTTTCTGAAGCAGTCTGAAAAAGAGTTACAGTATGGCTTTAATTAGCAGCCTGAAACAGAGTTGAAATATAGCTTTAAGTGGACATTTAAGCCTTTAATTTTAAAATCCTATATCAGAATAGTCTGATATTACCCAGTGACAGTCTGGGATGTGTATGCTATCACCCTGAGGAGAAATGAGTCTGGCTAAATGGGAGTCTTCGTTTTTAGAGCAGCCTGAATAAGAGTTACAGTATGGCCTTAATTATTAGCCTGAAACAGAGTTGAAATATAGCTTTAAGTGGACATTTAAGCCTTTAATTTTAAAGTCCTACATCAGAATAGTCTGATAATACCCAGTGACAGTCTGGGATGTGTACACTATCACCCTGAGGTGAAATGAGTCTGGCTAAACAGGAGGTTTCGTTTTTAGAGCAGCCTGAAAAAGAATTACAGTAAAGCTTTAATTAGCATCCTGAAAAGGAGTTATAGTATGGCTTTAATTAGCAGCCTGAAACAGAGTTGAAATATAGCTTTAAGTGGACATTTAAGCCTTTAATTTTAAAATCCTACATCAGAATAGTCTGATAATACCCAGTGACAGTCTGGGATGTGTACACTATCACCCTGAGGTGAAATGAGTCTGGCTAAACAGGAGATTTCGTTTTTAGAGCAGCATGAAAAAGAGTTACAGTATGGCTTTAATTAGCAGCCTGAAACAGAGTTGAAATATAGCTTTAAGAAGACATTTAAGCCTTTCATTTTAAAATCCTATATCAGAACCGTCTGATATTACCCAGTGGCACTCTGCAATGTGTATACTATCACCCTGAGGTGAAATAAGTCTGGCTAAACAGGAGATTTCGTTTTTAGAGCAGCATGAAAACGAGTTACAGTGTGGCTTTAATTAGCAGCCTGAAACAGAGTTGAAATATAGCTTTAAGAAGACATTTAAGCCTTTAATTTTAAAGTCCTGCATCAGAATAGTCTGATAATACCCAGTTACAGTCTGGGATGTGGACATTATCACCCTGAGGTAAAATTAGTCTGGCTAAACAGGAGGTTTCGTTTTTAGAGCAGCCTGAAAAGGAGTTACAGTATGGCTTTAATTAGCAGCCTGAAACAGAGTTGAAATATAGCTTTAAGTGGACATTTAAGCCTTTAATTTTAAAATCCTATATCAGAATAGTCTGATATTACCCAATGACAGTCTGGGATGTGTATACTATCATCCTGAGGTGAAATGATTCTGCCTAAACAGGAGGTTTCGTTTCTGAAGCAGTCTGAAAAAGAGTTACAGTATGGCTTTAATTAGCAGCCTGAAACAGAGTTGAAATATAGCTTTAAGTGGACATTTAAACCTTTAATTTTAAAATCCTATATCAGAATAGTCTGATACTACCCAGTGACAGTCTGGGATGTGTATGCTATCACCCTGAGGAGAAATGAGTCTGGCTAAATGGGAGTCTTCGTTTTTAGAGCAGCCTGAATAAGAGTTACAGTATGGCCTTAATTATTAGCCTGAAACAGAGTTGAAATATAGCTTTAAGTGGACATTTAAGCCTTTAATTTTAAAGTCCTACATCAGAATAGTCTGATAATACCCAGTGACAGTCTGGGATGTGTACACTATCACCCTGAGGTGAAATGAGTCTGGCTAAACAGGAGGTTTCGTTTTTAGAGCAGCCTGAAAAAGAATTACAGTAAAGCTTTAATTAGCATCCTGAAAAGGAGTTATAGTATGGCTTTAATTAGCAGCCTGAAACAGAGTTGAAATATAGCTTTAAGTGGACATTTAAGCCTTTAATTTTAAAATCCTACATCAGAATAGTCTGATAATACCCAGTGACAGTCTGGGATGTGTACACTATCACCCTGAGGTGAAATGAGTCTGGCTAAACAGGAGATTTCGTTTTTAGAGCAGCATGAAAAAGAGTTACAGTATGGCTTTAATTAGCAGCCTGAAACAGAGTTGAAATATAGCTTTAAGAAGACATTTAAGCCTTTCATTTTAAAATCCTATATCAGAACCGTCTGATATTACCCAGTGGCACTCTGCAATGTGTATACTATCACCCTGAGGTGAAATAAGTCTGGCTAAACAGGAGATTTCGTTTTTAGAGCAGCATGAAAAAGAGTTACAGTGTGGCTTTAATTAGCAGCCTGAAACAGAGTTGAAATATAGCTTTAAGAAGACATTTAAGCCTTTAATTTTAAAGTCCTGCATCAGAATAGTCTGATAATACCCAGTTACAGTCTGGGATGTGGACATTATCACCCTGAGGTAAAATTAGTCTGGCTAAACAGGAGGTTTCGTTTTTAGAGCAGCCTGAAAAGGAGTTACAGTATTGCTTTAATTAGCAGCCTGAAACAGAGTTGAAATATAGCTTTAAGTGGACATTTAAGCCTTTAATTTTAAAATCCTATATCAGAATAGTCTGATATTACCAACTGACAGTCTGGGATGTGTATACTATCACCCTGAGGTGAAATGAGTCTGGCTAAACAGGAGGTTTCATTTCTAAAGCAGCATGAAAAAGAGTTACAGTGTGGCTTTAATTAGCAGCCTGAAACAGAGTTGAAATATAGCTTTAAGAAGACATTTAAGCCTTTAATTTTAAAGTCCTGCATCAGAATAGTCTGATAATACCCAGTTACAGTCTGGGATGTGGACATTATCACCGTGAGGTGAAATGAGTCTGGCTAAACAGGAGGTTTCGTTTTTAGAGCAGCATGAAAAAGAGTTACAGTGTGGCTTTAATTAGCAGCCTGAAACAGAGTTGAAATATAGCTTTAAGAAGACATTTACGCCTTTCATTTTAAAATCCTATATCAGAACAGTCTGATATTACCCAGTGGCACTCTGCAATGTGTATACTATCACCCTGAGGTGAAATAAGTCTGGCTAAATGGGAGTTTTCGTTTTTAGAGCAGCCTGAATAAGAGTTACAGTATGGCCTTAATTATTAGCATGAAACAGAGTTGAAATATAGCTTCAAGTGGACATTTAAGCCTTTAATTTTAAAGTCCTAATTCAGAATAGTCTGATAATACCCAGTGACAGTCTGGGATGTGTACACTATCACCCTGAGGTGAAATGAGTCTGGCTAAACAGGAGCTTTCGTTTTTAGAGCAGCCTGAAAAGGAGTTACAGTATGTCTTTAATTAGCAGCCTGAAACAGAGTTGAAATATAGCTTTAAGTGGACATTTAAGCCTTTAATTTTAAAATCCTGCATCAGAATAGTCTGATATTACCAAGTGACAGTCTGGGATGTGTATACTATCACCCTGAGGTGAAATGAGTCTGGCTAAACAGGAGGTTTCGTTTCTAAAGCAGCTTGAAAAAGAGTTACAGTATGGCTTTAATTAGCAGCCTGAAACAGAGCTAAAACATAGCTTTAAGTGGACATTTAAGCCTTTAATTTTAAAATCCTATATCAGAACAGTCTGATATTACCCAATGACAGTCTGGGATGTGTATACTATCACCCTGAGGTGAAATGAGTCTGGCTAAACAGGAGGTTTCGTTTTTAGAGTATCCTGAAAAAGAATTACAGTAAAGCTTTAATTAGCATCCTGAAACAGAGTTGAAATATAGCTTTAAGAGGACATTTAAGCCTTTACTTTTAAAATCCTATATCAGAATAGTCTGATATTACCCAGTGGCAGTCTGGGATGTGTATACTATCAACCTGAGGTGAAATGAGTCTAGCTAAACAGGAGTTTTCGTTTTTAGAGCAGCCTGAAAAAGAATTACAGTAAAGCTTTAATTAGCAGCCTGAAACAGAGTTGAAATATAGCTTTAAGTGGACATTTAAGCCTTTCTTTTTAAAATCCTATATCAGAACAGTCTGATATTACCCGGTGGCACTCTGGTATGTGTATACTATCACCCTGAGGTGAAATGAGTCTGGCTAAGCAGGAGATTTCGTTTTTAGAGCAGCATGAAAAAGAGTTACAGTGTGGCTTTAATTAGCAGCCTGAAACAGAGTTGAAATATAGCTTCAAGAAGACATTTAAGCCTTTAATTTTAAAGTCCTGCATCAGAATAGTCTGATAATACCCAGTTACAGTCTGGGATATGGACACTATCACCCTGAGGTAAAATTAGTCTGGCTAAACAGGAGGTTTCGTTTTTAGAGCAGCATGAATAAGAGCTACAATATGGCTTTAATTAGCAGCCTGAAAAGGAGTTACAGTATGGCTTTAATTAGCAGCCTGAAAAGGAGTTACAGTATGGCTTTAATTAGCAGCCTGAAACAGAGTTGAAATATAGCTTTAAGTGGACATTTAAGCCTTTAATTTTAAAATCCTATATCAGAATAGTCTGATATTACGAAGTGACAGTCTGGGATGTGTATACTATCACCCTGAGGTGAAATGAGTCTGGCTAAACAGGAGGTTTCGTTTTTAGAGCAGCCTGAAAAAGAGTTACAGTATGGCTTTAATTAGCAGCCTGAAACAGAGTTGAAATATAGCTTTAAGTGGACATTTAAGCCTTTAATTTTAAAATCATATATCAGAATAGTCTGATATTACCCAGTGACAGTCTGGGATGTGTATGTTATCACCCTGAGGAGAAATGAGTCTGGCTAAATGGGAGGTTTCGTTTCTAAAGCAGCTTGAAAAAGAGTTACAGTATGGCTTTAATTAGCAGCCTGAAACAGAGCTGAAACATAGCTTTAAGTGGACATTTAAGCCTTTAATTTTAAAATCCTATATCAGAACAGTCTGATATTACCCAGTGACAGTCTGGGATGTGTATACTATCAACCTGAGGTGAAATGATTCTGCCTAAACAGGAGGTTTCGTTTCTGAAGCAGTCTGAAAAAGAGTTACAGTATGGCTTTAATTAGCAGCCTGAAAAAGAGTTGAAATATAGCTTTAAGAAGACATTTAAGCCTTTAATTTTAAAGTCCTGCATCAGAATAGTCTGATAATACCCAGTTACAGTCTGGGATGTGGACACTATCACCCTGAGGTAAAATTAGTCTGGCTAAACAGGAGGTTTCGTTTTTAGAGCAGCATGAATAAGAGCTACAATATGGCTTTAATTAGCAGCCTGAAAAGGAGTTACAGTACGGCTTTAATTAGCAGCCTGAAAAAGAGTTGAAATATAGCTTTAAGAAAACATTTAAGCCTTTAATTTTAAAGTCCTGCATCAGAATAGTCTGATAATACCCAGTGACAATCTGGGATGTGTACACTATCACCCTGAGGTGAAATGAGTCTGGCTAAACAGGAGATTTCGTTTTTAGAGCAGCATGAAAAAGAGTTACAGTGTGGCTTTAATTAGCAGCCTGAAACAGAGTTGAAATATAGCTTTAAGTGGACATTTAAGCCTTTAATTTTAAAATCCTATATCAGAATAGTCTGATATTACCCAGTGACAGTCTGGGATGTGTATGCTATCACCCTGAGGAGAAATGAGTCTGGCTGAATGGGAGTTTTCGTTTTTAGAGCAGCCTGAATAAGAGTTGCAGTATGGCCTTAATTATTAGCATGAAACAGAGTTGAAATATAGCTTTAAGTGGACATTTAAGCCTTTAATTTTAAAGTCCTACATCAGAATAGTCTGATATTACCCAGTGGCACTCTGCAATGTGTATACTATCACCCTGAGGTGAAATAAGTCTGGCTAAACAGGAGATTTCATTTTTAGAGCAGCATGAAAAAGAGTTACAGTGTGGCTTTAATTAGCTGCCTGAAACAGAGTTGAAATATAGCTTTAAGAAGACATTTAAGCCTTTAATTTTAAAGTCCTGCATCAGAATAGTCTGATAATACCCAGTTACAGTCTGGGATGTGGACATTATCACCCTGAGGTAAAATTAGTCTGGCTAAACAGGAAGTTTCGTTTTTAGAGCAGTCTGAAAAAGAGTTACAGTATGGCCTTAATTAGCAGCATGAAACAGAGTTGAAACATAGCTTTAAGTGGACATTTAAGCCTTTAATTTTAAAGTCCTACATCACAATAGTCTGATAATACCTAGTGACAGTCTGGGATGTGTACACTATCACCCTGAGGTGAAATTTGTCTGGCTAAACGGGAGGTTTCGTTTTTAGAGCAGCCTGAAAACGAATTACAGTAAAGCTTTAATTAGCATCCTGAAAAAGAGTTGAAATATAGCTTTAAGTGGACATTTAAGCCTTTCTTTTTAAAATCCTATATCAGAACAGTCTGATATTACCCAGTGGCACTCTGGAATGTGTATACTATCACCCTGAGGCAAAATGAGTCTGGCTAAACACGAGATTTTGTTTTTAGAGCAGCATGAAAAAGAGCTACAATTTGGCTTTAATTAGCAGCCTGAAAAGGAGTTACAGTATGGCTTTAATTAGCAGCCTGAAACAGAGTTGAAATATAGCTTTAAGTGGACATTTATGCCTTTAATTTTAAAACCCTATATCAGAATAGTCTGATATTACCCAGTGACAGTCTGGGATGTGTATACTATCACCCTGAGGAGAAATGAGTCTGGCTAAATTGGAGTTTTCGTTTTTAGAGCAGCATGAAAAAGAGTTACAGTGTGGCTTTAATTAGCAGCCTGAAACAGAGTTGAAATATAGCTTTAAGAAGACATTTAAGCCTTTCATTTTAAAATCCTATATCAGAACAGTCTGATATTACCCAGTGGCACTCTGCAATGTGTATACTATCACCCTGAGGTGAAATAAGTCTGGCTAAACAGGAGATTTCGTTTTTAGAGCAGCATGAAAAAGAGTTACAGTGTGGCTTTAATTAGCAGCCTGAAACAGAGTTGAAATATAGCTTTAAGAAGACATTTACGCCTTTCATTTTAAAATCCTATATCAGAACAGTCTGATATTACCCAGTGGCACTCTGCAATGTGTATACTATCACCCTGAGGTGAAATAAGTCTGGCTAAACAGGAGATTTCGTTTTTAGAGCAGCATGAAAAAGAGTTACAGTGTGGCTTTAATTAGCAGCCTGAAACAGAGTTGAAATATAGCTTTAAGAAGACATTTACGCCTTTCATTTTAAAATCCTATATCAGAACAGTCTGATATTACCCAGTGGCACTCTGCAATGTGTATACTATCACCCTGAGGTGAAATAAGTCTGGCTAAATGGGAGTTTTCGTTTTTAGAGCAGCCTGAATAAGAGTTACAGTATGGCCTTAATTATTAGCATGAAACAGAGTTGAAATATAGCTTTAAGTGGACATTTAAGCCTTTAATTTTAAAATCCTGCATCAGAATAGTCTGATATTACCAAGTGACAGTCTGGGATGTGTATACTATCACCCTGAGGTGAAATGAGTCTGGCTAAACAGGAGGTTTCGTTTCTAAAGCAGCTTGAAAAAGAGTTACAGTATGGCTTTAATTAGCAGCCTGAAACAGAGCTAAAACATAGCTTTAAGTGGACATTTAAGCCTTTAATTTTAAAATCCTATATCAGAACAGTCTGATATTACCCAATGACAGTCTGGGATGTGTATACTATCATCCTGAGGTGAAATGATTCTGCCTAAACAGGAGGTTTCGTTTCTGAAGCAGTCTGAAAAAGAGTTACAGTATGGCTTTAATTAGCAGCCTGAAACAGAGTTGAAATATAGCTTTAAGTGGACATTTAAGCCTTTAATTTTAAAATCCTATATCAGAATAGTCTGATATTACCCAGTGACAGTCTGGGATGTGTATGCTATCACCCTGAGGAGAAATGAGTCTGGCTAAATGGGAGTCTTCGTTTTTAGAGCAGCCTGAATAAGAGTTACAGTATGGCCTTAATTATTAGCCTGAAACAGAGTTGAAATATAGCTTTAAGTGGACATTTAAGCCTTTAATTTTAAAGTCCTACATCAGAATAGTCTGATAATACCCAGTGACAGTCTGGGATGTGTACACTATCACCCTGAGGTGAAATGAGTCTGGCTAAACAGGAGGTTTCGTTTTTAGAGCAGCCTGAAAAAGAATTACAGTAAAGCTTTAATTAGCATCCTGAAAAGGAGTTATAGTATGGCTTTAATTAGCAGCCTGAAACAGAGTTGAAATATAGCTTTAAGTGGACATTTAAGCCTTTAATTTTAAAATCCTACATCAGAATAGTCTGATAATACCCAGTGACAGTCTGGGATGTGTACACTATCACCCTGAGGTGAAATGAGTCTGGCTAAACAGGAGATTTCGTTTTTAGAGCAGCATGAAAAAGAGTTACAGTATGGCTTTAATTAGCAGCCTGAAACAGAGTTGAAATATAGCTTTAAGAAGACATTTAAGCCTTTCATTTTAAAATCCTATATCAGAACCGTCTGATATTACCCAGTGGCACTCTGCAATGTGTATACTATCACCCTGAGGTGAAATAAGTCTGGCTAAACAGGAGATTTCGTTTTTAGAGCAGCATGAAAACGAGTTACAGTGTGGCTTTAATTAGCAGCCTGAAACAGAGTTGAAATATAGCTTTAAGAAGACATTTAAGCCTTTAATTTTAAAGTCCTGCATCAGAATAGTCTGATAATACCCAGTTACAGTCTGGGATGTGGACATTATCACCCTGAGGTAAAATTAGTCTGGCTAAACAGGAGGTTTCGTTTTTAGAGCAGCCTGAAAAGGAGTTACAGTATGGCTTTAATTAGCAGCCTGAAACAGAGTTGAAATATAGCTTTAAGTGGACATTTAAGCCTTTAATTTTAAAATCCTATATCAGAATAGTCTGATATTACCCAATGACAGTCTGGGATGTGTATACTATCATCCTGAGGTGAAATGATTCTGCCTAAACAGGAGGTTTCGTTTCTGAAGCAGTCTGAAAAAGAGTTACAGTATGGCTTTAATTAGCAGCCTGAAACAGAGTTGAAATATAGCTTTAAGAGGACATTTAAGCCTTTAATTTTAAAATCCTATATCAGAATAGTCTGATACTACCCAGTGACAGTCTGGGATGTGTATGCTATCACCCTGAGGAGAAATGAGTCTGGCTAAATGGGAGTCTTCGTTTTTAGAGCAGCCTGAATAAGAGTTACAGTATGGCCTTAATTATTAGCCTGAAACAGAGTTGAAATATAGCTTTAAGTGGACATTTAAGCCTTTAATTTTAAAGTCCTACATCAGAATAGTCTGATAATACCCAGTGACAGTCTGGGATGTGTACACTATCACCCTGAGGTGAAATGAGTCTGGCTAAACAGGAGGTTTCGTTTTTAGAGCAGCCTGAAAAAGAATTACAGTAAAGCTTTAATTAGCATCCTGAAAAGGAGTTATAGTATGGCTTTAATTAGCAGCCTGAAACAGAGTTGAAATATAGCTTTAAGTGGACATTTAAGCCTTTAATTTTAAAATCCTACATCAGAATAGTCTGATAATACCCAGTGACAGTCTGGGATGTGTACACTATCACCCTGAGGTGAAATGAGTCTGGCTAAACAGGAGATTTCGTTTTTAGAGCAGCATGAAAAAGAGTTACAGTATGGCTTTAATTAGCAGCCTGAAACAGAGTTGAAATATAGCTTTAAGAAGACATTTAAGCCTTTCATTTTAAAATCCTATATCAGAACCGTCTGATATTACCCAGTGGCACTCTGCAATGTGTATACTATCACCCTGAGGTGAAATAAGTCTGGCTAAACAGGAGATTTCGTTTTTAGAGCAGCATGAAAAAGAGTTACAGTGTGGCTTTAATTAGCAGCCTGAAACAGAGTTGAAATATAGCTTTAAGAAGACATTTAAGCCTTTAATTTTAAAGTCCTGCATCAGAATAGTCTGATAATACCCAGTTACAGTCTGGGATGTGGACATTATCACCCTGAGGTAAAATTAGTCTGGCTAAACAGGAGGTTTCGTTTTTAGAGCAGCCTGAAAAGGAGTTACAGTATGGCTTTAATTAGCAGCCTGAAACAGAGTTGAAATATAGCTTTAAGTGGACATTTAAGCCTTTAATTTTAAAATCCTATATCAGAATAGTCTGATATTACCAACTGACAGTCTGGGATGTGTATACTATCACCCTGAGGTGAAATGAGTCTGGCTAAACAGGAGGTTTCATTTCTAAAGCAGCATGAAAAAGAGTTACAGTGTGGCTTTAATTAGCAGCCTGAAACAGAGTTGAAATATAGCTTTAAGAAGACATTTAAGCCTTTAATTTTAAAGTCCTGCATCAGAATAGTCTGATAATACCCAGTTACAGTCTGGGATGTGGACATTATCACCGTGAGGTGAAATGAGTCTGGCTAAACAGGAGGTTTCGTTTCTAAAGCAGCTTGAAAAAGAGTTACAGTATGGCTTTAATTAGCAGCCTGAAACAGAGCTGAAACATAGCTTTAAGTGGACATTTAAGCCATTAATTTTAAAATCCTATATCAGAACAGTCTGATATTACCCAGTGACAGTCTGGGATGTGTATACTATCAACCTGAGGTGAAATGATTCTGCCTAAACAGGAGGTTTCGTTTCTGAAGCAGTCTGAAAAAGAGTTACAGTATGGCTTTAATTAGCAGCCTGAAACAGATTTGAAATATAGCTTTAAGTGGACATTTAAGCCTTTAATTTTAAAATCCTATATCAGAATAGTCTGATATTACCCAGTGACAGTCTGGGATGTGTATGCTATCACCATGAGGAGAAATGAGTCTGGCTAAATGGGAGTCTTCGTTTTTAGAGCAGCCTGAATAATAGTTACAGTATGGCCTTAATTATTAGCATGAAACAGAGTTGAAATATAACTTTAAGTGGACATTTAAGCCTTTAATTTTAAAGTCCTACATCAGAATAGTCTGATAATACCCAGTGACAGTCTGGGATGTGTACACTATCACCCTGAGGTGAAATGAGTCTGGCTAAACAGGAGGTTTCGTTTTTAGAGTATCCTGAAAAAGAATTACAGTAAAGCTTTAATTAGCATCCTGAAACAGAGTTGAAATATAGCTTTAAGAGGACATTTAAGCCTTTACTTTTAAAATCCTATATCAGAATAGTCTGATATTACCCAGTGGCAGTCTGGGATGTGTATACTATCAACCTGAGGTGAAATGAGTCTAGCTAAACAGGAGTTTTCGTTTTTAGAGCAGCCTGAAAAGGAGTTACAGTATGGCTTTAATTAGCAGCCTGAAACAGAGTTGAAATATAGCTTTAAGTGGACATTTAAGCCTTTAATTTTAAAGTCCTACATCAGAATAGTCTGATAATACCCAGTGACAGTCTGGGATGTGTACACTATCACCCTGAGGTGAAATGAGTCTGGCTAAACAGGAGGTTTCGTTTTTAGAGCAGCCTGAAAAAGAATTACAGTAAAGCTTTAATTAGCATCCTGAAACAGAGTTGAAATATAGCTTTAAGAGGACATTTAAGCCTTTACTTTTAAAATACTATATCAGAATAGTCTGATATTACCCACTGGCAGTCTGGGATGTGTATACTATCAACCTGAGGTGAAATGAGTCTAGCTAAAAAGGAGGTTTCGTTTTTAGAGCAGCATGAAAAAGAGTTACAGTGTGGCTTTAATTAGCAGCCTGAAACAGAGTTGAAATATAGCTTTAAGAAGACATTTAAGCCTTTCATTTTAAAATCCTATATCAGAACAGTCTGATATTACCCAGTGGCACTCTGCAATGTGCATAATATCACCCTGAGGTGAAATAAGTCTGGCTAAACAGGAGATTTCGTTTTTAGAGCAGCATGAAAAAGAGTTACAGTGTGGCTTTAATTAGCAGCCTGAAACAGAGTTGAAATATAGCTTTAAGAAGACATTTAAGCCTTTAATTTTAAAGTCCTGCATCAGAATAGTCTGATAATACCCAGTTACAGTCTGGGATGTGGACATTATCACCCTGAGGTAAAATTAGTCTGGCTAAACAGGAGGTTTCGTTTTTAGAGCAGCCTGAAAAGGAGTTACAGTATGGCTTTAATTAGCAGCCTGAAACAGAGTTGAAATGTAGCTTTAAGTGGACATTTAAGCCTTTAATTTTAAAATCCTATATCAGAATAGTCTGATATTACCCAGTGACAGTCTGGGATGTGTATGCTATCACCCTGAGGAGAAATGAGTCTGGCTAAATGGGAGTTTTCGTTTTTAGAGCAGCCTGAATAAGAGTTACAGTATGGCCTTAATTATTAGAATGAAACAGAGTTGAAATATAGCTTTAAGTGGACATTTAAGCCTTTAATTTTAAAGTCCTACATCAGAATAGTCTGATAATACCCAGTGACAGTCTGGGATGTGTACACTATCACCCTGAGGTGAAATGAGTCTGGCTAAACAGGAGATTTCGTTTTTAGAGCAGCATAAAAAAAAAAGTTACAGTGTGGCTTTAATTAGCAGCCTGAAACAGAGTTGAAATATAGCTTTAAGAAGACATTTAAGCCTTTAATTTTAAAGTCCTGCATCAGAATAGTCTGATAATACCCAGTTACAGTCTGGGATGTGGACATTATCACCCTGAGGTAAAATTAGTCTGGCTAAACAGGAGGTTTCGTTTTTAGAGCAGCCTTAAAAGGAGTTACAGTATGGCTTTAATTAGCAGCCTGAAACAGAGCTGAAACATAGCTTTAAGTGGACATTTAAGCCTTTAATTTTAAAATCCTATATCAGAACAGTCTGATATTACCCAATGACAGTCTGGGATGTGTATACTATCATCCTGAGGTGAAATGATTCTGCCTAAACAGGAGGTTTCGTTTCTGAAGCAGTCTGAAAAAGAGTTACAGTATGGCTTTAATTAGCAGCCTGAAACAGAGTTGAAATATAGCTTTAAGTGGACATTTAAGCCTTTAATTTTAAAATCCTATATCAGAATAGTCTGATATTACCCAGTGACAGTCTGGGATGTGTATGCTATCACCCTGAGGAGAAATGAGTCTGGCTAAATGGGAGTCTTCGTTTTTAGAGCAGCCTGAATAAGAGTTACAGTATGGCCTTAATTATTAGCCTGAAACAGAGTTGAAATATAGCTTTAAGTGGACATTTAAGCCTTTAATTTTAAAGTCCTACATCAGAATAGTCTGATAATACCCAGTGACAGTCTGGGATGTGTACACTATCACCCTGAGGTGAAATGAGTCTGGCTAAACAGGAGATTTCGTTTTTAGAGCAGCATGAAAAAGAGTTACAGTATGGCTTTAATTAGCAGCCTGAAACAGAGTTGAAATATAGCTTTAAGAAGACATTTAAGCCTTTCATTTTAAAATCCTATATCAGAACCGTCTGATATTACCCAGTGGCACTCTGCAATGTGTATACTATCACCCTGAGGTGAAATAAGTCTGGCTAAACAGGAGATTTCGTTTTTAGAGCAGCATGAAAAAGAGTTACAGTGTGGCTTTAATTAGCAGCCTGAAACAGAGTTGAAATATAGCTTTAAGAAGACATTTAAGCCTTTAATTTTAAAATCCTATATCAGAACAGTCTGATATTACCCAGTGACAGTCTGGGATGTGTATACTATCAACCTGAGGTGAAATGATTCTGCCTAAACAGGCGGTTTCGTTTCTGAAGCAGTCTGAAAAAGAGTTGCAGTATGGCTTTAATTAGCAGCCTGAAACAGAGTTGAAATATAGCTTTAAGTGGACATTTAAGCCTATAATTTTAAAATCCTATATCAGAATAGTCTGATATTACCCAGTGACAGTCTGGGATGTGTATGCTATCACCCTGAGGAGAAATGATTCTGGCTAAATGGGAGTTTTCGTTTTTAGAGCAGCCTGAAAAAGAGTTACAGTATGGCCTTAATTATTAGCATGAAACAGAGTTGAAATATAGCTTTAAGTGGACATTTAAGCCTTTAATTTTAAAGTCCTACATCAGAATAGTCTGATAATACCCAGTGACAGTCTGGGATGTGTATACTATCACCCTGAGGTGAAATGAGTCTGGCTAAACAGGATATTTCGTTTTTAGAGCAGCATGAAAAAGAGTTACAGTGTGGCTTAAATAAGCAGCCTGAAAAGGAGTTACAGTATGGCTTTAATTAGCAGCCTGAAACAGAGTTGAAATATAGGTTTAAGTGGACATTTAAGCCTTTAATTTTAAAATCCTGTATCAGAATAGTCTGATATTACCCAGTGACAGTCTGGGATGTGTATACTATCACCATGAGGAGAAATGAGTCTGGATAAATGGGAGTTTTCGTTTTTAGAGCAGCCTGAATAAGAGTTACAGTATGGCCTTAATTATTAGAATGAAACAGAGTTGAATTATAGCTTTAAGTGGACATTTAAGCCTTTAATTTTAAAGTCCTACATCAGAATAGTCTGATAATACCCAGTGACAGTCTGGGATGTGTATACTATCAACCTGAGGTGAAATGATTCTGCCTAAACAGGCGGTTTCATTTCTGAAGCAGTCTGAAAAAGAGTTACAGTATGGCTTTAATTAGCAGCCTGAAACAGAGTTGAAATATAGCTTTAAGTGGACATTTAAGCCTTTAATTTTAAAGTCCTACATCAGAATAGTCTGATAATACCCAGTGACAGTCTGGGATGTGTATGCTATCACCCTGAGGAGAAATGATTCTGGCTAAATGGGAGTTTTCGTTTTTAGAGCAGCCTGAAAAAGAGTTACAGTATGGCCTTAATTATTATTATGAAACAGAGTTGAAATATAGCTTTAAGTGGACATTTAAGCCTTTAATTTTAAAGTCCTACATCAGAATAGTCTGATAATACCCAGTGACAGTCTGGGATGTGTATACTATCACCCTGAGGTGAAATGAGTCTGGCTAAACAGGATATTTCGTTTTTAGAGCAGCATGAAAAAGAGTTACAGTGTGGCTTAAATAAGCAGCCTGAAAAGGAGTTACAGTATGGCTTTAATTAGCAGCCTGAAACAGAGTTGAAATATAGGTTTAAGTGGACATTTAAGCCTTTAATTTTAAAATCCTGTATCAGAATAGTCTGATATTACCCAGTGACAGTCTGGGATGTGTATACTATCACCATGAGGAGAAATGAGTCTGGATAAATGGGAGTTTTCGTTTTTAGAGCAGCCTGAATAAGAGTTACAGTATGGCCTTAATTATTAGAATGAAACAGAGTTGAATTATAGCTTTAAGTGGACATTTAAGCCTTTAATTTTAAAGTCCTACATCAGAATAGTCTGATAATACCCAGTGACAGTCTGGGATGTGTATACTATCAACCTGAGGTGAAATGATTCTGCCTAAACAGGCGGTTTCATTTCTGAAGCAGTCTGAAAAAGAGTTACAGTATGGCTTTAATTAGCAGCCTGAAACAGAGTTGAAATATAGCTTTAAGTGGACATTTAAGCCTTTAATTTTAAAGTCCTACATCAGAATAGTCTGATAATACCCAGTGACAGTCTGGGATGTGTATGCTATCACCCTGAGGAGAAATGATTCTGGCTAAATGGGAGTTTTCGTTTTTAGAGCAGCCTGAAAAAGAGTTACAGTATGGCCTTAATTATTAGCATGAAACAGAGTTGAAATATAGCTTTAAGTGGACATTTAAGCCTTTAATTTTAAAGTCCTACATCAGAATAGTCTGATAATACCCAGTGACAGTCTGGGATGTGTACACTATCACCCTGAGATGAAATGAGTCTGGCTAAACAGGAGGTTTCGTTTTTAGAGCAGCCTGAAAAAGAATTACAGTAAAGCTTTAATTAGCAGCCTGAAACAGAGTTGAAATATAGCTTTAAGTGGACATTTAAGCCTTTCTTTTTAAAATCCTATATAAGAACAGTCTGATATTACCCAGTGGCACTCTGGAATGTGTATACTATCACCCTGAGGTGAAATGAGTCTGGCTAAACAGGAGATTTCGTTTTTAGAGCAGCATGAAAAAGAGTTACAGTGTGGCTTATATAAGCAGCCTGAAAAGGAGTTACAGTATGGCTTTAATTAGCAGCCTGAAACAGAGTTGAAATATAGGTTTAAGTGGACATTTAAGCCTTTAATTTTAAAATCCTGTATCAGAATAGTCTGATATTACCCAGTGACAGTCTGGGATGTGTATACTATCACCCTGAGGAGAAATTAGTCTGGATAAATGGGAGTTTTCGTTTTTAGAGCAGCCTGAAAAAGATTTACAGTATGGCCTTAATTATTAGCATGAAACAGAGTTGAAATATAGCTTTAAGTGGACATTTAAGCCTTTCATTTTAAAATCCTACATCAGAGTAGTCTGATAATACCCAGTGACAGTCTGGGATGTGTACACTATCACCCTGAGGTGAAATGAGTCTGGCTAAACAGGAGATTTCGTTTTTAGAGCAGCATGAAAAAGAGTTACAGTGTGGCTTTAATTAGCAGCCTGAAACAGAGTTGAAATATAGCTTTAAGAAAACATTTAAGCCTTTCATTTTAAAATCCTATATCAGAACAGTCTGATATTACCCAGTGGCACTCTGCAATGTGTATACTATCACCCTGAGGTGAAATAAGTCTGGCTAAACAGGAGATTTCGTTTTTAGAGCAGCATGAAAAAGAGTTACAGTGTGGCTTTAATTAGCAGCCTGAAACAGAGTTGAAATATAGCTTTAAGAAGACATTTAAGGCTTTAATTTTAAAGTCCTGCATCAGAATAGTCTGATAATACCCAGTTACAGTCTGGGATGTGGACCTTATCACCCTGAGGTAAAATTAGTCTGGCTAAACAGGAGGTTTCGTTTTTAGAGCAGCCTGAAAAGGAGTTACAGTATGGCTTTAATTAGCAGCCTGAAACAGAGTTGAAATATAGCTTTAAGTGGACATTTAAGCCTTTAATTTTAAAATCCTATATCAGAATAGTCTGATATTACCCAGTGACAGTCTGGGATGTGTATGCTATCACCCTGAGGAGAAATGAGTCTGGCTAAATGGGAGTTTTCGTTTTTAGAGCAGCCTGAATAAGAGTTACAGTATGGCCTTAATTATTAGCATGAAACAGAGTTGAAATATAGCTTTAAGTGGACATTTAAGCCTTTCATTTTAAAATCCTATATCAGAATAGTCTGATAATACCCAGTGACAGTCTGGGATGTGTACACTATCACCCTGAGGTGAAATGAGTCTTGCTAAACAGGAGGTTTCGTTTTTAGAGCAGCCTGAAAAAGAATTACAGTAAAGCTTTAATTAGCATCCTGAAACAGAGTTGAAATATAGCTTTAAGAGGACATTTAAGCATTTACTTTTAAAATCCTATATCAGAATAGTCTGATATTACCCATTGGCAGTCTGGGATGTGTATACTATCAACCTGAGGTGAAATGAGTCTAGCTAAACAGGAGGTTTCGTTTTTATAGCAGCCTGAAAAAGAATTACAGTAAAGCTTTAATTAGCAGCCTGAAACAGAGTTGAAATATAGCTTTAAGTGGACATTTAAGCCTTTAATTTTAAAGTCCTGCATCAGAATAGTCTGATAATACCCAGTTACAGTCTGGGATGTGTATACTATCACCCTGAGGTGAAATGAGTCTGGCTAAACAGGAGATTTCGTTTTTACAGCAGCATGAAAAAGAGTTACAGTGTGGCTTAAATAAGCAGCCTGAAAAGGAGTTACAGTATGGCTTTAATTAGCAGCCTGAAACAGAGTTGAAATATAGCTTTAAGTGGACATTTAAGCCTTTAATTTTAAAATCCTACATCAGAATAGTCTGATAATACCCAGTGACAGTCTGGGATGTGTACACTATCAACCTGAGGTGAAATGAGTCTGGCTGAACAGGAGATTTCGTTTTTAGAGCAGCATGAAAAAGAGTTACTGTGTGGCTTTAATTAGCAGCCTGAAACAGAGTTGAAATATAGCTTTAAGAAGACATTTAAGCCTTTCATTTTAAAATCATATATCAGAATAGTCTGATAATACCCAGTTACAGTCTGGGATGTGGACACTATCACCCTGAGGTAAAATTAGTCTGGCTAAACAGGAGGTTTCGTTTTTAGAGCAGCATGAAAAAGAGCTACAATATGGCTTTAATTAGCAGCCTGAAAAAGAATTACAGTAAAGCTTTAATTAGCATCCTGAAACAGAGTTGAAATATAGCTTTAAGAGGACATTTAAGCCTTTACTTTTAAAATACTATATCAGAATAGTCTGATATTACCCAATGGCAGTCTGGGATGTGTATACTATCAACCTGAGGTGAAATGAGTCTAGCTAAAAAGGAGGTTTCGTTTTTAGAGCAGCATGAAAAAGAGTTACAGTGTGGCTTTAATTAGCAGCCTGAAACAGAGTTGAAATATAGCTTTAAGTGGACATTTAAGCCTTTAATTTTAAAGTCCTGCATCAGAATAGTCTGATAATACCCAGTTACAGTCTGGGATGTGGACACTATCACCCTGAGGTAAAATTAGTCTGGCTAAACAGGAGGTTTCGTTTTTAGAGCAGCATGAATAAGAGCTACAATATGGCTTTAATTAGCAGCCTGAAAAGGAGTTACAGTATGGCTTTAATTAGCAGCCTGAAACAGAGTTGAAATATAGCTTTAAGTGGACATTTAAGCCTTTAATTTTAAAATCCTACATCAGAATAGTCTGATAATACCCAGTGACAGTCTGGGATGTGTACACTATCACCCTGAGGTGAAATGAGTCTGGCTAAACAGGAGATTTCGTTTTTAGAGCAGCATGAAAAAGAGTTACAGTGTGGCTTTAATTAGCAGCCTGAAACAGAGTTGAAATATAGCTTTAAGAAAACATTTAAGCCTTTCATTTTAAAATCCTATATCAGAAAAGTCTGATATTACCCAGTGGCACTCTGCAATGTGTATACTATCACCCTGAGGTGAAATAAGTCTGGCTAAACAGGAGATTTCGTTTTTAGAGCAGCATGAAAAAGAGTTACAGTGTGGCTTTAATTAGCAGCCTGAAACAGAGTTGAAATATAGATTTAAGAAGATATTTAAGCCTTTAATTTTAAAGTCCTGCATCAGAATAGTCTGATAATACCCAGTTACAGTCTGGGATGTGGACATTATAACCCTGAGCTGAAATGAGTCTGGCTAAACAGGAGGTTTCGTTTCTAAAGCAGCTTGAAAAAGAGTTACAGTATGGCTTTAATTAGCAGCCTGAAACAGAGCTGAAACATAGCTTTAAGTGGACATTTAAGCCTTTAATTTTAAAATCCTATATCAGAACAGTCTGATATTACCCAGTGACAGTCTGGGATGTGTATACTATCAACCTGAGGTGAAATGATTCTGCCTAAACAGGAGGTTTCGTTTCTGAAGCAGTCTGAAAAAGAGTTACAGTATGGTTTTAATTAGCAGCCTGAAACAGAGTTGAAATATAGCTTTAAGTGGACATTTAAGCCTTTAATTTTAAAATCATATATCAGAATAGTCTGATATTACCCAGTGACAGTCTGGGATGTGTATGCTATCACCATGAGGAGAAATGAGTCTGGCTAAATGGGAGTCTTCGTTTTTAGAGCAGCCTGAATAAGAGTTACAGAATGGCCTTAATTATTAGCATGAAACAGAGTTGAACTATAGCTTTAAGTGGACATTTAAGCCTTTAATTTTAAAGTCCTACATCAGAATAGTCTGATAATACCCAGTGACAGTCTGGGATGTGTACACTATCACCCTGAGGTGAAATGAGTCTGGCTAAAAAGGAGGTTTCGTTTTTAGAGCAGCCTGAAAAAGAATTACAGTAAAGCTTTAATTAGCATCCTGAAACAGAGTTGAAATATAGCTTTAAGTGGACATTTAAGCCTTTAATTTTAAAATCCTACATCAGAATAGTCTGATAATACCCAGTGACAGTCTGGGATGTGTACACTATCAACCTGAGGTGAAATGAGTCTGGCTGAACAGGAGATTTCGTTTTTAGAGCAGCATGAAAAAGAGTTACTGTGTGGCTTTAATTAGCAGCCTGAAACAGAGTTGAAATATAGCTTTAAGAAGACATTTAAGCCTTTCATTTTAAAATCATATATCAGAATAGTCTGATAATACCCAGTTACATTCTGGGATGTGGACACTATCACCCTGAGGTAAAATTAGTCTGGCTAAACAGGAGGTTTCGTTTTTAGAGCAGCATGAAAAAGAGCTACAATATGGCTTTAATTAGCAGCCTGAAAAAGAATTACAGTAAAGCTTTAATTAGCATCCTGAAACAGAGTTGAAATATAGCTTTAAGAGGACATTTAAGCCTTTACTTTTAAAATACTATATCAGAATAGTCTGATATTACCCACTGACAGTCTGGGATGTGTATACTATCAACCTGAGGTGAAATGAGTCTAGCTAAAAAGGAGGTTTCGTTTTTAGAGCAGCATGAAAAAGAGTTACAGTGTGGCTTTAATTAGCAGCCTGAAACAGAGTTGAAATATAGCTTTAAGTGGACATTTAAGCCTTTAATTTTAAAGTCCTGCATCAGAATAGTCTGATAATACCCAGTTACAGTCTGGGATGTGGACACTATCACCCTGAGGTAAAATTAGTCTGGCTAAACAGGAGGTTTCGTTTTTAGAGCAGCATGAATAAGAGCTACAATATGGCTTTAATTAGCAGCCTGAAAAGGAGTTACAGTATGGCTTTAATTAGCAGCCTGAAACAGAGTTGAAATATAGCTTTAAGTGGACATTTAAGCCTTTAATTTTAAAATCCTACATCAGAATAGTCTGATAATACCCAGTGACAGTCTGGGATGTGTACACTATCACCCTTAAGTGAAATGAGTCTGGCTAAACAGGAGATTTCGTTTTTAGAGCAGCATGAAAAAGAGTTACAGTGTGGCTTTAATTAGCAGCCTAAAACAGAGTTGAAATATAGCTTTAAGAAAACATTTAAGCCTTTCATTTTAAAATCCTATATCAGAACAGTCTGATATTACCCAGTGGCACTCTGCAATGTGTATACTATCACCCTGAGGTGAAATAAGTCTGGCTAAACAGGAGATTTCGTTTTTAGAGCAGCATGAAAAAGAGTTACAGTGTGGCTTTAATTAGCAGCCTGAAACAGAGTTGAAATATAGCTTTAAGAAGACATTTAAGCCTTTAATTTTAAAGTCCTGCATCAGAATAGTCTGATAATACCCAGTTACAGTCTGGGATGTGGACATTATAACCCTGAGGTGAAATGAGTCTGGCTAAACAGGAGGTTTCGTTTCTAAAGCAGCTTGAAAAAGAGTTACAGTATGGCTTTAATTAGCAGCCTGAAACAGAGCTGAAACATAGCTTTAAGTGGACATTTAAGCCTTTAATTTTAAAATCCTATATCAGAACAGTCTGATATTACCCAGTGACAGTCTGGGATGTGTATACTATCAAACTGAGGTGAAATGATTCTGCCTAAACAGGAGGTTTCGTTTCTGAAGCAGTCTGAAAAAGAGTTACAGTATGGCTTTAATTAGCAGCCTGAAACAGAGTTGAAATATAGCTTTAAGTGGACATTTAAGCCTTTAATTTTAAAATCATATATCAGAATAGTCTGATATTACCCAGTGACAGTCTGGGATGTGTATGCTATCACCATGAGGAGAAATGAGTCTGGCTAAATGGGAGTCTTCGTTTTTAGAGCAGCCTGAATAAGAGTTACAGTATGGCCTTAATTATTAGCATGAAACAGAGTTGAACTATAGCTTTAAGTGGACATTTAAGCCTTTAATTTTAAAGTCCTACATCAGAATAGTCTGATAATACCCAGTGACAGTCTGGGATGTGTACACTATCACCCTGAGTTGAAATGAGTCTGGCTAAAAAGGAGGTTTCGTTTTTAGAGCAGCCTGAAAAAGAATTACAGTAAAGCTTTAATTAGCATCCTGAAACAGAGTTGAAATATAGCTTTAAGAGGACATTTAAGCCTTTATTTTTAAAATCCTATATCAGAATAGTCTGATATTACCCAGTGGCAGTCTGGGATGTGTATACTATCAACCTGAGGTGAAATGAGTCTAGCTAAACAGGAGGTTTCGTTTTTAGAGCAGCCTGAAAAAGAATTACAGTAAAGCTTTTATTAGCAGCCTGAAACAGAGTTGAAATATAGCTTTAAGTGGACATTTAAGCCTTTCTTTTTAAAATCCTATATCAGAACAGTCTGATATTACCCAGTGGCACTCTGGAATGTGTATACTATCACCCTGAGGTGAAATGAGTCTGGCTAAACAGGAGATTTCGTTTTTACAGCAGCATGAAAAAGAGTTACAGTGTGGCTTAAATAAGCAGCCTGAAAAGGAGTTACAGTATGGCTTTAATTAGCAGCCTGAAACAGAGTTGAAATATAGCTTTAAGTGGACATTTAAGCCTTTAATTTTAAAATCCTACATCAGAATAGTCTGATAATACCCAGTGACAGTCTGGGATGTGTACACTATCAACCTGAGGTGAAATGAGTCTGGCTGAACAGGAGATTTCGTTTTTAGAGCAGCATGAAAAAGAGTTACTGTGTGGCTTTAATTAGCAGCCTGAAACAGAGTTGAAATATAGCTTTAAGAAGACATTTAAGCCTTTCATTTTAAAATCATATATCAGAATAGTCTGATAATACCCAGTTACAGTCTGGGATGTGGACACTATCACCCTGAGGTAAAATTAGTCTGGCTAAACAGGAGGTTTCGTTTTTAGAGCAGCATGAAAAAGAGCTACAATATGGCTTTAATTAGCAGCCTGAAAAAGAATTACAGTAAAGCTTTAATTAGCATCCTGAAACAGAGTTGAAATATAGCTTTAAGAGGACATTTAAGCCTTTACTTTTAAAATACTATATCAGAATAGTCTGATATTACCCACTGGCAGTCTGGGATGTGTATACTATCAACCTGAGGTGAAATGAGTCTAGCTAAAAAGGAGGTTTCGTTTTTAGAGCAGCATGAAAAAGAGTTACAGTGTGGCTTTAATTAGCAGCCTGAAACAGAGTTGAAATATAGCTTTAAGTGGACATTTAAGCCTTTAATTTTAAAGTCCTGCATCAGAATAGTCTGATAATACCCAGTTACAGTCTGGGATGTGGACACTATCACCCTGAGGTAAAATTAGTCTGGCTAAACAGGAGGTTTCGTTTTTAGAGCAGCATGAATAAGAGCTACAATATGGCTTTAATTAGCAGCCTGAAAAGGAGTTACAGTATGGCTTTAATTAGCAGCCTGAAACAGAGTTGAAATATAGCTTTAAGTGGACATTTAAGCCTTTAATTTTAAAATCCTACATCAGAATAGTCTGATAATACCCAGTGACAGTCTGGGATGTGTACACTATCACCCTGAGGTGAAATGAGTCTGGCTAAACAGGAGATTTCGTTTTTAGAGCAGCATGAAAAAGAGTTACAGTGTGGCTTTAATTAGCAGCCTGAAACAGAGTTGAAATATAGCTTTAAGAAAACATTTAAGCCTTTCATTTTAAAATCCTATATCAGAACAGTCTGATATTACCCAGTGGCACTCTGCAATGTGTATACTATCACCCTGAGGTGAAATAAGTAAGGCTAAACAGGAGATTTCGTTTTTAGAGCAGCATGAAAAAGAGTTACAGTGTGGCTTTAATTAGCAGCCTGAAACAGAGTTGAAATATAGCTTAAAGAAGACATTTAAGCCTTTAATTTTAAAGTCCTGCATCAGAATAGTCTGATAATACCCAGTTACAGTCTGGGATGTGGACATTATAACCCTGAGGTGAAATGAGTCTGGCTAAACAGGAGGTTTCGTTTCTAAAGCAGCTTGAAAAAGAGTTACAGTATGGCTTTAATTAGCAGCCTGAAACAGAGCTGAAACATAGCTTTAAGTGGACATTTAAGCCTTTAATTTTAAAATCCTATATCAGAACAGTCTGATATTACCCAGTGACAGTCTGGGATGTGTATACTATCAACCTGAGGTGAAATGATTCTGCCTAAACAGGAGGTTTCGTTTCTGAAGCAGTCTGAAAAAGAGTTACAGTATGGCTTTAATTAGCAGCCTGAAACAGAGTTGAAATATAGCTTTAAGTGGACATTTAAGCCTTTAATTTTAAAATCATATATCAGAATAGTCTGATATTACCCAGTGACAGTCTGGGATGTGTATGCTATCACCATGAGGAGAAATGAGTCTGGCTAAATGGGAGTCTTCGTTTTTAGAGCAGCCTGAATAAGAGTTACAGTATGGCCTTAATTATTAGCATGAAACAGAGTTGAACTATAGCTTTAAGTGGACATTTAAGCCTTTAATTTTAAAGTCCTACATCAGAATAGTCTGATAATACCCAGTGACAGTCTGGGATGTGTACACTATCACCCTGAGTTGAAATGAGTCTGGCTAAAAAGGAGGTTTCGTTTTTAGAGCAGCCTGAAAAAGAATTACAGTAAAGCTTTAATTAGCATCCTGAAACAGAGTTGAAATATAGCTTTAAGAGGACATTTAAGCCTTTATTTTTAAAATCCTATATCAGAATAGTCTGATATTACCCAGTGGCAGTCTGGGATGTGTATACTATCAACCTGAGGTGAAATGAGTCTAGCTAAACAGGAGGTTTCGTTTTTAGAGCAGCCTGAAAAAGAATTACAGTAAAGCTTTTATTAGCAGCCTGAAACAGAGTTGAAATATAGCTTTAAGTGGACATTTAAGCCTTTCTTTTTAAAATCCTATATCAGAACAGTCTGATATTACCCAGTGGCACTCTGGAATGTGTATACTATCACCCTGAGGTGAAATGAGTCTGGCTAAACAGGAGATTTCGTTTTTACAGCAGCATGAAAAAGAGTTACAGTGTGGCTTAAATAAGCAGCCTGAAAAGGAGTTACAGTATGGCTTTAATTAGCAGCCTGAAACAGAGTTGAAATATAGCTTTAAGTGGACATTTAAGCCTTTAATTTTAAAATCCTACATCAGAATAGTCTGATAATACCCAGTGACAGTCTGGGATGTGTACACTATCAACCTGAGGTGAAATGAGTCTGGCTGAACAGGAGATTTCGTTTTTAGAGCAGCATGAAAAAGAGTTACTGTGTGGCTTTAATTAGCAGCCTGAAACAGAGTTGAAATATAGCTTTAAGAAGACATTTAAGCCTTTCATTTTAAAATCATATATCAGAATAGTCTGATAATACCCAGTTACAGTCTGGGATGTGGACACTATCACCCTGAGGTAAAATTAGTCTGGCTAAACAGGAGGTTTCGTTTTTAGAGCAGCATGAAAAAGAGCTACAATATGGCTTTAATTAGCAGCCTGAAAAAGAATTACAGTAAAGCTTTAATTAGCATCCTGAAACAGAGTTGAAATATAGCTTTAAGAGGACATTTAAGCCTTTACTTTTAAAATCATACATCAGAATAGTCTGATAATACCCAGTGACAGTCTGGGATGTGTACACTATCACCCTGAGGTGAAATAAGTCTGGCTAAACAGGAGATTTCGTTTTTAGAGCAGCATGAAAAAGAGTTACAGTGTGGCTTTAATGAGCAGCCTGAAACAGAGTTGAAATATAGCTTTAAGAAGACATTTAAGCCTTTAATTTTAAAGTCCTGCATCAGAATAGTCTGATAATACCCAGTTACAGTCTGGGATGTGGACCTTATCACCCTGAGGTAAAATTAGTCTGGCTAAACAGGAGGTTTCGTTTTTAGAGCAGCCTGAAAAGGAGTTACAGTATGGCTTTAATTAGCAGCCTGAAACAGAGTTGAAATATAGCTTTAAGTGGACATTTAAGCCTTTAATTTTAAAATCCTATATCAGAATAGTCTGATATTACCCAGTGACAGTCTGGGATGTGTATGCTATCACCCTGAGGAGAAATGAGTCGGGCTAAATGGGAGTTTTCGTTTTTAGAGCAGCCTGAATAAGAGTTACAGTATGGCCTTAATTATTAGCATGAAACAGAGTTGAAATATAGCTTTAAGTGGACATTTAAGCCTTTCATTTTAAAATCCTATATCAGAATAGTCTGATAATACCCAGTGACAGTCTGGGATGTGTACACTATCACCCTGAGGTGAAATGAGTCTGGCTAAAAAGGAGGTTTCGTTTTTAGAGCAGCCTGAAAAAGAATTACAGTAAAGCTTTAATTAGCATCCTGAAACAGGTGAATTGAGTCTGGCTAAACAGGAGATTTCGTTTTTAGAGCAGCATGAAAAAGAGTTACAGTGTGGCTTTAATTAGCAGCCTGAAACAGAGTTGAAATATAGCTTTAAGAAAACAATTAAGCCTTTCATTTTAAAATCCTATATCAGAACAGTCTGATATTACCCAGTGGCACTCTGCAATGTGTATACTATCACCCTGAGGTGAAATAAGTCTGGCTAAACAGGAGATTTCGTTTTTAGAGCAGCATGAAAAAGAGTTACAGTGTGGCTTTAATTAGCAGCCTGAAACAGAGTTGAAATATAGCTTTAAGAAGACATTTAAGCCTTTAATTTTAAAGTCCTGCATCAGAATAGTCTGATAATACCCAGTTACAGTCTGGGATGTGGACATTATAACCCTGAGGTGAAATGAGTCTGGCTAAACAGGAGGTTTCGTTTCTAAAGCAGCTTGAAAAAGAGTTACAGTATGGCTTTAATTAGCAGCCTGAAACAGAGCTGAAACATAGCTTTAAGTGGACATTTAAGCCTTTAATTTTAAAATCCTATATCAGAACAGTCTGATATTACCCAGTGACAGTCTGGGATGTGTATACTATCAACCTGAGGTGAAATGATTCTGCCTAAACAGGAGGTTTCGTTTCTGAAGCAGTCTGAAAAAGAGTTACAGTATGGCTTTAATTAGCAGCCTGAAACAGAGTTGAAATATAGCTTTAAGTGGACATTTAAGCCTTTAATTTTAAAATCATATATCAGAATAGTCTGATATTACCCAGTGACAGTCTGGGATGTGTATGCTATCACCATGAGGAGAAATGAGTCTGGCTAAATGGGAGTCTTCGTTTTTAGAGCAGCCTGAATAAGAGTTACAGTATGGCCTTAATTATTAGCATGAAACAGAGTTGAACTATAGCTTTAAGTGGACATTTAAGCCTTTAATTTTAAAGTCCTACATCAGAATAGTCTGATAATACCCAGTGACAGTCTGGGATGTGTACACTATCACCCTGAGGTGAAATGAGTCTGGCTAAAAAGGAGGTTTCGTTTTTAGAGCAGCATGAAAAAGAATTACAGTAAAGCTTTAATTAGCATCCTGAAACAGAGTTGAAATATAGCTTTAAGAGGACATTTAAGCCTTTATTTTTAAAATCCTATATCAGAATAGTCTGATATTACCCAGTGGCAGTCTGGGATGTGTATACTATCAACCTGAGGTGAAATGAGTCTAGCTAAACAGGAGGTTTCGTTTTTAGAGCAGCCTGAAAAAGAATTACAGTAAAGCTTTTATTAGCAGCCTGAAACAGAGTTGAAATATAGCTTTAAGTGGACATTTAAGCCTTTCTTTTTAAAATCCTATATCAGAACAGTCTGATATTACCCAGTGGCACTCTGGAATGTGTATACTATCACCCTGAGGTGAAATGAGTCTGGCTAAACAGGAGATTTCGTTTTTACAGCAGCATGAAAAAGAGTTACAGTGTGGCTTAAATAAGCAGCCTGAAAAGGAGTTACAGTATGGCTTTAATTAGCAGCCTGAAACAGAGTTGAAATATAGCTTTAAGTGGACATTTAAGCCTTTAATTTTAAAATCCTACATCAGAATAGTCTGATAATACCCAGTGACAGTCTGGGATGTGTACACTATCAACCTGAGGTGAAATGAGTCTGGCTGAACAGGAGATTTCGTTTTTAGAGCAGCATGAAAAAGAGTTACTGTGTGGCTTTAATTAGCAGCCTGAAACAGAGTTGAAATATAGCTTTAAGAAGACATTTAAGCCTTTCATTTTAAAATCATATATCAGAATAGTCTGATAATACCCAGTTACAGTCTGGGATGTGGACACTATCACCCTGAGGTAAAATTAGTCTGGCTAAACAGGAGGTTTCGTTTTTAGAGCAGCATGAAAAAGAGCTACAATATGGCTTTAATTAGCAGCCTGAAAAAGAATTACAGTAAAGCTTTAATTAGCATCCTGAAACAGAGTTGAAATATAGCTTTAAGAGGACATTTAAGCCTTTACTTTTAAAATACTATATCAGAATAGTCTGATATTACCCAATGGCAGTCTGGGATGTGTATACTATCAACCTGAGGTGAAATGAGTCTAGCTAAAAAGGAGGTTTCGTTTTTAGAGCAGCATGAAAAAGAGTTACAGTGTGGCTTTAATTAGCAGCCTGAAACAGAGTTGAAATATAGCTTTAAGTGGACATTTAAGCCTTTAATTTTAAAGTCCTGCATCAGAATAGTCTGATAATACCCAGTTACAGTCTGGGATGTGGACACTATCACCCTGAGGTAAAATTAGTCTGGCTAAACAGGAGGTTTCGTTTTTAGAGCAGCATGAATAAGAGCTACAATATGGCTTTAATTAGCAGCCTGAAAAGGAGTTACAGTATGGCTTTAATTAGCAGCCTGAAACAGAGTTGAAATATAGCTTTAAGTGGACATTTAAGCCTTTAATTTTAAAATCCTACATCAGAATAGTCTGATAATACCCAGTGACAGTCTGGGATGTGTACACTATCACCCTGAGGTGAAATGAGTCTGGCTAAACAGGAGATTTCGTTTTTAGAGCAGCATGAAAAAGAGTTACAGTGTGGCTTTAATTAGCAGCCTGAAACAGAGTTGAAATATAGCTTTAAGAAAACATTTAAGCCTTTCATTTTAAAATCCTATATCAGAACAGTCTAATATTACCCAGTGGCACTCTGCAATGTGTATACTATCACCCTGAGGTGAAATAAGTCTGGCTAAACAGGAGATTTCGTTTTTAGAGCAGCATGAAAAAGAGTTACAGTGTGGCTTTAATGAGCAGCCTGAAACAGAGTTGAAATATAGCTTTAAGAAGACATTTAAGCCTTTAATTTTAAAGTCCTGCATCAGAATAGTCTGATAATACCCAGTTACAGTCTGGGATGTGGACCTTATCACCCTGAGGTAAAATTAGTCTGGCTAAACAGGAGGTTTCGTTTTTAGAGCAGCCTGAAAATGAGTTACAGTATGGCTTTAATTAGCAGCCTGAAACAGAGTTGAAATATAGCTTTAAGTGGACATTTAAGCCTTTAATTTTAAAATCCTATATCAGAATAGTCTGATATTACCCAGTGACAGTCTGGGATGTGTATGCTATCACCCTGAGGAGAAATGAGTCGGGCTAAATGGGAGTTTTCGTTTTTAGAGCAGCCTGAATAAGAGTTACAGTATGGCCTTAATTATTAGCATGAAACAGAGTTGAAATATAGCTTTAAGTGGACATTTAAGCCTTTCATTTTAAAATCCTATATCAGAATAGTCTGATAATACCCAGTGACAGTCTGGGATGTGTACACTATCACCCTGAGGTGAAATGAGTCTGGCTAAAAAGGAGGTTTCGTTTTTAGAGCAGCCTGAAAAAGAATTACAGTAAAGCTTTAATTAGCATCCTGAAACAGAGTTGAAATATAGCTTTAAGAGGACATTTAAGCCTTTACTTTTAAAATCCTATATCAGAATAGTCTGATATTACCCAGTGGCAGTCTGGGATGTGTATACTATCAACCTGAGGTGAAATGAGTCTAGCTAAACAGGAGGTTTCGTTTTTAGAGCAGCCTGAAAAAGAATTACAGTAAAGCTTTTATTAGCAGCCTGAAACAGAGTTGAAATATAGCTTTAAGTGGACATTTAAGCCTTTCTTTTTAAAATCATATATCAGAACAGTCTGATATTACCCAGTGGCACTCTGGAATGTGTATACTATCACCCTGAGGTGAAATGAGTCTGGCTAAACAGGAGATTTCGTTTTTAGAGCAGCATGAAAAAGAGTTACAGTGTGGCTTAAATAAGCAGCCTGAAAAGGAGTTACAGAATGGCTTTAATTAGCAGCCTGAAACAGAGTTGAAATATAGCTTTAAGTGGACATTTAAGCCTTTAATTTTAAAATCCTACATCAGAATAGTCTGATAATACCCAGTGACAGTCTGGGATGTGTACACTATCAACCTGAGGTGAAATGAGTCTGGCTGAACAGGAGATTTCGTTTTTAGAGCAGCATGAAAAAGAGTTACAGTGTGGCATTAATTAGCAGCCTGAAACAGAGTTGAAATATAGCTTTAAGAAGACATTTAAGCCATTCATTTTAAAATCATATATCAGAATAGTCTGATAATACCCAGTTACAGTCTGGGATGTGGACACTATCACCCTGAGGTAAAATTAGTCTGGCTAAACAGGAGGTTTCGTTTTTAGAGCAGCATGAAAAAGAGCTACAGTATGGCTTTAATTAGCAGCCTGAAAAGGAGTTACAGTATGGCTTTAATTAGCAGCCTGAAACAGAGTTGAAATATAGCTTTAAGTGGACATTTAAGCCTTTAATTTTAAAATCCTATATCAGAATAGTCTGATATTACCAAGTGACAGTCTGGGATGTGTATACTATCACCCTGAGATGAAATGAGTCTGGCTAAACTGGAGGTTTCGTTTCTGAAGCAGCCTGAAAAAGAGTTACAGTATGGCTTTAATTAGCAGTATGAAACAGAGTTGAAATATAGGTTTAAGTGGACATTTAAGCCTTTAATTTTAAAATCCTGTATCAGAATACTCTGATATTACCCAGTGACAGTCTGGGATGTGTATACTATCACTCTGAGGAGAAATGAGTCTGGATAAATGGGAGTTTTCGTTTTTAGAGCAGCCTGAAAAAGAGTTACAGTATGGCCTTAATTATTAGCATGAAACAGAGTTGAAATATAGCTTTAAGTGGACATTTAAGCCTTTCATTTTAAAATCCTATATCAGAATAGTCTGATAATACCCAGTGACAGTCTGGGATGTGTACACTATCACCCTGAGGTGAAATGAGTCTGGCTAAACAGGAGGTTTCGTTTTTAGAGCAGCCTGAAAAAGAATTACAGTAAAGCTTTAATTAGCATCCTGAAACAGAGTTGAAATATAGCTTTAAGAGGACATTTAAGCCTTTACTTTTAAAATCCTATATCAGAATAGTCTGATATTACCCATTGGCAGTCTGGGATGTGTATACTATCAACCTGAGGTGAAATGAGTCTAGCTAAACAGGAGGTTTCGTTTTTATAGCAGCCTGAAAAAGAATTACAGTAAAGCTTTAATTAGCAGCCTGAAACAGAGTTGAAATATAGCTTTAAGTGGACATGTAAGCCTTTAATTTTAAAGTCCTGCATCAGAATAGTCTGATAATACCCAGTTACAGTCTGGGATGTGGACACTATCACCCTGAGGTAAAATTAGTCTGGCTAAACAGGAGGTTTCGTTTTTAGAGCAGCATGAATAAGAGCTACAATATGGCTTTAATTAGCAGCCTGAAAAGGAGTTACAGTATGGCTTTAATTAGCAGCCTGAAACAGAGTTGAAATATAGCTTTAAGTAGACATTTAAGCCTTTAATTTTAAAATCCTACATCAGAATAGTCTGATAATACCCAGTGACAGTCTGGGATGTGTACACTATCACCCTGAGGTGAAATGAGTCTGGCTAAACAGGAGATTTCGTTTTTAGAGCAGCATGAAAAAGAGTTACAGTGTGGCTTTAATTAGCAGCCTGAAACAGAGTTGAAATATAGCTTTAAGAAAACATTTAAGCCTTTCATTTTAAAATCCTATATCAGAACAGTCTGATATTACCCAGTGGCACTCTGCAATGTGTATACTATCACCCTGAGGTGAAATAAGTCTGGCCAAACAGGAGATTTCGTTTTTAGAGCAGCATGAAAAAGAGTTACAGTGTGGCTTTAATTAGCAGCCTGAAACAGAGTTGAAATATAGCTTTAAGAAGACATTTAAGCCTTTAATTTTAAAGTCCTGCATCAGAATAGTCTGATAATACCCAGTTACAGTCTGGGATGTGGACATTATAACCCTGAGGTGAAATGAGTCTGGCTAAACAGGAGGTTTCGTTTCTAAAGCAGCTTGAAAAAGAGTTACAGTATGGCTTTAATTAGCAGCCTGAAACAGAGCTGAAACATAGCTTTAAGTGGACATTTAAGCCTTTAATTTTAAAATCCTATATCAGAACAGTCTGATATTACCCAGTGACAGTCTGGGATGTGTATACTATCAACCTGAGGTGAAATGATTCTGCCTAAACAGGAGGTTTCGTTTCTGAAGCAGTCTGAAAAAGAGTTACAGTATGGCTTTAATTAGCAGCCTGAAACAGAGTTGAAATATAGCTTTAAGTGGACATTTAAGCCTTTAATTTTAAAATCATATATCAGAAGAGTCTGATATTACCCAGTGACAGTCTGGATGTGTATGCTATCACCATGAGGAGAAATGAGTCTGGCTAAATGGGAGTCTTCGTTTTTAGAGCAGCCTGAATAAGAGTTACAGTATGGCCTTAATTATTAGCATGAAACAGAGTTGAACTATAGCTTTAAGTGGACATTTAAGCCTTTAATTTTAAAGTCCTACATCAGAATAGTCTGATAATACCCAGTGACAGTCTGGGATGTGTACACTATCACCCTGAGGTGAAATGAGTCTGGCTAAAAAGGAGGTTTCGTTTTTAGAGCAGCCTGAAAAAGAATTACAGTAAAGCTTTAATTAGCATCCTGAAACAGAGTTGAAATATAGCTTTAAGAGGACATTTAAGCCTTTACTTTTAAAATCCTATATCAGAATAGTCTGATATTACCCAGTGGCAGTCTGGGATGTGTATACTATCAACCTGAGGTGAAATGAGTCTAGCTAAACAGGAGGTTTCGTTTTTAGAGCAGCCTGAAAAAGAATTACAGTAAAGCTTTTATTAGCAGCCTGAAACAGAGTTGAAATATAGCTTTAAGTGGACATTTAAGCCTTTCTTTTTAAAATCCTATATCAGAACAGTCTGATATTACCCAGTGGCACTCTGGAATGTGTATACTATCACCCTGAGGTGAAATGAGTCTGGCTAAACAGGAGATTTCGTTTTTAGAGCAGCATGAAAAAGAGTTACAGTGTGGCTTAAATAAGCAGCCTGAAAAGGAGTTACAGAATGTCTTTAATTAGCAGCCTGAAACAGAGTTGAAATATAGCTTTAAGTGGACATTTAAGCCTTTAATTTTAAAATCCTACATCAGAATAGTCTGATAATACCCAGTGACAGTCTGGGATGTGTACACTATCAACCTGAGGTGAAATGAGTCTGGCTGAACAGGAGATTTCGTTTTTAGAGCAGCATGAAAAAGAGTTACAGTGTGGCTTTAATTAGCAGCCTGAAACAGAGTTGAAATATAGCTTTAAGAAGACATTTAAGCCATTCATTTTAAAATCATATATCAGAATAGTCTGATAATACCCAGTTACAGTCTGGGATGTGTACACTATCAACCTGAGGTGAAATGAGTCTGGCTGAACAGGAGATTTCGTTTTTAGAGCAGCATGAAAAAGAGTTACAGTGTGGCTTTAATTAGCAGCCTGAAACAGAGTTGAAATATAGCTTTAAGAAGACATTTAAGCCATTCATTTTAAAATCATATATCAGAATAGTCTGATATTACCCATTGGCAGTCTGGGATGTGTATACTATCACCCTGAGGTGAAATGAGTCTAGCTAAACAGGAGGTTTCGTTTTTATAGCAGCCTGAAAAAGAATTACAGTAAAGCTTTAATTAGCAGCCTGAAACAGAGTTGAAATATAGCTTTAAGTGGACATGTAAGCCTTTAATTTTAAAGTCCTGCATCAGAATAGTCTGATAATACCCAGTTACAGTCTGGGATGTGGACACTATCACCCTGAGGTAAAATTAGTCTGGCTAAACAGGAGGTTTCGTTTTTAGAGCAGCATGAATAAGAGCTACAATATGGCTTTAATTAGCAGCCTGAAAAGGAGTTACAGTATGGCTTTAATTAGCAGCCTGAAACAGAGTTGAAATATAGCTTTAAGTAGACATTTAAGCCTTTAATTTTAAAATCCTACATCAGAATAGTCTGATAATACCCAGTGACAGTCTGGGATGTGTACACTATCACCCTGAGGTGAAATGAGTCTGGCTAAACAGGAGATTTCGTTTTTAGAGCAGCATGAAAAAGAGTTACAGTGTGGCTTTAATTAGCAGCCTGAAACAGAGTTGAAATATAGCTTTAAGAAGACATTTAAGCCATTCATTTTAAAATCATATATCAGAATAGTCTGATAATACCCAGTTACAGTCTGGGATGTGGACACTATCACCCTGAGGTAAAATTAGTCTGGCTAAACAGGAGGTTTCGTTTTTAGAGCAGCATGAAAAAGAGCTACAATATGGCTTTAATTAGCAGCCTGAAAAGGAGTTACAGTATGGCTTTAATTAGCAGCCTGAAACAGAGTTGAAATATAGCTTTAAGTGGACATTTAAGCCTTTAATTTTAAAATCCTATATCAGAATAGTCTGATATTACCAAGTGACAGTCTGGGATGTGTATACTATCACCCTGAGGTGAAATGAGTCTGGCTAAACTGGAGGTTTCGTTTCTGAAGCAGCCTGAAAAAGAGTTACAGTATGGCTTTAATTAGCAGTATGAAACAGAGTTGAAATATAGGTTTAAGTGGACATTTAAGCCTTTAATTTTAAAATCCTGTATCAGAATAGTCTGATATTACCCAGTGACAGTCTGGGATGTGTATACTATCACCCTGAGGAGAAATGAGTCTGGATAAATGGGAGTTTTCGTTTTTAGAGCAGCCTGAAAAAGAGTTACAGTATGGCCTTAATTATTAGCATGAAACAGAGTTGAAATATAGCTTTAAGTGGACATTTAAGCCTTTAATTTTAAAGTCCTGCATCAGAATAGTCTGATAATACCCAGTTACAGTCTGGGATGTGGACACTATCACCCTGAGGTAAAATTAGTCTGGCTAAACAGGAGGTTTCGTTTTTAGAGCAGCATGAATAAGAGCTACAATATGGCTTTAATTAGCAGCCTGAAAAGGAGTTACAGTATGGCTTTAATTAGCAGCCTGAAACAAGAGTTGAAATATAGCTTTAAGTGGACATTTAAGCCTTTAATTTTAAAATCCTACATCAGAATAGTCTGATAATACCCAGTGACAGTCTGGGATGTGTATGCTATCACCATGAGGAGAAATGAGTCTGGCTAAATGGGAGTCTTCGTTTTTAGAGCAGCCTGAATAAGAGTTACAGTATGGCCTTAATTATTAGCATGAAACAGAGTTGAACTAAAGCTTTAAGTGGACATTTAAGCCTTTAATTTTAAAGTCCTACATCAGAATAGTCTGATAATACCCAGTGACAGTCTGGGATGTGTACACTATCACCCTGAGGTGAAATGAGTCTGGCTAAAAAGGAGGTTTCGTTTTTAGAGCAGCCTGAAAAAGAATTACAGTAAAGCTTTAATTAGCATCCTGAAACAGAGTTGAAATATAGCTTTAAGAGGACATTTAAGCCTTTATTTTTAAAATCCTATATCAGAATAGTCTGATATTACCCAGTGGCAGTCTGGGATGTGTATACTATCAACCTGAGGTGAAATGAGTCTAACTAAACAGGAGGTTTCGTTTTTAGAGCAGCCTGAAAAAGAATTACAGTAAAGCTTTTATTAGCAGCCTGAAACAGAGTTGAAATATAGCTTTAAGTGGACATTTAAGCCTTTCTTTTTAAAATCCTATATCAGAACAGTCTGATATTACCCAGTGGCACTCTGGAATGTGTATACTATCACCCTGAGGTGAAATGAGTCTGGCTAAACAGGAGATTTCGTTTTTACAGCAGCATGAAAAAGAGTTACAGTGTGGCTTAAATAAGCAGCCTGAAAAGGAGTTACAGTATGGCTTTAATTAGCAGCCTGAAACAGAGTTGAAATATAGCTTTAAGTGGACATTTAAGCCTTTAATTTTAAAATCCTACATCAGAATAGTCTGATAATACCCAGTGACAGTCTGGGATGTGTACACTATCAACCTGAGGTGAAATGAGTCTGGCTGAACAGGAGATTTCGTTTTTAGAGCAGCATGAAAAAGAGTTACTGTGTGGCTTTAATTAGCAGCCTGAAACAGAGTTGAAATATAGCTTTAAGAAGACATTTAAGCCTTTCATTTTAAAATCATATATCAGAATAGTCTGATAATACCCAGTTACAGTCTGGGATGTGGACACTATCACCCTGAGGTAAAATTAGTCTGGCTAAACAGGAGGTTTCGTTTTTAGAGCAGCATGAAAAAGAGCTACAATATGGCTTTAATTAGCAGCCTGAAAAAGAATTACAGTAAAGCTTTAATTAGCATCCTGAAACAGAGTTGAAATATAGCTTTAAGAGGACATTTAAGCCTTTACTTTTAAAATACTATATCAGAATAGTCTGATATTACCCACTGGCAGTCTGGGATGTGTATACTATCAACCTGAGGTGAAATGAGTCTGGATAAATGGGAGTTTTCGTTTTTAGAGCAGCCTGAAAAAGAGTTACAGTATGGCCTTAATTATTAGCATGAAACAGAGTTGAAATATAGCTTTAAGTGGACATTTAAGCCTTTAATTTTAAAGTCCTGCATCAGAATAGTCTGATAATACCCAGTTACAGTCTGGGATGTGGACACTATCACCCTGAGGTAAAATTAGTCTGGCTAAACAGGAGGTTTCGTTTTTAGAGCAGCATGAATAAGAGCTACAATATGGCTTTAATTAGCAGCCTGAAAAGGAGTTACAGTATGGCTTTAATTAGCAGCCTGAAACAAGAGTTGAAATATAGCTTTAAGTGGACATTTAAGTCTTTAATTTTAAAATCCTACATCAGAATAGTCTGATAATACCCAGTGACAGTCTGGGATGTGTATGCTATCACCATGAGGAGAAATGAGTCTGGCTAAATGGGAGTCTTCGTTTTTAGAGCAGCCTGAATAAGAGTTACAGTATGGCCTTAATTATTAGCATGAAACAGAGTTGAACTAAAGCTTTAAGTGGACATTTAAGCCTTTAATTTTAAAGTCCTACATCAGAATAGTCTGATAATACCCAGTGACAGTCTGGGATGTGTACACTATCACCCTGAGGTGAAATGAGTCTGGCTAAAAAGGAGGTTTCGTTTTTAGAGCAGCCTGAAAAAGAATTACAGTAAAGCTTTAATTAGCATCCTGAAACAGAGTTGAAATATAGCTTTAAGAGGACATTTAAGCCTTTATTTTTAAAATCCTATATCAGAATAGTCTGATATTACCCAGTGGCAGTCTGGGATGTGTATACTATCAACCTGAGGTGAAATGAGTCTAACTAAACAGGAGGTTTCGTTTTTAGAGCAGCCTGAAAAAGAATTACAGTAAAGCTTTTATTAGCAGCCTGAAACAGAGTTGAAATATAGCTTTAAGTGGACATTTAAGCCTTTCTTTTTAAAATCCTATATCAGAACAGTCTGATATTACCCAGTGGCACTCTGGAATGTGGATACTATCACCCTGAGGTGAAATGAGTCTGGCTAAACAGGAGATTTCGTTTTTACAGCAGCATGAAAAAGAGTTACAGTGTGGCTTAAATAAGCAGCCTGAAAAGGAGTTACAGTATGGCTTTAATTAGCAGCCTGAAACAGAGTTGAAATATAGCTTTAAGTGGACATTTAAGCCTTTACTTTTAAAATACTATATCAGAATAGTCTGATATTACCCACTGGCAGTCTGGGATGTGTATACTATCAACCTGAGGTGAAATGAGTCTAGCTAAAAAGGAGGCTTCGTTTTTAGAGCAGCATGAAAAAGAGTTACAGTGTGGCTTTAATTAGCAGCCTGAAACAGAGTTGAAATATAGCTTTAAGTGGACATTTAAGCCTTTAATTTTAAAGTCCTGCATCAGAATAGTCTGATAATACCCAGTTACAGTCTGGGATGTGGACACTATCACCCTGAGGTAAAATTAGTCTGGCTAAACAGGAGGTTTCGTTTTTAGAGCAGCATGAATAAGAGCTACAATATGGCTTTAATTAGCAGCCTGAAAAGGAGTTACAGTATGGCTTTAATTAGCAGCCTGAAACAGAGTTGAAATATAGCTTTAAGTGGACATTTAAGCCTTTAATTTTAAAATCCTACATCAGAATAGTCTGATAATACCCAGTGACAGTCTGGGATGTGTACACTATCACCCTGAGGTGAATTGAGTCTGGCTAAACAGGAGATTTCGTTTTTAGAGCAGCATGAAAAAGAGTTACAGTGTGGCTTTAATTAGCAGCCTGAAACAGAGTTGAAATATAGCTTTAAGAAAACATTTAAGCCTTTCATTTTAAAATCCTATATCAGAACAGTCTGATATTACCCAGTGGCACTCTGCAATGTGTATACTATCACCCTGAGGTGAAATAAGTCTGGCTAAACAGGAGATTTCGTTTTTAGAGCAGCATGAAAAAGAGTTACAGTGTGGCTTTAATTAGCAGCCTGAAACAGAGTTGAAATATAGCTTTAAGAAGACATTTAAGCCTTTAATTGTAAAGTCCTGCATCAGAATAGTCTGATAATACCCAGTTACAGTCTGGGATGTGGACATTATAACCCTGAGGTGAAATGAGTCTGGCTAAACAGGAGGTTTCGTTTCTAAAGCAGCTTGAAAAAGAGTTACAGTATGGCTTTAATTAGCAGCCTGAAACAGAGCTGAAACATAGCTTTAAGTGGACATTTAAGCCTTTAATTTTAAAATCCTATATCAGAACAGTCTGATATTACCCAGTGACAGTCTGGGATGTGTATACTATCAACCTGAGGTGAAATGATTCTGCCTAAACAGGAGGTTTCGTTTCTGAAGCAGTCTGAAAAAGAGTTACAGTATGGCTTTAATTAGCAGCCTGAAACAGAGTTGAAATATAGCTTTAAGTGGACATTTAAGCCTTTAATTTTAAAATCATATATCAGAATAGTCTGATATTACCCAGTGACAGTCTGGGATGTGTATGCTATCACCATGAGGAGAAATGAGTCTGGCTAAATGGGAGTGTTCGTTTTTAGAGCAGCCTGAATAAGAGTTACAGTATGGCCTTAATTATTAGCATGAAACAGAGTTGAACTATAGCTTTAAGTGGACATTTAAGCCTTTAATTTTAAAGTCCTACATCAGAATAGTCTGATAATACCCAGTGACAGTCTGGGATGTGTACACTATCACCCTGAGGTGAAATGAGTCTGGCTAAAAAGGAGGTTTCGTTTTTAGAGCAGCATGAAAAAGAATTACAGTAAAGCTTTAATTAGCATCCTGAAACAGAGTTGAAATATAGCTTTAAGAGGACATTTAAGCCTTTATTTTTAAAATCCTATATCAGAATAGTCTGATATTACCCAGTGGCAGTCTGGGATGTGTATACTATCAACCTGAGGTGAAATGAGTCTAGCTAAACAGGAGGTTTCGTTTTTAGAGCAGCCTGAAAAAGAATTACAGTAAAGCTTTTATTAGCAGCCTGAAACAGAGTTGAAATATAGCTTTAAGTGGACATTTAAGCCTTTCTTTTTAAAATCCTATATCAGAACAGTCTGATATTACCCAGTGGCACTCTGGAATGTGTATACTATCACCCTGAGGTGAAATGAGTCTGGCTAAACAGGAGATTTCGTTTTTACAGCAGCATGAAAAAGAGTTACAGTGTGGCTTAAATAAGCAGCCTGAAAAGGAGTTACAGTATGGCTTTAATTAGCAGCCTGAAACAGAGTTGAAATATAGCTTTAAGTGGACATTTAAGCCTTTAATTTTAAAATCCTACATCAGAATAGTCTGATAATACCCAGTGACAGTCTGGGATGTGTACACTATCAACCTGAGGTGAAATGAGTCTGGCTGAACAGGAGATTTCGTTTTTAGAGCAGCATGAAAAAGAGTTACTGTGTGGCTTTAATTAGCAGCCTGAAACAGAGTTGAAATATAGCTTTAAGAAGACATTTAAGCCTTTCATTTTAAAATCATATATCAGAATAGTCTGATAATACCCAGTTACAGTCTGGGATGTGGACACTATCACCCTGAGGTAAAATTAGTCTGGCTAAACAGGAGGTTTCGTTTTTAGAGCAGCATGAAAAAGAGCTACAATATGGCTTTAATTAGCAGCCTGAAAAAGAATTACAGTAAAGCTTTAATTAGCATCCTGAAACAGAGTTGAAATATAGCTTTAAGAGGACATTTAAGCCTTTACTTTTAAAATACTATATCAGAATAGTCTGATATTACCCAATGGCAGTCTGGGATGTGTATACTATCAACCTGAGGTGAAATGAGTCTAGCTAAAAAGGAGGTTTCGTTTTTAGAGCAGCATGAAAAAGAGTTACAGTGTGGCTTTAATTAGCAGCCTGAAACAGAGTTGAAATATAGCTTTAAGTGGACATTTAAGCCTTTAATTTTAAAGTCCTGCATCAGAATAGTCTGATAATACCCAGTTACAGTCTGGGATGTGGACACTATCACCCTGAGGTAAAATTAGTCTGGCTAAACAGGAGGTTTCGTTTTTAGAGCAGCATGAATAAGAGCTACAATATGGCTTTAATTAGCAGCCTGAAAAGGAGTTACAGTATGGCTTTAATTAGCAGCCTGAAACAGAGTTGAAATATAGCTTTAAGTGGACATTTAAGCCTTTAATTTTAAAATCCTACATCAGAATAGTCTGATATTACCCATTGGCAGTCTGGGATGTGTATACTATCAACCTGAGGTGAAATGAGTCTAGCTAAACAGGAGGTTTCGTTTTTATAGCAGCCTGAAAAAGAATTACAGTAAAGCTTTAATTAGCAGCCTGAAACAGAGTTGAAATATAGCTTTAAGTGGACATGTAAGCCTTTAATTTTAAAGTCCTGCATCAGAATAGTCTGATAATACCCAGTTACAGTCTGGGATGTGGACACTATCACCCTGAGGTAAAATTAGTCTGGCTAAACAGGAGGTTTCGTTTTTAGAGCAGCATGAATAAGAGCTACAATATGGCTTTAATTAGCAGCCTGAAAAGGAGTTACAATATGGCTTTAATTAGCAGCCTGAAAAGGAGTTACAGTGTGGCTTTAATTAGCAGCCTGAAACAGAGTTGAAATATAGCTTTAAGAAAACATTTAAGCCTTTCATTTTAAAATCCTATATCAGAACAGTCTGATATTACCCAGTGGCACTCTGCAATGTGTATACTATCACCCTGAGGTGAAATAAGTCTGGCCAAACAGGAGATTTCGTTTTTAGAGCAGCATGAAAAAGAGTTACAGTGTGGCTTTAATTAGCAGCCTGAAACAGAGTTGAAATATAGCTTTAAGAAGACATTTAAGCCTTTAATTTTAAAGTCCTGCATCAGAATAGTCTGATAATACCCAGTTACAGTCTGGGATGTGGACATTATAACCCTGAGGTGAAATGAGTCTGGCTAAACAGGAGGTTTCGTTTCTAAAGCAGCTTGAAAAAGAGTTACAGTATGGCTTTAATTAGCAGCCTGAAACAGAGCTGAAACATAGCTTTAAGTGGACATTTAAGCCTTTAATTTTAAAATCCTATATCAGAACAGTCTGATATTACCCAGTGACAGTCTGGGATGTGTATACTATCAACCTGAGGTGAAATGATTCTGCCTAAACAGGAGGTTTCGTTTCTGAAGCAGTCTGAAAAAGAGTTACAGTATGGCTTTAATTAGCAGCCTGAAACAGAGTTGAAATATAGCTTTAAGTGGACATTTAAGCCTTTAATTTTAAAATCATATATCAGAAGAGTCTGATATTACCCAGTGACAGTCTGGATGTGTATGCTATCACCATGAGGAGAAATGAGTCTGGCTAAATGGGAGTCTTCGTTTTTAGAGCAGCCTGAATAAGAGTTACAGTATGGCCTTAATTATTAGCATGAAACAGAGTTGAACTATAGCTTTAAGTGGACATTTAAGCCTTTAATTTTAAAGTCCTACATCAGAATAGTCTGATAATACCCAGTGACAGTCTGGGATGTGTACACTATCACCCTGAGGTGAAATGAGTCTGGCTAAAAAGGAGGTTTCGTTTTTAGAGCAGCCGGAAAAAGAATTACAGTAAAGCTTTAATTAGCATCCTGAAACAGAGTTGAAATATAGCTTTAAGAGGACATTTAAGCCTTTACTTTTAAAATCCTATATCAGAATAGTCTGATATTACCCAGTGGCAGTCTGGGATGTGTATACTATCAACCTGAGGTGAAATGAGTCTAGCTAAACAGGAGGTTTCGTTTTTAGAGCAGCCTGAAAAAGAATTACAGTAAAGCTTTTATTAGCAGCCTGAAACAGAGTTGAAATATAGCTTTAAGTGGACATTTAAGCCTTTCTTTTTTAAATCATATATCAGAACAGTCTGATATTACCCAGTGGCACTCTGGAATGTGTATACTATCACCCTGAGGTGAAATGAGTCTGGCTAAACAGGAGATTTCGTTTTTAGAGCAGCATGAAAAAGAGTTACAGTGTGGCTTAAATAAGCAGCCTGAAAAGGAGTTACAGAATGTCTTTAATTAGCAGCCTGAAACAGAGTTGAAATATAGCTTTAAGTGGACATTTAAGCCTTTAATTTTAAAATCCTACATCAGAATAGTCTGATAATACCCAGTGACAGTCTGGGATGTGTACACTATCAACCTGAGGTGAAATGAGTCTGGCTGAACAGGAGATTTCGTTTTTAGAGCAGCATGAAAAAGAGTTACAGTGTGGCTTTAATTAGCAGCCTGAAACAGAGTTGAAATATAGCTTTAAGAAGACATTTAAGCCATTCATTTTAAAATCATATATCAGAATAGTCTGATAATACCCAGTTACAGTCTGGGATGTGGACACTATCACCCTGAGGTAAAATTAGTCTGGCTAAACAGGAGGTTTCGTTTTTAGAGCAGCATGAAAAAGAGCTACAATATGGCTTTAATTAGCAGCCTGAAAAGGAGTTACAGTATGGCTTTAATTAGCAGCCTGAAACAGAGTTGAAATATAGCTTTAAGTGGACATTTAAGCCTTTAATTTTAAAATCCTATATCAGAATAGTCTGATATTACCAAGTGATAGTCTGGGATGTGTATACTATCACCCTGAGGTGAAATGAGTCTGGCTAAACTGGAGGTTTCGTTTCTGAAGCAGCCTGAAAAAGAGTTACAGTATGGCTTTAATTAGCAGTATGAAACAGAGTTGAAATATAGGTTTAAGTGGACATTTAAGCCTTTAATTTTAAAATCCTGTATCAGAATAGTCTGATATTACCCAGTGACAGTCTGGGATGTGTATACTATCACCCTGAGGAGAAATGAGTCTGGATAAATGGGAGTTTTCGTTTTTAGAGCAGCCTGAAAAAGAGTTACAGTATGGCCTTAATTATTAGCATGAAACAGAGTTGAAATATAGCTTTAAGTGGACATTTAAGCCTTTCATTTTAAAATCCTATATCAGAATAGTCTGATAATACCCAGTGACAGTCTGGGATGTGTACACTATCACCCTGAGGTGAAATGAGTCTGGCTAAACAGGAGGTTTCGTTTTTAGAGCAGCCTGAAAAAGAATTACAGTAAAGCTTTAATTAGCATCCTGAAACAGAGTTGAAATATAGCTTTAAGAGGACATTTAAGCCTTTACTTTTAAAATCCTATATCAGAATAGTCTGATATTACCCATTGGCAGTCTGGGATGTGTATACTATCAACCTGAGGTGAAATGAGTCTAGCTAAACAGGAGGTTTCGTTTTTATAGCAGCCTGAAAAAGAATTACAGTAAAGCTTTAATTAGCAGCCTGAAACAGAGTTGAAATATAGCTTTAAGTGGACATTTAAGCCTTTCTTTTTAAAATCCTATATCAGAACAGTCTGATATTACCCAGTGGCACTCTGGAATGTGTATACTATCACCTTGAGGTGAAATGAGTCTGGCTAAACAGGAGATTTCGTTTTTAGAGCAGCATGAAAAAGAGTTACAGTGTGGCTTAAATAAGCAGCCTGAAAAGGAGTTACAGTATGGCTTTAATTAGCAGCCTGAAACAGAGTTGAAATATAGCTTTAAGTGGACATTTAAGCCTTTCATTTTAAAATCCTATATCAGAACAGTCTGATATTACCCAGTGGCACTCTGCAATGTGTATACTATCACCCTGAGGTGAAATAAGTCTGGCTAAACAGGAGATTTCGTTTTTAGAGCAGCATGAAAAAGAGTTACAGTGTGGCTTTAATTAGCAGCCTGAAACAGAGTTGAAATATAGCTTCAAGAAAACATTTAAGCCTTTCATTTTAAGATCCTATATCAGAACAGTCTGATATTACCCAGTGGCACTCTGCAATGTGTATACTATCACCCTGAGGTGAAATAAGTCTGGCTAAACAGGAGATTTCGTTTTTAGAGCAGCATGAAAAAGAGTTACAGTGTGGCTTTAATGAGCAGCCTGAAACACAGTTGAAATATAGCTTTAAGAAGACATTTAAGCCTTTAATTTTAAAGTCCTGCATCAGAATAGTCTGATAATACCCAGTTACAGTCTGGGATGTGGACCTTATCACCCTGAGTTAAAATTAGTCTGGCTAAACAGGAGGTTTCGTTTTTAGAGCAGCCTGAAAAGGAGTTACAGTATGGCTTTAATTAGCAGCCTGAAACAGAGTTGAAATATAGCTTTAAGTGGACATTTAAGCCTTTAATTTTAAAATCCTATATCAGAATAGTCTGATATTACCCAGTGACAGTCTGGGATGTGTATGCTATCACCCTGAGGAGAAATGAGTCTGGCTAAATGGGAGTTTTCGTTTTTAGAGCAGCCTGAATAAGAGTTACAGTATGGCCTTAATTATTAGCATGAAACAGAGTTGAAATATAGCTTTAAGTGGACATTTAAGCCTTTCATTTTAAAATCCTATATCAGAATAGTCTGATAATACCCAGTGACAGTCTGGGATGTGTACACTATCACCCTGAGGTGAAATGAGTCTGGCTAAACAGGAGGTTTCGTTTTTAGAGCAGCCTGAAAAAGAATTACAGTAAAGCTTTAATTAGCATCCTGAAACAGAGTTGAAATATAGCTTTAAGAGGACATTTAAGCCTTTACTTTTAAAATCCTATATCAGAATAGTCTGATATTACCCATTGGCAGTCTGGGATGTGTATACTATCAACCTGAGGTGAAATGAGTCTAGCTAAACAGGAGGTTTCGTTTTTATAGCAGCCTGAAAAAGAATTACAGTAAAGCTTTAATTAGCAGCCTGAAACAGAGTTGAAATATAGCTTTAAGTGGACATTTAAGCCTTTAATTTTAAAATCCTACATCAGAATAGTCTGATAATACCCAGTGACAGTCTGGGATGTGTACACTATCACCCTGAGGTGAAATGAGTCTGGCTAAACAGGAGATTTCGTTTTTAGAGCAGCATGAAAAAGAGTTACAGTGTGGCTTTAATTAGCAGCCTGAAACAGAGTTGAAATATAGCTTTAAGAAAACATTTAAGCCTTTCATTTTAAAATCCTATATCAGAACAGTCTGATATTACCCAGTGGCACTCTGCAATGTGTATACAATCACCCTGAGGTGAAATAAGTCTGGCCAAACAGGAGATTTCGTTTTTAGAGCAGCATGAAAAAGAGTTACAGTGTGGCTTTAATTAGCAGCCTGAAACAGAGTTGAAATATAGCTTTAAGAAGACATTTAAGCCTTTAATTTTAAAGTCCTGCATCAGAATAGTCTGATAATACCCAGTTACAGTCTGGGATGTGGACATTATAACCCTGAGGTGAAATGAGTCTGGCTAAACAGGAGGTTTCGTTTCTAAAGCAGCTTGAAAAAGAGTTACAGTATGGCTTTAATTAGCAGCCTGAAACAGAGCTGAAACATAGCTTTAAGTGGACATTTAAGCCTTTAATTTTAAAATCCTATATCAGAACAGTCTGATATTACCCAGTGACAGTCTGGGATGTGTTTACTATCAACCTGAGGTGAAATGATTCTGCCTAAACAGGAGGTTTCGTTTCTGAAGCAGTCTGAAAAAGAGTTACAGTATGGCTTTAATTAGCAGCCTGAAACAGAGTTGAAATATAGCTTTAAGTGGACATTTAAGCCTTTAATTTTAAAATCATATATCAGAAGAGTCTGATATTACCCAGTGACAGTCTGGATGTGTATGCTATCACCATGAGGAGAAATGAGTCTGGCTAAATGGGAGTCTTCGTTTTTAGAGCAGCCTGAATAAGAGTTACAGTATGGCCTTAATTATTAGCATGAAACAGAGTTGAACTATAGCTTTAATTGGACATTTAAGCCTTTAATTTTAAAGTCCTACATCAGAATAGTCTGATAATACCCAGTGACAGTCTGGGATGTGTACACTATCACCCTGAGGTGAAATGAGTCTGGCTAAAAAGGAGGTTTCGTTTTTAGAGCAGCCTGAAAAAGAATTACAGTAAAGCTTTAATTAGCATCCTGAAACAGAGTTGAAATATAGCTTTAAGAGGACATTTAAGCCTTTACTTTTAAAATCCTATATCAGAATAGTCTGATATTACCCAGTGGCAGTCTGGGATGTGTATACTATCAACCTGAGGTGAAATGAGTCTAGCTAAACAGGAGGTTTCGTTTTTAGAGCAGCCTGAAAAAGAATTACAGTAAAGCTTTTATTAGCAGCCTGAAACAGAGTTTAAATATAGCTTTAAGTGGACATTTAAGCCTTTCTTTTTAAAATCATATATCAGAACAGTCTGATATTACCCAGTGGCACTCTGGAATGTGTATACTATCACCCTGAGGTGAAATGAGTCTGGCTAAACAGGAGATTTCGTTTTTAGAGCAGCATGAAAAAGAGTTACAGTGTGGCTTAAATAAGCAGCCTGAAAAGGAGTTACAGAATGGCTTTAATTAGCAGCCTGAAACAGAGTTGAAATATAGCTTTAAGTGGACATTTAAGCCTTTAATTTTAAAATCCTACATCAGAATAGTCTGATAATACCCAGTGACAGTCTGGGATGTGTACACTATCAACCTGAGGTGAAATGAGTCTGGCTGAACAGGAGATTTCGTTTTTAGAGCAGCATGAAAAAGAGTTACAGTGTGGCTTTAATTAGCAGCCTGAAACAGAGTTGAAATATAGCTTTAAGAAGACATTTAAGCCATTCATTTTAAAATCATATATCAGAATAGTCTGATAATACCCAGTTACAGTCTGGGATGTGGACACTATCACCCTGAGGTAAAATTAGTCTGTCTAAACAGGAGGTTTCGTTTTTAGAGCAGCATGAAAAAGAGCTACAATATGGCTTTAATTAGCAGCCTGAAAAGGAGTTACAGTATGGCTTTAATTAGCAGCCTGAAACAGAGTTGAAATATAGCTTTAATTGGACATTTAAGCCTTTAATTTTAAAATCCTATATCAGAATAGTCTGATATTACCAAGTGACAGTCTGGGATGTGTATACTATCACCCTGAGGTGAAATGAGTCTGGCTAAACTGGAGGTTTCGTTTCTGAAGCAGCCTGAAAAAGAGTTACAGTATGGCTTTAATTAGCAGTATGAAACAGAGTTGAAATATAGGTTTAAGTGGACATTTAAGCCTTTAATTTTAAAATCCTGTATCAGAATAGTCTGATATTACCCAGTGACAGTCTGGGATGTGTATACTATCACCCTGAGGAGAAATGAGTCTGGATAAATGGGAGTTTTCGTTTTTAGAGCAGCCTGAAAAAGAGTTACAGTATGGCCTTAATTATTAGCATGAAACAGAGTTGAAATATAGCTTTAAGTGGACATTTAAGCCTTTCATTTTAAAATCCTATATCAGAATAGTCTGATAATACCCAGTGACAGTCTGGGATGTGTACACTATCACCCTGAGGTGAAATGAGTCTGGCTAAACAGGAGGTTTCGTTTTTAGAGCAGCCTGAAAAAGAATTACAGTAAAGCTTTAATTAGCATCCTGAAACAGAGTTGAAATATAGCTTTAAGAGGACATTTAAGCCTTTACTTTTAAAATCCTATATCAGAATAGTCTGATATTACCCATTGGCAGTCTGGGATGTGTATACTATCAACCTGAGGTGAAATGAGTCTAGCTAAACAGGAGGTTTCGTTTTTATAGCAGCCTGAAAAAGAATTACAGTAAAGCTTTAATTAGCAGCCTGAAACAGAGTTGAAATATAGCTTTAAGTGGACATTTAAGCCTTTAATTTTAAAATCCTATATCAGAATAGTCTGATATTACCAAGTGACAGTCTGGGATGTGTATACTATCACCCTGAGGTGAAATGAGTCTGGCTAAACTGGAGGTTTCGTTTCTGAAGCAGCCTGAAAAAGAGTTACAGTATGGCTTTAATTAGCAGTATGAAACAGAGTTGAAATATAGGTTCAAGTGGACATTTAAGCCTTTAATTTTAAAATCCTGTATCAGAATAGTCTGATATTACCCAGTGACAGTCTGGGATGTGTATACTATCACCCTGAGGAGAAATGAGTCTGGATAAATGGGAGTTTTCGTTTTTAGAGCAGCCTGAAAAAGAGTTACAGTATGGCCTTAATTATTAGCATGAAACAGAGTTGAAATATAGCTTTAAGTGGACATTTAAGCCTTTCATTTTAAAATCCTATATCAGAATAGTCTGATAATACCCAGTTACAGTCTGGGATGTGGACACTATCACCCTGAGGTAAAATTAGTCTGGCTAAACAGGAGGTTTCGTTTTTAGAGCAGCATGAATAAGAGCTACAATATGGCTTTAATTAGCAGCCTGAAAAGGAGTTACAGTATGGCTTTAATTAGCAGCCTGAAACAGAGTTGAAATATAGCTTTAAGTGGACATTTAAGCCTTTAATTTTAAAATCCTATATCAGAATAGTCTGATATTACCAAGTGACAGTCTGGGATGTGTATACTATCACCCTGAGGTGAAATGAGTCTGGCTAAACTGGAGGTTTCGTTTCTGAAGCAGCCTGAAAAAGAGTTACAGTATGGCTTTAATTAGCAGTATGAAACAGAGTTGAAATATAGGTTTAAGTGGACATTTAAGCCTTTAATTTTAAAATCCTGTATCAGAATAGTCTGATATTACCCAGTGACAGTCTGGGATGTGTATACTATCACCCTGAGGAGAAATGAGTCTGGATAAATGGGAGTTTTCGTTTTTAGAGCAGCCTGAAAAAGAGTTACAGTATGGCCTTAATTATTAGCATGAAACAGAGTTGAAATATAGCTTTAAGTGGACATTTAAGCCTTTCATTTTAAAATCCTATATCAGAATAGTCTGATAATACCCAGTGACAGTCTGGGATGTGTACACTATCACCCTGAGGTGAAATGAGTCTGGCTAAACAGGAGGTTTCGTTTTTAGAGCAGCCTGAAAAAGAATTACAGTAAAGCTTTAATTAGCATCCTGAAACAGAGTTGAAATATAGCTTTAAGAGGACATTTAAGCCTTTACTTTTAAAATCCTATATCAGAATAGTCTGATATTACCCATTGGCAGTCTGGGATGTGTATACTATCAACCTGAGGTGAAATGAGTCTAGCTAAACAGGAGGTTTCGTTTTTATAGCAGCCTGAAAAAGAATTACAGTAAAGCTTTAATTAGCAGCCTGAAACAGAGTTGAAATATAGCTTTAAGAAGACATTTAAGCCTTTAATTTTAAAGTCCTGCATCAGAATAGTCTGATAATACCCAGTTACAGTCTGGGATGTGGACATTATAACCCTGAGGTGAAATGAGTCTGGCTAAACAGGAGGTTTCGTTTCTAAAGCAGCTTGAAAAAGAGTTACAGTATGGCTTTAATTAGCAGCCTGAAACAGAGCTGAAACATAGCTTTAAGAGGACATTTAAGCCTTTACTTTTAAAATCCTATATCAGAATAGTCTGATATTACCCAGTGGCAGTCTGGGATGTGTATACTATCAACCTGAGGTGAAATGAGTCTAGCTAAACAGGAGGTTTCGTTTTTAGAGCAGCCTGAAAAAGAATTACAGTAAAGCTTTTATTAGCAGCCTGAAACAGAGTTGAAATATAGCTTTAAGTGGACATTTAAGCCTTTCTTTTTAAAATCCTATATCAGAACAGTCTGATATTACCCAGTGGCACTCTGGAATGTGTATACTATCACCCTGAGGTGAGATGAGTCTGGCTAAACAGGAGATTTCGTTTTTAGAGCAGCATGAAAAAGAGTTACAGTGTGGCTTAAATAAGCAGCCTGAAAAAGAGTTACAGTATGGCTTTAATTAGCAGCCTGAAACAGAGTTGAAATATAGCTTTAAGTGGACATTTAAGCCTTTAATTTTAAAATCCTATATCAGAATAGTCTGATATTACCAAGTGACAGTCTGGGATGTGTATACTATCACCCTGAGGTGAAATGAGTCTGGCTAAACTGGAGGTTTCGTTTCTGAAGCAGCCTGAAAAAGAGTTACAGTATGGCTTTAATTAGCAGTATGAAACAGAGTTGAAATATAGGTTTAAGTGGACATTTAAGCCTTTAATTTTAAAATCCTGTATCAGAATAGTCTGATATTACCCAGTGACAGTCTGGGATGTGTATACTATCACCCTGAGGAGAAATGAGTCTGGATAAATGGGAGTTTTCGTTTTTAGAGCAGCCTGAAAAAGAGTTACAGTATGGCCTTAATTATTAGCATGAAACAGAGTTGAAATATAGCTTTAAGTGGACATTTAAGCCTTTCATTTTAAAATCCTATATCAGAATAGTCTGATAATACCCAGTGACAGTCTGGGATGTGTACACTATCACCCTGAGGTGAAATGAGTCTGGCTAAACAGGAGGTTTCGTTTTTAGAGCAGCCTGAAAAAGAATTACAGTAAAGCTTTAATTAGCATCCTGAAACAGAGTTGAAATATAGCTTTAAGAGGACATTTAAGCCTTTACTTTTAAAATCCTATATCAGAATAGTCTGATATTACCCATTGGCAGTCTGGGATGTGTATACTATCAACCTGAGGTGAAATGAGTCTAGCTAAACAGGAGGTTTCGTTTTTATAGCAGCCTGAAAAAGAATTACAGTAAAGCTTTAATTAGCAGCCTGAAACAGAGTTGAAATATAGCTTTAAGTGGACATTTAAGCCTTTAATTTTAAAATCCTATATCAGAATAGTCTGATATTACCAAGTGACAGTCTGGGATGTGTATACTATCACCCTGAGGTGAAATGAGTCTGGCTAAACTGGAGGTTTCGTTTCTGAAGCAGCCTGAAAAAGAGTTACAGTATGGCTTTAATTAGCAGTATGAAACAGAGTTGAAATATAGGTTTAAGTGGACATTTAAGCCTTTAATTTTAAAATCCTGTATCAGAATAGTCTGATATTACCCAGTGACAGTCTGGGATGTGTATACTATCACCCTGAGGAGAAATGAGTCTGGATAAATGGGAGTTTTCGTTTTTAGAGCAGCCTGAAAAAGAGTTACAGTATGGCCTTAATTATTAGCATGAAACAGAGTTGAAATATAGCTTTAAGTGGACATTTAAGCCTTTCATTTTAAAATCCTATATCAGAATAGTCTGATAATACCCAGTTACAGTCTGGGATGTGGACAATATCACCCTGAGGTAAAATTAGTCTGGCTAAACAGGAGGTTTCGTTTTTAGAGCAGCATGAATAAGAGCTACAATATGGCTTTAATTAGCAGCCTGAAAAGGAGTTACAGTATGGCTTTAATTAGCAGCCTGAAACAGAGTTGAAATATAGCTTTAAGTGGACATTTAAGCCTTTAATTTTAAAATCCTACATCAGAATAGTCTGATAATACCCAGTGACAGTCTGGGATGTGTACACTATCACCCTGAGGTGAAATGAGTCTGGCTAAACAGGAGATTTCGTTTTTAGAGCAGCATGAAAAAGAGTTACAGTGTGGCTTTAATTAGCAGCCTGAAACAGAGTTGAAATATAGCTTTAAGAAAACATTTAAGCCTTTCATTTTAAAATCCTATATCAGAACAGTCTGATATTACCCAGTGGCACTCTGCAATGTGTATACTATCACCCTGAGGTGAAATAAGTCTGGCTAAACAGGAGATTTCGTTTTTAGAGCAGCATGAAAAAGAGTTACAGTGTGGCTTTAATTAGCAGCCTGAAACAGAGTTGAAATATAGCTTTAAGAAGACATTTAAGCCTTTAATTTTAAAGTCCTGCATCAGAATAGTCTGATAATACCCAGTTACAGTCTGGGATGTGGACATTATAACCCTGAGGTGAAATGAGTCTGGCTAAACAGGAGGTTTCGTTTCTAAAGCAGCTTGAAAAAGAGTTACAGTATGGCTTTAATTAGCAGCCTGAAACAGAGCTGAAACATAGCTTTAAGAGGACATTTAAGCCTTTACTTTTAAAATCCTATATCAGAATAGTCTGATATTACCCAGTGGCAGTCTGGGATGTGTATACTATCAACCTGAGGTGAAATGAGTCTAGCTAAACAGGAGGTTTCGTTTTTAGAGCAGCCTGAAAAAGAATTACAGTAAAGCTTTTATTAGCAGCCTGAAACAGAGTTGAAATATAGCTTTAAGTGGACATTTAAGCCTTTAATTTTAAAATCCTACATCAGAATAGTCTGATAATACCCAGTGACAGTCTGGGATGTGTACACTATCAACCTGAGGTGAAATGAGTCTGGCTGAACAGGAGATTTCGTTTTTAGAGCAGCATGAAAAAGAGTTACAGTGTGGCTTTAATTAGCAGCCTGAAACAGAGTTGAAATATAGCTTTAAGAAGACATTTAAGCCTTTCATTTTAAAATCATATATCAGAATAGTCTGATAATACCCAGTTACAGTCTGGGATGTGGACACTATCACCCTGAGGTAAAATTAGTCTGGCTAAACAGGAGGTTTCGTTTTTAGAGCAGCATGAAAAAGAGCTACAATATGGCTTTAATTAGCAGCCTGAAAAGGAGTTACAGTATGGCTTTAATTAGCAGCCTGAAACAGAGTTGAAATATAGCTTTAAGTGGACATTTAAGCCTTTAATTTTAAAATCCTATATCAGAATAGTCTGATATTACCAAGTGACAGTCTGGGATGTGTATACTATCACCCTGAGGTGAAATGAGTCTGGCTAAACTGGAGGTTTCGTTTCTGAAGCAGCCTGAAAAAGAGTTACAGTATGGCTTCAATTAGCAGTATGAAACAGAGTTGAAATATAGGTTTAAGTGGACATTTAAGCCTTTAATTTTCAAATCCTGTATCAGAATAGTCTGATATTACCCAGTGACAGTCTGGGATGTGTATTCTATCACCCTGAGGAGAAATGAGTCTGGATAAATGGGAGTTTTCGTTTTTAGAGCAGCCTGAAAAAGGGTTACAGTATGGCCTTAATTATTAGCATGAAACAGAGTTGAAATATAGCTTTAAGAAGACATTTAAGCCTTTAATTTTAAAGTCCTGCATCAGAATAGTCTGATAATACCCAGTTACAGTCTGGGATGTGGACATTATCACCCTGAGGTAAAATTAGTATGGCTAAACAGGAGGTGTCGTTTTTAGAGCAGCCTGAAAAGGAGTTACAGTATGGATTTAATTAGCAGCCTGAAACAGAGTTGAAATATAGCTTTAAGTGGACATTTAAGCCTTTAATTTTAAAATCCTATATCAGAATAGTCTGATATTACCCATTGGCAGTCTGGGATGTGTATACTATCAACCTGAGGTGAAATGAGTCTAGCTAAACAGGAGGTTTCGTTTTTATAGCAGCCTGAAAAAGAATTACAGTAAAGCTTTAATTAGCAGCCTGAAACAGAGTTGAAATATAGCTTTAAGTGGACATTTAAGCCTTTAATTTTAAAGTCCTGCATCAGAATAGTCTGATAATACCCAGTTACAGTCTGGGATGTGGACACTATCACCCTGAGGTAAAATTAGTCTGGCTAAACAGGAGGTTTCGTTTTTAGAGCAGCATGAATAAGAGCTACAATATGGCTTTAATTAGCAGCCTGAAAAGGAGTTACAGTATGGCTTTAATTAGCAGCCTGAAACAGAGTTGAAATATAGCTTTAAGTGGACATTTAAGCCTTTAATTTTAAAATCCTACATCAGAATAGTCTGATAATACCCAGTGACAGTCTGGGATGTGTACACTATCACCCTGAGGTGAAATGAGTCTGGCTAAACAGGAGATTTCGTTTTTAGAGCAGCATGAAAAAGAGTTACAGTGTGGCTTTAATTAGCAGCCTGAAACAGAGTTGAAATATAGCTTTAAGAAAACATTTAAGCCTTTCATTTTAAAATCCTATATCAGAACAGTCTGATATTACCCAGTGGCACTCTGCAATGTGTATACTATCACCCTGAGGTGAAATAAGTCTGGCCAAACAGGAGATTTCGTTTTTAGAGCAGCATGAAAAAGAGTTACAGTGTGGCTTTAATTAGCAGCCTGAAACAGAGTTGAAATATAGCTTTAAGAAGACATTTAAGACTTTAATTTTAAAGTCCTGCATCAGAATAGTCTGATAATACCCAGTTACAGTCTGGGATGTGGACATTATAACCCTGAGGTGAAATGAGTCTGGCTAAACAGGAGGTTTCGTTTCTAAAGCAGCTTGAAAAAGAGTTACAGTATGGCTTTAATTAGCAGCCTGAAACAGAGCTGAAACATAGCTTTAAGTGGACATTTAAGCCTTTAATTTTAAAATCCTATATCAGAACAGTCTGATATTACCCAGTGACAGTCTGGGATGTGTATACTATCAACCTGAGGTGAAATGATTCTGCCTAAACAGGAGGTTTCGTTTCTGAAGCAGTCTGAAAAAGAGTTACAGTATGGCTTTAATTAGCAGCCTGAAACAGAGTTGAAATATAGCTTTAAGTGGACATTTAAGCCTTTAATTTTAAAATCATATATCAGAAGAGTCTGATATTACCCAGTGACAGTCTGGATGTGTATGCTATCACCATGAGGAGAAATGAGTCTGGCTAAATGGGAGTCTTCGTTTTTAGAGCAGCCTGAATAAGAGTTACAGTATGGCCTTAATTATTAGCATGAAACAGAGTTGAACTATAGCTTTAAGTGGACATTTAAGCCTTTAATTTTAAAGTCCTACATCAGAATAGTCTGATAATACCCAGTGACAGTCTGGGATGTGTACAATATCACCCTGAGGTGAAATGAGTCTGGCTAAAAAGGAGGTTTCGTTTTTAGAGCAGCCTGAAAAAGAATTACAGTAAAGATTTAATTAGCATCCTGAAACAGAGTTGAAATATAGCTTTAAGAGGACATTTAAGCCTTTACTTTTAAAATCCTATATCAGAATAGTCTGATATTACCCAGTGGCAGTCTGGGATGTGTATACTATCAACCTGAGGTGAAATGAGTCTAGCTAAACAGGAGGTTTCGTTTTTAGAGCAGCCTGAAAAAGAATTACAGTAAAGCTTTTATTAGCAGCCTGAAACAGAGTTGAAATATAGCTTTAAGTGGACATTTAAGCCTTTCTTTTTAAAATCATATATCAGAACAGTCTGATATTACCCAGTGGCACTCTGGAATGTGTATACTATCACCCTGAGGTGAAATGAGTCTGTCTAAGCAGGAGATTTCGTTTTTAGAGCAGCATGAAAAAGAGTTACAGTGTGGCTTAAATAAGCAGCCTGAAAAGGAGTTACAGAATGGCTTTAATTAGCAGCCTGAAACAGAGTTGAAATATAGCTTTAAGTGGACATTTAAGCCTTTAGTTTTAAAATCCTACATCAGAATAGTCTGATAATACCCAGTGACAGTCTGGGATGTGTACACTATCAACCTGAGGTGAAATGAGTCTGGCTGAACAGGAGATTTCGTTTTTAGAGCAGCATGAAAAAGAGTTACAGTGTGGCTTTAATTAGCAGCCTGAAACAGAGTTGAAATATAGCTTTAAGAAGACATTTAAGCCATTCATTTTAAAATCATATATCAGAATAGTCTGATAATACCCAGTTACAGTCTGGGATGTGGACACTATCACCCTGAGGTAAAATTAGTCTGGCTAAACAGGAGGTTTCGTTTTTAGAGCAGCATGAAAAAGAGCTACAATATGGCTTCAATTAGCAGCCTGAAAAGGAGTTACAGTATGGCTTTAATTAGCAGCCTGAAACAGAGTTGAAATATAGCTTTAAGTGGACATTTAAGCCTTTAATTTTAAAATCCTATATCAGAATAGTCTGATATTACCAAGTGACAGTCTGGGATGTGTATACTATCACCCTGAGGTGAAATGAGTCTGGCTAAACTGGAGGTTTCGTTTCTGAAGCAGCCTGAAAAAGAGTTACAGTATGGCTTTAATTAGCAGTATGAAACAGAGTTGAAATATAGGTTTAAGTGGACATTTAAGCCTTTAATTTTAAAATCCTGTATCAGAATAGTCTGATATTACCCAGTGACAGTCTGGGATGTGTATACTATCACCCTGAGGAGAAATGAGTCTGGATAAATGGGAGTTTTCGTTTTTAGAGCAGCCTGAAAAATAGTTACAGTATGGCCTTAATTATTAGCATGAAACAGAGTTGAAATATAGCTTTAAGTGGACATTTAAGCCTTTCATTTTAAAATCCTATATCAGAATAGTCTGATAATACCCAGTTACAGTCTGGGATGTGGACACTATCACCCTGAGGTAAAATTAGTCTGGCTAAACAGGAGGTTTCGTTTTTAGAGCAGCATGAATAAGAGCTACAATATGGCTTTAATTAGCAGCCTGAAAAGGAGTTACAGTATGGCTTTAATTAGCAGCCTGAAACAGAGTTGAAATATAGCTTTAAGTGGACATTTAAGCCTTTAATTTTAAAATCCTACATCAGAATAGTCTGATAATACCCAGTGACAGTCTGGGATGTGTACACTATCACCCTGAGGTGAAATGAGTCTGGCTAAACAGGAGATTTCGTTTTTAGAGCAGCATGAAAAAGAGTTACAGTGTGGCTTTAATTAGCAGCCTGAAACAGAGTTGAAATATAGCTTTAAGAAAACATTTAAGCCTTTCATTTTAAAATCCTATATCAGAACAGTCTGATATTACCCAGTGGCACTCTGCAATGTGTATACTATCACCCTGAGGTGAAATAAGTCTGGCCAAACAGGAGATTTCGTTTTTAGAGCAGCATGAAAAAGAGTTACAGTGTGGCTTTAATTAGCAGCCTGAAACAGAGTTGAAATATAGCTTTAAGAAGACATTTAAGACTTTAATTTTAAAGTCCTGCATCAGAATAGTCTGATAATACCCAGTTACAGTCTGGGATGTGGACATTATAACCCTGAGGTGAAATGAGTCTGGCTAAACAGGAGGTTTCGTTTCTAAAGCAGCTTGAAAAAGAGTTACAGTATGGCTTTAATTAGCAGCCTGAAACAGAGCTGAAACATAGCTTTAAGTGGACATTTAAGCCTTTAATTTTAAAATCCTATATCAGAACAGTCTGATATTACCCAGTGACAGTCTGGGATGTGTATACTATCAACCTGAGGTGAAATGATTCTGCCTAAACAGGAGGTTTCGTTTCTGAAGCAGTCTGAAAAAGAGTTACAGTATGGCTTTAATTAGCAGCCTGAAACAGAGTTGAAATATAGCTTTAAGTGGACATTTAAGCCTTTAATTTTAAAATCATATATCAGAAGAGTCTGATATTACCCAGTGACAGTCTGGATGTGTATGCTATCACCATGAGGAGAAATGAGTCTGGCTAAATGGGAGTCTTCGTTTTTAGAGCAGCCTGAATAAGAGTTACAGTATGGCCTTAATTATTAGCATGAAACAGAGTTGAACTATAGCTTTAAGTGGACATTTAAGCCTTTAATTTTAAAGTCCTACATCAGAATAGTCTGATAATACCCAGTGACAGTCTGGGATGTGTACACTATCACCCTGAGGTGAAATGAGTCTGGCTAAAAAGGAGGTTTCGTTTTTAGAGCAGCCTGAAAAAGAATTACAGTAAAGATTTAATTAGCATCCTGAAACAGAGTTGAAATATAGCTTTAAGAGGACATTTAAGCCTTTACTTTTAAAATCCTATATCAGAATAGTCTGATATTACCCAGTGGCAGTCTGGGATGTGTATACTATCAACCTGAGGTGAAATGAGTCTAGCTAAACAGGAGGTTTCGTTTTTAGAGCAGCCTGAAAAAGAATTACAGTAAAGCTTTTATTAGCAGCCTGAAACAGAGTTGAAATATAGCTTTAAGTGGACATTTAAGCCTTTCTTTTTAAAATCATATATCAGAACAGTCTGATATTACCCAGTGGCACTCTGGAATGTGTATACTATCACCCTGAGGTGAAATGAGTCTGTCTAAACAGGAGATTTCGTTTTTAGAGCAGCATGAAAAAGAGTTACAGTGTGGCTTAAATAAGCAGCCTGAAAAGGAGTTACAGAATGGCTTTAATTAGCAGCCTGAAACAGAGTTGAAATATAGCTTTAAGTGGACATTTAAGCCTTTAGTTTTAAAATCCTACATCAGAATAGTCTGATAATACCCAGTGACAGTCTGGGATGTGTACACTATCAACCTGAGGTGAAATGAGTCTGGCTGAACAGGAGATTTCGTTTTTAGAGCAGCATGAAAAAGAGTTACAGTGTGGCTTTAATTAGCAGCCTGAAACAGAGTTGAAATATAGCTTTAAGAAGACATTTAAGCCATTCATTTTAAAATCATATATCAGAATAGTCTGATAATACCCAGTTACAGTCTGGGATGTGGACACTATCACCCTGAGGTAAAATTAGTCTGGCTAAACAGGAGGTTTCGTTTTTAGAGCAGCATGAAAAAGAGCTACAATATGGCTTCAATTAGCAGCCTGAAAAGGAGTTACAGTATGGCTTTAATTAGCAGCCTGAAACAGAGTTGAAATATAGCTTTAAGTGGACATTTAAGCCTTTAATTTTAAAATCCTATATCAGAATAGTCTGATATTACCAAGTGACAGTCTGGGATGTGTATACTATCACCCTGAGGTGAAATGAGTCTGGCTAAACTGGAGGTTTCGTTTCTGAAGCAGCCTGAAAAAGAGTTACAGTATGGCTTTAATTAGCAGTATGAAACAGAGTAGAAATATAGGTTTAAGTGGACATTTAAGCCTTTAATTTTAAAATCCTGTATCAGAATAGTCTGATATTACCCAGTGACAGTCTGGGATGTGTATACTATCACCCTGAGGAGAAATGAGTCTGGATAAATGGGAGTTTTCGTTTTTAGAGCAGCCTGAAAAATAGTTACAGTATGGCCTTAATTATTAGCATGAAACAGAGTTGAAATATAGCTTTAAGTGGACATTTAAGCCTTTCATTTTAAAATCCTATATCAGAATAGTCTGATAATACCCAGTTACAGTCTGGGATGTGGACACTATCACCCTGAGGTAAAATTAGTCTGGCTAAACAGGAGGTTTCGTTTTTAGAGCAGCATGAATAAGAGCTACAATATGGCTTTAATTAGCAGCCTGAAAAGGAGTTACAGTATGGCTTTAATTAGCAGCCTGAAACAGAGTTGAAATATAGCTTTAAGTGGACATTTAAGCCTTTAATTTTAAAATCCTACATCAGAATAGTCTGATAATACCCAGTGACAGTCTGGGATGTGTACACTATCACCCTGAGGTGAAATGAGTCTGGCTAAACAGGAGATTTCGTTTTTAGAGCAGCATGAAAAAGAGTTACAGTGTGGCTTTAATTAGCAGCCTGAAACAGAGTTGAAATATAGCTTTAAGAAAACATTTAAGCCTTTCATTTTAAAATCCTATATCAGAACAGTCTGATATTACCCAGTGGCACTCTGCAATGTGTATACTATCACCCTGAGGTGAAATAAGTCTGGCTAAACAGGAGATTTCGTTTTTAGAGCAGCATGAAAAAGAGTTACAGTGTGGCTTTAATTAGCAGCCTGAAACAGAGTTGAAATATAGCTTTAAGAAGACATTTAAGCCTTTAATTTTAAAGTCCTGCATCAGAATAGTCTGATAATACCCAGTTACAGTCTGGGATGTGGACATTATAACCCTGAGGTGAAATGAGTCTGGCTAAACAGGAGGTTTCGTTTCTAAAGCAGCTTGAAAAAGAGTTACAGTATGGCTTTAATTAGCAGCCTGAAACAGAGCTGAAACATAGCTTTAAGAGGACATTTAAGCCTTTACTTTTAAAATCCTATATCAGAATAGTCTGATATTACCCAGTGGCAGTCTGGGATGTGTATACCATCAACCTGAGGTGAAATGAGTCTAGCTAAACAGGAGGTTTCGTTTTTAGAGCAGCCTGAAAAAGAATTACAGTAAAGCTTTTATTAGCAGCCTGAAACAGAGTTGAAATATAGCTTTAAGTGGACATTTAAGCCTTTCTTTTTAAAATCCTATATCAGAACAGTCTGATATTACCCAGTGGCACTCTGGAATGTGAATACTATCACCCTGAGGTGAGATGAGTCTGGCTAAACAGGAGATTTCGTTTTTAGAGCAGCATGAAAAAGAGTTACAGTGTGGCTTAAATAAGCAGCCTGAAAAAGAGTTACAGTATGGCTTTAATTAGCAGCCTGAAACAGAGTTGAAATATAGCTTTAAGTGGACATTTAAGCCTTTAATTTTAAAATCCTATATCAGAATAGTCTGATATTACCAAGTGACAGTCTGGGATGTGTATACTATCACCCTGAGGTGAAATGAGTCTGGCTAAACTGGAGGTTTCGTTTCTGAAGCAGCCTGAAAAAGAGTTACAGTATGGCTTTAATTAGCAGTATGAAACAGAGTTGAAATATAGGTTTAAGTGGACATTTAAGCCTTTAATTTTAAAATCCTGTATCAGAATAGTCTGATATTACCCAGTGACAGTCTGGGATGTGTATACTATCACCCTGAGGAGAAATGAGTCTGGATAAATGGGAGTTTTCGTTTTTAGAGCAGCCTGAAAAAGAGTTACAGTATGGCCTTAATTATTAGCATGAAACAGAGTTGAAATATAGCTTTAAGTGGACATTTAAGCCTTTCATTTTAAAATCCTATATCAGAATAGTCTGATAATACCCAGTTACAGTCTGGGATGTGGACACTATCACCCTGAGGTAAAATTAGTCTGGCTAAACAGGAGGTTTCGTTTTTAGAGCAGCATGAATAAGAGCTACAATATGGCTTTAATTAGCAGCCTGAAAAGGAGTTACAGTATGGCTTTAATTAGCAGCCTGAAACAGAGTTGAAATATAGCTTTAAGTGGACATTTAAGCCTTTAATTTTAAAATCCTACATCAGAATAGTCTGATAATACCCAGTGACAGTCTGGGATGTGTACACTATCACCCTGAGGTGAAATGAGTCTGGCTAAACAGGAGATTTCGTTTTTAGAGCAGCATGAAAAAGAGTTACAGTGTGGCTTTAATTAGCAGCCTGAAACAGAGTTGAAATATAGCTTTAAGAAAACATTTAAGCCTTTCATTTTAAAATCCTATATCAGAACAGTCTGATATTACCCAGTGGCACTCTGCAATGTGTATACTATCACCCTGAGGTGAAATAAGTCTGGCTAAACAGGAGATTTCGTTTTTAGAGCAGCATGAAAAAGAGTTACAGTGTGGCTTTAATTAGCAGCCTGAAACAGAGTTGAAATATAGCTTTAAGAAGACATTTAAGCCTTTAATTTTAAAGTCCTGCATCAGAATAGTCTGATAATACCCAGTTACAGTCTGGGATGTGGACATTATAACCCTGAGGTGAAATGAGTCTGGCTAAACAGGAGGTTTCGTTTCTAAAGCAGCTTGAAAAAGAGTTACAGTATGGCTTTAATTAGCAGCCTGAAACAGAGCTGAAACATAGCTTTAAGAGGACATTTAAGCCTTTACTTTTAAAATCCTATATCAGAATAGTCTGATATTACCCAGTGGCAGTCTGGGATGTGTATACTATCAACCTGAGGTGAAATGAGTCTAGCTAAACAGGAGGTTTCGTTTTTAGAGCAGCCTGAAAAAGAATTACAGTAAAGCTTTTATTAGCAGCCTGAAACAGAGTTGAAATATAGCTTTAAGAAGACATTTAAGCCTTTCATTTTAAAATCATATATCAGAATAGTCTGATAATACCCAGTTACAGTCTGGGATGTGGACACTATCACCCTGAGGTAAAATTAGTCTGGCTAAACAGGAGGTTTCGTTTTTAGAGCAGCATGAAAAAGAGCTACAATATGGCTTTAATTAGCAGCCTGAAAAGGAGTTACAGTATGGCTTTAATTAGCAGCCTGAAACAGAGTTGAAATATAGCTTTAAGTGGACATTTAAGCCTTTAATTTTAAAATCCTATATCAGAATAGTCTGATATTACCAAGTGACAGTCTGGGATGTGTATACTATCACCCTGAGGTGAAATGAGTCTGGCTAAACTGGAGGTTTCGTTTCTGAAGCAGCCTGAAAAAGAGTTACAGTATGGCTTTAATTAGCAGTATGAAACAGAGTTGAAATATAGGTTTAAGTGGACATTTAAGCCTTTAATTTTCAAATCCTGTATCAGAATAGTCTGATATTACCCAGTGACAGTCTGGGATGTGTATACTATCACCCTGAGGAGAAATGAGTCTGGATAAATGGGAGTTTTCGTTTTTAGAGCAGCCTGAAAAAGAGTTACAGTATGGCCTTAATTATTAGCATGAAACAGAGTTGAAATATAGCTTTATGTGGACATTTAAGCCTTTCATTTTAAAATCCTATATCAGAATAGTCTGATAATACCCAGTGACAGTCTGGGATGTGTACACTATCACCCTGAGGTGAAATGAGTCTAGCTAAAAAGGAGGTTTCGTTTTTAGAGCAGCATGAAAAAGAGTTACAGTGTGGCTTTAATTAGCAGCCTGAAACAGAGTTGAAATATAGCTTTAAGAAGACATTTAAGCCTTTCATTTTAAAATCCTATATCAGAACAGTCTGATATTACCCAGTGGCACTCTGCAATGTGTATACTATCACCCTGAGGTGAAATAAGTCTGGCTAAACAGGAGATTTCGTTTTTAGAGCAGCATGAAAAAGAGTTACAGTGTGGCTTTAATTAGCAGCCTGAAACAGAGTTGAAATATAGCTTTAAGAAGACATTTAAGCCTTTAATTTTAAAGTCCTGCATCAGAATAGTCTGATAATACCCAGTTACAGTCTGGGATGTGGACATTATCACCCTGAGGTAAAATTAGTATGGCTAAACAGGAGGTGTCGTTTTTAGAGCAGCCTGAAAAGGAGTTACAGTATGGATTTAATTAGCAGCCTGAAACAGAGTTGAAATATAGCTTTAAGTGGACATTTAAGCCTTTAATTTTAAAATCCTATATCAGAATAGTCTGATATTACCCAGTGACAGTCTGGGATGTGTATGCTATCACCCTGACGAGAAATGAGTCTGGCTAAATGGGAGTTTTCGTTTTTAGAGCAGCCTGAATAAGAGTTACAGTATGGCCTTAATTATTAGCATGAAACAGAGTTGAAATATAGCTTTAAGTGGACATTTAAGCCTTTAATTTTAAAGTCCTACATCAGAATAGTCTGATAATACCCAGTGACAGTCTGGTATGTGTACACTATCACCCTGAGGTGAAATGAGTCTGGCTAGACAGGAGGTTTCGTTTTTAGAGCAGCCTGAAAAAGAATTACAGTAAAGCTTTAATTACCATCCTGAAACAGAGTTGAAATATAGCTTTAAGAGGACATTTAAGCCTTTACTTTTAAAATACTATATCAGAATAGTCTTATATTACCCAGTGACAGTCTGGGATGTGTACACTATCACCCTGAGGTGAAATGAGTCTGGCTAAACAGGAGATTTCGTTTTTAGAGCAGCATGAAAAAGAGTTACAGTGTGGCTTTAATTAGCAGCCTGAAACAGAGTTGAAATATAGCTTTAAGAAGACATTTAAGCCTTTCATTTTAAAATCCTATATCAGAACAGTCTGATATTACCCAGTGGCACTCTGCAATGTGTATACTATCACCCTGAGGTGAAATAAGTCTGGCTAAACAGGAGATTTCGTTTTTAGAGCAGCATGAAAAAGAGTTACAGTGTGGCTTTAATTAGCAGCCTGAAACAGAGTTGAAATATAGCTTTAAGAAGACATTTAAGCCTTTAATTTTAAAGTCCTGCATCAGAATAGTCTGATAATACCCAGTTACAGTCTGGGATGTGGACATTATCACCCTGAGGTAAAATTAGTCTGGCTAAACAGGAGGTTTCGTTTATAGAGCAGCCTGAAAAGGAGTTACAGTATGGCTTTAATTAGCAGCCTGAAACAGAGTTGAAATGTAGCTTTAAGTGGACATTTAAGCCTTTAATTTTAAAATCCTATATCAGAATAGTCTGATATTACCCAGTGACAGTCTGGGATGTGTATGCTATCACCCTGAGGAGAAATGAGTCTGGCTAAATGGGAGTTTTCGTTTTTAGAGCAGCCTGAATAAGAGTTACAGTATGGCCTTAATTATTAGAATGAAACAGAGTTGAAATATAGCTTTAAGTGGACATTTAAGCCTTTAATTTTAAAGTCCTACATCAGAATAGTCTGATAATACCCAGTGACAATCTGGGATGTGTATACTATCAACCTGAGGTGAAATGATTCTGCCTAAACAGGCGGTTTCATTTCTGAAGCAGTCTGAAAAAGATTTACAGTATGGCTTTAATTAGCAGCATGAAACATAGTTGAAATATAGCTTTAAGTGGACATTTAAGCCTTTAATTGTAAAGTCCTACATCAGAATAGTCTGATAATACCCAGTGACAGTCTGGGATGTGTACACTATCACCCTGAGGTGAAATGAGTCTGGCTAAACAGGAGATTTCGTTTTTAGAGCAGCATGAAAAAGAGTTACAGTGTGGCTTTAATTAGCAGCCTGAAACAGAGTTGAAATATAGCTTTAAGTGGACATTTAAGCCTTTAATTTTAAAATCCTACATCAGAATAGTCTGATAATACCCAGTGACAGTCTGGGATGTGTACACTATCACCCTGAGGTGAAATGAGTCTGGCTGAACAGGAGATTTCGTTTTTAGAGCAGCATGAAAAAGAGTTACAGTGTGGCTTTAATTAGCAGCCTGAAACAGAGTTGAAATATAGCTTTAAGAAGACATTTAAGCCTTTCATTTTAAAGTCCTGCATCAGAATAGTCTGATAATACCCAGTTACAGTCTGGGATGTGGACACTATCACCCTGAGGTAAAATTAGTCTGGCTAAACTGGAGGTTTCGTTTCTGAAGCAGCCTGAAAAAGAGTTACAGTATGGCTTTAATTAGCAGTATGAAATAGAGTTGAAATATAGTTTTAAGTGGACATTTAAGCCTTTAATTTTAAAATCCTATATCAGAACAGTCTGATATTACCCAGTGGCACTCTGCAATGTGTATACTATCACCCTGAGGTGAAATAAGTCTGGCTAAACAGGAGATTTCGTTTTTAGAGCAGCATGAAAAAGAGTTACAGTGTGGCTTTAATTAGCAGCCTGAAACAGAGTTGAAATATAGCTTTAAGAAGACATTTAAGCCTTTAATTTTAAAGTCCTGCATCAGAATAGTCTGATAATACCCAGTTACAGTCTGGGATGTGGACATTATAACCCTGAGGTGAAATGAGTCTGGCTAAACAGGAGGTTTCGTTTCTAAAGCAGCTTGAAAAAGAGTTACAGTATGGCTTTAATTAGCAGCCTGAAACAGAGCTGAAACATAGCTTTAAGAGGACATTTAAGCCTTTACTTTTAAAATCCTATATCAGAATAGTCTGATATTACCCAGTGGCAGTCTGGGATGTGTATACTATCAACCTGAGGTGAAATGAGTCTAGCTAAACAGGAGGTTTCGTTTTTAGAGCAGCCTGAAAAAGAATTACAGTAAAGCTTTTATTAGCAGCCTGAAACAGAGTTGAAATATAGCTTTAAGTGGACATTTAAGCCTTTCTTTTTAAAATCCTATATCAGAACAGTCTGATATTACCCAGTGGCACTCTGGAATGTGTATACTATCACCCTGAGGTGAGATGAGTCTGGCTAAACAGGAGATTTCGTTTTTAGAGCAGCATGAAAAAGAGTTACAGTGTGGCTTAAATAAGCAGCCTGAAAAAGAGTTACAGTATGGCTTTAATTAGCAGCCTGAAACAGAGTTGAAATATAGCTTTAAGTGGACATTTAAGCCTTTAATTTTAAAATCCTATATCAGAATAGTCTGATATTACCAAGTGACAGTCTGGGATGTGTATACTATCACCCTGAGGTGAAATGAGTCTGGCTAAACTGGAGGTTTCGTTTCTGAAGCAGCCTGAAAAAGAGTTACAGTATGGCTTTAATTAGCAGTATGAAACAGAGTTGAAATATAGGTTTAAGTGGACATTTAAGCCTTTAATTTTAAAATCCTGTATCAGAATAGTCTGATATTACCCAGTGACAGTCTGGGATGTGTATACTATCACCCTGAGGAGAAATGAGTCTGGATAAATGGGAGTTTTCGTTTTTAGAGCAGCCTGAAAAAGAGTTACAGTATGGCCTTAATTATTAGCATGAAACAGAGTTGAAATATAGCTTTAAGTGGACATTTAAGCCTTTCATTTTAAAATCCTATATCAGAATAGTCTGATAATACCCAGTTACAGTCTGGGATGTGGACACTATCACCCTGAGGTAAAATTAGTCTGGCTAAACAGGAGGTTTCGTTTTTAGAGCAGCATGAATAAGAGCTACAATATGGCTTTAATTAGCAGCCTGAAAAGGAGTTACAGTATGGCTTTAATTAGCAGCCTGAAACAGAGTTGAAATATAGCTTTAAGTGGACATTTAAGCCTTTAATTTTAAAATCCTACATCAGAATAGTCTGATAATACCCAGTGACAGTCTGGGATGTGTACACTATCACCCTGAGGTGAAATGAGTCTGGCTAAACAGGAGATTTCGTTTTTAGAGCAGCATGAAAAAGAGTTACAGTGTGGCTTTAATTAGCAGCCTGAAACAGAGTTGAAATATAGCTTTAAGAAAACATTTAAGCCTTTCATTTTAAAATCCTATATCAGAACAGTCTGATATTACCCAGTGGCACTCTGCAATGTGTATACTATCACCCTGAGGTGAAATAAGTCTGGCTAAACAGGAGATTTCGTTTTTAGAGCAGCATGAAAAAGAGTTACAGTGTGGCTTTAATTAGCAGCCTGAAACAGAGTTGAAATATAGCTTTAAGAAGACATTTAAGCCTTTAATTTTAAAGTCCTGCATCAGAATAGTCTGATAATACCCAGTTACAGTCTGGGATGTGGACATTATAACCCTGAGGTGAAATGAGTCTGGCTAAACAGGAGGTTTCGTTTCTAAAGCAGCTTGAAAAAGAGTTACAGTATGGCTTTAATTAGCAGCCTGAAACAGAGCTGAAACATAGCTTTAAGAGGACATTTAAGCCTTTACTTTTAAAATCCTATATCAGAATAGTCTGATATTACCCAGTGGCAGTCTGGGATGTGTATACTATCAACCTGAGGTGAAATGAGTCTAGCTAAACAGGAGGTTTCGTTTTTAGAGCAGCCTGAAAAAGAATTACAGTAAAGCTTTTATTAGCAGCCTGAAACAGAGTTGAAATATAGCTTTAAGTGGACATTTAAGCCTTTCTTTTTAAAATCCTATATCAGAACAGTCTGATATTACCCAGTGGCACTCTGGAATGTGAATACTATCACCCTGAGGTGAGATGAGTCTGGCTAAACAGGAGATTTCGTTTTTAGAGCAGCATGAAAAAGAGTTACAGTGTGGCTTAAATAAGCAGCCTGAAAAAGAGTTACAGTATGGCTTTAATTAGCAGCCTGAAACAGAGTTGAAATATAGCTTTAAGTGGACATTTAAGCCTTTAATTTTAAAATCCTATATCAGAATAGTCTGATATTACCAAGTGACAGTCTGGGATGTGTATACTATCACCCTGAGGTGAAATGAGTCTGGCTAAACTGGAGGTTTCGTTTCTGAAGCAGCCTGAAAAAGAGTTACAGTATGGCTTTAATTAGCAGTATGAAACAGAGTTGAAATATAGGTTTAAGTGGACATTTAAGCCTTTAATTTTAAAATCCTGTATCAGAATAGTCTGATATTACCCAGTGACAGTCTGGGATGTGTATACTATCACCCTGAGGAGAAATGAGTCTGGATAAATGGGAGTTTTCGTTTTTAGAGCAGCCTGAAAAAGAGTTACAGTATGGCCTTAATTATTAGCATGAAACAGAGTTGAAATATAGCTTTAAGTGGACATTTAAGCCTTTCATTTTAAAATCCTATATCAGAATAGTCTGATAATACCCAGTTACAGTCTGGGATGTGGACACTATCACCCTGAGGTAAAATTAGTCTGGCTAAACAGGAGGTTTCGTTTTTAGAGCAGCATGAATAAGAGCTACAATATGGCTTTAATTAGCAGCCTGAAAAGGAGTTACAGTATGGCTTTAATTAGCAGCCTGAAACAGAGTTGAAATATAGCTTTAAGTGGACATTTAAGCCTTTAATTTTAAAATCCTACATCAGAATAGTCTGATAATACCCAGTGACAGTCTGGGATGTGTACACTATCACCCTGAGGTGAAATGAGTCTGGCTAAACAGGAGATTTCGTTTTTAGAGCAGCATGAAAAAGAGTTACAGTGTGGCTTTAATTAGCAGCCTGAAACAGAGTTGAAATATAGCTTTAAGAAAACATTTAAGCCTTTCATTTTAAAATCCTATATCAGAACAGTCTGATATTACCCAGTGGCACTCTGCAATGTGTATACTATCACCCTGAGGTGAAATAAGTCTGGCTAAACAGGAGATTTCGTTTTTAGAGCAGCATGAAAAAGAGTTACAGTGTGGCTTTAATTAGCAGCCTGAAACAGAGTTGAAATATAGCTTTAAGAAGACATTTAAGCCTTTAATTTTAAAGTCCTGCATCAGAATAGTCTGATAATACCCAGTTACAGTCTGGGATGTGGACATTATAACCCTGAGGTGAAATGAGTCTGGCTAAACAGGAGGTTTCGTTTCTAAAGCAGCTTGAAAAAGAGTTACAGTATGGCTTTAATTAGCAGCCTGAAACAGAGCTGAAACATAGCTTTAAGAGGACATTTAAGCCTTTACTTTTAAAATCCTATATCAGAATAGTCTGATATTACCCAGTGGCAGTCTGGGATGTGTATACTATCAACCTGAGGTGAAATGAGTCTAGCTAAACAGGAGGTTTCGTTTTTAGAGCAGCCTGAAAAAGAATTACAGTAAAGCTTTTATTAGCAGCCTGAAACAGAGTTGAAATATAGCTTTAAGAAGACATTTAAGCCTTTCATTTTAAAATCATATATCAGAATAGTCTGATAATACCCAGTTACAGTCTGGGATGTGGACACTATCACCCTGAGGTAAAATTAGTCTGGCTAAACAGGAGGTTTCGTTTTTAGAGCAGCATGAAAAAGAGCTACAATATGGCTTTAATTAGCAGCCTGAAAAGGAGTTACAGTATGGCTTTAATTAGCAGCCTGAAACAGAGTTGAAATATAGCTTTAAGTGGACATTTAAGCCTTTAATTTTAAAATCCTATATCAGAATAGTCTGATATTACCAAGTGACAGTCTGGGATGTGTATACTATCACCCTGAGGTGAAATGAGTCTGGCTAAACTGGAGGTTTCGTTTCTGAAGCAGCCTGAAAAAGAGTTACAGTATGGCTTTAATTAGCAGTATGAAACAGAGTTGAAATATAGGTTTAAGTGGACATTTAAGCCTTTAATTTTCAAATCCTGTATCAGAATAGTCTGATATTACCCAGTGACAGTCTGGGATGTGTATACTATCACCCTGAGGAGAAATGAGTCTGGATAAATGGGAGTTTTCGTTTTTAGAGCAGCCTGAAAAAGAGTTACAGTATGGCCTTAATTATTAGCATGAAACAGAGTTGAAATATAGCTTTATGTGGACATTTAAGCCTTTCATTTTAAAATCCTATATCAGAATAGTCTGATAATACCCAGTGACAGTCTGGGATGTGTACACTATCACCCTGAGGTGAAATGAGTCTAGCTAAAAAGGAGGTTTCGTTTTTAGAGCAGCATGAAAAAGAGTTACAGTGTGGCTTTAATTAGCAGCCTGAAACAGAGTTGAAATATAGCTTTAAGAAGACATTTAAGCCTTTCATTTTAAAATCCTATATCAGAACAGTCTGATATTACCCAGTGGCACTCTGCAATGTGTATACTATCACCCTGAGGTGAAATAAGTCTGGCTAAACAGGAGATTTCGTTTTTAGAGCAGCATGAAAAAGAGTTACAGTGTGGCTTTAATTAGCAGCCTGAAACAGAGTTGAAATATAGCTTTAAGAAGACATTTAAGCCTTTAATTTTAAAGTCCTGCATCAGAATAGTCTGATAATACCCAGTTACAGTCTGGGATGTGGACATTATCACCCTGAGGTAAAATTAGTATGGCTAAACAGGAGGTGTCGTTTTTAGAGCAGCCTGAAAAGGAGTTACAGTATGGATTTAATTAGCAGCCTGAAACAGAGTTGAAATATAGCTTTAAGTGGACATTTAAGCCTTTAATTTTAAAATCCTATATCAGAATAGTCTGATATTACCCAGTGACAGTCTGGGATGTGTATGCTATCACCATGACGAGAAATGAGTCTGGCTAAATGGGAGTTTTCGTTTTTAGAGCAGCCTGAATAAGAGTTACAGTATGGCCTTAATTATTAGCATGAAACAGAGTTGAAATATAGCTTTAAGTGGACATTTAAGCCTTTAATTTTAAAGTCCTACATCAGAATAGTCTGATAATACCCAGTGACAGTCTGGTATGTGTACACTATCACCCTGAGGTGAAATGAGTCTGGCTAGACAGGAGGTTTCGTTTTTAGAGCAGCCTGAAAAAGAATTACAGTAAAGCTTTAATTACCATCCTGAAACAGAGTTGAAATATAGCTTTAAGAGGACATTTAAGCCTTTACTTTTAAAATACTATATCAGAATAGTCTTATATTACCCAGTGACAGTCTGGGATGTGTACACTATCACCCTGAGGTGAAATGAGTCTGGCTAAACAGGAGATTTCGTTTTTAGAGCAGCATGAAAAAGAGTTACAGTGTGGCTTTAATTAGCAGCCTGAAACAGAGTTGAAATATAGCTTTAAGAAGACATTTAAGCCTTTCATTTTAAAATCCTATATCAGAACAGTCTGATATTACCCAGTGGCACTCTGCAATGTGTATACTATCACCCTGAGGTGAAATAAGTCTGGCTAAACAGGAGATTTCGTTTTTAGAGCAGCATGAAAAAGAGTTACAGTGTGGCTTTAATTAGCAGCCTGAAACAGAGTTGAAATATAGCTTTAAGAAGACATTTAAGCCTTTAATTTTAAAGTCCTGCATCAGAATAGTCTGATAATACCCAGTTACAGTCTGGGATGTGGACATTATCACCCTGAGGTAAAATTAGTCTGGCTAAACAGGAGGTTTCGTTTATAGAGCAGCCTGAAAAGGAGTTACAGTATGGCTTTAATTAGCAGCCTGAAACAGAGTTGAAATGTAGCTTTAAGTGGACATTTAAGCCTTTAATTTTAAAATCCTATATCAGAATAGTCTGATATTACCCAGTGACAGTCTGGGATGTGTATGCTATCACCCTGAGGAGAAATGAGTCTGGCTAAATGGGAGTTTTCGTTTTTAGAGCAGCCTGAATAAGAGTTACAGTATGGCCTTAATTATTAGAATGAAACAGAGTTGAAATATAGCTTTAAGTGGACATTTAAGCCTTTAATTTTAAAGTCCTACATCAGAATAGTCTGATAATACCCAGTGACAATCTGGGATGTGTATACTATCAACCTGAGGTGAAATGATTCTGCCTAAACAGGCGGTTTCATTTCTGAAGCAGTCTGAAAAAGATTTACAGTATGGCTTTAATTAGCAGCATGAAACATAGTTGAAATATAGCTTTAAGTGGACATTTAAGCCTTTAATTGTAAAGTCCTACATCAGAATAGTCTGATAATACCCAGTGACAGTCTGGGATGTGTACACTATCACCCTGAGGTGAAATGAGTCTGGCTAAACAGGAGATTTCGTTTTTAGAGCAGCATGAAAAAGAGTTACAGTGTGGCTTTAATTAGCAGCCTGAAACAGAGTTGAAATATAGCTTTAAGTGGACATTTAAGCCTTTAATTTTAAAATCCTACATCAGAATAGTCTGATAATACCCAGTGACAGTCTGGGATGTGTACACTATCACCCTGAGGTGAAATGAGTCTGGCTGAACAGGAGATTTCGTTTTTAGAGCAGCATGAAAAAGAGTTACAGTGTGGCTTTAATTAGCAGCCTGAAACAGAGTTGAAATATAGCTTTAAGAAGACATTTAAGCCTTTCATTTTAAAGTCCTGCATCAGAATAGTCTGATAATACCCAGTTACAGTCTGGGATGTGGACACTATCACCCTGAGGTAAAATTAGTCTGGCTAAACTGGAGGTTTCGTTTCTGAAGCAGCCTGAAAAAGAGTTACAGTATGGCTTTAATTAGCAGTATGAAATAGAGTTGAAATATAGTTTTAAGTGGACATTTAAGCCTTTAATTTTAAAATCCTATATCAGAACAGTCTGATATTACCCAGTGGCACTCTGCAATGTGTATACTATCACCCTGAGGTGAAATAAGTCTGGCTAAACAGGAGATTTCGTTTTTAGAGCAGCATGAAAAAGAGTTACAGTGTGGCTTTAATTAGCAGCCTGAAACAGAGTTGAAATATAGCTTTAAGAAGACATTTAAGCCTTTAATTTTAAAGTCCTGCATCAGAATAGTCTGATAATACCCAGTTACAGTCTGGGATGTGGACATTATAACCCTGAGGTGAAATGAGTCTGGCTAAACAGGAGGTTTCGTTTCTAAAGCAGCTTGAAAAAGAGTTACAGTATGGCTTTAATTAGCAGCCTGAAACAGAGCTGAAACATAGCTTTAAGAGGACATTTAAGCCTTTACTTTTAAAATCCTATATCAGAATAGTCTGATATTACCCAGTGGCAGTCTGGGATGTGTATACTATCAACCTGAGGTGAAATGAGTCTAGCTAAACAGGAGGTTTCGTTTTTAGAGCAGCCTGAAAAAGAATTACAGTAAAGCTTTTATTAGCAGCCTGAAACAGAGTTGAAATATAGCTTTAAGTGGACATTTAAGCCTTTCTTTTTAAAATCCTATATCAGAACAGTCTGATATTACCCAGTGGCACTCTGGAATGTGTATACTATCACCCTGAGGTGAGATGAGTCTGGCTAAACAGGAGATTTCGTTTTTAGAGCAGCATGAAAAAGAGTTACAGTGTGGCTTAAATAAGCAGCCTGAAAAAGAGTTACAGTATGGCTTTAATTAGCAGCCTGAAACAGAGTTGAAATATAGCTTTAAGTGGACATTTAAGCCTTTAATTTTAAAATCCTATATCAGAATAGTCTGATATTACCAAGTGACAGTCTGGGATGTGTATACTATCACCCTGAGGTGAAATGAGTCTGGCTAAACTGGAGGTTTCGTTTCTGAAGCAGCCTGAAAAAGAGTTACAGTATGGCTTTAATTAGCAGTATGAAACAGAGTTGAAATATAGGTTTAAGTGGACATTTAAGCCTTTAATTTTAAAATCCTGTATCAGAATAGTCTGATATTACCCAGTGACAGTCTGGGATGTGTATACTATCACCCTGAGGAGAAATGAGTCTGGATAAATGGGAGTTTTCGTTTTTAGAGCAGCCTGAAAAAGAGTTACAGTATGGCCTTAATTATTAGCATGAAACAGAGTTGAAATATAGCTTTAAGTGGACATTTAAGCCTTTCATTTTAAAATCCTATATCAGAATAGTCTGATAATACCCAGTTACAGTCTGGGATGTGGACACTATCACCCTGAGGTAAAATTAGTCTGGCTAAACAGGAGGTTTCGTTTTTAGAGCAGCATGAATAAGAGCTACAATATGGCTTTAATTAGCAGCCTGAAAAGGAGTTACAGTATGGCTTTAATTAGCAGCCTGAAACAGAGTTGAAATATAGCTTTAAGTGGACATTTAAGCCTTTAATTTTAAAATCCTACATCAGAATAGTCTGATAATACCCAGTGACAGTCTGGGATGTGTACACTATCACCCTGAGGTGAAATGAGTCTGGCTAAACAGGAGATTTCGTTTTTAGAGCAGCATGAAAAAGAGTTACAGTGTGGCTTTAATTAGCAGCCTGAAACAGAGTTGAAATATAGCTTTAAGAAAACATTTAAGCCTTTCATTTTAAAATCCTATATCAGAACAGTCTGATATTACCCAGTGGCACTCTGCAATGTGTATACTATCACCCTGAGGTGAAATAAGTCTGGCTAAACAGGAGATTTCGTTTTTAGAGCAGCATGAAAAAGAGTTACAGTGTGGCTTTAATTAGCAGCCTGAAACAGAGTTGAAATATAGCTTTAAGAAGACATTTAAGCCTTTAATTTTAAAGTCCTGCATCAGAATAGTCTGATAATACCCAGTTACAGTCTGGGATGTGGACATTATAACCCTGAGGTGAAATGAGTCTGGCTAAACAGGAGGTTTCGTTTCTAAAGCAGCTTGAAAAAGAGTTACAGTATGGCTTTAATTAGCAGCCTGAAACAGAGCTGAAACATAGCTTTAAGAGGACATTTAAGCCTTTACTTTTAAAATCCTATATCAGAATAGTCTGATATTACCCAGTGGCAGTCTGGGATGTGTATACTATCAACCTGAGGTGAAATGAGTCTAGCTAAACAGGAGGTTTCGTTTTTAGAGCAGCCTGAAAAAGAATTACAGTAAAGCTTTTATTAGCAGCCTGAAACAGAGTTGAAATATAGCTTTAAGAAGACATTTAAGCCTTTCATTTTAAAATCATATATCAGAATAGTCTGATAATACCCAGTTACAGTCTGGGATGTGGACACTATCACCCTGAGGTAAAATTAGTCTGGCTAAACAGGAGGTTTCGTTTTTAGAGCAGCATGAAAAAGAGCTACAATATGGCTTTAATTAGCAGCCTGAAAAGGAGTTACAGTATGGCTTTAATTAGCAGCCTGAAACAGAGTTGAAATATAGCTTTAAGTGGACATTTAAGCCTTTAATTTTAAAATCCTATATCAGAATATTCTGATATTACCAAGTGACAGTCTGGGATGTGTATACTATCACCCTGAGGTGAAATGAGTCTGGCTAAACTGGAGGTTTCGTTTCTGAAGCAGCCTGAAAAAGAGTTACAGTATGGCTTTAATTAGCAGTATGAAACAGAGTTGAAATATAGGTTTAAGTGGACATTTAAGCCTTTAATTTTCAAATCCTGTATCAGAATAGTCTGATATTACCCAGTGACAGTCTGGGATGTGTATACTATCACCCTGAGGAGAAATGAGTATGGATAAATGGGAGTTTTCGTTTTTAGAGCAGCCTGAAAAAGAGTTACAGTATGGCCTTAATTATTAGCATGAAACAGAGTTGAAATATAGCTTTATGTGGACATTTAAGCCTTTCATTTTAAAATCCTATATCAGAATAGTCTGATAATACCCAGTGACAGTCTGGGATGTGTACACTATCACCCTGAGGTGAAATGAGTCTAGCTAAAAAGGAGGTTTCGTTTTTAGAGCAGCATGAAAAAGAGTTACAGTGTGGCTTTAATTAGCAGCCTGAAACAGAGTTGAAATATAGCTTTAAGAAGACATTTAAGCCTTTCATTTTAAAATCCTATATCAGAACAGTCTGATATTACCCAGTGGCACTCTGCAATGTGTATACTATCACCCTGAGGTGAAATAAGTCTGGCTAAACAGGAGATTTCGTTTTTAGAGCAGCATGAAAAAGAGTTACAGTGTGGCTTTAATTAGCAGCCTGAAACAGAGTTGAAATATAGCTTTAAGAAGACATTTAAGCCTTTAATTTTAAAGTCCTGCATCAGAATAGTCTGATAATACCCAGTTACAGTCTGGGATGTGGACATTATCACCCTGAGGTAAAATTAGTATGGCTAAACAGGAGGTGTCGTTTTTAGAGCAGCCTGAAAAGGAGTTACAGTATGGATTTAATTAGCAGCCTGAAACAGAGTTGAAATATAGCTTTAAGTGGACATTTAAGCCTTTAATTTTAAAATCCTATATCAGAATAGTCTGATATTACCCAGTGACAGTCTGGGATGTGTATGCTATCACCCTGACGAGAAATGAGTCTGGCTAAATGGGAGTTTTCGTTTTTAGAGCAGCCTGAATAAGAGTTACAGTATGGCCTTAATTATTAGCATGAAACAGAGTTGAAATATAGCTTTAAGTGGACATTTAAGCCTTTAATTTTAAAGTCCTACATCAGAATAGTCTGATAATACCCAGTGACAGTCTGGTATGTGTACACTATCACCCTGAGGTGAAATGAGTCTGGCTAGACAGGAGGTTTCGTTTTTAGAGCAGCCTGAAAAAGAATTACAGTAAAGCTTTAATTACCATCCTGAAACAGAGTTGAAATATAGCTTTAAGAGGACATTTAAGCCTTTACTTTTAAAATACTATATCAGAATAGTCTTATATTACCCAGTGACAGTCTGGGATGTGTACACTATCACCCTGAGGTGAAATGAGTCTGGCTAAACAGGAGATTTCGTTTTTAGAGCAGCATGAAAAAGAGTTACAGTGTGGCTTTAATTAGCAGCCTGAAACAGAGTTGAAATATAGCTTTAAGAAGACATTTAAGCCTTTCATTTTAAAATCCTATATCAGAACAGTCTGATATTACCCAGTGGCACTCTGCAATGTGTATACTATCACCCTGAGGTGAAATAAGTCTGGCTAAACAGGAGATTTCGTTTTTAGAGCAGCATGAAAAAGAGTTACAGTGTGGCTTTAATTAGCAGCCTGAAACAGAGTTGAAATATAGCTTTAAGAAGACATTTAAGCCTTTAATTTTAAAGTCCTGCATCAGAATAGTCTGATAATACCCAGTTACAGTCTGGGATGTGGACATTATCACCCTGAGGTAAAATTAGTCTGGCTAAACAGGAGGTTTCGTTTATAGAGCAGCCTGAAAAGGAGTTACAGTATGGCTTTAATTAGCAGCCTGAAACAGAGTTGAAATGTAGCTTTAAGTGGACATTTAAGCCTTTAATTTTAAAATCCTATATCAGAATAGTCTGATATTACCCAGTGACAGTCTGGGATGTGTATGCTATCACCCTGAGGAGAAATGAGTCTGGCTAAATGGGAGTTTTCGTTTTTAGAGCAGCCTGAATAAGAGTTACAGTATGGCCTTAATTATTAGAATGAAACAGAGTTGAAATATAGCTTTAAGTGGACATTTAAGCCTTTAATTTTAAAGTCCTACATCAGAATAGTCTGATAATACCCAGTGACAATCTGGGATGTGTATACTATCAACCTGAGGTGAAATGATTCTGCCTAAACAGGCGGTTTCATTTCTGAAGCAGTCTGAAAAAGATTTACAGTATGGCTTTAATTAGCAGCATGAAACATAGTTGAAATATAGCTTTAAGTGGACATTTAAGCCTTTAATTGTAAAGTCCTACATCAGAATAGTCTGATAATACCCAGTGACAGTCTGGGATGTGTACACTATCACCCTGAGGTGAAATGAGTCTGGCTAAACAGGAGATTTCGTTTTTAGAGCAGCATGAAAAAGAGTTACAGTGTGGCTTTAATTAGCAGCCTGAAACAGAGTTGAAATATAGCTTTAAGTGGACATTTAAGCCTTTAATTTTAAAATCCTACATCAGAATAGTCTGATAATACCCAGTGACAGTCTGGGATGTGTACACTATCACCCTGAGGTGAAATGAGTCTGGCTGAACAGGAGATTTCGTTTTTAGAGCAGCATGAAAAAGAGTTACAGTGTGGCTTTAATTAGCAGCCTGAAACAGAGTTGAAATATAGCTTTAAGAAGACATTTAAGCCTTTCATTTTAAAGTCCTGCATCAGAATAGTCTGATAATACCCAGTTACAGTCTGGGATGTGGACACTATCACCCTGAGGTAAAATTAGTCTGGCTAAACTGGAGGTTTCGTTTCTGAAGCAGCCTGAAAAAGAGTTACAGTATGGCTTTAATTAGCAGTATGAAATAGAGTTGAAATATAGTTTTAAGTGGACATTTAAGCCTTTAATTTTAAAATCCTATATCAGAACAGTCTGATATTACCCAGTGGCACTCTGCAATGTGTATACTATCACCCTGAGGTGAAATAAGTCTGGCTAAACAGGAGATTTCGTTTTTAGAGCAGCATGAAAAAGAGTTACAGTGTGGCTTTAATTAGCAGCCTGAAACAGAGTTGAAATATAGCTTTAAGAAGACATTTAAGCCTTTAATTTTAAAGTCCTGCATCAGAATAGTCTGATAATACCCAGTTACAGTCTGGGATGTGGACATTATAACCCTGAGGTGAAATGAGTCTGGCTAAACAGGAGGTTTCGTTTCTAAAGCAGCTTGAAAAAGAGTTACAGTATGGCTTTAATTAGCAGCCTGAAACAGAGCTGAAACATAGCTTTAAGAGGACATTTAAGCCTTTACTTTTAAAATCCTATATCAGAATAGTCTGATATTACCCAGTGGCAGTCTGGGATGTGTATACTATCAACCTGAGGTGAAATGAGTCTAGCTAAACAGGAGGTTTCGTTTTTAGAGCAGCCTGAAAAAGAATTACAGTAAAGCTTTTATTAGCAGCCTGAAACAGAGTTGAAATATAGCTTTAAGTGGACATTTAAGCCTTTCTTTTTAAAATCCTATATCAGAACAGTCTGATATTACCCAGTGGCACTCTGGAATGTGTATACTATCACCCTGAGGTGAGATGAGTCTGGCTAAACAGGAGATTTCGTTTTTAGAGCAGCATGAAAAAGAGTTACAGTGTGGCTTAAATAAGCAGCCTGAAAAAGAGTTACAGTATGGCTTTAATTAGCAGCCTGAAACAGAGTTGAAATATAGCTTTAAGTGGACATTTAAGCCTTTAATTTTAAAATCCTATATCAGAATAGTCTGATATTACCAAGTGACAGTCTGGGATGTGTATACTATCACCCTGAGGTGAAATGAGTCTGGCTAAACTGGAGGTTTCGTTTCTGAAGCAGCCTGAAAAAGAGTTACAGTATGGCTTTAATTAGCAGTATGAAACAGAGTTGAAATATAGGTTTAAGTGGACATTTAAGCCTTTAATTTTAAAATCCTGTATCAGAATAGTCTGATATTACCCAGTGACAGTCTGGGATGTGTATACTATCACCCTGAGGAGAAATGAGTCTGGATAAATGGGAGTTTTCGTTTTTAGAGCAGCCTGAAAAAGAGTTACAGTATGGCCTTAATTATTAGCATGAAACAGAGTTGAAATATAGCTTTAAGTGGACATTTAAGCCTTTCATTTTAAAATCCTATATCAGAATAGTCTGATAATACCCAGTTACAGTCTGGGATGTGGACACTATCACCCTGAGGTAAAATTAGTCTGGCTAAACAGGAGGTTTCGTTTTTAGAGCAGCATGAATAAGAGCTACAATATGGCTTTAATTAGCAGCCTGAAAAGGAGTTACAGTATGGCTTTAATTAGCAGCCTGAAACAGAGTTGAAATATAGCTTTAAGTGGACATTTAAGCCTTTAATTTTAAAATCCTACATCAGAATAGTCTGATAATACCCAGTGACAGTCTGGGATGTGTACACTATCACCCTGAGGTGAAATGAGTCTGGCTAAACAGGAGATTTCGTTTTTAGAGCAGCATGAAAAAGAGTTACAGTGTGGCTTTAATTAGCAGCCTGAAACAGAGTTGAAATATAGCTTTAAGAAAACATTTAAGCCTTTCATTTTAAAATCCTATATCAGAACAGTCTGATATTACCCAGTGGCACTCTGCAATGTGTATACTATCACCCTGAGGTGAAATAAGTCTGGCTAAACAGGAGATTTCGTTTTTAGAGCAGCATGAAAAAGAGTTACAGTGTGGCTTTAATTAGCAGCCTGAAACAGAGTTGAAATATAGCTTTAAGAAGACATTTAAGCCTTTAATTTTAAAGTCCTGCATCAGAATAGTCTGATAATACCCAGTTACAGTCTGGGATGTGGACATTATAACCCTGAGGTGAAATGAGTCTGGCTAAACAGGAGGTTTCGTTTCTAAAGCAGCTTGAAAAAGAGTTACAGTATGGCTTTAATTAGCAGCCTGAAACAGAGCTGAAACATAGCTTTAAGAGGACATTTAAGCCTTTACTTTTAAAATCCTATATCAGAATAGTCTGATATTACCCAGTGGCAGTCTGGGATGTGTATACTATCAACCTGAGGTGAAATGAGTCTAGCTAAACAGGAGGTTTCGTTTTTAGAGCAGCCTGAAAAAGAATTACAGTAAAGCTTTTATTAGCAGCCTGAAACAGAGTTGAAATATAGCTTTAAGAAGACATTTAAGCCTTTCATTTTAAAATCATATATCAGAATAGTCTGATAATACCCAGTTACAGTCTGGGATGTGGACACTATCACCCTGAGGTAAAATTAGTCTGGCTAAACAGGAGGTTTCGTTTTTAGAGCAGCATGAAAAAGAGCTACAATATGGCTTTAATTAGCAGCCTGAAAAGGAGTTACAGTATGGCTTTAATTAGCAGCCTGAAACAGAGTTGAAATATAGCTTTAAGTGGACATTTAAGCCTTTAATTTTAAAATCCTATATCAGAATAGTCTGATATTACCAAGTGACAGTCTGGGATGTGTATACTATCACCCTGAGGTGAAATGAGTCTGGCTAAACTGGAGGTTTCGTTTCTGAAGCAGCCTGAAAAAGAGTTACAGTATGGCTTTAATTAGCAGTATGAAACAGAGTTGAAATATAGGTTTAAGTGGACATTTAAGCCTTTAATTTTCAAATCCTGTATCAGAATAGTCTGATATTACCCAGTGACAGTCTGGGATGTGTATACTATCACCCTGAGGAGAAATGAGTCTGGATAAATGGGAGTTTTCGTTTTTAGAGCAGCCTGAAAAAGAGTTACAGTATGGCCTTAATTATTAGCATGAAACAGAGTTGAAATATAGCTTTATGTGGACATTTAAGCCTTTCATTTTAAAATCCTATATCAGAATAGTCTGATAATACCCAGTGACAGTCTGGGATGTGTACACTATCACCCTGAGGTGAAATGAGTCTAGCTAAAAAGGAGGTTTCGTTTTTAGAGCAGCATGAAAAAGAGTTACAGTGTGGCTTTAATTAGCAGCCTGAAACAGAGTTGAAATATAGCTTTAAGAAGACATTTAAGCCTTTCATTTTAAAATCCTATATCAGAACAGTCTGATATTACCCAGTGGCACTCTGCAATGTGTATACTATCACCCTGAGGTGAAATAAGTCTGGCTAAACAGGAGATTTCGTTTTTAGAGCAGCATGAAAAAGAGTTACAGTGTGGCTTTAATTAGCAGCCTGAAACAGAGTTGAAATATAGCTTTAAGAAGACATTTAAGCCTTTAATTTTAAAGTCCTGCATCAGAATAGTCTGATAATACCCAGTTACAGTCTGGGATGTGGACATTATCACCCTGAGGTAAAATTAGTATGGCTAAACAGGAGGTGTCGTTTTTAGAGCAGCCTGAAAAGGAGTTACAGTATGGATTTAATTAGCAGCCTGAAACAGAGTTGAAATATAGCTTTAAGTGGACATTTAAGCCTTTAATTTTAAAATCCTATATCAGAATAGTCTGATATTACCCAGTGACAGTCTGGGATGTGTATGCTATCACCCTGACGAGAAATGAGTCTGGCTAAATGGGAGTTTTCGTTTTTAGAGCAGCCTGAATAAGAGTTACAGTATGGCCTTAATTATTAGCATGAAACAGAGTTGAAATATAGCTTTAAGTGGACATTTAAGCCTTTAATTTTAAAGTCCTACATCAGAATAGTCTGATAATACCCAGTGACAGTCTGGTATGTGTACACTATCACCCTGAGGTGAAATGAGTCTGGCTAGACAGGAGGTTTCGTTTTTAGAGCAGCCTGAAAAAGAATTACAGTAAAGCTTTAATTACCATCCTGAAACAGAGTTGAAATATAGCTTTAAGAGGACATTTAAGCCTTTACTTTTAAAATACTATATCAGAATAGTCTTATATTACCCAGTGACAGTCTGGGATGTGTACACTATCACCCTGAGGTGAAATGAGTCTGGCTAAACAGGAGATTTCGTTTTTAGAGCAGCATGAAAAAGAGTTACAGTGTGGCTTTAATTAGCAGCCTGAAACAGAGTTGAAATATAGCTTTAAGAAGACATTTAAGCCTTTCATTTTAAAATCCTATATCAGAACAGTCTGATATTACCCAGTGGCACTCTGCAATGTGTATACTATCACCCTGAGGTGAAATAAGTCTGGCTAAACAGGAGATTTCGTTTTTAGAGCAGCATGAAAAAGAGTTACAGTGTGGCTTTAATTAGCAGCCTGAAACAGAGTTGAAATATAGCTTTAAGAAGACATTTAAGCCTTTAATTTTAAAGTCCTGCATCAGAATAGTCTGATAATACCCAGTTACAGTCTGGGATGTGGACATTATCACCCTGAGGTAAAATTAGTCTGGCTAAACAGGAGGTTTCGTTTATAGAGCAGCCTGAAAAGGAGTTACAGTATGGCTTTAATTAGCAGCCTGAAACAGAGTTGAAATGTAGCTTTAAGTGGACATTTAAGCCTTTAATTTTAAAATCCTATATCAGAATAGTCTGATATTACCCAGTGACAGTCTGGGATGTGTATGCTATCACCCTGAGGAGAAATGAGTCTGGCTAAATGGGAGTTTTCGTTTTTAGAGCAGCCTGAATAAGAGTTACAGTATGGCCTTAATTATTAGAATGAAACAGAGTTGAAATATAGCTTTAAGTGGACATTTAAGCCTTTAATTTTAAAGTCCTACATCAGAATAGTCTGATAATACCCAGTGACAATCTGGGATGTGTATACTATCAACCTGAGGTGAAATGATTCTGCCTAAACAGGCGGTTTCATTTCTGAAGCAGTCTGAAAAAGATTTACAGTATGGCTTTAATTAGCAGCATGAAACATAGTTGAAATATAGCTTTAAGTGGACATTTAAGCCTTTAATTGTAAAGTCCTACATCAGAATAGTCTGATAATACCCAGTGACAGTCTGGGATGTGTACACTATCACCCTGAGGTGAAATGAGTCTGGCTAAACAGGAGATTTCGTTTTTAGAGCAGCATGAAAAAGAGTTACAGTGTGGCTTTAATTAGCAGCCTGAAACAGAGTTGAAATATAGCTTTAAGTGGACATTTAAGCCTTTAATTTTAAAATCCTACATCAGAATAGTCTGATAATACCCAGTGACAGTCTGGGATGTGTACACTATCACCCTGAGGTGAAATGAGTCTGGCTGAACAGGAGATTTCGTTTTTAGAGCAGCATGAAAAAGAGTTACAGTGTGGCTTTAATTAGCAGCCTGAAACAGAGTTGAAATATAGCTTTAAGAAGACATTTAAGCCTTTCATTTTAAAGTCCTGCATCAGAATAGTCTGATAATACCCAGTTACAGTCTGGGATGTGGACACTATCACCCTGAGGTAAAATTAGTCTGGCTAAACTGGAGGTTTCGTTTCTGAAGCAGCCTGAAAAAGAGTTACAGTATGGCTTTAATTAGCAGTATGAAATAGAGTTGAAATATAGTTTTAAGTGGACATTTAAGCCTTTAATTTTAAAATCCTATATCAGAACAGTCTGATATTACCCAGTGGCACTCTGCAATGTGTATACTATCACCCTGAGGTGAAATAAGTCTGGCTAAACAGGAGATTTCGTTTTTAGAGCAGCATGAAAAAGAGTTACAGTGTGGCTTTAATTAGCAGCCTGAAACAGAGTTGAAATATAGCTTTAAGAAGACATTTAAGCCTTTAATTTTAAAGTCCTGCATCAGAATAGTCTGATAATACCCAGTTACAGTCTGGGATGTGGACATTATAACCCTGAGGTGAAATGAGTCTGGCTAAACAGGAGGTTTCGTTTCTAAAGCAGCTTGAAAAAGAGTTACAGTATGGCTTTAATTAGCAGCCTGAAACAGAGCTGAAACATAGCTTTAAGAGGACATTTAAGCCTTTACTTTTAAAATCCTATATCAGAATAGTCTGATATTACCCAGTGGCAGTCTGGGATGTGTATACTATCAACCTGAGGTGAAATGAGTCTAGCTAAACAGGAGGTTTCGTTTTTAGAGCAGCCTGAAAAAGAATTACAGTAAAGCTTTTATTAGCAGCCTGAAACAGAGTTGAAATATAGCTTTAAGTGGACATTTAAGCCTTTCTTTTTAAAATCCTATATCAGAACAGTCTGATATTACCCAGTGGCACTCTGGAATGTGTATACTATCACCCTGAGGTGAGATGAGTCTGGCTAAACAGGAGATTTCGTTTTTAGAGCAGCATGAAAAAGAGTTACAGTGTGGCTTAAATAAGCAGCCTGAAAAAGAGTTACAGTATGGCTTTAATTAGCAGCCTGAAACAGAGTTGAAATATAGCTTTAAGTGGACATTTAAGCCTTTAATTTTAAAATCCTATATCAGAATAGTCTGATATTACCAAGTGACAGTCTGGGATGTGTATACTATCACCCTGAGGTGAAATGAGTCTGGCTAAACTGGAGGTTTCGTTTCTGAAGCAGCCTGAAAAAGAGTTACAGTATGGCTTTAATTAGCAGTATGAAACAGAGTTGAAATATAGGTTTAAGTGGACATTTAAGCCTTTAATTTTAAAATCCTGTATCAGAATAGTCTGATATTACCCAGTGACAGTCTGGGATGTGTATACTATCACCCTGAGGAGAAATGAGTCTGGATAAATGGGAGTTTTCGTTTTTAGAGCAGCCTGAAAAAGAGTTACAGTATGGCCTTAATTATTAGCATGAAACAGAGTTGAAATATAGCTTTAAGTGGACATTTAAGCCTTTCATTTTAAAATCCTATATCAGAATAGTCTGATAATACCCAGTTACAGTCTGGGATGTGGACACTATCACCCTGAGGTAAAATTAGTCTGGCTAAACAGGAGGTTTCGTTTTTAGAGCAGCATGAATAAGAGCTACAATATGGCTTTAATTAGCAGCCTGAAAAGGAGTTACAGTATGGCTTTAATTAGCAGCCTGAAACAGAGTTGAAATATAGCTTTAAGTGGACATTTAAGCCTTTAATTTTAAAATCCTACATCAGAATAGTCTGATAATACCCAGTGACAGTCTGGGATGTGTACACTATCACCCTGAGGTGAAATGAGTCTGGCTAAACAGGAGATTTCGTTTTTAGAGCAGCATGAAAAAGAGTTACAGTGTGGCTTTAATTAGCAGCCTGAAACAGAGTTGAAATATAGCTTTAAGAAAACATTTAAGCCTTTCATTTTAAAATCCTATATCAGAACAGTCTGATATTACCCAGTGGCACTCTGCAATGTGTATACTATCACCCTGAGGTGAAATAAGTCTGGCTAAACAGGAGATTTCGTTTTTAGAGCAGCATGAAAAAGAGTTACAGTGTGGCTTTAATTAGCAGCCTGAAACAGAGTTGAAATATAGCTTTAAGAAGACATTTAAGCCTTTAATTTTAAAGTCCTGCATCAGAATAGTCTGATAATACCCAGTTACAGTCTGGGATGTGGACATTATAACCCTGAGGTGAAATGAGTCTGGCTAAACTGGAGGTTTCGTTTCTAAAGCAGCTTGAAAAAGAGTTACAGTATGGCTTTAATTAGCAGCCTGAAACAGAGCTGAAACATAGCTTTAAGAGGACATTTAAGCCTTTACTTTTAAAATCCTATATCAGAATAGTCTGATATTACCCAGTGGCAGTCTGGGATGTGTATACTATCAACCTGAGGTGAAATGAGTCTAGCTAAACAGGAGGTTTCGTTTTTAGAGCAGCCTGAAAAAGAATTACAGTAAAGCTTTTATTAGCAGCCTGAAACAGAGTTGAAATATAGCTTTAAGTGGACATTTAAGCCTTTCTTTTTAAAATCCTATATCAGAACAGTCTGATATTACCCAGTGGCACTCTGGAATGTGTATACTATCACCCTGAGGTGAGATGAGTCTGGCTAAACAGGAGATTTCGTTTTTAGAGCAGCATGAAAAAGAGTTACAGTGTGGCTTAAATAAGCAGCCTGAAAAAGAGTTACAGTATGGCTTTAATTAGCAGCCTGAAACAGAGTTGAAATATAGCTTTAAGTGGACATTTAAGCCTTTAATTTTAAAATCCTACATCAGAATAGTCTGATAATACCCAGTGACAGTCTGGGATGTGTACACTATCAACCTGAGGTGAAATGAGTCTGGCTGAACAGGAGATTTCGTTTTTAGAGCAGCATGAAAAAGAGTTACAGTGTGGCTTTAATTAGCAGCCTGAAACAGAGTTGAAATATAGCTTTAAGAAGACATTTAAGCCTTTCATTTTAAAATCATATATCAGAATAGTCTGATAATACCCAGTTACAGTCTGGGATGTGGACACTATCACCCTGAGGTAAAATTAGTCTGGCTAAACAGGAGGTTTCGTTTTTAGAGCAGCATGAAAAAGAGCTACAATATGGCTTTAATTAGCAGCCTGAAAAGGAGTTACAGTATGGCTTTAATTAGCAGCCTGAAACAGAGTTGAAATATAGCTTTAAGTGGACATTTAAGCCTTTAATTTTAAAATCCTATATCAGAATAGTCTGATATTACCAAGTGACAGTCTGGGATGTGTATACTATCACCCTGAGGTGAAATGAGTCTGGCTAAACTGGAGGTTTCGTTTCTGAAGCAGCCTGAAAAAGAGTTACAGTATGGCTTTAATTAGCAGTATGAAACAGAGTTGAAATATAGGTTTAAGTGGACATTTAAGCCTTTAATTTTCAAATCCTGTATCAGAATAGTCTGATATTACCCAGTGACAGTCTGGGATGTGTATACTATCACCCTGAGGAGAAATGAGTCTGGATAAATGGGAGTTTTCGTTTTTAGAGCAGCCTGAAAAAGAGTTACAGTATGGCCTTAATTATTAGCATGAAACAGAGTTGAAATATAGCTTTATGTGGACATTTAAGCCTTTCATTTTAAAATCCTATATCAGAATAGTCTGATAATACCCAGTGACAGTCTGGGATGTGTACACTATCACCCTGAGGTGAAATGAGTCTAGCTAAAAAGGAGGTTTCGTTTTTAGAGCAGCATGAAAAAGAGTTACAGTGTGGCTTTAATTAGCAGCCTGAAACAGAGTTGAAATATAGCTTTAAGAAGACATTTAAGCCTTTCATTTTAAAATCCTATATCAGAACAGTCTGATATTACCCAGTGGCACTCTGCAATGTGTATACTATCACCCTGAGGTGAAATAAGTCTGGCTAAACAGGAGATTTCGTTTTTAGAGCAGCATGAAAAAGAGTTACAGTGTGGCTTTAATTAGCAGCCTGAAACAGAGTTGAAATATAGCTTTAAGAAGACATTTAAGCCTTTAATTTTAAAGTCCTGCATCAGAATAGTCTGATAATACCCAGTTACAGTCTGGGATGTGGACATTATCACCCTGAGGTAAAATTAGTATGGCTAAACAGGAGGTGTCGTTTTTAGAGCAGCCTGAAAAGGAGTTACAGTATGGATTTAATTAGCAGCCTGAAACAGAGTTGAAATATAGCTTTAAGTGGACATTTAAGCCTTTAATTTTAAAATCCTATATCAGAATAGTCTGATATTACCCAGTGACAGTCTGGGATGTGTATGCTATCACCCTGACGAGAAATGAGTCTGGCTAAATGGGAGTTTTCGTTTTTAGAGCAGCCTGAATAAGAGTTACAGTATGGCCTTAATTATTAGCATGAAACAGAGTTGAAATATAGCTTTAAGTGGACATTTAAGCCTTTAATTTTAAAGTCCTACATCAGAATAGTCTGATAATACCCAGTGACAGTCTGGTATGTGTACACTATCACCCTGAGGTGAAATGAGTCTGGCTAGACAGGAGGTTTCGTTTTTAGAGCAGCCTGAAAAAGAATTACAGTAAAGCTTTAATTACCATCCTGAAACAGAGTTGAAATATAGCTTTAAGAGGACATTTAAGCCTTTACTTTTAAAATACTATATCAGAATAGTCTTATATTACCCAGTGACAGTCTGGGATGTGTACACTATCACCCTGAGGTGAAATGAGTCTGGCTAAACAGGAGATTTCGTTTTTAGAGCAGCATGAAAAAGAGTTACAGTGTGGCTTTAATTAGCAGCCTGAAACAGAGTTGAAATATAGCTTTAAGAAGACATTTAAGCCTTTCATTTTAAAATCCTATATCAGAACAGTCTGATATTACCCAGTGGCACTCTGCAATGTGTATACTATCACCCTGAGGTGAAATAAGTCTGGCTAAACAGGAGATTTCGTTTTTAGAGCAGCATGAAAAAGAGTTACAGTGTGGCTTTAATTAGCAGCCTGAAACAGAGTTGAAATATAGCTTTAAGAAGACATTTAAGCCTTTAATTTTAAAGTCCTGCATCAGAATAGTCTGATAATACCCAGTTACAGTCTGGGATGTGGACATTATCACCCTGAGGTAAAATTAGTCTGGCTAAACAGGAGGTTTCGTTTATAGAGCAGCCTGAAAAGGAGTTACAGTATGGCTTTAATTAGCAGCCTGAAACAGAGTTGAAATGTAGCTTTAAGTGGACATTTAAGCCTTTAATTTTAAAATCCTATATCAGAATAGTCTGATATTACCCAGTGACAGTCTGGGATGTGTATGCTATCACCCTGAGGAGAAATGAGTCTGGCTAAATGGGAGTTTTCGTTTTTAGAGCAGCCTGAATAAGAGTTACAGTATGGCCTTAATTATTAGAATGAAACAGAGTTGAAATATAGCTTTAAGTGGACATTTAAGCCTTTAATTTTAAAGTCCTACATCAGAATAGTCTGATAATACCCAGTGACAATCTGGGATGTGTATACTATCAACCTGAGGTGAAATGATTCTGCCTAAACAGGCGGTTTCATTTCTGAAGCAGTCTGAAAAAGATTTACAGTATGGCTTTAATTAGCAGCATGAAACATAGTTGAAATATAGCTTTAAGTGGACATTTAAGCCTTTAATTGTAAAGTCCTACATCAGAATAGTCTGATAATACCCAGTGACAGTCTGGGATGTGTACACTATCACCCTGAGGTGAAATGAGTCTGGCTAAACAGGAGATTTCGTTTTTAGAGCAGCATGAAAAAGAGTTACAGTGTGGCTTTAATTAGCAGCCTGAAACAGAGTTGAAATATAGCTTTAAGTGGACATTTAAGCCTTTAATTTTAAAATCCTACATCAGAATAGTCTGATAATACCCAGTGACAGTCTGGGATGTGTACACTATCACCCTGAGGTGAAATGAGTCTGGCTGAACAGGAGATTTCGTTTTTAGAGCAGCATGAAAAAGAGTTACAGTGTGGCTTTAATTAGCAGCCTGAAACAGAGTTGAAATATAGCTTTAAGAAGACATTTAAGCCTTTCATTTTAAAGTCCTGCATCAGAATAGTCTGATAATACCCAGTTACAGTCTGGGATGTGGACACTATCACCCTGAGGTAAAATTAGTCTGGCTAAACTGGAGGTTTCGTTTCTGAAGCAGCCTGAAAAAGAGTTACAGTATGGCTTTAATTAGCAGTATGAAATAGAGTTGAAATATAGTTTTAAGTGGACATTTAAGCCTTTAATTTTAAAATCCTGAATCAGAATAGTCTGATATTACCCAGTGACAGTCTGGGATGTGTATACTATCACCCTGAGGAGAAATGAGTCTGGATAAATGGGAGTTTTCGTTTTTAGAGCAGCCTGAAAAAGAGTTACAGTATGGCCTTAATTATTAGCATGAAACAGAGTTGAAATATAGCTTTTAGTGGATATTTAAGCCTTTCATTTTAAAATCCTATATCAGAATAGTCTGATAATACCCAGTGACAGTCTGGGATGTGTACACTATCACCCTGAGGTGAAATGAGTCTGGCTAAACAGGAGATTTCGTTTTTAGAGCAGCATGAAAAGGAGTTACAGTATGGCTTTAATTAGCAGCCTGAAACAGAGTTGAAATATAGCTTTAAGTGGACATTTAAGCCTTTAATTTTAAAATCATATATCAGAATAGTCTGATATTACCCAGTGACAGTCTGGGATGTGTATGCTATCACCCTGAGGAGAAATGATTCTGGCTAAATGGGAGTTTTCGTTTTTAGAGCAGCCTGAATAAGAGTTACAGTATGGCCTTAATTATTAGCATGAAACAGAGTTGAAATATAGCTTTAAGTGGACATTTAAGCCTTTAATTTTAAAGTTCTACATCAGAATAGTCTGATAATACCCAGTGACAGTCTGGTATGTGTACACTATCACCCTGAGGTGAAATGAGTCTGGCTAGACAGGAGGTTTCGTTTTTAAAGCAGCCTGAAAAAGAATTACAGTAAAGCTTTAATTAGCATCCTGAAACAGAGTTGAAATATAGCTTTAAGAGGACATTTAAGCCTTTACTTTTAAAATACTATATCAGAATAGTCTGATATTACCCAGTGACAGTCTGGGATGTGTACACTATCACCCTGAGGTGAAATGAGTCTGGCTAAACAGGAGATTTCGTTTTTAGAGCAGCATGAAAAAGAGTTACAGTGTGGCTTTAATTAGCAGCCTGAAACAGAGTTGAAATATAGCTTTAAGAAGACATTTAAGCCTTTCATTTTAAAATCCTATATCAGAACAGTCTGATATTACCCAGTGGCACTCTGCAATGTGTATACTATCACCCTGAGGTGAAATAAGTCTGGCTAAACAGGAGATTTCGTTTTTAGAGCTGCATGAAAAAGAGTTACAGTGTGGCTTTAATTAGCAGCCTGAAACAGAGTTGAAATATAGCTTTAAGAAGACATTTAAGCCTTTAATTTTAAAGTCCTGCATCAGAATAGTCTGATAATACCCAGTTACAGTCTGGGATGTGGACATTATCACCCTGAGGTAAAATTAGTCTGGCTAAACAGGAGGTTTCGTTTTTAGAGCAGCCTGAAAAGGAGTTACAGTATGGCTTTAATTAGCAGCCTGAAACAGAGTTGAAATGTAGCTTTACGTGGACATTTAAGCCTTTAATTTTAAAATCCTATATCAGAATAGTCTGATATTACCCAGTGACAGTCTGGGATGTGGACACTATCACCCTGAGGTAAAATTAGTCTGGCTAAACTGGAGGTTTCGTTTCTGAAGCAGCCTGAAAAAGAGTTACAGTATGGCTTTAATTAGCAGTATGAAATAGAGTTGAAATATAGGTTTAAGTGGACATTTAAGCCTTTAATTTTAAAATCCTGAATCAGAATAGTCTGATATTACCCAGTGACAGTCTGGGATGTGTATACTATCACCCTGAGGAGAAATGAGTCTGGATAAATGGGAGTTTTCGTTTTTAGAGCAGCCTGAAAAAGAGTTACAGTATGGCCTTAATTATTAGCATGAAACAGAGTTGAAATATAGCTTTTAGTGGACATTTAAGCCTTTCATTTTAAAATCCTATATCAGAATAGTCTGATAATACCCAGTGACAGTCTGGGATGTGTACACTATCACCCTGAGGTGAAATGAGTCTGGCTAAACAGGAGATTTCGTTTTTAGAGCAGCATGAAAAGGAGTTACAGTATGGCTTTAATTAGCAGCCTGAAACAGAGTTGAAATATAGCTTTAAGTGGACATTTAAGCCTTTAATTTTAAAATCCTATATCAGAATAGTCTGATATTACCCAGTGACAGTCTGGGATGTGTATGCTATCACCCTGAGGAGAAATGAGTCTGGCTAAATGGGAGTTTTCGTTTTTAGAGCAGCCTGAATAAGAGTTACAGTATGGCCTTAATTATTAGCATGAAACAGAGTTGAAATATAGCTTTAAGTGGACATTTAAGCTTTTAATTTTAAAGTCCTACATCAGAATAGTCTGATAATACCCAGTGACAGTCTGGTATGTGTACACTATCACCCTGAGGTGAAATGAGTCTGGCTAGACAGGAGGTTTCGTTTTTAGAGCAGCCTGAAAAAGAATTACAGTAAAGCTTTAATTAGCATCCTGAAACAGAGTTGAAATATAGCTTTAAGAGGACATTTAAGCCTTTACTTTTAAAATACTATATCAGAATAGTCTGATATTACCCAGTGACAGTCTGTGATGTGTACACTATCACCCTGAGGTGAAATGAGTCTGGCTAAACAGGAGATTTCGTTTTTAGAGCAGCATGAAAAAGAGTTACAGTGTGGCTTTAATTAGCAGCCTGAAACAGAGTTGAAATATAGCTTTAAGAAGACATTTAAGCCTTTCATTTTAAAATCCTATATCAGAACAGTCTGATATTACCCAGTGGCACTCTGCAATGTGTATACTATCACCCTGAGGTGAAATAAGTCTGGCTAAACAGGAGATTTCGTTTTTAGAGCAGCATGAAAAAGAGTTACAGTGTGGCTTTAATTAGCAGCCTGAAACAGAGTTGAAATATAGCTTTAAGAAGACATTTAAGCCTTTAATTTTAAAGTCCTGCATCAGAATAGTCTGATAATACCCAGTTACAGTCTGGGATGTGGACATTATCACCCTGAGGTAAAATTAGTCTGGCTAAACAGGAGGTTTCGTTTTTAGAGCAGCCTGAAAAGGAGTTACAGTATAGCTTTAATTAGCAGCCTGAAACAGAGTTGAAATGTAGCTTTAAGTGGACATTTAAGCCTTTAATTTTAAAATCCTATATCAGAATAGTCTGATATTACCCAGTGACAGTCTGGGATGTGTATGCTATCACCCTGAGGAGAAATGAGTCTGGCTAAATGGGAGTTTTCGTTTTTAGAGCAGCCTGAATAAGAGTTACAGTATGGCCTTAATTATTAGAATGAAACAGAGTTGAAATATAGCTTTAAGTGGACATTTAAGCCTTTAATTTTAAAGTCCTACATCAGAATAGTCTGATAATAGCCAGTGACAGTCTGGGATTTGTATACTATCAACCTGAGGTGAAATGATTCTGCCTAAACAGGCGGTTTCATTTCTGAAGCAGTCTGAAAAAGAGTTACAGTATGGCTTTAATTAGCAGCATGAAACAGAGTTGAAATATAGCTTTAAGTGGACATTTAAGCCTTTAATTGTAAAGTCCTACATCAGAATAGTCTGATAATACCCAGTGACAGTCTGGGATGTGTACACTATCACCCTGAGGTGAAATGAGTCTGGCTAAACAGGAGATTTCGTTTTTAGAGCAGCATGGAAAAGAGTTACAGTGTGGCTTTAATTAGCAGCCTGAAACAGAGTTGAAATATAGCTTTAAGAAGACATTTAAGCCTTTAATTTTAAAGTCCTGCATCAGAATAGTCTGATAATACCCAGTTACAGTCTGGGATGTGGACATTATCACCCTGAGGTAAAATTAGTCTGGCTAAACAGGAGGTTTCGTTTTTAGAGCAGCCTTAAAAGGAGTTACAGTATGGCTTTAATTAGCAGCCTGAAACAGAGTTGAAATATAGCTTTAAGAGGACATTTAAGCCTTTCATTTTAAAATCCTATATCAGAACAGTCTGATATTACCCAGTGGCACTCTGCAATGTGTATACTATCACCCTGAGGTGAAATAAGTCTGGCTAAACAGGAAATTTCGTTATTAGAGCAGCATGAAAAAGAGTTACAGTGTGGCTTTAATTAGCAGCCTGAAACAGAGTTGAAATATAGCTTTAAGTGGACATTTAAGCCTTTAATTTTAAAATCCTATATCAGAATAGTCTGATATTACCCAGTGACAGTCTGGGATGTGTATGCTATCACCCTGAGGAGAAATGAGTCTGGCTAAATGGGAGTTTTCGTTTTTAGAGCAGCCTGAATAAGAGTTACAGTATGGCCTTAATTATTAGCATGAAACAGAGTTGAAATATAGCTTTAAGTGGACATTTAAGCCTTTAATTTTAAAGTCCTACATCAGAATAGTCTGATAATACCCAGTGACAGTCTGGTATGTGTACACTATCACCCGGAGGTGAAATGAGTCTGGCTAGACAGGAGGTTTCGTTTTTAGAGCAGCCTGAAAAAGAATTACAGTAAAGGTTTAATTAGCATCCTGAAACAGAGTTGAAATATAGCTTTAAGAGGACATTTAAGCCTTTACTTTTAAAATCCTATATCAGAACAGTCTGATATTACCCAGTGGCACTCTGCAATGTGTATACTATCACCCTGAGGTGAAATAAGTCTGGCTAAACAGGAGATTTCGTTTTTAGAGCAGCATGAAAAAGAGTTACAGTGTGGCTTTAATTAGCAGCCTGAAACAGAGTTGAAATATAGCTTTAAGAAGACATTTAAGCCTTTCATTTTAAAATCCTATATCAGAACAGTCTGATATTACCCAGTGGCACTCTGCAATGTGTATACTATCACCCTGAGGTGAAATAAGTCTGGCTAAACAGGAGATTTCGTTTTTAGAGCAGCATGAAAAAGAGTTACAGTGTGGCTTTAATTAGCAGCCTGAAACAGAGTTGAAATATAGCTTTAAGAAGACATTTAAGCCTTTAATTTTAAAGTCCTGCATCAGAATAGTCTGATAATACCCAGTTACAGTCTGGGATGTGGACATTATCACCCTGAGGTAAAATTAGTCTGGCTAAACAGGAGGTTTCGTTTTTAGAGCAGCCTGAAAAGGAGTTACAGTATGGCTTTAATTAGCAGCCTGAAACAGAGTTGAAATGTAGCTTTAAGTGGACATTTAAGCCTTTAATTGTAAAGTCCTACATCAGAATAGTCTGATAATACCCAGTGACAGTCTGGGATGTGTACACTATCACCCTGAGGTGAAATGAGTCTGGCTAAACAGGAGATTTCGTTTTTAGAGCAGCATGAAAAAGAGTTACAGTGTGGCTTTAATTAGCAGCCTGAAACAGAGTTGAAATATAGCTTTAAGTGGACATTTAAGCCTTTCATTTTAAAATCCTATATCAGAATAGTCTGATAATACCCAGTGACAGTCTGGGATGTGTACACTATCACCCTGAGGTGAAATGAGTCTGGCTAAACAGGAGATTTCGTTTTTAGAGCAGCATGAAAAGGAGTTACAGTATGGCTTTAATTAGCAGCCTGAAACAGAGTTGAAATATAGCTTTAAGTGGACATTTAAGCCTTTAATTTTAAAATCCTATATCAGAATAGTCTGATATTACCCAGTGACAGTCTGGGATGTGTATGCTATCACCCTGAGGAGAAATGAGTCTGGCTAAATGGGAGTTTTCGTTTTTAGAGCAGCCTGAATAAGAGTTACAGTATGGCCTTAATTATTAGAATGAAACAGAGTTGAAATATAGCTTTAAGTGGACATTTAAGCCTTTAATTTTAAAGTTCTACATCAGAATAGTCTGATAATACCCAGTGACAGTCTGGGATGTGTATACTATCAACCTGAGGTGAAATGATTCTGCCTAAACAGGCGGTTTCATTTCTGAAGCAGTCTGAAAAAGAGTTACAGTATGGCTTTAATTAGCAGCATGAAACAGAGTTGAAATATAGCTTTAAGTGGACATTTAAGCCTTTAATTGTAAAGTCCTACATCAGAATAGTCTGATAATACCCAGTGACAGTCTGGGATGTGTACACTATCACCCTGAGGTGAAATGAGTCTGGCTAAACAGGAGATTTCGTTTTTAGAGCAGCATGAAAAAGAGTTACAGTGTGGCTTTAATTAGCAGCCTGAAACAGAGTTGAAATATAGCTTTAAGTGGACATTTAAGCCTTTCATTTTAAAATCCTATATCAGAATAGTCTGATAATACCCAGTGACAGTCTGGGATGTGTACACTATCACCCTGAGGTGAAATGAGTCTGGCTAAACAGGAGATTTCGTTTTTAGAGCAGCATGAAAAGGAGTTACAGTATGGCTTTAATTAGCAGCCTGAAACAGAGTTGAAATATAGCTTTAAGTGGACATTTAAGCCTTTAATTTTAAAATCCTATATCAGAATAGTCTGATATTACCCAGTGACAGTCTGGGATGTGTATGCTATCACCCTGAGGAGAAATGAGTCTGGCTAAATGGGAGTTTTCGTTTTTAGAGCAGCCTGAATAAGAGTTACAGTATGGCCTTAATTATTAGCATGAAACAGAGTTGAAATATAGCTTTAAGTGGACATTTAAGCCTTTAATTTTAAAGTCCTACATCAGAATAGTCTGATAATACCCAGTGACAGTCTGGTATGTGTACACTATCACCCGGAGGTGAAATGAGTCTTGCTAGACAGGAGGTTTCGTTTTTAGAGCAGCCTGAAAAAGAATTACAGTAAAGGTTTAATTAGCATCCTGAAACAGAGTTGAAATATAGCTTTAAGAGGACATTTAAGCCTTTACTTTTAAAATCCTATATCAGAACAGTCTGATATTACCCAGTGGCACTCTGCAATGTGTATACTATCACCCTGATGTGAAATAAGTCTGGCTAAACAGGAGATTTCGTTTTTAGAGCAGCATGAAAAAGAGTTACAGTGTGGCTTTAATTAGCAGCCTGAAACAGAGTTGAAATATAGCTTTAAGAAGACATTTAAGCCTTTCATTTTAAAATCCTATATCAGAACAGTCTGATATTACCCAGTGGCACTCTGCAATGTGTATACTATCACCCTGAGGTGAAATAAGTCTGGCTAAACAGGAGATTTCGTTTTTAGAGCAGCATGAAAAAGAGTTACAGTGTGGCTTTAATTAGCAGCCTGAAACAGAGTTGAAATATAGCTTTAAGAAGACATTTAAGCCTTTAATTTTAAAGTCCTGCATCAGAATAGTCTGATAATACCCAGTTACAGTCTGGGATGTGGACATTATCACCCTGAGGTAAAATTAGTCTGGCTAAACAGGAGGTTTCGTTTTTAGAGCAGCCTGAAAAGGAGTTACAGTATGGCTTTAATTAGCAGCCTGAAACAGAGTTGAAATGTAGCTTTAAGTGGACATTTAAGCCTTTAATTTTAAAATCCTATATCAGAATAGTCTGATATTACCCAGTGACAGTCTGGGATGTGTATGCTATCACCCTGAGGAGAAATGAGTCTGGCTAAATGGGAGTTTTCGTTTTTAGAGCAGCCTGAATAAGAGTTACAGTATGGCCTTAATTATTAGAATGAAACAGAGTTGAAATATAGCTTTAAGTGGACATTTAAGCCTTTAATTTTAAAGTCCTACATCAGAATAGTCTGATAATACCCAGTGACAGTCTGGGATGTGTATACTATCAACCTGAGGTGAAATGATTCTGCCTAAACAGGCGGTTTCATTTCTGAAGCAGTCTGAAAAAGAGTTACAGTATGGCTTTAATTAGCAGCATGAAACAGAGTTGAAATATAGCTTTAAGTGGACATTTAAGCCTTTAATTGTAAAGTCCTACATCAGAATAGTCTGATAATACCCAGTGACAGTCTGGGATGTGTACACTATCACCCTGAGGTGAAATGAGTCTGGCTAAACAGGAGATTTCGGTTTTAGAGCAGCATGAAAAAGAGTTACAGTGTGGCTTTAATTAGCAGCCTGAAACAGAGTTGAAATATAGCTTTAAGAAGACATTTAAGCCTTTAATTTTAAAGTCCTGCATCAGAATAGTCTGATAATACCCAGTTACAGTCTGGGATGTGGACATTATCACCCTGAGGTAAAATTAGTCTGGCTAAACAGGAGGTTTCGTTTTTAGAGCAGCCTTAAAAGGAGTTACAGTATGGCTTTAATTAGCAGCCTGAAACAGAGTTGAAATATAGCTTTAAGAGGACATTTAAGCCTTTCATTTTAAAATCCTATATCAGAACAGTCTGATATTACCCAGTGGCACTCTGCAATGTGTATACTATCACCCTGAGGTGAAATAAGTCTGGCTAAACAGGAAATTTCGTTTTTAGAGCAGCATGAAAAAGAGTTACAGTGTGGCTTTAATTAGCAGCCTGAAACAGAGTTGAAATATAGCTTTAAGAAGACATTTAAGCCTTTAATTTTAAAGTCCTGCATCAGAATAGTCTGATAATACCCAGTTACAGTCTGGGGTGTGGACATTATCACCCTGAGGTAAAATTAGTCTGGCTAAACAGGAGGTTTCGTTTTTAGAGCAGCCTGAAAAGGAGTTACAGTATGGCTTTAATTAGCAGCCTGAAACAGAGTTGAAATATAGCTTTAAGTGGACATTTAAGCCTTTCATTTTAAAATCCTATATCAGAATAGTCTGATAATACCCAGTGACAGTCTGGGATGTGTACACTATCACCCTGAGGTGAAATGAGTCTGGCTAAACAGGAGGTTTCGTTTTTAGAGCAGCCTGAAAAGGAGTTACAGTATGGCTTTAATTAGCAGCCTGAAACAGAGTTGAAATGTAGCTTTAAGTGGACATTTAAGCCTTTAATTTTAAAATCCTATATCAGAATAGTCTGATATTACCCAGTGACAGTCTGGGATGTGTATGCTATCACCCTGAGGAGAAATGAGTCTGGCTAAATGGGAGTTTTCGTTTTTAGAGCAGCCTGAATAAGAGTTACAGTATGGCCTTAATTATTAGAATGAAACAGAGTTGAAATATAGCTTTAAGTGGACATTTAAGCCTTTAATTTTAAAGTCCTACATCAGAATAGTCTGATAATACCCAGTGACAGTCTGGGATGTGTATACTATCAACCTGAGGTGAAATGATTCTGCCTAAACAGGCGGTTTCATTTCTGAAGCAGTCTGAAAAAGAGTTACAGTATGGCTTTAATTAGCAGCATGAAACAGAGTTGAAATATAGCTTTAAGTGGACATTTAAGCCTTTAATTGTAAAGTCCTACATCAGAATAGTCTGATAATACCCAGTGACAGTCTGGGATGTGTACACTATCACCCTGAGGTGAAATGAGTCTGGCTAAACAGGAGATTTCGGTTTTAGAGCAGCATGAAAAAGAGTTACAGTGTGGCTTTAATTAGCAGCCTGAAACAGAGTTGAAATATAGCTTTAAGAAGACATTTAAGCCTTTAATTTTAAAGTCCTGCATCAGAATAGTTTGATAATACCCAGTTACAGTCTGGGATGTGGACATTATCACCCTGAGGTAAAATTAGTCTGGCTAAACAGGAGGTTTCGTTTTTAGAGCAGCCTTAAAAGGAGTTACAGTATGGCTTTAATTAGCAGCCTGAAACAGAGTTGAAATATAGCTTTAAGAGGACATTTAAGCCTTTCATTTTAAAATCCTATATCAGAACAGTCTGATATTACCCAGTGGCACTCTGCAATGTGTATACTATCACCCTGAGGTGAAATAAGTCTGGCTAAACAGGAAATTTCGTTTTTAGAGCAGCATGAAAAAGAGTTACAGTGTGGCTTTAATTAGCAGCCTGAAACAGAGTTGAAATATAGCTTTAAGAAGACATTTAAGCCTTTAATTTTAAAGTCCTGCATCAGAATAGTCTGATAATACCCAGTTACAGTCTGGGGTGTGGACATTATCACCCTGAGGTAAAATTAGTCTGGCTAAACAGGAGGTTTCGTTTTTAGAGCAGCCTGAAAAGGAGTTACAGTATGGCTTTAATTAGCAGCCTGAAACAGAGTTGAAATATAGCTTTAAGTGGACATTTAAGCCTGTCATTTTAAAATCCTATATCAGAATAGTCTGATAATACCCAGTGACAGTCTGGGATGTGTACACTATCACCCTGAGGTGAAATGAGTCTGGCTAAACAGGAGATTTCGTTTTTAGAGCAGCATGAAAAGGAGTTACAGTATGGCTTTAATTAGCAGCCTGAAACAGAGTTGAAATATAGCTTTAAGTGGACATTTAAGCCTTTAATTTTAAAATCCTATATCAGAATAGTCTGATATTACCCAGTGACAGTCTGGGATGTGTATGCTATCACCCTGAGGAGAAATGAGTCTGGCTAAATGGGAGTTTTCGTTTTTAGAGCAGCCTGAATAAGAGTTACAGTATGGCCTTAATTATTAGCATGAAACAGAGTTGAAATATAGCTTTAAGTGGACATTTAAGCCTTTAATTTTAAAGTCCTACATCAGAATAGTCTGATAATACCCAGTGACAGTCTGGTATGTGTACACTATCACCCGGAGGTGAAATGAGTCTGGCTAGACAGGAGGTTTCGTTTTTAGAGCAGCCTGAAAAAGAATTACAGTAAAGCTTTAATTAGCATCCTGAAACAGAGTTGAAATATAGCTTTAAGAGGACATTTAAGCCTTTACTTTTAAAATACTATATCAGAATAGTCTGATATTACCCAGTGACAGTCTGGGATGTGTACACTATCACCCTGAGGTGAAATGAGTCTGGCTAAACAGGAGATTTCGTTTTTAGAGCAGCATGAAAAAGAGTTACAGTGTGGCTTTAATTAGCAGCCTGAAACAGAGTTGAAATATAGCTTTAAGAAGACATTTAAGCCTTTAATTTTAAAATCCTATATCAGAATAGTCTGATATTACCCAGTGACAGTCTGGGATGTGTATGCTATCACCCTGAGGAGAAATGAGTCTGGCTAAATGGGAGTTTTCGTTTTTAGAGCAGCCTGAATAAGAGTTACAGTATGGCCTTAATTATTAGAATGAAACAGAGTTGAAATATAGCTTTAAGTGGACATTTAAGCCTTTAATTTTAAAGTCCTACATCAGAATAGTCTGATAATACCCAGTGACAGTCTGGGATGTGTATACTATCAACCTGAGGTGAAATGATTCTGCCTAAACAGGCGGTTTCATTTCTGAAGCAGTCTGAAAAAGAGTTACAGTATGGCTTTAATTAGCAGCATGAAACAGAGTTGAAATATAGCTTTAAGTGGACATTTAAGCCTTTAATTGTAAAGTCCTACATCAGAATAGTCTGATAATACCCAGTGACAGTCTGGGATGTGTACACTATCACCCTGAGGTGAAATGAGTCTGGCTAAACAGGAGATTTCGTTTTTAGAGCAGCATGAAAAAGAGTTACAGTGTGGCTTTAATTAGCAGCCTGAAACAGAGTTGAAATATAGCTTTAAGAAGACATTTAAGCCTTTAATTTTAAAGTCCTGCATCAGAATAGTCTGATAATACCCAGTGACAGTCTGGGATGTGTATGCTATCACCCTCAGGAGAAATGAGTCTGGCTAAATGGGAGTTTTCGTTTTTAGAGCAGCCTGAAAAAGAGTTACAGTATGGCCTTAATTATTAGCATGAAACAGAGTTGAAATATAGCTTTAAGTGGACATTTAAGCCTTTAATTTTAAAGTCCTACATCAGAATAGTCTGATAATACCCAGTGACACTCTGGGATGTGTACACTATCACCCTGAGGTGAAATGAGTCTGGCTAAACAGGAGGTTTCGTTTTTAGAGCTTCTTGAAAAAGAATTACAGTAAAGCTTTAATTAGCATCCTGAAACAGAGTTGAAATATAGCTATAAGAGGACATTTAAGCCTTTACTTTTAAAATCCTATATCAGAATAGTCTGATATTACCCAGTGGCAGTCTGGGATGTAAATACTATCAACCTGAGGTGAAATGAGTCTAGCTAAACAGGAGGTTTCGTTTTTAGAGCAGCCTGAAAAAGAATTACAGTAAAGCTTTAATTAGCAGCCTGAAACAGAGTTGAAATATAGCTTTAAGTGGACATTTAAGCCTTTCTTTTTAAAATCCTATATCAGAATAGTCTGATAATACCCAGTTACAGTCTGGGATGTGGACACTATCACCCTGACGTAAAATTAGTCTGGCTAAACAGGAGGTTTCGTTTTTAGAGCAGCATGAAAAAGAGTTACAGTGTGGCTTTAATTAGCAGCCTGAAACAGAGTTGAAATATAGCTTTAAGTGGACATTTAAGCCTTTAATTTTAAAATCCTATATCAAAATAGTCTGATATTACCCAGTGACGGTCTGGGATGTGTATGCTATCACCCTGAGGAGAAATGAGTCTGGCTAAATGGGAGTTTTCGTTTTTAGAGCAGCCTGAATAAGAGTTACAGTATGGCCTTAATTATTAGCATGAAACAGAGTTGAAATATAGCTTTAAGTGGACATTTAAGCCTTTAATTTTAAAGTCCTACATCAGAATAGTCTGATAATACCTAGTGACACTCTGGGATGTGTACACTATCACCCTGAGGTGAAATGAGTCTGGCTAAACAGGAGGTTTCGTTTTTAGAGCAGCCTGAAAAAGAGTTACAGTATGGCTTTAATTAGCAGCCTGAAACAGAGCTGAAACATAGCTTTAAGTGGACATTTAAGCCTTTAATTTTAAAATCCTATATCAGAACAGTCTGATATTACCCAGTGACAGTCTGGGATGTGTATACTATCAACCTGAGGTGAAATGATTCTGCCTAAACAGGCAGTTTCATTTCTGAAGCAGTCTGAAAAAGAGTTACAGTATGGCTTTAATTAGCAGCCTGAAACAGAGTTTAAATAGAGCTTTAAGTGGACATTTAAGCCTTTAATTTTAAAGTCCTACATCAGAATAGTCTGATAATACCCAGTGACAGTCTGGGATGTGTACACTATCACCGTGAGGTGAAATGAGTCTGGCTAAACAGGAGGTTTCGTTTTTAGAGCAGCCTGAAAAAGAGTTACAGTATGGCTTTAATTAGCAGCCTGAAACAGAGCTGAAACATAGCTTTAAGTGGACATTTAAGCCTTTAATTTTAAAATCCTATATCAGAACAGTCTGATATTACCCAGTGACAGTCTGGGATGTGTATACTATCAACCTGAGGTGAAATGATTCTGCCTAAACAGGCAGTTTCATTTCTGAAGCAGTCTGAAAAAGAGTTACAGTATGGCTTTAATTAGCAGCCTGAAACAGAGTTTAAATAGAGCTTTAAGTGGACATTTAAGCCTTTAATTTTAAAGTCCTACATCAGAATAGTCTGATAATACCCAGTGACAGTCTGGGATGTGTACACTATCACCGTGAGGTGAAATGAGTCTGGCTCAACAGGAGATTTCGTTTTTAGAGCAGCATGAAAAAGAGTTACAGTGTGGCTTTAATTAGCAGCCTGAAACAGAGTTGAAATATAGCTTTAAGTGGACATTTAAGCCTTTAATTTTAAAATCCTATATCAGAATAGTCTGATATTACCCAGTGACAGTCTGGGATGTGTATGCTATCACCCTCAGGAGAAATGAGTCTGGCTAAATGGGAGTTTTCGTTTTTAGAGCAGCCTGAAAAAGAGTTACAGTATGGCCTTAATTATTAGCATGAAACAGAGTTGAAATATAGCTTTAAGTGGACATTTAAGCCTTTAATTTTAAAGTCCTACATCAGAATAGTCTGATAATACCCAGTGACACTCTGGGATGTGTACACTATCACCCTGAGGTGAAATGAGTCTGGCTAAACAGGAGGTTTCGTTTTTAGAGCTTCCTGAAAAAGAATTACAGTAAAGCTTTAATTAGCATCCTGAAACAGAGTTGAAATATAGCTATAAGAGGACATGTAAGCCTTTACTTTTAAAATCCTATATCAGAATAGTCTGATATTACCCAGTGGCAGTCTGGGATGTAAATACTATCAACCTGAGGTGAAATGAGTCTAGCTAAACAGGAGGTTTCGTTTTTAGAGCAGCCTGAAAAAGAATTACAGTAAAGCTTTAATTAGCAGCCTGAAACAGAGTTGAAATATAGCTTTAAGTGGACATTTAAGCCTTTCTTTTTAAAATCCTATATCAGAACAGTCTGATATTACCCAGTGGCACTCTGGAATGTGTATACTATCACCCTGAGGTGAAATGAGTCTGGCTAAACAGGAGATTTCGTTTTTAGAGCAGCATGAAAAAGAGTTACAGTGTGGCTTTAATTAGCAGCCTGAAACAGAGTTGAAGTATAGCTTTAAGAAGACATTTAAGCCTTTAATTTTAAAGTCCTGCATCAGAATAGTCTGATAATACCCAGTTACAGTCTGGGATGTGGACACTATCACCCTGACGTAAAATTAGTCTGGCTAAACAGGAGGTTTCGTTTTTAGAGCAGCATGAATAAGAGCTACAATATGGCTTTAATTGGCAGCCTGAAAAGGAGTTACAGTATGGCTTTAATTAGCAGCCTGAAACAGAGTTGAAATATAGCTTTAAGTGGACATTTAAGCCTTTAATTTTAAAATCCTATATCAGAATAGTCTGATATTACCCAGTGACAGTCTGGGATGTGTATGCTATCACCCTGAGGAGAAATGAGTCTGGCTAAACAGGAGATTTCGTTTTTAGAGCAGCATGAAAAAGAGTTACAGTGTGGCTTTAATTAGCAGCCTGAAACAGAGTTGAAATATAGCTTTAAGTGGACATTTAAGCCTTTAATTTTAAAATCCTATATCAAAATAGTCTGATATTACCCAGTGACGGTCTGGTATGTGTATGCTATCACCCTGAGGAGAAATGAGTCTGGCTAAATGGGAGTTTTCGTTTTTAGAGCAGCCTGAATAAGAGTTACAGTATGGCCTTAATTATTAGCATGAAACAGAGTTGAAATATAGCTTTAAGTGGACATTTAAGCCTTTAATTTTAAAGTCCTACATCAGAATAGTCTGATAATACCCAGTGACACTCTGGGATGTGTACACTATCACCCTGAGGTGAAATGAGTCTGGCTAAACAGGAGGTTTCGTTTTTAGAGCAGCCTGAAAAAGAATTACAGTAAAGCTTTAATTAGCATCCTGAAACAGAGTTGAAATATAGCTTTAAGAGGACATTTAAGCCTTTACTTTTAAAATCCTATATCAGAATAGTCTGATATTACCCAGTGGCAGTCTGGGATGTGTATACTATCAACCTGAGGTGAAATGAGTCTAGCTAAACAGGAGGTTTCGTTTTTAGAGCAGCCTGAAAAAGAATTACAGTAAAGCTTTAATTAGCAGCCTGAAACAGAGTTGAAATATAGCTTTAAGTGTACATTTAAGCCTTTCTTTTTAAAATCCTATATCAGAACAGTCTGATATTACCCAGTGGCACTCTGGAATGTGTATACTATCACCCTGAGGTGAAATGAGTCTGGCTAAACAGGAGGTTTCGTTTTTAGAGCAGCCTGAAAAAGAATTACAGTAAAGCTTTAATTAGCATCCTGAAACAGAGTTGAAATATAGCTTTAAGAGGACATTTAAGCCTTTCATTTTAAAATCCTATATCAGAACAGTCTGATATTACCCAGTGGCACTCTGCAATGTGTATACTATCACCCTGAGGTGAAATAAGTCTGGCTAAACAGGAAATTTCGTTTTTAGAGCAGCATGAAAAAGAGTTACAGTGTGGCTTTAATTAGCAGCCTGAAACAGAGTTGAAATATAGCTTTAAGAAGACATTTAAGCCTTTAATTTTAAAGTCCTGCATCAGAATAGTCTGATAATACCCAGTTACAGTCTGGGGTGTTGACATTATCACCCTAAGGTAAAATTAGTCTGGCTAAACAGGAGGTTTCGTTTTTAGAGCAGCCTGAAAAGGAGTTACAGTATGGCTTTAATTAGCAGCCTGAAACAGAGTTGAAATATAGCTTTAAGTGGACATTTAAGCCTTTAATTTTAAAATACTATATCAGAATAGTCTGATATTACCAAGTGACAGTCTGGGATGTGTATACTATCACCCTGAGGTGAAATGAGTCTGGCTAAACAGGAGGTTTCGTTTCTAAAGCAGCTTGAAAAAGAGTTACAGTATGGCTTTAATTAGCAGCCTGAAACAGAGCTGAAACATAGCTTTAAGTGGACATTTAAGCCTTTAATTTTAAAATCCTATATCAGAACAGTCTGATATTACCCAGTGACAGTCTGGGATGTGTATACTATCAACCTGAGGTGAAATGATTCTGCCTAAACAGGCGGTTTCATTTCTGAAGCAGTCTGAAAAAGAGTTACAGTATGGCTTTAATTAGCAGCCTGAAACAGAGTTGAAATATAGCTATAAGAGGACATTTAAGCCTTTACTTTTAAAATCCTATATCAGAATAGTCTGATATTACCCAGTGGCAGTCTGGGATGTAAATACTATCAACCTGAGGTGAAATGAGTCTAGCTAAACAGGAGGTTTCGTTTTTAGAGCAGCCTGAAAAAGAATTACAGTAAAGCTTTTATTAGCAGCCTGAAACAGAGTTGAAATATAGCTTTAAGTGGACATTTAAGCCTTTCTTTTTAAAATCCTATATCAGAACAGTCTGATATTACCCAGTGGCACTCTGGAATGTGTATACTATCACCCTGAGGTGAAATGAGTCTGGCTAAACAGGAGATTTCGTTTTTAGAGCAGCATGAAAAAGAGTTACAGTGTGGCTTTAATTAGCAGCCTGAAACAGAGTTGAAATATAGCTTTAAGAAGACATTTAAGCCTTTAATTTTAAAGTCCTACATCAGAATAGTCTGATAATACCCAGTGACAGTCTGGGATGTGTACACTATCACCCTGAGGTAAAATTAGTCTGGCTAAACAGGAGGTTTCGTTTTTAGAGCAGCATGAATAAGAGCTACAATATGGCTTTAATTAGCAGCCTGAAAAGGAGTTACAGTATGGCTTTAATTAGCAGCCTGAAACAGAGTTGAAATATAGCTTTAAGTGGACATGTAAGCCTTTAATTTTAAAATCCTATATCAGAATAGTCTGATATTACCCAGTGACAGTCTGGGATGTGTATGCTATCACCCTGAGGAGAAATGAGTCTGGCTAAACAGGAGATTTCGTTTTTAGAGCAGCATGAAAAAGAGTTACAGTATGGCTTTAATTAGCAGCCTGAAACAGAGTTGAAATATAGCTTTAAGTGGACATTTAAGCCTTTAATTTTAAAATCCTGTATCAAAATAGTCTGATATTACCCAGTGACAGTCTGGGATGTGTATGCTATCACCCTGAGGAGAAATGAGTCTGGCTAAATGGGAATTTTCGTTTTTAGAGCAGCCTGAAAAAGAGTTACAGTATGGCCTTAATTATTAGCATGAAACAGAGTTGAAATATAGCTTTAAGTGGACATTTAAGCCTTTAATTTTAAAGTCCTACATCAGAATAGTCTGATAATACCCAGTGACAGTCTGGGATGTGTACACTATCACCCTGAGATGAAATGAGTCTGGCTAAACAGGAGGTTTCGTTTTTAGAGCAGCCTGAAAAAGAATAACAGTAAAGCTTTAATTAGCATCCTGAAACAGAGTTGAAATCTCGCTATAAGAGGACATTTAAGCCTTTACTTTTAAAATCCTATATCAGAATAGTCTGATATTACCCAGTGGCAGTCTGGGATGTGTATACTATCAACCTGAGGTGAAATGAGTCTAGCTAAACAGGAGGTTTCGTTTTTAGAGCAGCCTGAAAAAGAATTACAGTAAAGCTTTAATTAGCAGCCTGAAACAGAGTTGAAATATAGCTTTAAGTGGACATTTAAGCCTTTCTTTTTAAAATCCTATATCAGAACAGTCTGATATTACCCAGTGGCACTCTGGAATGTGTATACTATCACCCTGAGGTGAAATGAGTCTGGCTAAACAGGAGATTTCGTTTTTAGAGCAGCATGAAAAAGAGTTACAGTGTGGCTTTCATTAGCAGCCTGAAACAGAGTTGAAATATAGCTTTAAGAAGACATTTAAGCCTTTCATTTTAAAGTCCTGCATCAGAATAGTCTGATAATACCCAGTTACAGTCTGGGATGTGGACACTATCACCCTGAGGTAAAATTAGTCTGGCTAAACAGGAGGTTTCGTTTTTAGAGCAGCATGAAAAAGAGCTACAATATGGCTTTAATTAGCAGCCTGAAAAGGAGTTACAGTATGGCTTTAATTAGCAGCCTGAAACAGAGTTGAAATATAGCTTTAAGTGGACATTTAAGCCTTTAATTTTAAAGTCCTACATCAGAATAGTCTGATAATACCCAGTGACAGTCTGGGATGTGTACACTATCACCCTGAGGTGAAATGAGTCTGGCTAAACAGGAGGTTTCGTTTTTAGAGCAGCCTGAAAAAGAATTACAGTAAAGCTTTAATTAGCATCTTGAAACAGAGTTGAAATATAGCTTTAAGAGGACATTTAAGCCTTTCATTTTAAAATCCTATATCAGAACAGTCTGATATTACCCAGTGGCACTCTGCAATGTGTATACTATCACCCTGAGGTGAAATAAGTCTGGCTAAACAGGAAATTTCGTTTTTAGAGCAGCATGAAAAAGAGTTACAGTGTGGCTTTAATTAGCAGCCTGAAACAGAGTTGAAATATAGCTTTAAGAAGAAATTTAAGCCTTTAATTTTAAAGTCCTGCATCAGAATAGTCTGATAATACCCAGTTACAGTCTGGGATGTGGACATTATCACCCTGAGGTAAAATTAGTCTGGCTAAACAGGAGGTTTCGTTTTTAGAGCAGCCTGAAAAAGAGTTACAGTATGGCTTTAATTAGCAGCCTGAAACAGAGTTGAAATATAGCTTTAAGTGGACATTTAAGCCTTTAATTTTAAAATCCTATATCAGAATAGTCTGATATTACCAAGTGACAGTCTGGGATGTGTATACTATCACCCTGAGGTGAAATGAGTCTGGCTAAACAGGAGGTTTCGTTTCTAAAGCAGCTTGAAAAAGAGTTACAGTATGGCTTTAATTAGCAGCCTGAAACAGAGCTGAAACATAGCTTTAAGTGGACATTTAAGCCTTTAATTTTAAAATCCTATATCAGAACAGTCTGATATTACCCAGTGACAGTCTGGGATGTGTATACTATCAACCTGAGGTGAAATGATTCTGCCTAAACAGGCGGTTTCATTTCTGAAGCAGTCTGAAAAAGAGTTACAGTATGGCTTTAATTAGCAGACTGAAACAGAGTTGAAATATAGCTTTAAGTGGACATTTAAGCCTTTAATTTTAAAGTCCTACATCAGAATAGTCTGATAATACCCAGTGACAGTCTGGGATGTGTATGCTATCACCCTGAGGAGAAATGAGTCTGGCTAAATGGTAGTTTTCGTTTTTAGAGCAGCCTGAAAAAGAGTTACAGTATGGCCTTAATTATTAGCATGAAACAGAGTTGAAATATAGCTTTAAGTGGACATTTAAGCCTTTAATTTTAAAGTCCTACATCAGAATAGTCTGATAATACCCAGTGACACTCTGGGATGTGTACACTATCACCCTGAGGTGAAATGAGTCTGGCTAAACAGGAGGTTTCGTTTTTAGAGCTTCCTGAAAAAGAATTACAGTAAAGCTTTAATTAGCATCCTGAAACAGAGTTGAAATATAGCTATAAGAGGACATTTAAGCCTTTACTTTTAAAATCCTATATCAGAATAGTCTGATATTACCCAGTGGCAGTATGGGATGTAAATACTATCAACCTGAGGTGAAATGAGTCTAGCTAAACAGGAGGTTTCGTTTTTAGAGCAGCCTGAAAAAGAATTACAGTAAAGCTTTAATTAGCAGCCTGAAACAGAGTTGAAATATAGCTTTAAGTGGACATTTAAGCCTTTCTTTTTAAAATCCTATATCAGAACAGTCTGATATTACCCAGTGGCACTCTGGAATGTGTATACTATCACCCTGAGGTGAAATGAGTCTGGCTAAACAGGAGATTTCGTTTTTAGAGCAGCATGAAAAAGAGTTACAGTGTGGCTTTAATTAGCAGCCTGAAACAGAGTTGAAATATAGCTTTAAGAAGACATTTAAGCCTTTAATTTTAAAGTCCTGCATCAGAATAGTCTGATAATACCCAGTTACAGTCTGGGATGTGGACACTATCACCCTGAGGTAAAATTAGTCTGGCTAAACAGGAGGTTTCGTTTTTAGAGCAGCATGAATAAGAGCTACAATATGGCTTTAATTAGCAGCCTGAAAAGGAGTTACAGTATGGCTTTAATTAGCAGCCTGAAACAGAGTTGAAATATAGCTTTAAGTGGACATTTAAGCCTTTCTTTTTAAAATCCTATATCAGAACAGTCTGATATTACCCAGTGGCACTCTGGAATGTGTATACTATCACCCTGAGGTGAAATGAGTCTGGCTAAACAGGAGATTTCGTTTTTAGAGCAGCATGAAAAAGAGTTACAGTGTGGCTTTCATTAGCAGCCTGAAACAGAGTTGAAATATAGCTTTAAGAAGACATTTAAGCCTTTCATTTTAAAGTCCTGCATCAGAATAGTCTGATAATACCCAGTTACAGTCTGGGATGTGGACACTATCACCCTCAGGTAAAATTAGTCTGGCTAAACAGGAGGTTTCGTTTTTAGAGCAGCATGAAAAAGAGCTACAATATTGCTTTAATTAGCAGCCTGAAAAGGAGTTACAGTATGGCTTTAATTAGCAGCCTGAAACAGAGATGAAATATAGCTTTAAGTGGACATTTAAGCCTTTAATTTTAAAATCCTATATCAGAATAGTCTGATATTACCAAGTGACAGTCTGGGATGTGTATACTATCACCCTGAGGAGAAATGAGTCTGGCTAAATGGGAGTTTTCGTTTTTAGAGCAGCCTGAATAAGAGTTACAGTATGGCCTTAATTATTAGCATGAAACAGAGTTGAAATATAGCTTTAAGTGGACATTTAAGCCTTTAATTTTAAAGTCCTACATCAGAATAGTCTGATAATACCCAGTGACAGTCTGGGATGTGTACACTATCACCCTGAGGTGAAATGAGTCTGGCTAAACAGGAGGTTTCGTTTTTAGAGCAGCCTGAAAAAGAATTACAGTAAAGCTTTAATTAGCATCCTGAAACAGAGTTGAAATATAGCTTTAAGAGGACATTTAAGCCTTTCATTTTAAAATCCTATATCAGAACAGTCTGATATTACCCAGTGGCACTCTGCAATGTGTATACTATCACCCTGAGGTGAAATAAGTCTGGCTAAAGAGGAAATTTCGTTTTTAGAGCAGCATGAAAAAGAGTTACAGTGTGGCTTTAATTAGCAGCCTGAAACAGAGTTGAAATATAGCTTTAAGAAGAAATTTAAGCCTTTAATTTTAAAGTCCTGCATCAGAATAGTCTGATAATACCCAGTTACAGTCTGGGATGTGGACATTATCACCCTGAGGTAAAATTAGTCTGGCTAAACAGGAGGTTTCGTTTTTAGAGCAGCCTGAAAAAGAGTTACAGTATGGCTTTAATTAGCTGCCTGAAACAGAGTTGAAATATAGCTTTAAGTGGACATTTAAGCCTTTAATTTTAAAATCCTATATCAGAATAGTCTGATATTACCAAGTGACAGTCTAGGATGTGTATACTATCACCCTGAGGTGAAATGAGTCTGGCTAAACAGGAGGTTTCGTTTCTAAAGCAGCTTGAAAAAGAGTTACAGTATGGCTTTAATTAGCAGCCTGAAACAGAGCTGAAACATAGCTTTAAGTGGACATTTAAGCCTTTAATTTTAAAATCCTATATCAGAACAGTCTGATATTACCCAGTGACAGTCTGGGATGTGTATACTATCAACCTGAGGTGAAATGATTCTGCCTAAACAGGCGGTTTCATTTCTGAAGCAGTCTGAAAAAGAGTTACAGTATGGCTTTAATTAGCAGACTGAAACAGAGTTGAAATATAGCTTTAAGTGGACATTTAAGCCTTTAATTTTAAAGTCCTACATCAGAATAGTCTGATAATACCCAGTGACAGTCTGGGATGTGTATGCTATCACCCTGAGGAGAAATGAGTCTGGCTAAATGGTAGTTTTCGTTTTTAGAGCAGCCTGAAAAAGAGTTACAGTATGGCCTTAATTATTAGCATGAAACAGAGTTGAAATATAGCTTTAAGTGGACATTTAAGCCTTTAATTTTAAAGTCCTACATCAGAATAGTCTGATAATACCCAGTGACACTCTGGGATGTGTACACTATCACCCTGAGGTGAAATGAGTCTGGCTAAACAGGAGGTTTCGTTTTTAGAGCTTCCTGAAAAAGAATTACAGTAAAGCTTTAATTAGCATCCTGAAACAGAGTTGAAATATAGCTATAAGAGGACATTTAAGCCTTTACTTTTAAAATCCTATATCAGAATAGTCTGATATTACCCAGTGGCAGTATGGGATGTAAATACTATCAACCTGAGGTGAAATGAGTCTAGCTAAACAGGAGGTTTCGTTTTTAGAGCAGCCTGAAAAAGAATTACAGTAAAGCTTTAATTAGCAGCCTGAAACAGAGTTGAAATATAGCTTTAAGTGGACATTTAAGCCTTTCTTTTTAAAATCCTATATCAGAACAGTCTGATATTACCCAGTGGCACTCTGGAATGTGTATACTATCACCCTGAGGTGAAATGAGTCTGGCTAAACAGGAGATTTCGTTTTTAGAGCAGCATGAAAAAGAGTTACAGTGTGGCTTTAATTAGCAGCCTGAAACAGAGTTGAAATATAGCTTTAAGAAGACATTTAAGCCTTTAATTTTAAAGTTCTGCATCAGAATAGTCTGATAATACCCAGTTACAGTCTGGGATGTGGACACTATCACCCTGAGGTAAAATTAGTCTGGCTAAACAGGAGGTTTCGTTTTTAGAGCAGCATGAATAAGAGCTACAATATGGCTTTAATTAGCAGCCTGAAAAGGAGTTACAGTATGGCTTTAATTAGCAGCCTGAAACAGAGTTGAAATATAGCTTTAAGTGGACATTTAAGCCTTTCTTTTTAAAATCCTATATCAGAACAGTCTGATATTACCCAGTGGCACTCTGGAATGTGTATACTATCACCCTGAGGTGAAATGAGTCTGGCTAAACAGGAGATTTCGTTTTTAGAGCAGCATGAAAAAGAGTTACAGTGTGGCTTTCATTAGCAGCCTGAAACAGAGTTGAAATATAGCTTTAAGAAGACATTTAAGCCTTTCATTTTAAAGTCCTGCATCAGAATAGTCTGATAATACCCAGTTACAGTCTGGGATGTGGACACTATCACCCTCAGGTAAAATTAGTCTGGCTAAACAGGAGGTTTCGTTTTTAGAGCAGCATGAAAAAGAGCTACAATATGGCTTTAATTAGCAGCCTGAAAAGGAGTTACAGTATGGCTTTAATTAGCAGCCTGAAACAGAGTTGAAATATAGCTTTAAGTGGACATTTAAGCCTTTAATTTTAAAATCCTATATCAGAATAGTCTGATATTACCAAGTGACAGTCTGGGATGTGTATACTATCACCCTGAGGTGAAATGAGTCTGGCTAAACTGGAGGTTTCGTTTCTGAAGCAGCCTGAAAAAGAGTTACAGTATGGCTTTAATTAGCAGCCTGAAACAGAGTTGAAATATAGCTTTAGGTGGACATTTAAGCCTTTCATTTTAAAATCCTATATCAGAATAGTCTGATATTACCCAGTGACAGTCTGGGATGTGTATACTATCACCCTGAGGAGAAATGAGTCTGGATAAATGGGAGTTTTCGTTTTTAGAGCAGCCTGAAAAAGAGTTACAGTATGGCCTTAATTAATAGCATGAAACAGAGTTGAAATATAGCTTTAAGTGGACATTTAAGCCTTTCATTTTAAAATCCTATATCAGAATAGTCTGATAATACCCAGTGACCGTCTGGGATGTGTACACTATCACCCTGAGGTGAAATGAGTCTGGCTAAACAGGAGATTTCGTTTTTAGAGCAGCATGAAAAAGAGTTACAGTGTGGCTTTAATTAGCAGCCTGAAACAGAGTTGAAATATAGCTTTAAGTGGACATTTAAGCCTTTAATTTTAAAGTCCTACATCAGAATAGTCTGATAATACCCAGTGACACTCTGGGATGTGTACACTATCACCCTGAAGTGAAATGAGTCTGGCTAAACAGGAGGTTTCGTTTTTAGAGCAGCCTGAAAAATAATTACAGTAAAGCTTTAATTAGCATCCTGAAACAGAGTTGAAATATAGCTTTAAGTGGACATTTAAGCCTTTAATTTTAAAATCCTACATCAGAATAGTCTGATAATACCCAGTGACAGTCTGGGATGTGTACACTATCACCCTGAGGTGAAATGAGTCTGGCTAAACAGGAGATTTCGTTATTAGAGCAGCATGAAAAAGAGTTACAGTGTGGCTTTAATTAGCAGCCTGAAACAGAGTTGAAATATAGCTTTAAGTGGACATTTAAGCCTTTAATTTTAAAATCCTATATCAGAATAGTCTGATATTACCCAGTGACAGTCTGGGATGTGTATGCTATCACCCTGAGGAGAAATGAGTCTGGCTAAATGGGAGTTTTCGTTTTTAGAGCAGCCTGAATAAGAGTTACAGTATGGCCTTAATTATTAGCATGAAACAGAGTTGAAATATAGCTTTAAGTGTACATTTAAGCCTTTAATTTTAAAGTCCTACATCAGAATAGTCTGATAATACCCAGTGACAGTCTGGGATGTGTACACTATCACCCTGAGGTGAAATGAGTCTGGCTAAACAGGAGGTTTCGTTTTTAGAGCAGCCTGAAAAAGAATTACAGTAAAGCTTTAATTAGCATCCTGAAACAGAGTTGAAATATAGCTTTAAGAGGACATTTAAGCCTTTCATTTTAAAATCCTATATCAGAACAGTCTGATATTACCCAGTGGCACTCTGCAATCTGTATACTATCACCCTGAGGTGAAATAAGTCTGGCTAAACAGGAAATTTCGTTTTTAGAGCAGCATGAAAAAGCGTTACAGTGTGGCTTTAATTAGCAGCCTGAAACAGAGTTGAAATATAGCTTTAAGAAGACATTTATGCCTTTAATTTTAAAGTCCTGCATCGGAATAGTCTGATAATACCCAGTTACAGTCTGGGATGTGGACATTATCACCCTGAGGTAAAATTAGTCTGGCTAAACAGGAGGTTTCGTTTTTAGAGCAGACTGAAAAAGAGTTACAGTATGGCCTTAATTATTAGCATGAAAAAGAGTTGAAATATAGCTTTAAGTGGACATTTAAGCCTTTAATTTTAAAGTCCTACATCAGAATAGTCTGATAATACCCAGTGACACTCTGGGATGTGTACACTATCACCCTGAGGTGAAATGAGTCTGGCTAAACAGGAGGTTTCGTTTTTAGAGCTTCCTGAAAAAGAATTACAGTAAAGCTTTAATTAGCATCCTGAAACAGAGTTGAAATATAGCTATAAGAGGACATTTAAGCCTTTACTTTTAAAATCCTATATCAGAATAGTCTGATATTACCCAGTGGCAGTCTGGGATGTAAATACTATCAACCTGAGGTGAAATGAGTCTAGCTAAACAGGAGGTTTCGTTTTTAGAGCAGCCTGAAAAAGAATTACAGTAAAGCTTTAATTAGCAGCCTGAAACAGAGTTGAAATATAGCTTTAAGTGGACATTTAAGCCTTTCTTTTTAAAATCCTATATCAGAACAGTCTGATATTACCCAGTGGCACTCTGGAATGTGTATACTATCACCCTGAGGTGAAATGAGTCTGGCTAAACAGGAGATTTCGTTTTTAGAGCAGCATGAAAAAGAGTTACAGTGTGGCTTTAATTAGCAGCCTGAAACAGAGTTGAAATATAGCTTTAAGAAGACATTTAAGCCTTTAATTTTAAAGTCCTGCATCAGAATAGTCTGATAATACCCAGTTACAGTCTGGGATGTGGACACTATCACCCTGAGGTAAAATTAGTCTGGCTAAACAGGAGGTTTCGTTTTTAGAGCAGCATGAATAAGAGCTACAATATGGCTTTAATTAGCAGCCTGAAAAGGAGTTACAGTATGGCTTTAATTAGCAGCCTGAAACAGAGTTGAAATATAGCTTTAAGTGGACATTTAAGCCTTTCTTTTTAAAATCCTATATCAGAACAGTCTGATATTACCCAGTGGCACTCTGGAATGTGTATACTATCACCCTGAGGTGAAATGAGTCTGGCTAAACAGGAGATTTCGTTTTTAGAGCAGCATGAAAAAGAGTTACAGTGTGGCTTTCATTAGCAGCCTGAAACAGAGTTGAAATATAGCTTTAAGAAGACATTTAAGCCTTTCATTTTAAAGTCCTGCATCAGAATAGTCTGATAATACCCAGTTACAGTCTGGGATGTGGACACTATCACCCTCAGGTAAAATTAGTCTGGCTAAACAGGAGGTTTCGTTTTTAGAGCAGCATGAAAAAGAGCTACAATATTGCTTTAATTAGCAGCCTGAAAAGGAGTTACAGTATGGCTTTAATTAGCAGCCTGAAACAGAGATGAAATATAGCTTTAAGTGGACATTTAAGCCTTTAATTTTAAAATCCTATATCAGAATAGTCTGATATTACCAAGTGACAGTCTGGGATGTGTATACTATCACCCTGAGGAGAAATGAGTCTGGCTAAATGGGAGTTTTCGTTTTTAGAGCAGCCTGAATAAGAGTTACAGTATGGCCTTAATTATTAGCATGAAACAGAGTTGAAATATAGCTTTAAGTGGACATTTAAGCCTTTAATTTTAAAGTCCTACATCAGAATAGTCTGATAATACCCAGTGACAGTCTGGGATGTGTACACTATCACCCTGAGGTGAAATGAGTCTGGCTAAACAGGAGGTTTCGTTTTTAGAGCAGCCTGAAAAAGAATTACAGTAAAGCTTTAATTAGCATCCTGAAACAGAGTTGAAATATAGCTTTAAGAGGACATTTAAGCCTTTCATTTTAAAATCCTATATCAGAACAGTCTGATATTACCCAGTGGCACTCTGCAATGTGTATACTATCACCCTGAGGTGAAATAAGTCTGGCTAAAGAGGAAATTTCGTTTTTAGAGCAGCATGAAAAAGAGTTACAGTGTGGCTTTAATTAGCAGCCTGAAACAGAGTTGAAATATAGCTTTAAGAAGAAATTTAAGCCTTTAATTTTAAAGTCCTGCATCAGAATAGTCTGATAATACCCAGTTACAGTCTGGGATGTGGACATTATCACCCTGAGGTAAAATTAGTCTGGCTAAACAGGAGGTTTCGTTTTTAGAGCAGCCTGAAAAAGAGTTACAGTATGGCTTTAATTAGCTGCCTGAAACAGAGTTGAAATATAGCTTTAAGTGGACATTTAAGCCTTTAATTTTAAAATCCTATATCAGAATAGTCTGATATTACCAAGTGACAGTCTAGGATGTGTATACTATCACCCTGAGGTGAAATGAGTCTGGCTAAACAGGAGGTTTCGTTTCTAAAGCAGCTTGAAAAAGAGTTACAGTATGGCTTTAATTAGCAGCCTGAAACAGAGCTGAAACATAGCTTTAAGTGGACATTTAAGCCTTTAATTTTAAAATCCTATATCAGAACAGTCTGATATTACCCAGTGACAGTCTGGGATGTGTATACTATCAACCTGAGGTGAAATGATTCTGCCTAAACAGGCGGTTTCATTTCTGAAGCAGTCTGAAAAAGAGTTACAGTATGGCTTTAATTAGCAGACTGAAACAGAGTTGAAATATAGCTTTAAGTGGACATTTAAGCCTTTAATTTTAAAGTCCTACATCAGAATAGTCTGATAATACCCAGTGACAGTCTGGGATGTGTATGCTATCACCCTGAGGAGAAATGAGTCTGGCTAAATGGTAGTTTTCGTTTTTAGAGCAGCCTGAAAAAGAGTTACAGTATGGCCTTAATTATTAGCATGAAACAGAGTTGAAATATAGCTTTAAGTGGACATTTAAGCCTTTAATTTTAAAGTCCTACATCAGAATAGTCTGATAATACCCAGTGACACTCTGGGATGTGTACACTATCACCCTGAGGTGAAATGAGTCTGGCTAAACAGGAGGTTTCGTTTTTAGAGCTTCCTGAAAAAGAATTACAGTAAAGCTTTAATTAGCATCCTGAAACAGAGTTGAAATATAGCTATAAGAGGACATTTAAGCCTTTACTTTTAAAATCCTATATCAGAATAGTCTGATATTACCCAGTGGCAGTATGGGATGTAAATACTATCAACCTGAGGTGAAATGAGTCTAGCTAAACAGGAGGTTTCGTTTTTAGAGCAGCCTGAAAAAGAATTACAGTAAAGCTTTAATTAGCAGCCTGAAACAGAGTTGAAATATAGCTTTAAGTGGACATTTAAGCCTTTCTTTTTAAAATCCTATATCAGAACAGTCTGATATTACCCAGTGGCACTCTGGAATGTGTATACTATCACCCTGAGGTGAAATGAGTCTGGCTAAACAGGAGATTTCGTTTTTAGAGCAGCATGAAAAAGAGTTACAGTGTGGCTTTAATTAGCAGCCTGAAACAGAGTTGAAATATAGCTTTAAGAAGACATTTAAGCCTTTAATTTTAAAGTTCTGCATCAGAATAGTCTGATAATACCCAGTTACAGTCTGGGATGTGGACACTATCACCCTGAGGTAAAATTAGTCTGGCTAAACAGGAGGTTTCGTTTTTAGAGCAGCATGAATAAGAGCTACAATATGGCTTTAATTAGCAGCCTGAAAAGGAGTTACAGTATGGCTTTAATTAGCAGCCTGAAACAGAGTTGAAATATAGCTTTAAGTGGACATTTAAGCCTTTCTTTTTAAAATCCTATATCAGAACAGTCTGATATTACCCAGTGGCACTCTGGAATGTGTATACTATCACCCTGAGGTGAAATGAGTCTGGCTAAACAGGAGATTTCGTTTTTAGAGCAGCATGAAAAAGAGTTACAGTGTGGCTTTCATTAGCAGCCTGAAACAGAGTTGAAATATAGCTTTAAGAAGACATTTAAGCCTTTCATTTTAAAGTCCTGCATCAGAATAGTCTGATAATACCCAGTTACAGTCTGGGATGTGGACACTATCACCCTCAGGTAAAATTAGTCTGGCTAAACAGGAGGTTTCGTTTTTAGAGCAGCATGAAAAAGAGCTACAATATGGCTTTAATTAGCAGCCTGAAAAGGAGTTACAGTATGGCTTTAATTAGCAGCCTGAAACAGAGTTGAAATATAGCTTTAAGTGGACATTTAAGCCTTTAATTTTAAAATCCTATATCAGAATAGTCTGATATTACCAAGTGACAGTCTGGGATGTGTATACTATCACCCTGAGGTGAAATGAGTCTGGCTAAACTGGAGGTTTCGTTTCTGAAGCAGCCTGAAAAAGAGTTACAGTATGGCTTTAATTAGCAGCCTGAAACAGAGTTGAAATATAGCTTTAGGTGGACATTTAAGCCTTTCATTTTAAAATCCTATATCAGAATAGTCTGATATTACCCAGTGACAGTCTGGGATGTGTATACTATCACCCTGAGGAGAAATGAGTCTGGATAAATGGGAGTTTTCGTTTTTAGAGCAGCCTGAAAAAGAGTTACAGTATGGCCTTAATTAATAGCATGAAACAGAGTTGAAATATAGCTTTAAGTGGACATTTAAGCCTTTCATTTTAAAATCCTATATCAGAATAGTCTGATAATACCCAGTGACCGTCTGGGATGTGTACACTATCACCCTGAGGTGAAATGAGTCTGGCTAAACAGGAGATTTCGTTTTTAGAGCAGCATGAAAAAGAGTTACAGTGTGGCTTTAATTAGCAGCCTGAAACAGAGTTGAAATATAGCTTTAAGTGGACATTTAAGCCTTTAATTTTAAAGTCCTACATCAGAATAGTCTGATAATACCCAGTGACACTCTGGGATGTGTACACTATCACCCTGAAGTGAAATGAGTCTGGCTAAACAGGAGGTTTCGTTTTTAGAGCAGCCTGAAAAATAATTACAGTAAAGCTTTAATTAGCATCCTGAAACAGAGTTGAAATATAGCTTTAAGTGGACATTTAAGCCTTTAATTTTAAAATCCTACATCAGAATAGTCTGATAATACCCAGTGACAGTCTGGGATGTGTACACTATCACCCTGAGGTGAAATGAGTCTGGCTAAACAGGAGATTTCGTTATTAGAGCAGCATGAAAAAGAGTTACAGTGTGGCTTTAATTAGCAGCCTGAAACAGAGTTGAAATATAGCTTTAAGTGGACATTTAAGCCTTTAATTTTAAAATCCTATATCAGAATAGTCTGATATTACCCAGTGACAGTCTGGGATGTGTATGCTATCACCCTGAGGAGAAATGAGTCTGGCTAAATGGGAGTTTTCGTTTTTAGAGCAGCCTGAATAAGAGTTACAGTATGGCCTTAATTATTAGCATGAAACAGAGTTGAAATATAGCTTTAAGTGTACATTTAAGCCTTTAATTTTAAAGTCCTACATCAGAATAGTCTGATAATACCCAGTGACAGTCTGGGATGTGTACACTATCACCCTGAGGTGAAATGAGTCTGGCTAAACAGGAGGTTTCGTTTTTAGAGCAGCCTGAAAAAGAATTACAGTAAAGCTTTAATTAGCATCCTGAAACAGAGTTGAAATATAGCTTTAAGAGGACATTTAAGCCTTTCATTTTAAAATCCTATATCAGAACAGTCTGATATTACCCAGTGGCACTCTGCAATCTGTATACTATCACCCTGAGGTGAAATAAGTCTGGCTAAACAGGAAATTTCGTTTTTAGAGCAGCATGAAAAAGCGTTACAGTGTGGCTTTAATTAGCAGCCTGAAACAGAGTTGAAATATAGCTTTAAGAAGACATTTATGCCTTTAATTTTAAAGTCCTGCATCGGAATAGTCTGATAATACCCAGTTACAGTCTGGGATGTGGACATTATCACCCTGAGGTAAAATTAGTCTGGCTAAACAGGAGGTTTCGTTTTTAGAGCAGACTGAAAAAGAGTTACAGTATGGCCTTAATTATTAGCATGAAAAAGAGTTGAAATATAGCTTTAAGTGGACATTTAAGCCTTTAATTTTAAAGTCCTACATCAGAATAGTCTGATAATACCCAGTGACACTCTGGGATGTGTACACTATCACCCTGAGGTGAAATGAGTCTGGCTAAACAGGAGGTTTCGTTTTTAGAGCTTCCTGAAAAAGAATTACAGTAAAGCTTTAATTAGCATCCTGAAACAGAGTTGAAATATAGCTATAAGAGGACATTTAAGCCTTTACTTTTAAAATCCTATATCAGAATAGTCTGATATTACCCAGTGGCAGTCTGGGATGTAAATACTATCAACCTGAGGTGAAATGAGTCTAGCTAAACAGGAGGTTTCGTTTTTAGAGCAGCCTGAAAAAGAATTACAGTAAAGCTTTAATTAGCAGCCTGAAACAGAGTTGAAATATAGCTTTAAGTGGACATTTAAGCCTTTCTTTTTAAAATCCTATATCAGAACAGTCTGATATTACCCATTGGCACTCTGGAATGTGTATACTATCACCCTGAGGTGAAATGAGTCTGGCTAAACAGGAGATTTCGTTTTTAGAGCAGCATGAAAAAGAGTTACAGTGTGGCTTTAATTAGCATCCTGAAACAGAGTTGAAATATAGCTTTAAGAAGACATTTAAGCCTTTAATTTTAAAGTCCAGCATCAGAATAGTCTGATAATACCCAGTTACAGTCTGGGATGTGGACACTATCACCCTGAGGTAAAATTAGTCTGGCTAAACAGGAGGTTTCGTTATTAGAGCAGCATGAATAAGAGCTACAATATGGCTTTAATTAGCAGCCTGAAAAGGAGTTACAGTAAAGCTTTAATTAGCATCCTGAAACAGAGTTGAAATATAGCTTTAAGAGGACATTTAAGCCTTTCATTTTAAAATCCTATATCAGAACAGTCTGATATTACCCAGTGGCACTCTGCAATGTGTATACTATCACCCAGAGGTGAAATAAGTCTGGCTAAACAGGAGATTTCGTTTTTAGAGCAGCATGAAAAAGAGTTACAGTGTGGCTTTAATTAGCAGCCTGAAACAGAGTTGAAATATAGCTTTAAGAAGACATTTAAGCCTTTCATTTTAAAATCCTATATCAGAACAGTCTGATATTACCCAGTGGCACTCTGCAATGTGTATACTATCACCCAGAGGTGAAATAAGTCTGGCTAAACAGGAGATTTCGTTTTTAGAGCAGCATGAAAAAGAGTTACAGTGTGGCTTTAATTAGCAGCCTGAAACAGAGTTGAAATATAGCTTTAAGAAGACATTTAAGCCTTTAATTTTAAAGTCCTGCATCAGAATAGTCTGATAATACCCAGTTACAGTCTGGGATGTGGACATTATCACCCTGAGGTAAAATTAGTCTGGCTAAACAGGAGGTTTCGTTTTTAGAGCAGCATGAAAAAGAGCTACAATATGGCTTTAATTAGCAGCCTGAAAAGGAGTTACAGTATGGCTTTAATTAGCAGCCTGAAACAGAGTTGAAATATAGCTTTAAGTGGACATTTAAGCCTTTAATTTTAAAATCCTATATCAGAATAGTCTGATATTACCAAGTGACAGTCTGGGATGTGTATACTATCACCCTGAGGTGAAATGAGTCTAGCTAAACAGGAGGTTTCGTTTTTAGAGCAGCCTGAAAAAGAATTACAGTAAAGCTTTAATTAGCAGCCTGAAACAGAGTTGAAATATAGCTTTAAGTGGACATTTAAGCCTTTCTTTTTAAAATCCTATATCAGAACAGTCTGATATTACCCATTGGCACTCTGGAATGTGTATACTATCACCCTGAGGTGAAATGAGTCTGGCTAAACAGGAGATTTCGTTTTTAGAGCAGCATGAAAAAGAGTTACAGTGTGGCTTTAATTAGCATCCTGAAACAGAGTTGAAATATAGCTTTAAGAAGACATTTAAGCCTTTAATTTTAAAGTCCAGCATCAGAATAGTCTGATAATACCCAGTTACAGTCTGGGATGTGGACACTATCACCCTGAGGTAAAATTAGTCTGGCTAAACAGGAGGTTTCGTTATTAGAGCAGCATGAATAAGAGCTACAATATGGCTTTAATTAGCAGCCTGAAAAGGAGTTACAGTAAAGCTTTAATTAGCATCCTGAAACAGAGTTGAAATATAGCTTTAAGAGGACATTTAAGCCTTTCATTTTAAAATCCTATATCAGAACAGTCTGATATTACCCAGTGGCACTCTGCAATGTGTATACTATCACCCAGAGGTGAAATAAGTCTGGCTAAACAGGAGATTTCGTTTTTAGAGCAGCATGAAAAAGAGTTACAGTGTGGCTTTAATTAGCAGCCTGAAACAGAGTTGAAATATAGCTTTAAGAAGACATTTAAGCCTTTAATTTTAAAGTCCTGCATCAGAATAGTCTGATAATACCCAGTTACAGTCTGGGATGTGGACATTATCACCCTGAGGTAAAATTAGTCTGGCTAAACAGGAGGTTTCGTTTTTAGAGCAGCATGAAAAAGAGCTACAATATGGCTTTAATTAGCAGCCTGAAAAGGAGTTACAGTATGGCTTTAATTAGCAGCCTGAAACAGAGTTGAAATATAGCTTTAAGTGGACATTTAAGCCTTTAATTTTAAAATCCTATATCAGAATAGTCTGATATTACCAAGTGACAGTCTGGGATGTGTATACTATCACCCTGAGGTGAAATGAGTCTGGCTAAACTGGAGGTTTCGTTTCTGAAGCAGCCTGAAAAAGAGTTACAGTATGGCTTTAATTAGCAGCCTGAAACAGAGTTGAAATATAGCTTTAAGTGGACATTTAAGCCTTTCTTTTTAAAATCCTATATCAGAACAGTCTGATATTACCCAGTGGCACTCTGGAATGTGTATACTATCACCCTGAGGTGAAATGAGTCTGGCTAAACAGGAGATTTCGTTTTTAGAGCAGCATGAAAAAGAGTTACAGTGTGGCTTTCATTAGCAGCCTGAAACAGAGTTGAAATATAGCTTTAAGAAGACATTTAAGCCTTTCATTTTAAAGTCCTGCATCAGAATAGTCTGATAATACACAGTTACAGTCTGGGATGTGGACACTATCACCCTGAGGTAAAATTAGTGTGGCTAAACAGGAGGTTTCGTTTTTAGAGCAGCATGAAAAAGAGCTACAATATGGCTTTAATTAGCAGCCTGAAAAGGAGTTACAGTATGGCTTTAATTAGCAGCCTGAAACAGAGTTGAAATATAGCTTTAAGTGGACATTTAAGCCTTTAATTTTAAAATCCTATATCAGAATAGTCTGATATTACCAAGTGACAGTCTGGGATGTGTATACTATCACCCTGAGGTGAAATGAGTCTGGCTAAACTGGAGGTTTCGTTTCTGAAGCAGCCTGAAAAAGAGTTACAGTATGGCCTTAATTAATAGCATGAAACAGAGTTGAAATATAGCTTTAAGTGGACATTTAAGCCTTTCATTTTAAAATCCTATATCAGAATAGTCTGATAATACCCAGTGACAGTCTGGGATGTGTACACTATCACCCTGAGGTGAAATGAGTCTGGCTAAACAGGAGATTTCGTTTTTAGAGCAGCATGAACAAGAGTTACAGTGTGGCTTTAATTAGCAGCCTGAAACAGAGTTGAAATATAGCTTTAAGTGGACATTTAAGCCTTTAATTTTAAAATCCTATATCAGAATAGTCTGATATTACCCAGTGACAGTCTGGGATGTGTATGCTATCACCCAGAGGAGAAATGAGTCTGGCTAAATGGGAGTTTTCGTTTTTAGAGCAGCCTGAAAAAGAGTTACAGTATGGCCTTAATTATTAGCATGAAACAGAGTTGAAATATAGCTTTAAGTGGACATTTAAGCCTTTAATTTTAAAGTCCTACATCAGAATAGTCTGATAATACCCAGTGACACTCTTGGATGTGTACACTATCACCCTGAGGTGAAATGAGTCTGGCTAAACAGGAGGTTTCGTTTTTAGAGCAGCCTGAAAAAGAATTACAGTAAAGCTTTAATTAGCATCCTGAAACAGAGTTGAAATATAGCTTTAAGAGGACATTTAAGCCTTTACTTTTAAAATCCTATATCAGAATAGTCTGATATTACCCAGTGGCAGTCTGGGATGTGTATACTATCAACCTGAGGTGAAATGAGTCTAGCTAAACAGGAGGTTTCGTTTTTAGAGCAGCCTGAAAAAGAATTACAGTAAAGCTTTAATTAGCAGCCTGAAACAGAGTTGAAATATAGCTTTAAGTGGACATTTAAGCCTTTCTTTTTAAAATCCTATATCAGAACAGTCTGATATTACCCAGTGGCACTCTGGAATGTGTATACTATCACCCTGAGGTGAAATGAGTCTGGCTAAACAGGAGATTTCGTTTTTAGAGCAGCATGAAAAAGAGTTACAGTGTGGCTTTAATTAGCAGCCTGAAACAGAGTTGAAATATAGCTTTAAGAAGACATTTAAGCCTTTAATTTTAAAGTCCTGCATCAGAATAGTCTGATAATACCCAGTTACAGTCTGGGATGTGGACACTATCACCCTGAGGTAAAATTAGTCTGGCTAAACAGGAGGTTTCTTTTTTAGAGCAGCATGAATAAGAGCTACAATATGGCTTTAATTAGCAGCCTGAAAAGGAGTTACAGTATGGCTTTAATTAGCAGCCTGAAACAGAGTTGAAATATAGCTTTAAGTGGACATTTAAGCCTTTAATTTTAAAGTCCTGCATCAGAATAGTCTGATAATACCCAGTTACAGTCTGGGATGTGGACACTATCACCCTGAGGTAAAATTAGTCTGGCTAAACAGGAGGTTTCGTTTTTAGAGCAGCATGAATAAGAGCTACAATATGGCTTTAATTAGCAGCCTGAAAAGGAGTTACAGTATGGCTTTAATTAGCAGCCTGAAACAGAGTTGAAATATAGCTTTAAGTGGACATTTAAGCCTTTAATTTTAAAATCCTACATCAGAATAGTCTGATAATACCCAGTGACAGTCTGGGATGTGTACACTATCACCCTGAGGTGAAATGAGTCTGGCTAAACAGGAGATTTCGTTTTTAGAGCAGCATGAAAAAGAGTTACAGTGTGGCTTTAATTAGCAGCCTGAAACAGAGTTGAAATATAGCTTTAAGTGGACATTTAAGCCTTTAATTTTAAAATCCTATATCAGAATAGTCTGATATTACCCAGTGACAGTCTGGGATGTGTATGCTATCACCCTGAGGAGAAATGAGTCTGGCTAAATGGGAGTTTTCGTTTTTAGAGCAGCCTGAATAAGAGTTACAGTATGGACTTAATTATTAGCATGAAACAGAGTTGAAATATAGCTTTAAGTGGACATTTAAGCCTTTAATTTTAAAGTCCTACATCAGAATAGTCTGATAATACCCAGTGACACTCTGGGATGTGTACACTATCACCCTGAGGTGAAATGAGTCTGGCTAAACAGGAGGTTTCGTTTTTAGAGCAGCCTGAAAAATGATTACAGTAAAGCTTTAATTAGCATCCTGAAACAGAGTTGAAATATAGCTTTAAGAGGACATTTAAGCCTTTAATTTTAAAATCCTATATCAGAACAGTCTGATATTACCCAGTGGCACTCTGCAATGTGTATACTATCACCCTGAGGTGAAATGAGTCTGGCTAAACAGGAGATTTCGTTTTTAGAGCAGCATGAAAAAGAGTTACAGTGTGGCTTTAATTAGCAGCCTGAAACAGAGTTGAAGTATAGCTTTAAGAAGACATTTAAGCCTTTAATTTTAAAGTCCTGCATCAGAATAGTCTGATAATACCCAGTTACAGTCTGGGATGTGGACACTATCACCCTGACGTAAAATTAGTCTGGCTAAACAGGAGGTTTCGTTTTTAGAGCAGCATGAATAAGAGCTACAATATGGCTTTAATTGGCAGCCTGAAAAGGAGTTACAGTATGGCTTTAATTAGCAGCCTGAAACAGAGTTGAAATATAGCTTTAAGTGGACATTTAAGCCTTTAATTTTAAAATCCTATATCAGAATAGTCTGATATTACCCAGTGACAGTCTGGGATGTGTATGCTATCACCCTGAGGAGAAATGAGTCTGGCTAAACAGGAGATTTCGTTTTTAGAGCAGCATGAAAAAGAGTTACAGTGTGGCTTTAATTAGCAGCCTGAAACAGAGTTGAAATATAGCTTTAAGTGGACATTTAAGCCTTTAATTTTAAAATCCTATATCAAAATAGTCTGATATTACCCAGTGACGGTCTGGGATGTGTATGCTATCACCCTGAGGAGAAATGAGTCTGGCTAAATGGGAGTTTTCGTTTTTAGAGCAGCCTGAATAAGAGTTACAGTATGGCCTTAATTATTAGCATGAAACAGAGTTGAAATATAGCTTTAAGTGGACATTTAAGCCTTTAATTTTAAAGTCCTACATCAGAATAGTCTGATAATACCCAGTGACACTCTGGGATGTGTACACTATCACCCTGAGGTGAAATGAGTCTGGCTAAACAGGAGGTTTCGTTTTTAGAGCAGCCTGAAAAAGAATTACAGTAAAGCTTTAATTAGCATCCTGAAACAGAGTTGAAATATAGCTTTAAGAGGACATTTAAGCCTTTACTTTTAAAATCCTATATCAGAATAGTCTGATATTACCCAGTGGCAGTCTGGGATGTGTATACTATCAACCTGAGGTGAAATGAGTCTAGCTAAACAGGAGGTTTCGTTTTTAGAGCAGCCTGAAAAAGAATTACAGTAAAGCTTTAATTAGCAGCCTGAAACAGAGTTGAAATATAGCTTTAAGTGGACATTTAAGCCTTTCTTTTTAAAATCCTATATCAGAACAGTCTGATATTACCCAGTGGCACTCTGGAATGTGTATACTATCACCCTGAGGTGAAATGAGTCTGGCTAAACAGGAGGTTTCGTTTTTAGAGCAGCCTGAAAAAGAATTACAGTAAAGCTTTAATTAGCATCCTGAAACAGAGTTGAAATATAGCTTTAAGAGGACATTTAAGCCTTTCATTTTAAAATCCTATATCAGAACAGTCTGATATTACCCAGTGGCACTCTGCAATGTGTATACTATCACCCTGAGGTGAAATAAGTCTGGCTAAACAGGAAATTTCGTTTTTAGAGCAGCATGAAAAAGAGTTACAGTGTGGCTTTAATTAGCAGACTGAAACAGAGTTGAAATATAGCTTTAAGAAGACATTTAAGCCTTTAATTTTAAAGTCCTGCATCAGAATAGTCTGATAATACCCAGTTACAGTCTGGGGTGTTGACATTATCACCCTAAGGTAAAATTAGTCTGGCTAAACAGGAGGTTTCGTTTTTAGAGCAGCCTGAAAAGGAGTTACAGTATGGCTTTAATTAGCAGCCTGAAACAGAGTTGAAATATAGCTTTAAGTGGACATTTAAGCCTTTAATTTTAAAATCCTATATCAGAACAGTCTGATATTACCCAGTGACAGTCTGGGATGTGTATACTATCAACCTGAGGTGAAATGATTCTGCCTAAACAGGCGGTTTCATTTCTGAAGCAGTCTGAAAAAGAGTTACAGTATGGCTTTAATTAGCAGCCTGAAACAGAGTTGAAATATAGCTATAAGAGGACATTTAAGCCTTTACTTTTAAAATCCTATATCAGAATAGTCTGATATTACCCAGTGGCAGTCTGGGATGTAAATACTATCAACCTGAGGTGAAATGAGTCTAGCTAAACAGGAGGTTTCGTTTTTAGAGCAGCCTGAAAAAGAATTACAGTAAAGCTTTTATTAGCAGCCTGAAACAGAGTTGAAATATAGCTTTAAGTGGACATTTAAGCCTTTCTTTTTAAAATCCTATATCAGAACAGTCTGATATTACCCAGTGGCACTCTGGAATGTGTATACTATCACCCTGAGGTGAAATGAGTCTGGCTAAACAGGAGATTTCGTTTTTAGAGCAGCATGAAAAAGAGTTACAGTGTGGCTTTAATTAGCAGCCTGAAACAGAGTTGAAATATAGCTTTAAGAAGACATTTAAGCCTTTAATTTTAAAGTCCTGCATCAGAATAGTCTGATAATACCCAGTTACAGTCTGGGATGTGGACACTATCGCCCTGAGGTAAAATTAGTCTGGCTAAACAGGAGGTTTCGTTTTTAGAGCAGCATGAATAAGAGCTACAATATGGCTTTAATTAGCAGCCTGAAAAGGAGTTACAGTATGGCTTTAATTAGCAGCCTGAAACAGAGTTGAAATATAGCTTTAAGTGGACATGTAAGCCTTTAATTTTAAAATCCTATATCAGAATAGTCTGATATTACCCAGTGACAGTCTGGGATGTGTATGCTATCACCCTGAGGAGAAATGAGTCTGGCTAAACAGGAGATTTCGTTTTTAGAGCAGCATGAAAAAGAGTTACAGTATGGCTTTAATTAGCAGCCTGAAACAGAGTTGAAATATAGCTTTAAGTGGACATTTAAGCCTTTAATTTTAAAATCCTGTATCAAAATAGTCTGATATTACCCAGTGACAGTCTGGGATGTGTATGCTATCACCCTGAGGAGAAATGAGTCTGGCTAAATGGGAATTTTCGTTTTTAGAGCAGCCTGAAAAAGAGTTACAGTATGGCCTTAATTATTAGCATGAAACAGAGTTGAAATATAGCTTTAAGTGGACATTTAAGCCTTTAATTTTAAAGTCCTACATCAGAATAGTCTGATAATACCCAGTGACAGTCTGGGATGTGTACACTATCACCCTGAGATGAAATGAGTCTGGCTAAACAGGAGGTTTCGTTTTTAGAGCAGCCTGAAAAAGAATAACAGTAAAGCTTTAATTAGCATCCTGAAACAGAGTTGAAATCTCGCTATAAGAGGACATTTAAGCCTTTACTTTTAAAATCCTATATCAGAATAGTCTGATATTACCCAGTGGCAGTCTGGGATGTGTATACTATCAACCTGAGGTGAAATGAGTCTAGCTAAACAGGAGGTTTCGTTTTTAGAGCAGCCTGAAAAAGAATTACAGTAAAGCTTTAATTAGCAGCCTGAAACAGAGTTGAAATATAGCTTTAAGTGGACATTTAAGCCTTTCTTTTTAAAATCCTATATCAGAACAGTCTGATATTACCCAGTGGCACTCTGGAATGTGTATACTATCACCCAGAGGTGAAATGAGTCTGGCTAAACAGGAGATTTCGTTTTTAGAGCAGCATGAAAAAGAGTTACAGTGTGGCTTTCATTAGCAGCCTGAAACAGAGTTGAAATATAGCTTTAAGAAGACATTTAAGCCTTTCATTTTAAAGTCCTGCATCAGAATAGTCTGATAATACCCAGTTACAGTCTGGGATGTGTACACTATCACCCTGAGGTGAAATGAGTCTGGCTAAACAGGAGGTTTCGTTTTTAGAGCAGCCTGAAAAAGAATTACAGTAAAGCTTTAATTAGCATCCTGAAACAGAGTTGAAATATAGCTTTAAGAGGACATTTAAGCCTTTCATTTTAAAATCCTATATCAGAACAGTCTGATATTACCCAGTGGCACTCTGCAATCTGTATACTATCACCCTGAGGTGAAATAAGTCTGGCTAAACAGGAAATTTCGTTTTTAGAGCAGCATGAAAAAGCGTTACAGTGTGGCTTTAATTAGCAGCCTGAAACAGAGTTGAAATATAGCTTTAAGAAGACATTTATGCCTTTAATTTTAAAGTCCTGCATCGGAATAGTCTGATAATACCCAGTTACAGTCTGGGATGTGGACATTATCACCCTGAGGTAAAATTAGTCTGGCTAAACAGGAGGTTTCGTTTTTAGAGCAGACTGAAAAAGAGTTACAGTATGGCCTTAATTATTAGCATGAAAAAGAGTTGAAATATAGCTTTAAGTGGACATTTAAGCCTTTAATTTTAAAGTCCTACATCAGAATAGTCTGATAATACCCAGTGACACTCTGGGATGTGTACACTATCACCCTGAGGTGAAATGAGTCTGGCTAAACAGGAGGTTTCGTTTTTAGAGCTTCCTGAAAAAGAATTACAGTAAAGCTTTAATTAGCATCCTGAAACAGAGTTGAAATATAGCTATAAGAGGACATTTAAGCCTTTACTTTTAAAATCCTATATCAGAATAGTCTGATATTACCCAGTGGCAGTCTGGGATGTAAATACTATCAACCTGAGGTGAAATGAGTCTAGCTAAACAGGAGGTTTCGTTTTTAGAGCAGCCTGAAAAAGAATTACAGTAAAGCTTTAATTAGCAGCCTGAAACAGAGTTGAAATATAGCTTTAAGTGGACATTTAAGCCTTTCTTTTTAAAATCCTATATCAGAACAGTCTGATATTACCCATTGGCACTCTGGAATGTGTATACTATCACCCTGAGGTGAAATGAGTCTGGCTAAACAGGAGATTTCGTTTTTAGAGCAGCATGAAAAAGAGTTACAGTGTGGCTTTAATTAGCATCCTGAAACAGAGTTGAAATATAGCTTTAAGAAGACATTTAAGCCTTTAATTTTAAAGTCCAGCATCAGAATAGTCTGATAATACCCAGTTACAGTCTGGGATGTGGACACTATCACCCTGAGGTAAAATTAGTCTGGCTAAACAGGAGGTTTCGTTATTAGAGCAGCATGAATAAGAGCTACAATATGGCTTTAATTAGCAGCCTGAAAAGGAGTTACAGTAAAGCTTTAATTAGCATCCTGAAACAGAGTTGAAATATAGCTTTAAGAGGACATTTAAGCCTTTCATTTTAAAATCCTATATCAGAACAGTCTGATATTACCCAGTGGCACTCTGCAATGTGTATACTATCACCCAGAGGTGAAATAAGTCTGGCTAAACAGGAGATTTCGTTTTTAGAGCAGCATGAAAAAGAGTTACAGTGTGGCTTTAATTAGCAGCCTGAAACAGAGTTGAAATATAGCTTTAAGAAGACATTTAAGCCTTTCATTTTAAAATCCTATATCAGAACAGTCTGATATTACCCAGTGGCACTCTGCAATGTGTATACTATCACCCAGAGGTGAAATAAGTCTGGCTAAACAGGAGATTTCGTTTTTAGAGCAGCATGAAAAAGAGTTACAGTGTGGCTTTAATTAGCAGCCTGAAACAGAGTTGAAATATAGCTTTAAGAAGACATTTAAGCCTTTAATTTTAAAGTCCTGCATCAGAATAGTCTGATAATACCCAGTTACAGTCTGGGATGTGGACATTATCACCCTGAGGTAAAATTAGTCTGGCTAAACAGGAGGTTTCGTTTTTAGAGCAGCATGAAAAAGAGCTACAATATGGCTTTAATTAGCAGCCTGAAAAGGAGTTACAGTATGGCTTTAATTAGCAGCCTGAAACAGAGTTGAAATATAGCTTTAAGTGGACATTTAAGCCTTTAATTTTAAAATCCTATATCAGAATAGTCTGATATTACCAAGTGACAGTCTGGGATGTGTATACTATCACCCTGAGGTGAAATGAGTCTAGCTAAACAGGAGGTTTCGTTTTTAGAGCAGCCTGAAAAAGAATTACAGTAAAGCTTTAATTAGCAGCCTGAAACAGAGTTGAAATATAGCTTTAAGTGGACATTTAAGCCTTTCTTTTTAAAATCCTATATCAGAACAGTCTGATATTACCCATTGGCACTCTGGAATGTGTATACTATCACCCTGAGGTGAAATGAGTCTGGCTAAACAGGAGATTTCGTTTTTAGAGCAGCATGAAAAAGAGTTACAGTGTGGCTTTAATTAGCATCCTGAAACAGAGTTGAAATATAGCTTTAAGAAGACATTTAAGCCTTTAATTTTAAAGTCCAGCATCAGAATAGTCTGATAATACCCAGTTACAGTCTGGGATGTGGACACTATCACCCTGAGGTAAAATTAGTCTGGCTAAACAGGAGGTTTCGTTATTAGAGCAGCATGAATAAGAGCTACAATATGGCTTTAATTAGCAGCCTGAAAAGGAGTTACAGTAAAGCTTTAATTAGCATCCTGAAACAGAGTTGAAATATAGCTTTAAGAGGACATTTAAGCCTTTCATTTTAAAATCCTATATCAGAACAGTCTGATATTACCCAGTGGCACTCTGCAATGTGTATACTATCACCCAGAGGTGAAATAAGTCTGGCTAAACAGGAGATTTCGTTTTTAGAGCAGCATGAAAAAGAGTTACAGTGTGGCTTTAATTAGCAGCCTGAAACAGAGTTGAAATATAGCTTTAAGAAGACATTTAAGCCTTTAATTTTAAAGTCCTGCATCAGAATAGTCTGATAATACCCAGTTACAGTCTGGGATGTGGACATTATCACCCTGAGGTAAAATTAGTCTGGCTAAACAGGAGGTTTCGTTTTTAGAGCAGCATGAAAAAGAGCTACAATATGGCTTTAATTAGCAGCCTGAAAAGGAGTTACAGTATGGCTTTAATTAGCAGCCTGAAACAGAGTTGAAATATAGCTTTAAGTGGACATTTAAGCCTTTAATTTTAAAATCCTATATCAGAATAGTCTGATATTACCAAGTGACAGTCTGGGATGTGTATACTATCACCCTGAGGTGAAATGAGTCTGGCTAAACTGGAGGTTTCGTTTCTGAAGCAGCCTGAAAAAGAGTTACAGTATGGCTTTAATTAGCAGCCTGAAACAGAGTTGAAATATAGCTTTAAGTGGACATTTAAGCCTTTCTTTTTAAAATCCTATATCAGAACAGTCTGATATTACCCAGTGGCACTCTGGAATGTGTATACTATCACCCTGAGGTGAAATGAGTCTGGCTAAACAGGAGATTTCGTTTTTAGAGCAGCATGAAAAAGAGTTACAGTGTGGCTTTCATTAGCAGCCTGAAACAGAGTTGAAATATAGCTTTAAGAAGACATTTAAGCCTTTCATTTTAAAGTCCTGCATCAGAATAGTCTGATAATACACAGTTACAGTCTGGGATGTGGACACTATCACCCTGAGGTAAAATTAGTGTGGCTAAACAGGAGGTTTCGTTTTTAGAGCAGCATGAAAAAGAGCTACAATATGGCTTTAATTAGCAGCCTGAAAAGGAGTTACAGTATGGCTTTAATTAGCAGCCTGAAACAGAGTTGAAATATAGCTTTAAGTGGACATTTAAGCCTTTAATTTTAAAATCCTATATCAGAATAGTCTGATATTACCAAGTGACAGTCTGGGATGTGTATACTATCACCCTGAGGTGAAATGAGTCTGGCTAAACTGGAGGTTTCGTTTCTGAAGCAGCCTGAAAAAGAGTTACAGTATGGCCTTAATTAATAGCATGAAACAGAGTTGAAATATAGCTTTAAGTGGACATTTAAGCCTTTCATTTTAAAATCCTATATCAGAATAGTCTGATAATACCCAGTGACAGTCTGGGATGTGTACACTATCACCCTGAGGTGAAATGAGTCTGGCTAAACAGGAGATTTCGTTTTTAGAGCAGCATGAAAAAGAGTTACAGTGTGGCTTTAATTAGCAGCCTGAAACAGAGTTGAAATATAGCTTTAAGTGGACATTTAAGCCTTTAATTTTAAAATCCTATATCAGAATAGTCTGATATTACCCAGTGACAGTCTGGGATGTGTATGCTATCACCCTGAGGAGAAATGAGTCTGGCTAAACAGGAGATTTCGTTTTTAGAGCAGCATGAAAAAGAGTTACAGTGTGGCTTTAATTAGCAGCCTGAAACAGAGTTGAAATATAGCTTTAAGTGGACATTTAAGCCTTTAATTTTAAAATCCTATATCAAAATAGTCTGATATTACCCAGTGACGGTCTGGGATGTGTATGCTATCACCCTGAGGAGAAATGAGTCTGGCTAAATGGGAGTTTTCGTTTTTAGAGCAGCCTGAATAAGAGTTACAGTATGGCCTTAATTATTAGCATGAAACAGAGTTGAAATATAGCTTTAAGTGGACATTTAAGCCTTTAATTTTAAAGTCCTACATCAGAATAGTCTGATAATACCCAGTGACACTCTGGGATGTGTACACTATCACCCTGAGGTGAAATGAGTCTGGCTAAACAGGAGGTTTCGTTTTTAGAGCAGCCTGAAAAAGAATTACAGTAAAGCTTTAATTAGCATCCTGAAACAGAGTTGAAATATAGCTTTAAGAGGACATTTAAGCCTTTACTTTTAAAATCCTATATCAGAATAGTCTGATATTACCCAGTGGCAGTCTGGGATGTGTATACTATCAACCTGAGGTGAAATGAGTCTAGCTAAACAGGAGGTTTCGTTTTTAGAGCAGCCTGAAAAAGAATTACAGTAAAGCTTTAATTAGCAGCCTGAAACAGAGTTGAAATATAGCTTTAAGTGGACATTTAAGCCTTTCTTTTTAAAATCCTATATCAGAACAGTCTGATATTACCCAGTGGCACTCTGGAATGTGTATACTATCACCCTGAGGTGAAATGAGTCTGGCTAAACAGGAGGTTTCGTTTTTAGAGCAGCCTGAAAAAGAATTACAGTAAAGCTTTAATTAGCATCCTGAAACAGAGTTGAAATATAGCTTTAAGAGGACATTTAAGCCTTTCATTTTAAAATCCTATATCAGAACAGTCTGATATTACCCAGTGGCACTCTGCAATGTGTATACTATCACCCTGAGGTGAAATAAGTCTGGCTAAACAGGAAATTTCGTTTTTAGAGCAGCATGAAAAAGAGTTACAGTGTGGCTTTAATTAGCAGCCTGAAACAGAGTTGAAATATAGCTTTAAGAAGACATTTAAGCCTTTAATTTTAAAGTCCTGCATCAGAATAGTCTGATAATACCCAGTTACAGTCTGGGGTGTTGACATTATCACCCTAAGGTAAAATTAGTCTGGCTAAACAGGAGGTTTCGTTTTTAGAGCAGCCTGAAAAGGAGTTACAGTATGGCTTTAATTAGCAGCCTGAAACAGAGTTGAAATATAGCTTTAAGTGGACATTTAAGCCTTTAATTTTAAAATCCTATATCAGAATAGTCTGATATTACCAAGTGACAGTCTGGGATGTGTATACTATCACCCTGAGGTGAAATGAGTCTGGCTAAACAGGAGGTTTCGTTTCTAAAGCAGCTTGAAAAAGAGTTACAGTATGGCTTTAATTAGCAGCCTGAAACAGAGCTGAAACATAGCTTTAAGTGGACATTTAAGCCTTTAATTTTAAAATCCTATATCAGAACAGTCTGATATTACCCAGTGACAGTCTGGGATGTGTATACTATCAACCTGAGGTGAAATGATTCTGCCTAAACAGGCGGTTTCATTTCTGAAGCAGTCTGAAAAAGAGTTACAGTATGGCTTTAATTAGCAGCCTGAAACAGAGTTGAAATATAGCTATAAGAGGACATTTAAGCCTTTACTTTTAAAATCCTATATCAGAATAGTCTGATATTACCCAGTGGCAGTCTGGGATGTAAATACTATCAACCTGAGGTGAAATGAGTCTAGCTAAACAGGAGGTTTCGTTTTTAGAGCAGCCTGAAAAAGAATTACAGTAAAGCTTTTATTAGCAGCCTGAAACAGAGTTGAAATATGGCTTTAAGTGGACATTTAAGCCTTTCTTTTTAAAATCCTATATCAGAACAGTCTGATATTACCCAGTGGCACTCTGGAATGTGTATACTATCACCCTGAGGTGAAATGAGTCTGGCTAAACAGGAGATTTCGTTTTTAGAGCAGCATGAAAAAGAGTTACAGTGTGGCTTTAATTAGCAGCCTGAAACAGAGTTGAAATATAGCTTTAAGAAGACATTTAAGCCTTTAATTTTAAAGTCCTGCATCAGAATAGTCTGATAATACCCAGTTACAGTCTGGGATGTGGACACTATCACCCTGAGGTAAAATTAGTCTGGCTAAACAGGAGGTTTCGTTTTTAGAGCAGCATGAATAAGAGCTACAATATGGCTTTAATTAGCAGCCTGAAAAGGAGTTACAGTATGGCTTTAATTAGCAGCCTGAAACAGAGTTGAAATATAGCTTTAAGTGGACATGTAAGCCTTTAATTTTAAAATCCTATATCAGAATAGTCTGATATTACCCAGTGACAGTCTGGGATGTGTATGCTATCACCCTGAGGAGAAATGAGTCTGGCTAAACAGGAGATTTCGTTTTTAGAGCAGCATGAAAAAGAGTTACAGTATGGCTTTAATTAGCAGCCTGAAACAGAGTTGAAATATAGCTTTAAGTGGACATTTAAGCCTTTAATTTTAAAATCCTGTATCAAAATAGTCTGATATTACCCAGTGACAGTCTGGGATGTGTATGCTATCACCCTGAGGAGAAATGAGTCTGGCTAAATGGGAATTTTCGTTTTTAGAGCAGCCTGAAAAAGAGTTACAGTATGGCCTTAATTATTAGCATGAAACAGAGTTGAAATATAGCTTTAAGTGGACATTTAAGCCTTTAATTTTAAAGTCCTACATCAGAATAGTCTGATAATACCCAGTGACAGTCTGGGATGTGTACACTATCACCCTGAGATGAAATGAGTCTGGCTAAACAGGAGGTTTCGTTTTTAGAGCAGCCTGAAAAAGAATAACAGTAAAGCTTTAATTAGCATCCTGAAACAGAGTTGAAATCTCGCTATAAGAGGACATTTAAGCCTTTACTTTTAAAATCCTATATCAGAATAGTCTGATATTACCCAGTGGCAGTCTGGGATGTGTATACTATCAACCTGAGGTGAAATGAGTCTAGCTAAACAGGAGGTTTCGTTTTTAGAGCAGCCTGAAAAAGAATTACAGTAAAGCTTTAATTAGCAGCCTGAAACAGAGTTGAAATATAGCTTTAAGTGGACATTTAAGCCTTTCTTTTTAAAATCCTATATCAGAACAGTCTGATATTACCCAGTGGCACTCTGGAATGTGTATACTATCACCCAGAGGTGAAATGAGTCTGGCTAAACAGGAGATTTCGTTTTTAGAGCAGCATGAAAAAGAGTTACAGTGTGGCTTTCATTAGCAGCCTGAAACAGAGTTGAAATATAGCTTTAAGAAGACATTTAAGCCTTTCATTTTAAAGTCCTGCATCAGAATAGTCTGATAATACCCAGTTACAGTCTGGGATGTGGACACTATCACCCTGAGGTAAAATTAGTCTGGCTAAACAGGAGGTTTCGTTTTTAGAGCAGCATGAAAAAGAGCTACAATATGGCTTTAATTAGCAGCCTGAAAAGGAGTTACAGTATGGCTTTAATTAGCAGCCTGAAACAGAGTTGAAATATAGCTTTAAGTGGACATTTAAGCCTTTAATTTTAAAGTCCTACATCAGAATAGTCTGATAATACCCAGTGACAGTCTGGGATGTGTACACTATCACCCTGAGGTGAAATAAGTCTGGCTAAACAGGAAATTTCGTTTTTAGAGCAGCATGAAAAAGAGTTACAGTGTGGCTTTAATTAGCAGCCTGAAACAGAGTTGAAATATAGCTTTAAGAAGAAATTTAAGCCTTTAATTTTAAAGTCCTGCATCAGAATAGTCTGATAATACCCAGTTACAGTCTGGGATGTGGACATTATCACCCTGAGGTAAAATTAGTCTGGCTAAACAGGAGGTTTCGTTTTTAGAGCAGCCTGAAAAAGAGTTACAGTATGGCTTTAATTAGCAGCCTGAAACAGAGTTGAAATATAGCTTTAAGTGGACATTTAAGCCTTTAATTTTAAAGTCCTACATCAGAATAGTCTGATAATACCCAGTGACAGTCTGGGATGTGTACACTATCACCCTGAGGTGAAATAAGTCTGGCTAAACAGGAAATTTCGTTTTTAGAGCAGCATGAAAAAGAGTTACAGTGTGGCTTTAATTAGCAGCCTGAAACAGAGTTGAAATATAGCTTTAAGAAGAAATTTAAGCCTTTAATTTTAAAGTCCTGCATCAGAATAGTCTGATAATACCCAGTTACAGTCTGGGATGTGGACATTATCACCCTGAGGTAAAATTAGTCTGGCTAAACAGGAGGTTTCGTTTTTAGAGCAGCCTGAAAAAGAGTTACAGTATGGCTTTAATTAGCAGCCTGAAACAGAGTTGAAATATAGCTTTAAGTGGACATTTAAGCCTTTCATTTTAAAATCCTATATCAGAATAGTCTGATATTACCAAGTGACAGTCTGGGATGTGTATACTATCACCCTGAGGTGAAATGAGTCTGGCTAAACAGGAGGTTTCGTTTCTAAAGCAGCTTGAAAAAGAGTTACAGTATGGCTTTAATTAGCAGCCTGAAACAGAGCTGAAACATAGCTTTAAGTGGACATTTAAGCCTTTAATTTTAAAATCCTATATCAGAACAGTCTGATATTACCCAGTGACAGTCTGGGATGTGTATACTATCAACCTGAGGTGAAATGATTCTGCCTAAACAGGCGGTTTCATTTCTGAAGCAGTCTGAAAAAGAGTTACAGTATGGCTTTAATTAGCAGACTGAAACAGAGTTGAAATATAGCTTTAAGTGGACATTTAAGCCTTTAATTTTAAAGTCCTACATCAGAATAGTCTGATAATACCCAGTGACAGTCTGGGATGTGTATGCTATCACCCTGAGGAGAAATGAGTCTGGCTAAATGGTAGTTTTCGTTTTTAGAGCAGCCTGAAAAAGAGTTACAGTATGGCCTTAATTATTAGCATGAAACAGAGTTGAAATATAGCTTTAAGTGGACATTTAAGCCTTTCTTTTTAAAATCCTATATCAGAACAGTCTGATATTACCCAGTGGCACTCTGGAATGTGTATACTATCACCCTGAGGTGAAATGAGTCTGGCTAAACAGGAGATTTCGTTTTTAGAGCAGCATGAAAAAGAGTTACAGTGTGGCTTTCATTAGCAGCCTGAAACAGAGTTGAAATATAGCTTTAAGAAGACATTTAAGCCTTTCATTTTAAAGTCCTGCATCAGAATAGTCTGATAATACCCAGTTACAGTCTGGGATGTGGACACTATCACCCTCAGGTAAAATTAGTCTGGCTAAACAGGAGGTTTCGTTTTTAGAGCAGCATGAAAAAGAGCTACAATATGGCTTTAATTAGCAGCCTGAAAAGGAGTTACAGTATGGCTTTAATTAGCAGCCTGAAACAGAGATGAAATATAGCTTTAAGTGGACATTTAAGCCTTTAATTTTAAAATCCTATATCAGAATAGTCTGATATTACCAAGTGACAGTCTGGGATGTGTATACTATCACCCTGAGGAGAAATGAGTCTGGCTAAATGGGAGTTTTCGTTTTTAGAGCAGCCTGAATAAGAGTTACAGTATGGCCTTAATTATTAGCATGAAACAGAGATGAAATATAGCTTTAAGTGGACATTTAAGCCTTTAATTTTAAAGTCCTACATCAGAATAGTCTGATAATACCCAGTGACAGTCTGGGATGTGTACACTATCACCCTGAGGTGAAATGAGTCTGGCTAAACAGGATGTTTCGTTTTTAGAGCAGCCTGAAAAAGAATTACAGTAAAGCTTTAATTAGCATCCTGAAACAGAGTTGAAATATAGCTTTAAGAGGACATTTAAGCCTTTCATTTTAAAATCCTATATCAGAACAGTCTGATATTACCCAGTGGCACTCTGCAATGTGTATACTATCACCCTGAGGTGAAATAAGTCTGGCTAAACAGGAAATTTCGTTTTTAGAGCAGCATGAAAAAGAGTTACAGTGTGGCTTTAATTAGCAGCCTGAAACAGAGTTGAAATATAGCTTTAAGAAGAAATTTAAGCCTTTAATTTTAAAGTCCTGCATCAGAATAGTCTGATAATACCCAGTTACAGTCTGGGATGTAGACATTATCACCCTGAGGTAAAATTAGTCTGGCTAAACAGGAGGTTTCGTTTTTAGAGCAGCCTGAAAAAGAGTTACAGTATGGCTTTAATTAGCAGCCTGAAACAGAGTTGAAATATAGCTTTAAGTGGACATTTAAGCCTTTAATTTTAAAATCCTATATCAGAATAGTCTGATATTACCAAGTGACAGTCTAGGATGTGTATACTATCACCCTGAGGTGAAATGAGTCTGGCTAAACAGGAGGTTTCGTTTCTAAAGCAGCTTGAAAAAGAGTTACAGTATGGCTTTAATTAGCAGCCTGAAACAGAGCTGAAACATAGCTTTAAGTGGACATTTAAGCCTTTAATTTTAAAATCCTATATCAGAACAGTCTGATATTACCCAGTGACAGTCTGGGATGTGTATACTATCAACCTGAGGTGAAATGATTCTGCCTAAACAGGCGGTTTCATTTCTGAAGCAGTCTGAAAAAGAGTTACAGTATGGCTTTAATTAGCAGACTGAAACAGAGTTGAAATATAGCTTTAAGTGGACATTTAAGCCTTTAATTTTAAAGTCCTACATCAGAATAGTCTGATAATACCCAGTGACAGTCTGGGATGTGTATGCTATCACCCTGAGGAGAAATGAGTCTGGCTAAATGGTAGTTTTCGTTTTTAGAGCAGCCTGAAAAAGAGTTACAGTATGGCCTTAATTATTAGCATGAAACAGAGTTGAAATATAGCTTTAAGAGGACATTTAAGCCTTTACTTTTAAAATCCTATATCAGAATAGTCTGATATTACCCAGTGGCAGTATGGGATGTAAATACTATCAACCTGAGGTGAAATGAGTCTAGCTAAACAGGAGGTTTCGTTTTTAGAGCAGCCTGAAAAAGAATTACAGTAAAGCTTTAATTAGCAGCCTGAAACAGAGTTGAAATATAGCTTTAAGTGGACATTTAAGCCTTTCTTTTTAAAATCCTATATCAGAACAGTCTGATATTACCCAGTGGCACTCTGGAATGTGTATACTATCACCCTGAGGTGAAATGAGTCTGGCTAAACAGGAGATTTCGTTTTTAGAGCAGCATGAAAAAGAGTTACAGTGTGGCTTTAATTAGCAGCCTGAAACAGAGTTGAAATATAGCTTTAAGAAGACATTTAAGCCTTTAATTTTAAAGTCCTGCATCAGAATAGTCTGATAATACCCAGTTACAGTCTGGGATGTGGACACTATCACCCTGAGGTAAAATTAGTCTGGCTAAACAGGAGGTTTCGTTTTTAGATCAGCATGAATAAGAGCTACAATATGGCTTTAATTAGCAGCCTGAAAAGGAGTTACAGTATGGCTTTAATTAGCAGCCTGAAACAGAGTTGAAATATAGCTTTAAGTGGACATTTAAGCCTTTCTTTTTAAAATCCTATATCAGAACAGTCTGATATTACCCAGTGGCACTCTGGAATGTGTATACTATCACCCTGAGGTGAAATGAGTCTGGCTAAACAGGAGATTTCGTTTTTAGAGCAGCATGAAAAAGAGTTACAGTGTGGCTTTCATTAGCAGCCTGAAACAGAGTTGAAATATAGCTTTAAGAAGACATTTAAGCCTTTCATTTTAAAGTCCTGCATCAGAATAGTCTGATAATACCCAGTTACAGTCTGGGATTTGGACACTATCACCCTCAGGTAAAATTAGTCTGGCTAAACAGGAGGTTTCGTTTTTAGAGCAGCATGAAAAAGAGCTACAATATGGCTTTAATTAGCAGCCTGAAAAGGAGTTACAGTATGGCTTTAATTAGCAGCCTGAAACAGAGTTGAAATATAGCTTTAAGTGGACATTTAAGCCTTTAATTTTAAAATCCTATATCAGAATAGTCTGATATTACCAAGTGACAGTCTGGGATGTGTATACTATCACCCTGAGGTGAAATGAGTCTGGCTAAACTGGAGGTTTCGTTTCTGAAGCAGCCTGAAAAAGAGTTACAGTATGGCTTTAATTAGCAGCCTGAAACAGAGTTGAAATATAGCTTTAGGTGGACATTTAAGCCTTTCATTTTAAAATCCTATATCAGAATAGTCTGATATTACCCAGTGACAGTCTGGGATGTGTATACTATCACCCTGAGGAGAAATGAGTCTGGATAAATGGGAGTTTTCGTTTTTAGAGCAGCCTGAAAAAGAGTTACAGTATGGCCTTAATTAATAGCATGAAACAGAGTTGAAATATAGCTTTAAGTGGACATTTAAGCCTTTCATTTTAAAATCCTATATCAGAATAGTCTGATAATACCCAGTGACAGTCTGGGATGTGTACACTATCACCCTGAGGTGAAATGAGTCTGGCTAAACAGGAGATTTCGTTTTTAGAGCAGCATGAAAAAGAGTTACAGTGTGGCTTTAATTAGCAGCCTGAAACAGAGTTGAAATATAGCTTTAAGTGGACATTTAAGCCTTTAATTTTAAAGTCCTACATCAGAATAGTCTGATAATACCCAGTGACACTCTGGGATGTGTACACTATCACCCTGAAGTGAAATGAGTCTGGCTAAACAGGAGGTTTCGTTTTTAGAGCAGCCTGAAAAATAATTACAGTAAAGCTTTAATTAGCATCCTGAAACAGAGTTGAAATATAGCTTTAAGTGGACATTTAAGCCTTTAATTTTAAAATCCTACATCAGAATAGTCTGATAATACCCAGTGACAGTCTGGGATGTGTACACTATCACCCTGAGGTGAAATGAGTCTGGCTAAACAGGAGATTTCGTTATTAGAGCAGCATGAAAAAGAGTTACAGTGTGGCTTTAATTAGCAGCCTGAAACAGAGTTGAAATATAGCTTTAAGTGGACATTTAAGCCTTTAATTTTAAAATCCTATATCAGAATAGTCTGATATTACCCAGTGACAGTCTGGGATGTGTATGCTATCACCCTGAGGAGAAATGAGTCTGGCTAAATGGGAGTTTTCGTTTTTAGAGCAGCCTGAATAAGAGTTACAGTATGGCCTTAATTATTAGCATGAAACAGAGTTGAAATATAGCTTTAAGTGTACATTTAAGCCTTTAATTTTAAAGTCCTACATCAGAATAGTCTGATAATACCCAGTGACAGTCTGGGATGTGTACACTATCACCCTGAGGTGAAATGAGTCTGGCTAAACAGGAGGTTTCGTTTTTAGAGCAGCCTGAAAAAGAATTACAGTAAAGCTTTAATTAGCATCCTGAAACAGAGTTGAAATATAGCTTTAAGAGGACATTTAAGCCTTTCATTTTAAAATCCTATATCAGAACAGTCTGATATTACCCAGTGGCACTCTGCAATCTGTATACTATCACCCTGAGGTGAAATAAGTCTGGCTAAACAGGAAATTTCGTTTTTAGAGCAGCATGAAAAAGCGTTACAGTGTGGCTTTAATTAGCAGCCTGAAACAGAGTTGAAATATAGCTTTAAGAAGACATTTATGCCTTTAATTTTAAAGTCCTGCATCAGAATAGTCTGATAATACCCAGTTACAGTCTGGGATGTGGACATTATCACCCTGAGGTAAAATTAGTCTGGCTAAACAGGAGGTTTCGTTTTTAGAGCAGACTGAAAAAGAGTTACAGTATGGCCTTAATTATTAGCATGAAACAGAGTTGAAATATAGCTTTAAGTGGACATTTAAGCCTTTAATTTTAAAGTCCTACATCAGAATAGTCTGATAATACCCAGTGACACTCTGGGATGTGTACACTATCACCCTGAGGTGAAATGAGTCTGGCTAAACAGGAGGTTTCGTTTTTAGAGCTTCCTGAAAAAGAATTACAGTAAAGCTTTAATTAGCATCCTGAAACAGAGTTGAAATATAGCTATAAGAGGACATTTAAGCCTTTACTTTTAAAATCCTATATCAGAATAGTCTGATATTACCCAGTGGCAGTCTGGGATGTAAATACTATCAACCTGAGGTGAAATGAGTCTAGCTAAACAGGAGGTTTCGTTTTTAGAGCAGCCTGAAAAAGAATTACAGTAAAGCTTTAATTAGCAGCCTGAAACAGAGTTGAAATATAGCTTTAAGTGGACATTTAAGCCTTTCTTTTTAAAATCCTATATCAGAACAGTCTGATATTACCCATTGGCACTCTGGAATGTGTATACTATCACCCTGAGGTGAAATGAGTCTGGCTAAACAGGAGATTTCGTTTTTAGAGCAGCATGAAAAAGAGTTACAGTGTGGCTTTAATTAGCATCCTGAAACAGAGTTGAAATATAGCTTTAAGAAGACATTTAAGCCTTTAATTTTAAAGTCCAGCATCAGAATAGTCTGATAATACCCAGTTACAGTCTGGGATGTGGACACTATCACCCTGAGGTAAAATTAGTCTGGCTAAACAGGAGGTTTCGTTATTAGAGCAGCATGAATAAGAGCTACAATATGGCTTTAATTAGCAGCCTGAAAAGGAGTTACAGTAAAGCTTTAATTAGCATCCTGAAACAGAGTTGAAATATAGCTTTAAGAGGACATTTAAGCCTTTCATTTTAAAATCCTATATCAGAACAGTCTGATATTACCCAGTGGCACTCTGCAATGTGTATACTATCACCCAGAGGTGAAATAAGTCTGGCTAAACAGGAGATTTCGTTTTTAGAGCAGCATGAAAAAGAGTTACAGTGTGGCTTTAATTAGCAGCCTGAAACAGAGTTGAAATATAGCTTTAAGAAGACATTTAAGCCTTTAATTTTAAAGTCCTGCATCAGAATAGTCTGATAATACCCAGTTACAGTCTGGGATGTGGACATTATCACCCTGAGGTAAAATTAGTCTGGCTAAACAGGAGGTTTCGTTTTTAGAGCAGCATGAAAAAGAGCTACAATATGGCTTTAATTAGCAGCCTGAAAAGGAGTTACAGTATGGCTTTAATTAGCAGCCTGAAACAGAGTTGAAATATAGCTTTAAGTGGACATTTAAGCCTTTAATTTTAAAATCCTATATCAGAATAGTCTGATATTACCAAGTGACAGTCTGGGATGTGTATACTATCACCCTGAGGTGAAATGAGTCTGGCTAAACTGGAGGTTTCGTTTCTGAAGCAGCCTGAAAAAGAGTTACAGTATGGCTTTAATTAGCAGCCTGAAACAGAGTTGAAATATAGCTTTAAGTGGACATTTAAGCCTTTCTTTTTAAAATCCTATATCAGAACAGTCTGATATTACCCAGTGGCACTCTGGAATGTGTATACTATCACCCTGAGGTGAAATGAGTCTGGCTAAACAGGAGATTTCGTTTTTAGAGCAGCATGAAAAAGAGTTACAGTGTGGCTTTCATTAGCAGCCTGAAACAGAGTTGAAATATAGCTTTAAGAAGACATTTAAGCCTTTCATTTTAAAGTCCTGCATCAGAATAGTCTGATAATACACAGTTACAGTCTGGGATGTGGACACTATCACCCTGAGGTAAAATTAGTGTGGCTAAACAGGAGGTTTCGTTTTTAGAGCAGCATGAAAAAGAGCTACAATATGGCTTTAATTAGCAGCCTGAAAAGGAGTTACAGTATGGCTTTAATTAGCAGCCTGAAACAGAGTTGAAATATAGCTTTAAGTGGACATTTAAGCCTTTAATTTTAAAATCCTATATCAGAATAGTCTGATATTACCAAGTGACAGTCTGGGATGTGTATACTATCACCCTGAGGTGAAATGAGTCTGGCTAAACTGGAGGTTTCGTTTCTGAAGCAGCCTGAAAAAGAGTTACAGTATGGCCTTAATTAATAGCATGAAACAGAGTTGAAATATAGCTTTAAGTGGACATTTAAGCCTTTCATTTTAAAATCCTATATCAGAATAGTCTGATAATACCCAGTGACAGTCTGGGATGTGTACACTATCACCCTGAGGTGAAATGAGTCTGGCTAAACAGGAGATTTCGTTTTTAGAGCAGCATGAAAAAGAGTTACAGTGTGGCTTTAATTAGCAGCCTGAAACAGAGTTGAAATATAGCTTTAAGTGGACATTTAAGCCTTTAATTTTAAAATCCTATATCAGAATAGTCTGATATTACCCAGTGACAGTCTGGGATGTGTATGCTATCACCCAGAGGAGAAATGAGTCTGGCTAAATGGGAGTTTTCGTTTTTAGAGCAGCCTGAAAAAGAGTTACAGTATGGCCTTAATTATTAGCATGAAACAGAGTTGAAATATAGCTTTAAGTGGACATTTAAGCCTTTAATTTTAAAGTCCTACATCAGAATAGTCTGATAATACCCAGTGACACTCTGGGATGTGTACACTATCACCCTGAGGTGAAATGAGTCTGGCTAAACAGGAGGTTTCGTTTTTAGAGCAGCCTGAAAAAGAATTACAGTAAAGCTTTAATTAGCATCCTGAAACAGAGTTGAAATATAGCTTTAAGAGGACATTTAAGCCTTTACTTTTAAAATCCTATATCAGAATAGTCTGATATTACCCAGTGGCAGTCTGGGATGTGTATACTATCAACCTGAGGTGAAATGAGTCTAGCTAAACAGGAGGTTTCGTTTTTAGAGCAGCCTGAAAAAGAATTACAGTAAAGCTTTAATTAGCAGCCTGAAACAGAGTTGAAATATAGCTTTAAGTGGACATTTAAGCCTTTAATTTTAAAATCCTATATCAGAATAGTCTGATATTACCCAGTGACAGTCTGGGATGTGTATGCTATCACCCTGAGGAGAAATGAGTCTGGCTAAATGGGAGTTTTCGTTTTTAGAGCAGCCTGAATAAGAGTTACAGTATGGCCTTAATTATTAGCATGAAACAGAGTTGAAATATAGCTTTAAGTGGACATTTAAGCCTTTAATTTTAAAGTCCTACATCAGAATAGTCTGATAATACCCAGTGACACTCTGGGATGTGTACACTATCACCCTGAGGTGAAATGAGTCTGGCTAAACAGGAGGTTTCGTTTTTAGAGCAGCCTGAAAAATGATTACAGTAAAGCTTTAATTAGCATCCTGAAACAGAGTTGAAATATAGCTTTAAGAGGACATTTAAGCCTTTCATTTTAAAATCCTATATCAGAACAGTCTGATATTACCCAGTGGCACTCTGCAATGTGTATACTATCACCCTGAGGTGAAATAAGTCTGGCTAAACAGGAGATTTCGTTTTTAGAGCAGCATGAAAAAGAGTTACAATGTGGCTTTAATTAGCAGCCTGAAACAGAGTTGAAATATAGCTTTAAGAAGACATGTAAGCCTTTAATTTTAAAGTCCTGCATCAGAATAGTCTGATAATACCCAATTACAGTCTGGGATGTGGACATTATCAACCTGAGGTAAAATTAGTCTGGCTAAACAGGAGGTTTCGTTTCTAAAGCTTCTTGAAAAAGAGTTACAGTATGGCTTTAATTAGCAGCCTGAAACAGAGCTGAAACATAGCTTTAAGTGGACATTTAAGCCTTTAATTTTAAAATCCTATATCAGAACAGTCTGATATTACCCAGTGACAGTCTGGGATGTGTATACTATCAACCTGAGGTGAAATGATTCTGCCTAAACAGGCGGTTTCATTTCTGAAGCAGTCTGAAAAAGAGTTACAGTATGGCTTTAATTAGCAGCCTGAAACAGAGTTGAAATATAGCTTTAAGTGGACATTTAAGCCTTTAATTTTAAAGTCCTACATCAGAATAGTCTGATAATACCCAGTGACAGTCTGGGATGTGTACACTATCACCGTGAGGTGAAATGAGTCTGGCTAAACAGGAGATTTCGTTTTTAGAGCAGCATGAAAAAGAGTTACAGTGTGGCTTTAATTAGCAGCCTGAAACAGAGTTGAAATATAGCTTTAAGTGGACATTTAAGCCTATAATTTTAAAATCCTATATCAGAATAGTCTGATATTACCAAGTGACAGTCTGGGATGTGTATGCTATCACCCTGAGGAGAAATGAGTCTGGCTAAATGGGAGTTTTCGTTTTTAGAGCAGCCTGAATAAGAGTTACAGTATGGCCTTAATTATTAGCATGAAACAGAGTTGAAATATAGCTTTAAGTGGACATTTAAGCCTTTAATTTTAAAGTCCTACATCAGAATAGTCTGATAATACCCAGTGACACTCTGGGATGTGTACACTATCACCCTGAGGTGAAATGAGTCTGGCTAAACAGGAGGTTTCGTTTTTAGAGCAGCCTGAAAAATAATTACAGTAAAGCTTTAATTAGCATCCTGAAACAGAGTTGAAATATAGCTTTAAGAGGACATTTAAGCCTTTCATTTTAAAATCCTATATCAGAACAGTCTGATATTACCCAGTGGCACTCTGCAATGTGTATACTATCACCCTGAGGTGAAATAAGTCTGGCTAAACAGGAGATTTCGTTTTTAGAGCAGCATGAAAAAGAGTTACAGTGTGGCTTTAATTAGCAGCCTGAAACAGAGTTGAAATATAGCTTTAAGAAGACATTTAAGCCTTTAATTTTAAAGTCCTGCATCAGAATAGTCTGATAATACCCAATTACAGTCTGGGATGTGGACATTATCAACCTGAGGTAAAATTAGTCTGGCTAAACAGGAGGTTTCGTTTCTAAAGCTTCTTGAAAAAGAGTTACAGTATGGCTTTAATTAGCAGCCTGAAACAGAGCTGAAACATAGCTTTAAGTGGAGATTTAAGCCTTTAATTTTAAAATCCTATATCAGAACAGTCTGATATTACCCAGTGACAGTCTGGGATGTGTATGCTATCACCCTGAGGAGAAATGAGTCTGGCTAAATGGGAGTTTTCGTTTTTAGAGCAGCCTGAATAAGAGTTACAGTATGGCCTTAATTATTAGCATGAAACAGAGTTGAAATATAGCTTTAAGTGGACATTTAAGCCTTTAATTTTAAAGTCCTACATCAGAATAGTCTGATAATACCCAGTGACACTCTGGGATGTGTACACTATCACCCTGAGGTGAAATGAGTCTGGCTAAACAGGAGGTTTCGTTTTTAGAGCAGCCTGAAAAATAATTACAGTAAAGCTTTAATTAGCATCCTGAAACAGAGTTGAAATATAGCTTTAAGAGGACATTTAAGCCTTTCATTTTAAAATCCTATATCAGAACAGTCTGATATTACCCAGTGGCACTCTGCAATGTGTATACTATCACCCTGAGGTGAAATAAGTCTGGCTAAACAGGAGATTTCGTTTTTAGAGCAGCATGAAAAAGAGTTACAGTGTGGCTTTAATTAGCAGCCTGAAACAGAGTTGAAATATAGCTTTAAGAAGACATTTAAGCCTTTAATTTTAAAGTCCTGCATCAGAATAGTCTGATAATACCCAATTACAGTCTGGGATGTGGACATTATCAACCTGAGGTAAAATTAGTCTGGCTAAACAGGAGGTTTCGTTTCTAAAGCTTCTTGAAAAAGAGTTACAGTATGGCTTTAATTAGCAGCCTGAAACAGAGCTGAAACATAGCTTTAAGTGGAGATTTAAGCCTTTAATTTTAAAATCCTATATAAGAACAGTCTGATATTACCCAGTGACAGTCTGGGATGTGTATACTATCAACCTGAGGTGAAATGATTCTGCCTAAACAGGCGGTTTCATTTCTGAAGCAGTCTGAAAAAGAGTTACAGTATGGCTTTAATTAGCAGCCTGAAACAGAGTTGAAATATAGCTTTAAGTGGACATTTAAGCCTTTAATTTTAAAGTCCTACATCAGAATAGTCTGATAATACCCAGTGACAGTCTGGGATGTGTACACTATCACCGTGAGGTGAAATGAGTCTGGCTAAACAGGAGATTTCGTTTTTAGAGCAGCATGAAAAAGAGTTACAGTGTGGCTTTAATTAGCAGCCTGAAACAGAGTTGAAATATAGCTTTAAGTGGACATTTAAGCCTTTAATTTTAAAATCCTATATCAGAACAGTCTGATATTACCCAGTGGCACTCTGCAATGTGTATGCTATCACCCTGAGGAGAAATGAGTCTGGCTAAATGGGAGTTTTCGTTTTTAGAGCAGCCTGAAAAAGAGTTACAGTATGGCCTTAATTATTAGCATGAAACAGAGTTGAAATATAGCTTTAAGAAGACATTTAAGCCTTTAATTTTAAAGTCCTGCATCAGAATAGTCTGATAATACCCAATTACAGTCTGGGATGTGGACATTATCAACCTGAGGTAAAATTAGTCTGGCTAAACAGGAGGTTTCGTTTCTAAAGCTTCTTGAAAAAGAGTTACAGTATGGCTTTAATTAGCAGCCTGAAACAGAGCTGAAACATAGCTTTAAGTGGAGATTTAAGCCTTTAATTTTAAAATCCTATATCAGAACAGTCTGATATTACCCAGTGACAGTCTGGGATGTGTATACTATCAACCTGAGGTGAAATGATTCTGCCTAAACAGGCGGTTTCATTTCTGAAGCAGTCTGAAAAAGAGTTACAGTATGGCTTTAATTAGCAGCCTGAAACAGAGTTGAAATATAGCTTTAAGTGGACATTTAAGCCTTTAATTTTAAAGTCCTACATCAGAATAGTCTGATAATACCCAGTGACAGTCTGGGATGTGTACACTATCACCGTGAGGTGAAATGAGTCTGGCTAAACAGGAGATTTCGTTTTTAGAGCAGCATGAAAAAGAGTTACAGTGTGGCTTTAATTAGCAGCCTGAAACAGAGTTGAAATATAGCTTTAAGTGGACATTTAAGCCTTTAATTTTAAAATCCTATATCAGAATAGTCTGATATTACCCAGTGACAGTCTGGGATGTGTATGCTATCACCCTGAGGAGAAATGAGTCTGGCTAAATGGGAGTTTTCGTTTTTAGAGCAGCCTGAAAAAGAGTTACAGTATGGCCTTAATTATTAGCATGAAACAGAGTTGAAATATAGCTTTAAGTGCACATTTAAGCCTTTAATTTTAAAGTCCTACATCAGAATAGTCTGATAATACCCAGTGACACTCTGGGATGTGTACACTATCACCCTGAGGTGAAATGAGTCTGGCTAAACAGGAGGTTTCGTTTTTAGAGCTTCCTGAAAAAGAATTACAGTAAAGATTTAATTAGCATCCTGAAACAGAGTTGAAATATAGCTATAAGAGGACATTTAAGCCTTTACTTTTAAAATCCTATATCAGAATAGTCTGATATTACCCAGTGGCAGTCTGGGATGTAAATACTATCAACCTGAGGTGAAATGGGTCTAGCTAAACAGGAGGTTTCGTTTTTAGAGCAGCCTGAAAAAGAATTACAGTAAAGCTTTAATTAGCAGCCTGAAACAGAGTTGAAATATAGCTTTAAGTGGACATTTAAGCCTTTCTTTTTAAAATCCTATATCAGAACAGTCTGATATTACCCAGTGGCACTCTGGAATGTGTATACTATCACCCTGAGGTGAAATGAGTCTGGCTAAACAGGAGATTTCGTTTTTAGAGCAGCATGAAAAAGAGTTACAGTGTGGCTTTAATTAGCAGCCTGAAACAGAGTTGAAGTATAGCTTTAAGAAGACATTTAAGCCTTTAATTTTAAAGTCCTGCATCAGAATAGTCTGATAATACCCAGTTACAGTCTGGGATGTGGACACTATCACCCTGACGTAAAATTAGTCTGGCTAAACAGGAGGTTTCGTTTTTAGAGCAGCATGAATAAGAGCTACAATATGGCTTTAATTAGCAGCCTGAAAAGGAGTTACAGTATGGCTTTAATTAGCAGCCTGAAACAGAGTTGAAATATAGCTTTAAGTGGACATTTAAGCCTTTAATTTTAAAATCCTATATCAGAATAGTCTGATATTAACCAGTGACAGTCTGGGATGTGTATGCTATCACCCTGAGGAGAAATGAGTCTGGCTAAACAGGAGATTTCGTTTTTAGAGCAGCATGAAAAAGAGTTACAGTGTGGCTTTAATTAGCAGCCTGAAACAGAGTTGAAATATAGCTTTAAGTGGACATTTAAGCCTTTAATTTTAAAATCCTATATCAAAATAGTCTGATATTACCCAGTGACAGTCTGGGATGTGTATGCTATCACCCTGAGGAGAAATGAGTCTGGCTAAATGGGAGTTTTCGTTTTTAGAGCAGCCTGAATAAGAGTTACAGTATGGCCTTAATTATTAGCATGAAACAGAGTTGAAATATAGCTTTAAGTGGACATTTAAGCCTTTAATTTTAAAGTCCTACATCAGAATAGTCTGATAATACCCAGTGACACTCTGGGATGTGTACACTATCACCCTGAGGTGAAATGAGTCTGGCTAAACAGGAGGTTTCGTTTTTAGAGCAGCCTGAAAAAGAATTACAGTAAAGCTGTAATTAGCATCCTGAAACAGAGTTGAAATATAGCTTTAAGAGGACATGTAAGCCTTTACTTTTAAAATCCTATATCAGAATAGTCTGATATTACCCAGTGGCAGTCTGGGATGTGTATACTATCAACCTGAGGTGAAATGAGTCTAGCTAAACAGGAGGTTTCGTTTTTAGAGCAGCCTGAAAAAGAATTACAGTAAAGCTTTAATTAGCAGCCTGAAACAGAGTTGAAATATAGCTTTAAGTGGACATTTAAGCCTTTCTTTTTAAAATCCTATATCAGAACAGTCTGATATTACCCAGTGGCACTCTGGAATGTGTATACTATCACCCTGAGGTGAAATGAGTCTGGCTAAACAGGAGGTTTCGTTTTTAGAGCAGCCTGAAAAAGAATTACAGTAAAGCTTTAATTAGCATCCTCAAAACAGAGTTGAAATATAGCTTTAAGAGGACATTTAAGCCTTTCATTTTAAAATCCTATATCAGAACATTCTGATATTACCCAGTGGCACTCTGCAATGTGTATACTATCACCCTGAGGTGAAATAAGTCTGGCTAAACAGGAAATTTCGTTTTTAGAGCAGCATGAAAAAGAGTTACAGTGTGGCTTTAATTAGCAGCCTGAAACAGAGTTGAAATATAGCTTTAAGAAGACATTTAAGCCTTTAATTTTAAAGTCCTACATCAGAATAGTCTGATAATACCCAGTGACAGTCTGGGATGTGTACACTATCACCGTGAGGTGAAATGAGTCTGGCTAAACAGGAGATTTCGTTTTTAGAGCAGCATGAAAAAGAGTTACAGTGTGGCTTTAATTAGCAGCCTGAAACAGAGTTGAAATATAGCTTTAAGTGGACATTTAAGCCTATAATTTTAAAATCCTATATCAGAACAGTCTGATATTACCCAGTGGCACTCTGGAATGTGTATACTATCACCCTGAGGTGAAACGAGTCTGGCTAAACAGGAGGTTTCGTTTTTAGAGCAGCCTGAAAAAGAATTACAGTAAAGCTTTAATTAGCATCCTGAAACAGAGTTGAAATATAGCTTTAAGAGGACATTTAAGCCTTTCATTTTAAAATCCTATATCAGAACAGTCTGATATTACCAAGTGGCACTCTGCAATGTGTATACTATCACCCTGAGGTGAAACGAGTCTGGCTAAACAGGAGGTTTCGTTTTTAGAGCAGCCTGAAAAAGAATTACAGTAAAGCTTTAATTAGCATCCTGAAACAGAGTTGAAATATAGCTTTAAGAGGACATTTAAGCCTTTCATTTTAAAATCCTATATCAGAATAGTCTGATATTACCAAGTGACAGTCTTGGATGTGTATACTATCACCCTGAGGTGAAATGAGTCTGGCTAAACAGGAGGTTTCGTTTCTAAAGCAGCTTGAAAAAGAGTTACAGTATGGCTTTAATTAGCAGCCTGAAACAGAGCTGAAACATAGCTTTAAGTGGACATTTAAGCCTTTAATTTTAAAATCCTATATCAGAACAGTCTGATATTACCCAGTGACAGTCTGGGATGTGTATACTATCAACCTGAGGTGAAATGATTCTGCCTAAACAGGCGGTTTCATTTCTGAAGCAGTCTGAAAAAGAGTTACAGTATGGCTTTAATTAGCAGCCTGAAACAGAGTTGAAATATAGCTTTAAGTGGACATTTAAGCCTTTAATTTTAAAGTCCTACATCAGAATAGTCTGATAATACCCAGTGACAGTCTGGGATGTGTACACTATCACCGTGAGGTGAAATGAGTCTGGCTAAACAGGAGATTTCGTTTTTAGAGCAGCATGAAAAAGAGTTACAGTGTGGCTTTAATTAGCAGCCTGAAACAGAGTTGAAATATAGCTTTAAGTGGACATTTAAGCCTTTAATTTTAAAATCCTATATCAGAATAGTCTGATATTACCCAGTGACAGTCTGGGATGTGTATGCTATCACCCTGAGGAGAAATGAGTCTGGCTAAATGGGAGTTTTCGTTTTTAGAGCAGCCTGAATAAGAGTTACAGTATGGCCTTAATTATTAGCATGAAACAGAGTTGAAATATAGCTTTAAGTGGACATTTAAGCCTTTAATTTTAAAGTCCTACATCAGAATAGTCTGATAATACCCAGTGACAGTCTGGGATGTGTACACTATCACCCTGAGGTGAAATGAGTCTGGCTAAACAGGAGGTTTCGTTTTTAGAGCAGCCTGAAAAAGAATTACAGTAAAGCTTTAATTAGCATCCTGAAACAGAGTTGAAATATAGCTTTAAGAGGACATTTAAGCCTTTCATTTTAAAATCCTATATCAGAACAGTCTGATATTACCCAGTGGCACTCTGCAATGTGGATACTATCACCCTGAGGTGAAATAAGTCTGGCTAAACAGGAAATTTCGTTTTTAGAGCAGCATGAAAAAGAGTTACAGTGTGGCTTTAATTAGCAGCCTGAAACAGAGTTGAAATATAGCTTTAAGAAGACATTTAAGCCTTTAATTTTAAAGTCCTACATCAGAATAGTCTGATAATACCCAGTGACAGTCTGGGATGTGTACACTATCACCGTGAGGTGAAATGAGTCTGGCTAAACAGGAGATTTCGTTTTTAGAGCAGCATGAAAAAGAGTTACAGTGTGGCTTTAATTAGCAGCCTGAAACAGAGTTGAAATATAGCTTTAAGTGGACATTTAAGCCTATAATTTTAAAATCCTATATCAGAATAGTCTGATATTACCCAGTGACAGTCTGGGATGTGTATGCTATCACCCTGAGGAGAAATGAGTCTGGCTAAATGGGAGTTTTCGTTTTTAGAGCAGCCTGAATAAGAGTTACAGTATGGCCTTAATTATTAGCATGAAACAGAGTTGAAATATAGCTTTAAGTGGACATTTAAGCCTTTAATTTTAAAGTCCTACATCAGAATAGTCTGATAATACCCAGTGACACTCTGGGATGTGTACACTATCACCCTGAGGTGAAATGAGTCTGGCTAAACAGGAGGTTTCGTTTTTAGAGCAGCCTGAAAAATAATTACAGTAAAGCTTTAATTAGCATCCTGAAACAGGGTTGAAATATAGCTTTAAGAAGACATTTAAGCCTTTAATTTTAAAGTCCTGCATCAGAATAGTCTGATAATACCCAATTACAGTCTGGGATGTGGACATTATCAACCTGAGGTAAAATTAGTCTAGCTAAACAGGAGGTTTCGTTTTTAGAGCAGCCTGAAAAAGAATTACAGTAAAGCTTTAATTAGCAGCCTGAAACAGAGTTGAAATATAGCTTTAAGTGGACATTTAAGCCTTTCTTTTTAAAATCCTATATCAGAACAGTCTGATATTACCCAGTGGCACTCTGGAATGTGTATACTATCACCCTGAGGTGAAACGAGTCTGGCTAAACAGGAGGTTTCGTTTTTAGAGCAGCCTGAAAAAGAATTACAGTAAAGCTTTAATTAGCATCCTGAAACAGAGTTGAAATATAGCTTTAAGAGGACATTTAAGCCTTTAATTTTAAAGTCCTACATCAGAATAGTCTGATAATACCCAGTGACAGTCTGGGATGTGTACACTATCACCCTGAGGTGAAATGAGTCTGGCTAAACAGGAGGTTTCGTTTTTAGAGCAGCCTGAAAAAGAATTACAGTAAAGCTTTAATTAGCATCCTGAAACAGAGTTGAAATATAGCTTTAAGAGGACATTTAAGCCTTTCATTTTAAAATCCTATATCAGAACAGTCTGATATTACCCAGTGGCACTCTGCAATGTGGATACTATCACCCTGAGGTGAAATAAGTCTGGCTAAACAGGAAATTTCGTTTTTAGAGCAGCATGAAAAAGAGTTACAGTGTGGCTTTAATTAGCAGCCTGAAACAGAGTTGAAATATAGCTTTAAGAAGACATTTAAGCCTTTAATTTTAAAGTCCTGCATCAGAATAGTCTGATAATACCCAGTTACAGTCTGGGATGTGGACATTATCACCCTGAGGTGAAATGAGTCTGGCTAAACAGGAGGTTTCGTTTCTAAAGCAGCTTGAAAAAGAGTTACAGTATGGCTTTAATTAGCAGCCTGAAACAGAGCTGAAACATACCTTTAAGTGGACATTTAAGCCTTTAATTTTAAAATCCTATATCAGAACAGTCTGATATTACCCAGTGACAGTCTGGGATGTGTATACTATCAACCTGAGGTGAAATGATTCTGCCTAAACAGGCGGTTTCATTTCTGAAGCAGTCTGAAAAAGAGTTACAGTATGGCTTTAATTAGCAGCCTGAAACAGAGTTGAAATATAGCTTTAAGTGGACATTTAAGCCTTTAATTTTAAAGTCCTACATCATAATAGTCTGATAATACCCAGTGACAGTCTGGGATGTGTATGCTATCACCCTGAGGAGAAATGAGTCTGGCTAAATGGGAGTTTTCGTTTTTAGAGCAGCCTGAAAAAGAGTTACAGTATGGCCTTAATTATTAGCATGAAACAGAGTTGAAATATAGCTTTAAGTGGACATTTAAGCCTTTAATTTTAAAGTCCTACATCATAATAGTCTGATAATACCCAGTGACACTCTGGGATGTGTACACTATCACCCTGAGGTGAAATGAGTCTGGCTAAACAGGAGGTTTCGTTTTTAGAGCTTCCTGAAAAAGAATTACAGTAAAGCTTTAATTAGCATCATGAAACAGAGTTGAAATATAGCTATAAGAGGACATTTAAGCCTTTACTTTTAAAATCCTATATCAGAATAGTCTGATATTACCCAGTGGCAGTCTGGGATGTAAATACTATCAACCTGAGGTGAAATGAGTCTAGCTAAACAGGAGGTTTCGTTTTTAGAGCAGCCTGAAAAAGAATTACAGTAAAGCTTTAATTAGCCGCCTGAAACAGAGTTGAAATATAGCTTTAAGTGGACATTTAAGCCTTTAATTTTAAAATCCTGTATCAGAATAGTCTGATATTACCCAGTGACAGTCTGGGATGTGTATGCTATCACCCTGAGGATAAATGAGTCTGGCTAAATGGGAGTTTTCGTTTTTAGAGCAGCCTGAATAAGAGTTACAGTATGGCCTTAATTATTAGCATGAAACAGAGTTGAAATATAGCTTTAAGTGGACATTTAAGCCTTTAATTTTAAAGTCCTACATCAGAATAGTATGATAATTCCCAGTGACAGTCTGGGATGTGTACACTATCACCCTGAGGTGAAATGAGTCTGGTTAAACGGGAGGTTTCGTTTTTAGAGCAGCCTGAAAAAGAATTACAGTAAAGCTTTAATTAGCATCCTGAAACAGAGTTGAAATATAGCTTTAAGAGGACATTTAAGCCTTTCATTTTAAAATCCTATATCAGAACAGTCTGATATTACCCAGTGGCACTCTGCAATGTGTATACTATCACCCTGAGGTGAAATAAGTCTGGCAAAACAGGAGATTTCGTTTTTAGAGCAGCATGAAAAAGAGTTACAGTGTGGCTTTAATTAGCAGCCTGAAACAGAGTTGAAATATAGCTTTAAGAAGAAATTTAAGCCTTTAATTTTAAAGTCCTGCATCAGAATAGTCTGATAATACCCAGTTACAGTCTGGGATGTGGACATTATCACCCTGAGGTAAAATTAGTCTGGCTAAACAGGAGGTTTCGTTTTTAGAGCAGCCTGAAAAGGAGTTACAGTATGGCTTTAATTAGCAGCCTGAAACAGAGCTGAAACATAGCTTTAAGTGGACATTTAAGCCTTTAATTTTAAAATCCTATATCAGAACAGTCTGATATTACCCAGTGGCAGTCTGGGATGTGTATACTATCAACCTGAGGTGAAATGATTCTGCCTAAACAGGCGGTTTCGTTTCTGAAGCAGTCTGAAAAAGAGTTACAGTATGGCTTTAATTAGCAGCCTGAAACAGAGTTGAAATATAGCTTTAAGTGGACATTTAAGCCTTTAATTTTAAAATCCTATATCAGAATAGTCTGATATTACCCAGTGACAGTCTGGGATGTGTATGCTATCACCCTGAGGAGAAATGAGTCTGGCTAAATGGGAATTTTCGTTTTTAGAGCAGCCTGAAAAAGAGTTACAGTATGGCCTTAATTATTAGCATGAAACAGAGTTGAAATATAGCTTTAAGTGGACATTTAAGCCTTTAATTTTAAAGTCCTACATCAGAATAGTCTGATAATACCCAGTGACAGTCTGGGATGTGTACACTATCACCCTGAGATGAAATGAGTCTGGCTAAACAGGAGGTTTTGTTTTTAGAGCAGCCTGAATAAGAATTACAGTAAAGCTTTAATTAGCATCCTGAAACAGAGTTGAAATATAGCTTTAAGAGGACATTTAAGCCTTTACTTTTAAAATCCTATATCAGAATAGTCTGATATTACCCAGTGGCAGTCTGGGATGTGTATACTATCAACCTGAGGTGAAATGAGTCTAGCTAAACAGGAGGTTTCGTTTTTAGAGCAGCCTGAAAAAGAATTACAGTAAAGCTTTAATTAGCAGCCTGAAACAGAGTTGAAATATAGCTTTAAGTGGACATTTAAGCCTTTCTTTTTAAAATCCTATATCAGAACAGTCTGATATTACCCAGTGGCACTCTGGAATATGTATACTATCACCCTGAGGTGAAATGAGTCTGGCTAAACAGGAGATTTCGTTTTTAGAGCAGCATGAAAAAGAGTTACAGTGTGGCTTTCATTAGCAGCCTGAAACAGAGTTGAAATATAGCTTTAAGAAGACATTTAAGCCTTTCATTTTAAAGTCCTGCATCAGAATAGTCTGATAATACCCAGTTACAGTCTGGGATGTGGACACTATCACCCTGAGGTAAAATTAGTCTGGCTAAACAGGAGGTTTCGTTTTTAGAGCAGCATGAAAAAGAGCTACAATATGGCTTTAATTAGCAGCCTGAAAAGGAGTTACAGTATGGCTTTAATTAGCAGCCTGAAACAGAGTTGAAATATAGCTTTAAGTGGACATTTAAGCCTTTAATTTTAAAATCCTATATCAGAATAGTCTGATATTACCAAGTGACAGTCTGGGATGTGTATATTATCACCCTGAGGTGAAATGAGTCTGGCTAAACTGGAGGTTTCGTTTCTGAAGCAGCCTGAAAAAGAGTTACAGTATGGCTTTAATTAGCAGCCTGAAACAGAGTTGAAATATAGCTTTAGGTGGACATTTAAGCCTTTCATTTTAAAATCCTATATCAGAATAGTCTGATATTACCCAGTGACAGTCTGGGATGTGTATACTATCACCCTGAGGAGAAATGAGTCTGGATAAATGGGAGTTTTCGTTTTTAGAGCAGCCTGAAAAAGAGTTACAGTATGGCCTTAATTAATAGCATGAAACAGAGTTGAAATATAGCTTTAAGTGGACATTTAAGCCTTTCATTTTAAAATCCTATATCAGAATAGTCTGATAATACCCAGTGACAGTCTGGGATGTGTACACTATCACCGTGAGGTGAAATGAGTCTGGCTAAACAGGAGATTTCGTTTTTAGAGCAGCATGAAAAAGAGTTACAGTGTGGCTTTAATTAGCAGCCTGAAACAGAGTTGAAATATAGCTTTAAGTGGACATTTAAGCCTTTAATTTTAAAATCCTATATCAGAATAGTCTGATATTACCCAGTGACAGTCTGGGATGTGTATGCTATCACCCTGAGGAGAAATGAGTCTGGCCAAATGGGAGTTTTCGTTTTTAGAGCAGCCTGAAAAAGAGTTACAGTATGGCCTTAATTATTAGCATGAAACAGAGTTGAAATATAGCTTTAAGTGGACATTTAAGCCTTTAATTTTAAAGTCCTACATCAGAATAGTCTGATAATACCCAGTGACATTCTGGGATGTGTACACTATCACCCTGAGTTGAAATGAGTCTGGCTAAACAGGAGGTTTCGTTTTTAGAGCAGCATGAAAAAGAGTTACAGTGTGGCTTTAATTAGCAGCCTGAAACATAGTTGAAATATAGCTTTAAGAAGACATTTAAGCCTTTCATTTTAAAGTCCTGCATCATAATACTCTGATAATACCCAGTTACAGTCTGGGTTGTGGACACTATCACCGTGAGGTAAAATTAGTCTGGCTAAACAGGAGGTTTCGTTTTTAGAGCAGCATGAATAAGAGCTACAATATGGCTTTAATTAGCAGCCTGAAAAGGAGTTACAGTATGGCTTTAATTAGCAGCCTGAAACAGAGTTGAAATATAGCTTTAAGTGGACATTTAAGCCTTTAATTTTAAAATCCTACATCAGAATAGTCTGATAATACCCATTGACAGTCTGGGATGTGTACACTATCACCCTGAGGTGAAATGAGTCTGGATAAACAGGAGATTTCGTTTTTAGAGCAGCATGAAAAAGAGTTACAGTGTGGCTTTAATTAGCAGCCTGAAACAGAGTTGAAATATAGCTTTAAGTGGACATTTAAGCCTTTCATTTTAAAATCCTATATCAGAATAGTCTGATATTACCCAGTGACAGTCTGGGATGTGTATGCTATCACCCTGAGGAGAAATGAGTCTGGCTAAATGGGAGTTTTCGTTTTTAGAGCAGCCTGAATAAGAGTTACAGTATGGCCTTAATTATTAGCATGAAACAGAGTTGAAATATAGCTTTAAGTGGACATTTAAGCCTTTAATTTTAAAGTCCTACATCAGAATAGTCTGATAATACCCAGTGACACTCTGGGATGTGTACACTATCACCCTGAGGTGAAATGAGTCTGGCTAAACAGGAGGTTTCGTTTTTAGAGCAGCCTGAAAAATAATTACAGTAAAGCTTTAATTAGCATCCTGAAACAGAGTTGAAATATAGCTTTAAGAGGACATTTAAGCCTTTCATTTTAAAATCCTATATCAGAACAGTCTGATATTACCCATTGGCACTCTGCAATGTGTATACTATCACCCTGAGGTGAAATAAGTCTGGCTAAACAGGAGATTTCGTTTTTAGAGCAGCCTGAAAAAGAATTACAGTAAAGCTTTAATTAGCAGCCTGAAACAGAGTTGAAATATAGCTTTAAGTGGACATTTAAGCCTTTAATTTTAAAATCCTATATCAGAATAGTCTGATATTACCAAGTGACAGTCTGGGATGTGTATACTATCACCGTGAGGTGAAATGAGTCTGGCTAAACTGGAGGTTTCGTTTCTGAAACAGCCTGAAAAAGAGTTACAGTATGGCTTTAATTAACAGTATGAAACAGAGTTGAAATATAGGTTTAAGTGGACATTTAAGCCTTTAGATTTAAAATCCTGTATCAGAATAGTCTGATATTACCCAGTGACAGTCTGGGATGTGTATACTATCACCCTGAGGAGAAATGAGTCTGGATAAATGGGAGTTTTCGTTTTTAGAGCAGCCTGAAAAAGAGTTACAGTATGGCCTTAATTATTAGCATGAAACAGAGTTGAAATATAGCTTTAAGTGGACATTTAAGCCTTTCATTTTAAAATCCTATATCAGAATAGTCTGATATTACCCAGTGGCAGTCTAGGATCTGTATACTATTACCCTGAGGTGAAATGAGTCTGTCTAAACTGGAGGATTTGTTTTTAGAACAGCATGAAAAAGAGTTACAGTATGGCTTTAATTAGCAGCATGACACAGAGTTGAAATATAGCTTTAAGTGGAAATTTAAGCCTTTAATTTTAAAATCCTATATCAGAATATTCTGATATTACCCAGAGACAGTCTGGGATGTGTATAGTATCAACCTGAGGTGAAATGAGTCTGGCTAAACAGGAGGTTTCGTTTTTAGAGCAGCATGAAAAAGAGTTACAGTGTGGCTTTAATTAGCAGCCTGAAACATAGTTGAAATATAGCTTTAAGAAGACATTTAAGCCTTTCATTTTAAAGTCCTGCATCATAATACTCTGATAATACCCAGTTAAAGTCTGGGATGTGGACACTATCACCCTGAGGTAAAATTAGTCTGGCTAAACAGGAGGTTTCGTTTTCAGAGCAGCATGAAAAAGAGCTACAATATGGCTTTAATTAGCAGCCAGAAAAGGAGTTACAGTATGGCTTTAATTAGCAGCCTGAAACAGAGTTGAAATATAGCTTTAAGTGGACATTTAAGCCTTTAATTTTAAAATCCTATATCAGAATAGTCTGATATTACCAAGTGACAGTCTGGGATGTGTATACTATCACACTGAGGTGAAATGAGTCTGGCTAAACTGGAGGTTTCGTTTCTGAAGCAGCCTGAAAAAGAGTTACAGTATGGCTTTAATAAACAGTATGAAACAGATTTGAAATATAGGTTTAAGTGGACATTTAAGCCTTTAATTTTAAAATCCTGTATCAGAATAGTCTGATATTACCCAGTGACAGTCTGGGATGTGTATACTATCACCCTGAGGAGAAATGAGTCTGGATAAATGGGAGTTTTCGTTTTTAGAGCAGCCTGAAAAACAGTTACAGTATGGCCTTAATTATTAGCATGAAACAGAGTTGAAATATAGCTTTAAGTGGACATTTAAGCCTTTCATTTTAAAATCCTATATCAGAATAGTCTGATATTACCCAGTGGCAGTCTAGGATCTGTATACTATTACCCTGAGGTGAAATGAGTCTGTCTAAACAGGAGGATTTGTTTTTAGAACAGCATGAAAAAGAGTTACAGTATGGCTTTAATTAGCAGCATGACACAGAGTTGAAATATAGCTTTAAGTGGAAATTTAAGCCTTTAATTTTAAAATCCTATATCAGAATAGTCTGATATTACCCAGAGACAGTCTGGGATGTGTATAGTATCAACCTGAGGTGAAATGAGTCTGGCTAAACAGGAGGTTTCGTTTTTAGAGCAGCATGAAAAAGAGTTACAGTGTGGCTTTAATTAGCAGCCTGAAACATAGTTGAAATATAGCTTTAAGAAGACATTTAAACCTTTCATTTTAAAGTCCTGCATCAGAATAGTCTGATAATACCCAGTTACAGTCTGGGATGTGGACACTATCACCCTGAGGTAAAATTAGTCTGGCTAAACAGGAGGTTTCGTTTTCAGAGCAGCATGAAAAAGAGCTACAATATGGCTTTAATTAGCAGCCTGAAAAGGAGTTACAGTATGGCTTTAATTAGCAGCCTGAAACAGAGTTGAAATATAGCTTTAAGTGGACATTTAAGCCTTTAATTTTAAAATCATATATCAGAATAGTCTGATATTACCAAGTGACAGTCTGGGATGTGTATACTATCACCCTGAGGTGAAATGAGTCTGGCTAAACAGGAGGTTTCGTTTCTAAAGCAGCTTGAAAAAGAGTTACAGTATGGCTTTAATTAGCAGCCTGAAACAGAGTTGAAATATAGCTTTAAGTGGACATTTAAGCCTTTCATTTTAAAATCCTATATCAGAATAGTCTGATATTACCCAGTGACAGTCTGGGATCTGTATGCTATCACCCTGAGGAGAAATGAGTCTGGCTAAATGGGAGTTTTAGTTTTTAGAGCAGCCTGAATAAGAGTTACAGTATGGCCTTAATTATTAGCATGAAACAGAGTTGAAATATAGCTTTAAGTGGACATTTAAGCCTTTAATTTTAAAGTCCTACATCAGAATAGTCTGATAATACCCAGTGACACTCTGGGATGTGTACACTATCACCCTGAGGTGAAATGAGTCTGGCTAAACAGGAGGTTTCGTTTTTAGAGCAGCCTGAAAAATAATTACAGTAAAGCTTTAATTAGCATCCTGAAACAGAGTTGAAATATAGCTTTAAGAGGACATTTAAGCCTTTCATTTTAAAATCCTATATCAGAACAGTCTGATATTACCCATTGGCACTCTGCAATGTGTATACTATCACCCTGAGGTGAAATAAGTCTGGCTAAACAGGAGATTTCGTTTTTAGAGCAGCCTGAAAAAGAATTACAGTAAAGCTTTAATTAGCAGCCTGAAACAGAGTTGAAATATAGCTTTAAGTGGACATTTAAGCCTTTAATTTTAAAATCCTATATCAGAATAGTCTGATATTACCAAGTGACAGTCTGGGATGTGTATACTATCACCGTGAGGTGAAATGAGTCTGGCTAAACTGGAGGTTTCGTTTCTGAAGCAGCCTGAAAAAGAGTTACAGTATGGCTTTAATTAACAGTATGAAACAGAGTTGAAATATAGGTTTAAGTGGACATTTAAGCCTTTAGATTTAAAATCCTGTATCATAATAGTCTGATATTACCCAGTGACAGTCTGGGATGTGTATACTATCACCCTGAGGAGAAATGAGTCTGGATAAATGGGAGTTTTCGTTTTTAGAGCAGCCTGAAAAAGAGTTACAGTATGGCCTTAATTATTAGCATGAAACAGAGTTGAAATATAGCTTTAAGTGGACATTTAAGCCTTTCATTTTAAAATCCTATATCAGAATAGTCTGATATTACCCAGTGGCAGTCTAGGATCTGTATACTATTACCCTGAGGTGAAATGAGTCTGTCTAAACTGGAGGATTTGTTTTTAGAACAGCATGAAAAAGAGTTACAGTATGGCTTTAATTAGCAGCATGACACAGAGTTGAAATATAGCTTTAAGTGTAAATTTAAGCCTTTAATTTTAAAATCCTATATCAGAATAGTCTGATATTACCCAGAGACAGTCTGGGATGTGTATAGTATCAACCTGAGGTGAAATGAGTCTGGCTAAACAGGAGGTTTCGTTTTTAGAGCAGCATGAAAAAGAGTTACAGTGTGGCTTTAATTAGCAGCCTGAAACATAGTTGAAATATAGCTTTAAGAAGACATTTAAGCCTTTCATTTTAAAGTCCTGCATCATAATACTCTGATAATACCCAGTTAAAGTCTGGGATGTGGACACTATCACCCTGAGGTAAAATTAGTCTGGCTAAACAGGAGGTTTCGTTTTCAGAGCAGCATGAAAAAGAGCTACAATATGGCTTTAATTAGCAGCCAGAAAAGGAGTTACAGTGTGGCTTTAATTAGCAGCCTGAAACAGAGTTGAAATATAGCTTTAAGTGGACATTTAAGCCTTTAATTTTAAAATCCTATATCAGAATAGTCTGATATTACCAAGTGACAGTCTGGGATGTGTATACTATCACACTGAGGTGAAATGAGTCTGGCTAAACTGGAGGTTTCGTTTCTGAAGCAGCCTGAAAAAGAGTTACAGTATGGCTTTAATTAACAGTATGAAACAGAGTTGAAATATAGGTTTAAGTGGACATTTAAGCCTTTAATTTTAAAATCCTGTATCAGAATAGTCTGACATTACCCAGTGACAGTCTGGGATGTGTATACTATCACCCTGAGGAGAAATGAGTCTGGATAAATGGGAGTTTTCGTTTTTAGAGCAGCCTGAAAAACAGTTACAGTATGGCCTTAATTATTAGCATGAAACAGAGTTGAAATATAGCTTTAAGTGGACATTTAAGCCTTTCATTTTAAAATCCTATATCAGAATAGTCTGATATTACCCAGTGGCAGTCTAGGATCTGTATACTATTACCCTGAGGTGAAATGAGTCTGTCTAAACAGGAGGATTTGTTTTTAGAACAGCATGAAAAAGAGTTACAGTATGGCTTTAATTAGCAGCATGACACAGAGTTGAAATATAGCTTTAAGTGGAAATTTAAGCCTTTAATTTTAAAATCCTATATCAGAATAGTCTGATATTACCCAGAGACAGTCTGGGATGTGTATAGTATCAACCTGAGGTGAAATGAGTCTGGCTAAACAGGAGGTTTCGTTTTTAGAGCAGCATGAAAAAGAGTTACAGTGTGGCTTTAATTAGCAGCCTGAAACATAGTTGAAATATAGCTTTAAGAAGACATTTAAGCCTTTCATTTTAAAGTCCTGCATCAGAATAGTCTGATAATACCCAGTTACAGTCTGGGATGTGGACACTATCACCCTGAGGTAAAATTAGTCTGTCTAAACAGGAGGTTTCGTTTTCAGAGCAGCATGAAAAAGAGCTACAATATGGCTTTAATTAGCAGCCTGAAAAGGAGTTACAGTATGGCTTTAATTAGCAGCCTGAAACAGAGTTGAAATATAGCTTTAAGTGGACATTTAAGCCTTTAATTTTAAAATCATATATCAGAATAGTCTGATATTACCAAGTGACAGTCTGGGATGTGTATACTATCACCCTGAGGTGAAATGAGTCTGGCTAAACAGGAGGTTTCGTTTCTAAAGCAGCTTGAAAAAGAGTTACAGTATGGCTTTAATTAGCAGCCTGAAACAGAGCTGAAACATAGCTTTAAGTGGACATTTAAGCCTTTAATTTTATAATCATATATCAGAATAGTCTGATATTACCCAGTGACAGTCTGGGATGTGTATACTATCAACCTGAGGTGAAATGATTCTGCCTAAACAGGAGGTTTCGTTTCTGAAGCAGTCTGAAAAAGAGTTACAGTATGGCTTTAATTAGCAGCCTGAAACAGAGTTGAAATATAGCTTTAAGTGGACATTTACTTTTAAAATCCTATATCAGAACAGTCTGATATTACCCAGTGGCACTCTGGAATGTGTATACTATCACCCTGAGGTGAAATGAGTCTGGCTAAACAGGAGATTTCGTTTTTAGAGCAGCATGAAAAATAGTTACAGTGTGGCTTTCATTAGCAGCCTGAAACAGAATTGAAATATAGCTTTAAGAAGACATTTAAGCCTTTCATTTTAAAGTCCTGCATCAGAATAGTCTGATATTACCCAGTGGCAGTCTAGGATCTGTATACTATCACCCTGAGGTGAAATGAGTCTGGCTAAACTGGAGGTTTCGTTTCTGAAGCAGCCTGAAAAAGAGTTACAGTATGGCTTTAATTAGCAGTATGAAACAGAGTTGAAATATAGCTTTAAGTGGACATTTAAGCCTTTAATTTTAAAGTCCTACATCAGAATAGTCTGATAATACCCACTGACAGTCTGGGATGTGTACACTATCACCCTGAGGTGAAATGAGTCTCGCTAAACAGGAGGTTTCGTTTTTAGAGCAGCCTGAAAAAGAGTTACAGTATGGCCTTAATTATTAGCATGAAACAGAGTTGAAATATAGCTTTAAGTGGACATTTAAGCCTTTAATTTTAAAGTCCTACATCAGAATAGTCTGATAATACCCAGTGACAGTCTGGGATGTGTACACTATCACCCTGAGGTGAAATGAGTCTGGCTAAACAGGAGGTTTCGTTTTTAGAGCAGCCTGAAAAAGAATTACAGTAAAGCTTTAATTAGCATCCTGAAACAGAGTTGAAATATAGCTTTAAGTGGAAATTTAAGCCTTTAATTTTAAAATCCTATATCAGAATAGTCTGATATTACCCAGAGACTGTCTGGGATGTGTATAGTATCAACCTGAGGTGAAATGAGTCTGGCTAAACAGGAGGTTTCGTTTTTAGAGCAGCATGAAAAAGAGTTACAGTGTGGCTTTAATTAGCAGCCTGAAACATAGTTGAAATATAGCTTTAAGAAGACATTTAAGCCTTTCATTTTAAAGTCCTGCATCATAATAGTCTGATAATACCCAGTTACAGTCTGGGATGTGGACACTATCACCCTGAGGTAAAATTAGTCTGGCTAAACAGGAGGTTTCGTTTTCAGAGCAGCATGAAAAAGAGCTACAATATGGCTTTAATTAGCAGCCAGAAAAGGAGTTACAGTATGGCTTTAATTAGCAGCCTGAAACAGAGTTGAAATATAGCTTTAAGTGGACATTTAAGCCTTTCATTTTAAAATCCTATATCAGAATAGTCTGATATTACCAAGTGACAGTCTGGGATGTGAATACTATCACACGGAGGTGAAATGAGTCTGGCTAAACTGGAGGTTTCGTTTCTGAAGCAGCCTGAAAAAGAGTTACAGTATGGCTTTAATTAACAGTATGAAACAGAGTTGAAATATAGGTTTAAGTGGACATTTAAGCCTTTAATTTTAAAATCCTGTATCAGAATAGTCTGATATTACCCAGTGACAGTCTGGGATGTGTATACTATCACCCTGAGGAGAAATGAGTCTGGATAAATGGGAGTTTTCGTTTTTAGAGCAGCATGAAAAAGAGTTACAGTATGGCTTTAATTAGCAGCATGACACAGAGTTGAAATATAGCTTTAAGTGGAAATTTAAGCCTTTAATTTTAAAATCCTATATCAGAATAGTCTGATATTACCCAGAGACAGTCTGGGATGTGTATAGTATCAACCTGAGGTGAAATGAGTCTGGCTAAACAGGAGGTTTCGTTTTTATAGCAGCATGAAAAAGAGTTACAGTGTGGCTTTAATTAGCAGCCTGAAACATAGTTGAAATATAGCTTTAAGAAGACATTTAAGCCTTTCATTTTACAGTCCTGCATCAGAATAGTCTGATAATACCCAGTTACAGTCTGGGATGTGGACACTATCACCCTGAGGTAAAATTAGTCTGGCTAAACAGGAGGTTTCGTTTTCAGAGCAGCATGAAAAAGAGCTACAATATGGCTTTAATTAGCAGCCTGAAAAGGAGTTACAGTATGGCTTTAATTAGCAGCCTGAAACAGAGTTGAAATATAGCTTTAAGTGGACATTTAAGCCTTTAATTTTAAAATCATATATCAGAATAGTCTGATATTACCAAGTGACAGTCTGTGATGTGTATACTATCACCCTGAGGTGAAATGAGTCTGGCTAAACAGGAGGTTTCGTTTCTAAAGCAGCTTGAAAAAGAGTTACAGTATGGCTTTAATTAGCAGCCTGAAACAGAGCTGAAACATAGCTTTAAGTGGACATTTAAGCCTTTAATTTTATAGTCATATATCAGAATAGTCTGATATTACCCAGTGACAGTCTGGGATGTGTATACTATCAACCTGAGGTGAAATGATTCTGCCTAAACAGGAGGTTTCGTTTCTGAAGCAGTCTGAAAAAGAGTTACAGTATGGCTTTAATTAGCAGCCTGAAACATAGTTGAAATATAGCTTTAAGTGGACATTTAAGCCTTTAATTTTAAAATCCTATATCAGAATAGTCTGATATTACCCAGTGACAGTCTGGGATGTGTATACTATCACCCTGAGGAGAAATGAGTCTGGCTTAATAGGAGTTTTCGTTTTTAGAGCAGCCTGAAAAAGAGTTACAGTATGGCCTTAATTATTAGCATGAAACAGAGTTGATATATAGCTTTAAGTGGACATTTAAGCCTTTAATTTTAAAGTCCTACATCAGAATAGTCTGATAATACCCAGTGACAGTCTGGGATGTGTACACTATCACGCTGAGGTGAAATGAGTCTGGCTAAACAGGAGGTTTCGTTTTTAGAGCAGCCTGAAAAATAATTACAGTAAAGCTTTAATTAGCATCCTGAAACAGAGTTGAAATATCGCTTTAAGAGGACATGTAAGCCTTTACTTTTAAAATCCTATATCAGAACAGTCTGATATTACCCAGTGGCACTCTGGAATGTGTATACTATCACCCTGAGGTGAAATGAGTCTGGCTAAACAGGAGATTTCGTTTTTAGAGCAGCATGAAAAATAGTTACAGTGTGGCTTTCATTAGCAGCCTGAAACAGAGTTGAAATATAGCTTTAAGAAGACATTTAAGCCTTTCATTTTAAAGTCCTGCATCAGAATAGTCTGATATTACCCAGTGGCAGTCTAGGATCTGTATACTATCACCCTGAGGTGAAATGAGTCTGGCTAAACTGGAGGTTTCGTTTCTGAAGCAGCCTGAAAAAGAGTTACAGTATGGCTTTAATTAGCAGTATGAAACAGAGTTGAAATATAGCTTTAAGTGGACATTTAAGCCTTTAATTTTAAAGTCCTACATCAGAATAGTCTGATAATACCCAGTGACAGTCTGGGATGTGTACACTATCACCCTGAGGTGAAATGAGTCTGGCTAAACAGGAGGTTTCGTTTTTAGAGCAGCCTGAAAAAGAGTTACAGTATGGCCTTAATTATTAGCATGAAACAGAGTTGAAATATAGCTTTAAGTGGACATTTAAGCCTTTAATTTTAAAGTCCTACATCAGAATAGTCTGATAATACCCAGTGACAGTCTGGGATGTGTACACTATCACCCTGAGGTGAAATGAGTCTGGCTAAACAGGAGGTTTCGTTTTTAGAGCAGCCTGAAAAAGAATTACAGTAAAGCTTTAATTAGCATCCTGAAACAGAGTTGAAATATAGCTTTAAGAGGACATTTAAGCCTTTACTTTTAAAATCCTATATTAGAATAGTCTGATATTACCCAGTGGCAGTCTGGGATGTGTATACTATCAACCTGAGGTGAAATGAGTCTAGCTAAAGATGAGGTTTCGTTTTTAGAGCAGCCTGAATAAGAATTACAGTAAAGCTTTAATTAGCAGCCTGAAACAGAGTTGAAATATAGCTTTAAGAAGACATTTAAGCCTTTCTTTTTAAAATCCTATATCAGAACAGTCTGATATTACCCAGTGGCACTCTGGAATGTGTGTACTATCACCCTGAGGTGAAATGAGTCTGGCTAAACAGGAGATTTCGTTTTTAGAGCAGCATGAAAAAGAGCTACAATATGGCTTTAATTAGCAGCCTGAAAAGGAGTTACAGTATGGCTTTAATTAGCAGCCTGAAACAGAGTTGAAATATAGCTTTAAGTGGACATTTAAGCCTTTAATTTTAAAATCCTATATCAGAATAGTCTGATATTACCAAGTGACAGTCAGGGATGTGTATACTATCAACTTGACGTGAAATTAGTATGGCTTAACAGGACGTTTCGTTTCTGAAACAGCCTGAAAAAGAGTTACATTATGGCTTTAATTAGCAGTATGAAACAGAGTTGAAATATAGCTTTAAGTGGACATTTAAGTCTTTCATTTTAAAATCCTGTATCAGAATAGTCTGATATTACCCAGTGACAGTCTGGGATGTGTATACTATCACCCTGAGGAGAAATGAGTCTGGATAAATGGGAGGTTTCGTCTCTGAAGCAGCCTGAAAAAGAGATACAGTATGGCTTTAATTAGCAGCCTGAAACAGAGTTGAAATATAGCTTTAAGTGGACATTTAAGCCTTTCATTTTAAAATCCTATATCAGAATAGTCTGATATTACCCAGTTGCAGTCTAGGATCTGTATACTATCACCCTGAGGTGAAATGAGTCTGGCTAAACAGGAGGATTTGTTTTTAGAGCAGCATGAACAAGAGTTACAGTAAAGCTTTAATTAGCATCCTGAAACAGAGTTGAAATATAGCTTTAAGTGGACATTTAAGCCTTTAATTTTAAAATCCTATATCAGAATAGTCTGATATTACCAAGTGACAGTCTGGGATGTGAATACTATCACACTGAGGTGAAATGAGTCTGGCTAAACTGGAGGTTTCGTTTCTGAAGCAGCCTGAAAAAGAGTTACAGTATGGCTTTAATTAACAGTATGAAACAGAGTTGAAATATAGGTTTAAGTGGACATTTAAGCCTTTAATTTTAAAATCCTGTATCAGAATAGTCTGATATTACCCAGTGACAGTCTGGGATGTGTATACTATCACCCTGAGGAGAAATGAGTCTGGATAAATGGGAGTTTTCGTTTTTAGAGCAGCATGAAAAAGAGTTACAGTATGGCTTTAATTATTAGCATGAAACAGAGTTGAAATATAGCTTTAAGTGGACATTTAAGCCTTTAATTTTAAAATCCTATATCAGAATAGTCTGATATTACCAAGTGACAGTCTGGGATGTGTATACTATTACCCTGAGGTGAAATGACTCTGTCTAAACAGGAGGATTTGTTTTTAGAACAGCATGAAAAAGAGTTACAGTATGGCTTTAATTAGCAGCATGACACAGAGTTGAAATATAGCTTTAAGTGGAAATTTAAGCCTTTAATTTTAAAATCCTATATCAGAATAGTCTGATATTACCCAGAGACTGTCTGGGATGTGTATAGTATCAACCTGAGGTGAAATGAGTCTGGCTAAACAGGAGGTTTCGTTTTTAGAGCAGCATGAAAAAGAGTTACAGTGTGGCTTTAATTAGCAGCCTGAAACATAGTTGAAATATAGCTTTAAGAAGACATTTAAGCCTTTCATTTTAAAGTCCTGCATCATAATAGTCTGAAAATACCCAGTTACAGTCTGGGATGTGGACACTATCACCCTGAGGTAAAATTAGTCTGGCTAAACAGGAGGTTTCGTTTTCAGAGCAGCATGAAAAAGAGCTACAATATGGCTTTAATTAGCAGCCAGAAAAGGAGTTACAGTATGGCTTTAATTAGCAGCCTGAAACAGAGTTGAAATATAGCTTTAAGTGGACATTTAAGCCTTTAATTTTAAAATCCTATATCAGAATAGTCTGATATTACCAAGTGACAGTCTGGGATGTGAATACTATCACACGGAGGTGAAATGAGTCTGGCTAAACTGGAGGTTTCGTTTCTGAAGCAGCCTGAAAAAGAGTTACAGTATGGCTTTAATTAACAGTATGAAACAGAGTTGAAATATAGGTTTAAGTGGACATTTAAGCCTTTAATTTTAAAATCCTGTATCAGAATAGTCTGATATTACCCAGTGACAGTCTGGGATGTGTATACTATCACCCTGAGGAGAAATGAGTCTGGATAAATGGGAGTTTTCGTTTTTAGAGCAGCATGAAAAAGAGTTACAGTATGGCTTTAATTAGCAGCATGACACAGAGTTGAAATATAGCTTTAAGTGGAAATTTAAGCCTTTAATTTTAAAATCCTATATCAGAATAGTCTGATATTACCCAGAGACAGTCTGGGATGTGTATAGTATCAACCTGAGGTGAAATGAGTCTGGCTAAACAGGAGGTTTCGTTTTTATAGCAGCATGAAAAAGAGTTACAGTGTGGCTTTAATTAGCAGCCTGAAACATAGTTGAAATATAGCTTTAAGAAGACATTTAAGCCTTTCATTTTACAGTCCTGCATCAGAATAGTCTGATAATACCCAGTTACAGTCTGGGATGTGGACACTATCACCCTGAGGTAAAATTAGTCTGGCTAAACAGGAGGTTTCGTTTTCAGAGCAGCATGAAAAAGAGCTACAATATGGCTTTAATTAGCAGCCTGAAAAGGAGTTACAGTATGGCTTTAATTAGCAGCCTGAAACAGAGTTGAAATATAGCTTTAAGTGGACATTTAAGCCTTTAATTTTAAAATCATATATCAGAATAGTCTGATATTACCAAGTGACAGTCTGGGATGTGTATACTATCACCCTGAGGTGAAATGAGTCTGGCTAAACAGGAGGTTTCGTTTCTAAAGCAGCTTGAAAAAGAGTTACAGTATGGCTTTAATTAGCAGCCTGAAACAGAGCTGAAACATAGCTTTAAGTGGACATTTAAGCCTTTAATTTTATAGTCATATATCAGAATAGTCTGATATTACCCAGTGACAGTCTGGGATGTGTATACTATCAACCTGAGGTGAAATGATTCTGCCTAAACAGGAGGTTTCGTTTCTGAAGCAGTCTGAAAAAGAGTTACAGTATGGCTTTAATTAGCAGCCTGAAACATAGTTGAAATATAGCTTTAAGTGGACATTTAAGCCTTTAATTTTAAAATCCTATATCAGAATAGTCTGATATTACCCAGTGACAGTCTGGGATTTGTATACTATCACCCTGAGGAGAAATGAGTCTGGCTTAATAGGAGTTTTCGTTTTTAGAGCAGCCTGAAAAAGAGTTACAGTATGGCCTTAATTATTAGCATGAAACAGAGTTGATATATAGCTTTAAGTGGACATTTAAGCCTTTAATTTTAAAGTCCTACATCAGAATAGTCTGATAATACCCAGTGACAGTCTGGGATGTGTACACTATCACGCTGAGGTGAAATGAGTCTGGCTAAACAGGAGGTTTCGTTTTTAGAGCAGCCTGAAAAATAATTACAGTAAAGCTTTAATTAGCATCCTGAAACAGAGTTGAAATATCGCTTTAAGAGGACATGTAAGCCTTTACTTTTAAAATCCTATATCAGAACAGTCTGATATTACCCAGTGGCACTCTGGAATGTGTATACTATCACCCTGAGGTGAAATGAGTCTGGCTAAACAGGAGATTTCGTTTTTAGAGCAGCATGAAAAATAGTTACAGTGTGGCTTTCATTAGCAGCCTGAAACAGAGTTGAAATATAGCTTTAAGAAGACATTTAAGCCTTTCATTTTAAAGTCCTGCATCAGAATAGTCTGATATTACCCAGTGGCAGTCTAGGATCTGTATACTATCACCCTGAGGTGAAATGAGTCTGGCTAAACTGGAGGTTTCGTTTCTGAAGCAGCCTGAAAAAGAGTTACAGTATGGCTTTAATTAGCAGTATGAAACAGAGTTGAAATATAGGTTTAAGTGGACATTTAAGCCTTTAATTTTAAAATCCTGTATCAGAATAGTCTGATATTACCCAGTGGCAGTCTGGGATGTGTATACTATCAACCTGAGGTGAAATGAGTCTAGCTAAAGATGAGGTTTCGTTTTTAGAGCAGCCTGAATAAGAATTACAGTAAAGCTTTAATTAGCAGCCTGAAACAGAGTTGAAATATAGCTTTAAGAAGACATTTAAGCCTTTCTTTTTAAAATCCTATATCAGAACAGTCTGATATTACCCAGTGGCACTCTGGAATGTGTCTACTATCACCCTGAGGTGAAATGAGTCTGGCTAAACAGGAGATTTCGTTTTTAGAGCAGCATGAAAAAGAGCTACAATATGGCTTTAATTAGCAGCCTGAAAAGGAGTTACAGTATGGCTTTAATTAGCAGCCTGAAACAGAGTTGAAATATAGGTTGAAGTGGACATTTAAGCCTTTCATTTTAAAGTCCTGCATCAGAATAGTCTGATAATACCCAGTTACAGTCTGGGATGTGGACACTATCACCCTGAGGTAAAATTAGTCTGGCTAAACAGGAGGTTTTGTTTTCAGAGCAGCATGAATAAGAGCTACAATATGGCTTTAATTAGCAGCCTGAAAAGGAGTTACAGTATGGCTTTAATTAGCAGCCTGAAACAGAGTTGAAATATAGCTTTAAGTGGACATTTAAGCCTTTAATTTTAAAATCCTATATCAGAATAGTCTGATATTACCAAGTGACAGTCTGGGATGTGTATACTATTACCCTGAGGTGAAATGACTCTGTCTAAACAGGAGGATTTGTTTTTAGAACAGCATGAAAAAGAGTTACAGTATGGCTTTAATTAGCAGCATGACACAGAGTTGAAATATAGCTTTAAGTGGAAATTTAAGCCTTTACTTTTAAAATCCTATATCAGAATAGTCTGATATTACCCAGTGGCAGTCTGGGATGTGTATACTATCAACCTGAGGTGAAATGAGTCTAGCTAAACAGGAGGTTTCGTTTTTAGAGCAGCCTGAAAAAGAATTACAGTAAAGCTTTAATTAGCAGCCTGAAACAGAGTTGAAATATAGCTTTAAGTGGACATTTAAGCCTTTCTTTTTAAAATCCTATATCAGAACAGTCTGATATTACCCAGTGGCACTCTGGAATGTGTATACTATCACCCTGAGGTGAAATGAGTCTGGCTAAACAGGAGATTTCGTTTTTAGAGCAGCATGAAAAAGAGTTACAGTGTGGCTTTAATTAGCAGCCTGAAACAGAGTTGAAATATAGCTTTAAGAAGACATTTAAGCCTTTAATTTTAAAGTCCTGCATCAGAATAGTCTGATATTACCCAGTTACAGTCTGGGATGTGGACACTATCACCCTGAGGTAAAATTAGTCTGGCTAAACAGGAGGTTTCGTTTTTAGAGCAGCATGAATAAGAGCTACAATATGGCTTTAATTAGCAGCCTGAAAAGGAGTTACAGTATGGCTTTAATTAGCAGCCTGAAACAGAGTTGAAATATAGCTTTAAGTGGACATTTAAGCCTTTCATTTTAAAATCCTATATCAGAATAGTCTGATATTACCCAGTGACAGTCTGGGATGTGTATGCTATCACCCTGAGGAGAAATGAGTCTGGCTAAATGGGAGTTTTCGTTTTTAGAGCAGCCTGAATAAGAGTTACAGTATGGCCTTAATTATTAGCATGAAACAGAGTTGAAATATAGCTTTAAGTGGACATTTAAGCCTTTAATTTTAAAGTCCTACATCAGAATAGTCTGATAATACCCAGTGATACTCTGGGATGTGTACACTATCACCCTGAGGTGAAATGAGTCTGGCTAAACAGGAGGTTTCGTTTTTAGAGCAGCCTGAAAAATAATTACAGTAAAGCTTTAATTAGCATCCTGAAACAGAGTTGAAATATAGCTTTAAGAGGACATTTAAGCCTTTCATTTTAAAATCCTATATCAGAACAGTCTGATATTACCCATTGGCACTCTGCAATGTGTATACTATCACCCTGAGGTGAAATAAGTCTGGCTAAACAGGAGATTTCGTTTTTAGAGCAGCCTGAAAAAGAATTACAGTAAAGCTTTAATTAGCAGCCTGAAACAGAGTTGAAATATAGCTTTAAGTGGACATTTAAGCCTTTAATTTTAAAATCCTATATCAGAATAGTCTGATATTACCAAGTGACAGTCTGGGATGTGTATACTATCACCATGAGGTGAAATGAGTCTGGGTAAACTGGAGGTTTCGTTTCTGAAGCAGCCTGAAAAAGAGTTACAGTATGGCTTTAATTAACAGTATGAAACAGAGTTGAAATATAGGTTTAAGTGGACATTTAAGCCTTTAGATTTAAAATCATGTATCAGAATAGTCTGATATTACCCAGTGACAGTCTGGGATGTGTATACTATCACCCTGAGGAGAAATGAGTCTGGATAAATGGGAGTTTTCGTTTTTAGAGCAGCCTGAAAAAGAGTTACAGTATGGCCTTAATTATTAGCATGAAACAGAGTTGAAATATAGCTTTAAGTGGACATTTAAGCCTTTCATTTTAAAATCCTATATCAGAATAGTCTGATATTACCCAGTGGCAGTCTATGATCTGTATACTATTACCCTGAGGTGAAATGAGTCTGTCTAAACTGGAGGATTTGTTTTTAGAACAGCATGAAAAAGAGTTACAGTATGGCTTTAATTAGCAGCATGACACAGAGTTGAAATATAGCTTTAAGTGGAAATTTAAGCCTTTAATTTTAAAATCCTATATCAGAATAGTCTGATATTACCCAGAGACAATCTGGGATGTGTATAGTATAAACCTGAGGTGAAATGAGTCTGGCTAAACAGGAGGTTTCGTTTTTAGAGCAGCATGAAAAAGAGTTACAGTGTGGCTTTAATTAGCAGCCTGAAACATAGTTGAAATATAGCTTTAAGAAGACATTTAAGCCTTTCATTTTAAAGTCCTGCATCATAATACTCTGATAATACCCAGTTAAAGTCTGGGATGTGGACACTATCACCCTGAGGTAAAATTAGTCTGGCTAAACAGGAGGTTTCGTTTTCAGAGCAGCATGAAAAAGAGCTACAATATGGCTTTAATTAGCAGCCAGAAAAGGAGTTACAGTATGGCTTTAATTAGCAGCCTGAAACAGAGTTGAAATATAGCTTTAAGTGGACATTTAAGCCTTTAATTTTAAAATCCAATATCAGAATAGTCTGATATTACCAAGTGACAGTCTGGGATGTGTATACTATCACACTGAGGTGAAATGAGTCTGGCTAAACTGGAGGTTTCGTTTCTGAAGCAGCCTGAAAAAGAGGTACAGTATGGCTTTAATTAACAGTATGAAACAGAGTTGAAATATAGGTTTAAGTGGACATTTAAGCCTTTAATTTTAAAATCCTGTATCAGAATAGTCTGATATTACCCAGTGACAGTCTGGGATGTGTATACTATCACCCTGAGGAGAAATGAGTCTGGATAAATGGGAGTTTTCGTTTTTAGAGCAGCCTGAAAAACAGTTACAGTATGGCCTTAATTATTAGCATGAAACAGAGTTGAAATATAGCTTTAAGTGGACATTTAAGCCTTTCATTTTAAAATCCTATATCAGAATAGTCTGATATTACCCAGTGGCAGTCTAGGATCTGTATACTATTACCCTGAGGTGAAATGAGTCTGTCTAAACAGGAGGATTTGTTTTTAGAACAGCATGAAAAAGAGTTACAGTATGGCTTTAATTAGCAGCATGACACAGAGTTGAAATATAGCTTTAAGTGGAAATTTAAGCCTTTAATTTTAAAATCCTATATCAGAATAGTCTGATATTACCCAGAGACAGTCTGGGATGTGTATAGTATCAACCTGAGGTGAAATGAGTCTGGCTAAACAGGAGGTTTCGTTTTTAGAGCAGCATGAAAAAGAGTTACAGTGTGGCTTTAATTAGCAGCCTGAAACATAGTTGAAATATAGCTTTAAGAAGACATTTAAGCCTTTCATTTTAAAGTCCTGCATCAGAATAGTCTGATAATACCCAGTTACAGTCTGGGATGTGGACACTATCACCCTGAGGTAAAATTAGTCTGGCTAAACAGGAGGTTTCGTTTTCAGAGCAGCATGAAAAAGAGCTACAATATGGCTTTAATTAGCAGCCTGAAAAGGAGTTACAGTATGGCTTTAATTAGCAGCCTGAAACAGAGTTGAAATATAGCTTTAAGTGGACATTTAAGCCTTTAATTTTAAAATCATATATCAGAATAGTCTGATATTACCAAGTGACAGTCTGGGATGTGTATACTATCACCCTGAGGTGAAATGAGTCTGGCTAAACAGGAGGTTTCGTTTCTAAAGCAGCTTGAAAAAGAGTTACAGTATGGCTTTAATTAGCAGCCTGAAACAGAGCTGAAACATAGCTTTAAGTGGACATTTAAGCCTTTAATTTTATAATCATATATCAGAATAGTCTGATATTACCCAGTGACAGTCTGGGATGTGTATACTATCAACCTGAGGTGAAATGATTCTGCCTAAACAGGAGGTTTCGTTTCTGAAGCAGTCTGAAAAAGAGTTACAGTATGGCTTTAATTAGCAGCCTGAAACAGAGTTGAAATATAGCTTTAAGTGGACATTTAATTTTAAAATCCTATATCAGAATAGTCTATTACCCAGTGACAGTCTGGGATGTGTATACTATCACCCTGAGGAGAAATGAGTCTGGCTTAATAGGAGTTTTCGTTTTTAGAGCAGCCTGAAAAAGAGTTACAGTATGGCCTTAATTATTAGCATGAAACATAGTTGAAATATAGCTTTAAGTGGACATTTAAGCCTTTAATTTTAAAGTCCTACATCAGAATAGTCTGATAATACCCAGTGGCAGTCTAGGATCTGTATACTATCACCCTGAGGTGAAATGAGTCTGGCTAAACTGGAGGTTTCGTTTCTGAAGCAGCCTGAAAAAGAGTTACAGTATGGCTTTAATTAGCAGTATGAAACAGAGTTGAAATATAGGTTTAAGTGGACATTTAAGCCTTTAATTTTAAAATCCTGTATCAGAATAGTCTGATATTACCCAGTGGCAGTCTGGGATGTGTATACTATCAACCTGAGGTGAAATGAGTCTAGCTAAAGATGAGGTTTCGTTTTTAGAGCAGCCTGAATAAGAATTACAGTAAAGCTTTAATTAGCAGCCTGAAACAGAGTTGAAATATAGCTTTAAGAAGACATTTAAGCCTTTCTTTTTAAAATCCTATATCAGAACAGTCTGATATTACCCAGTGGCACTCTGGAATGTGTCTACTATCACCCTGAGGTGAAATGAGTCTGGCTAAACAGGAGATTTCGTTTTTAGAGCAGCATGAAAAAGAGCTACAATATGGCTTTAATTAGCAGCCTGAAAAGGAGTTACAGTATGGCTTTAATTAGCAGCCTGAAACAGAGTTGAAATATAGGTTGAAGTGGACATTTAAGCCTTTCATTTTAAAGTCCTGCATCAGAATAGTCTGATAATACCCAGTTACAGTCTGGGATGTGGACACTATCACCCTGAGGTAAAATTAGTCTGGCTAAACAGGAGGTTTTGTTTTCAGAGCAGCATGAATAAGAGCTACAATATGGCTTTAATTAGCAGCCTGAAAAGGAGTTACAGTATGGCTTTAATTAGCAGCCTGAAACAGAGTTGAAATATAGCTTTAAGTGGACATTTAAGCCTTTAATTTTAAAATCCTATATCAGAATAGTCTGATATTACCAAGTGACAGTCTGGGATGTGTATACTATTACCCTGAGGTGAAATGACTCTGTCTAAACAGGAGGATTTGTTTTTAGAACAGCATGAAAAAGAGTTACAGTATGGCTTTAATTAGCAGCATGACACAGAGTTGAAATATAGCTTTAAGTGGAAATTTAAGCCTTTACTTTTAAAATCCTATATCAGAATAGTCTGATATTACCCAGTGGCAGTCTGGGATGTGTATACTATCAACCTGAGGTGAAATGAGTCTAGCTAAACAGGAGGTTTCGTTTTTAGAGCAGCCTGAAAAAGAATTACAGTAAAGCTTTAATTAGCAGCCTGAAACAGAGTTGAAATATAGCTTTAAGTGGACATTTAAGCCTTTCTTTTTAAAATCCTATATCAGAACAATCTGATATTACCCAGTGGCACTCTGGAATGTGTATACTATCACCCTGAGGTGAAATGAGTCTGGCTAAACAGGAGATTTCGTTTTTAGAGCAGCATGAAAAAGAGTTACAGTGTGGCTTTAATTAGCAGCCTGAAACAGAGTTGAAATATAGCTTTAAGAAGACATTTAAGCCTTTAATTTTAAAGTCCTGCATCAGAATAGTCTGATATTACCCAGTTACAGTCTGGGATGTGGACACTATCACCCTGAGGTAAAATTAGTCTGGCTAAACAGGAGGTTTCGTTTTTAGAGCAGCATGAATAAGAGCTACAATATGGCTTTAATTAGCAGCCTGAAAAGGAGTTACAGTATGGCTTTAATTAGCAGCCTGAAACAGAGTTGAAATATAGCTTTAAGTGGACATTTAAGCCTTTCATTTTAAAATCCTATATCAGAATAGTCTGATATTACCCAGTGACAGTCTGGGATGTGTATGCTATCACCCTGAGGAGAAATGAGTCTGGCTAAATGGGAGTTTTCGTTTTTAGAGCAGCCTGAATAAGAGTTACAGTATGGCCTTAATTATTAGCATGAAACAGAGTTGAAATATAGCTTTAAGTGGACATTTAAGCCTTTAATTTTAAAGTCCTACATCAGAATAGTCTGATAATACCCAGTGATACTCTGGGATGTGTACACTATCACCCTGAGGTGAAATGAGTCTGGCTAAACAGGAGGTTTCGTTTTTAGAGCAGCCTGAAAAATAATTACAGTAAAGCTTTAATTAGCATCCTGAAACAGAGTTGAAATATAGCTTTAAGAGGACATTTAAGCCTTTCATTTTAAAATCCTATATCAGAACAGTCTGATATTACCCATTGGCACTCTGCAATGTGTATACTATCACCCTGAGGTGAAATAAGTCTGGCTAAACAGGAGATTTCGTTTTTAGAGCAGCCTGAAAAAGAATTACAGTAAAGCTTTAATTAGCAGCCTGAAACAGAGTTGAAATATAGCTTTAAGTGGACATTTAAGCCTTTAATTTTAAAATCCTATATCAGAATAGTCTGATATTACCAAGTGACAGTCTGGGATGTGTATACTATCACCATGAGGTGAAATGAGTCTGGGTAAACTGGAGGTTTCGTTTCTGAAGCAGCCTGAAAAAGAGTTACAGTATGGCTTTAATTAACAGTATGAAACAGAGTTGAAATATAGGTTTAAGTGGACATTTAAGCCTTTAGATTTAAAATCATGTATCAGAATAGTCTGATATTACCCAGTGACAGTCTGGGATGTGTATACTATCACCCTGAGGAGAAATGAGTCTGGATAAATGGGAGTTTTCGTTTTTAGAGCAGCCTGAAAAAGAGTTACAGTATGGCCTTAATTATTAGCATGAAACAGAGTTGAAATATAGCTTTAAGTGGACATTTAAGCCTTTCATTTTAAAATCCTATATCAGAATAGTCTGATATTACCCAGTGGCAGTCTATGATCTGTATACTATTACCCTGAGGTGAAATGAGTCTGTCTAAACTGGAGGATTTGTTTTTAGAACAGCATGAAAAAGAGTTACAGTATGGCTTTAATTAGCAGCATGACACAGAGTTGAAATATAGCTTTAAGTGGAAATTTAAGCCTTTAATTTTAAAATCCTATATCAGAATAGTCTGATATTACCCAGAGACAATCTGGGATGTGTATAGTATAAACCTGAGGTGAAATGAGTCTGGCTAAACAGGAGGTTTCGTTTTTAGAGCAGCATGAAAAAGAGTTACAGTGTGGCTTTAATTAGCAGCCTGAAACATAGTTGAAATATAGCTTTAAGAAGACATTTAAGCCTTTCATTTTAAAGTCCTGCATCATAATACTCTGATAATACCCAGTTAAAGTCTGGGATGTGGACACTATCACCCTGAGGTAAAATTAGTCTGGCTAAACAGGAGGTTTCGTTTTCAGAGCAGCATGAAAAAGAGCTACAATATGGCTTTAATTAGCAGCCAGAAAAGGAGTTACAGTATGGCTTTAATTAGCAGCCTGAAACAGAGTTGAAATATAGCTTTAAGTGGACATTTAAGCCTTTAATTTTAAAATCCAATATCAGAATAGTCTGATATTACCAAGTGACAGTCTGGGATGTGTATACTATCACACTGAGGTGAAATGAGTCTGGCTAAACTGGAGGTTTCGTTTCTGAAGCAGCCTGAAAAAGAGGTACAGTATGGCTTTAATTAACAGTATGAAACAGAGTTGAAATATAGGTTTAAGTGGACATTTAAGCCTTTAATTTTAAAATCCTGTATCAGAATAGTCTGATATTACCCAGTGACAGTCTGGGATGTGTATACTATCACCCTGAGGAGAAATGAGTCTGGATAAATGGGAGTTTTCGTTTTTAGAGCAGCCTGAAAAACAGTTACAGTATGGCCTTAATTATTAGCATGAAACAGAGTTGAAATATAGCTTTAAGTGGACATTTAAGCCTTTCATTTTAAAATCCTATATCAGAATAGTCTGATATTACCCAGTGGCAGTCTAGGATCTGTATACTATTACCCTGAGGTGAAATGAGTCTGTCTAAACAGGAGGATTTGTTTTTAGAACAGCATGAAAAAGAGTTACAGTATGGCTTTAATTAGCAGCATGACACAGAGTTGAAATATAGCTTTAAGTGGAAATTTAAGCCTTTAATTTTAAAATCCTATATCAGAATAGTCTGATATTACCCAGAGACAGTCTGGGATGTGTATAGTATCAACCTGAGGTGAAATGAGTCTGGCTAAACAGGAGGTTTCGTTTTTAGAGCAGCATGAAAAAGAGTTACAGTAAAGCTTTAATTAGCATCCTGAAACAGAGTTGAAATATAGCTTTAAGAGGACATTTAAGCCTTTACTTTTAAAATCCTATATCAGAATAGTCTGATATTACCCAGTGGCAGTCTGGGATGTGTATACTATCAACCTGAGGTGAAATGAGTCTAGCTAAAGATGAGGTTTCGTTTTTAGAGCAGCCTGAATAAGAATTACAGTAAAGCTTTAATTAGCAGCCTGAAACAGAGTTGAAATATAGCTTTAAGAAGACATTTAAGCCTTTCTTTTTAAAATCCTATATCAGAACAGTCTGATATTACCCAGTGGCACTCTGGAATGTGTGTACTATCACCCTGAGGTGAAATGAGTCTGGCTAAACAGGAGATTTCGTTTTTAGAGCAGCATGAAAAAGAGCTACAATATGGCTTTAATTAGCAGCCTGAAAAGGAGTTACAGTATGGCTTTAATTAGCAGCCTGAAACAGAGTTGAAATATAGCTTTAAGTGGACATTTAAGCCTTTAATTTTAAAATCCTATATCAGAATAGTCTGATATTACCAAGTGACAGTCTGGGATGTGTATACTATCAACTTGACGTGAAATTAGTATGGCTTAACAGGAGGTTTCGTTTCTGAAACAGCCTGAAAAAGAGTTACATTATGGCTGTAATTAGCAGTATGAAACAGAGTTGAAATATAGCTTTAAGTGGACATTTAAGTCTTTCATTTTAAAATCCTGTATCAGAATAGTCTGATATTACCCAGTGACAGTCTGGGATGTGTATACTATCACCCTGAGGAGAAATGAGTCTGGATAAATGGGAGGTTTCGTCTCTGAAGCAGCCTGAAAAAGAGATACAGTATGGCTTTAATTAGCAGCCTGAAACAGAGTTGAAATATAGCTTTAAGTGGACATTTAAGCCTTTCATTTTAAAATCCTATATCAGAATAGTCTGATATTACCCAGTGGCAGTCTAGGATCTGTATACTATCACCCTGAGGTGAAATAAGTCTGGCTAAACAGGAGGATTTGTTTTTAGAGCAGCATGAACAAGAGTTACAGTAAAGCTTTAATTAGCATCCTGAAACAGAGTTGAAATATAGCTTTAAGTGGACATTTAAGCCTTTAATTTTAAAATCCTATATCAGAATAGTCTGATATTACCAAGTGACAGTCTGGGATGTGAATACTATCACACTGAGGTGAAATGAGTCTGGCTAAACTGGAGGTTTCGTTTCTGAAGCAGCCTGAAAAAGAGTTACAGTATGGCTTTAATTAACAGTATGAAACAGAGTTGAAATATAGGTTTAAGTGGACATTTAAGCCTTTAATTTTAAAATCCTGTATCAGAATAGTCTGATATTACCCAGTGACAGTCTGGGATGTGTATACTATCACCCTGAGGAGAAATGAGTCTGGATAAATGGGAGTTTTCGTTTTTAGAGCAGCATGAAAAAGAGTTACAGTATGGCTTTAATTATTAGCATGAAACAGAGTTGAAATATAGCTTTAAGTGGACATTTAAGCCTTTAATTTTAAAATCCTATATCAGAATAGTCTGATATTACCAAGTGACAGTCTGGGATGTGTATACTATTACCCTGAGGTGAAATGACTCTGTCTAAACAGGAGGATTTGTTTTTAGAACAGCATGAAAAAGAGTTACAGTATGGCTTTAATTAGCAGCATGACACAGAGTTGAAATATAGCTTTAAGTGGAAATTTAAGCCTTTAATTTTAAAATCCTATATAAGAATAGTCTGATATTACCCAGAGACTGTCTGGGATGTGTATAGTATCAACCTGAGGTGAAATGAGTCTGGCTAAACAGGAGGTTTCGTTTTTAGAGCAGCATGAAAAAGAATTACAGTATGGCTTTAATTAACAGTATGAAACAGAGTTGAAATATAGGTTTAAGTGGACATTTAAGCCTTTAATTTTAAAATCCTGTATCAGAATAGTCTGATATTACCCAGTGACAGTCTGGGATGTGTATACTATCACCCTGAGGAGAAATGAGTCTGGATAAATGGGAGTTTTCGTTTTTAGAGCAGCATGAAAAAGAGTTACAGTATGGCTTTAATTAGCAGCATGACACAGAGTTGAAATATAGCTTTAAGTGGAAATTTAAGCCTTTAATTTTAAAATCCTATATCAGAATAGTCTGATATTACCCAGAGACAGTCTGGGATGTGTATAGTATCAACCTGAGGTGAAATGAGTCTGGCTAAACAGGAGGTTTCGTTTTTAGAGCAGCATGAAAAAGAGTTACAGTGTGGCTTTAATTAGCAGCCTGAAACATAGTTGAAATATAGCTTTAAGAAGACATTTAAGCCTTTCATTTTACAGTCCTGCATCAGAATAGTCTGATAATACCCAGTTACAGTCTGGGATGTGGACACTATCACCCTGAGGTAAAATTAGTCTGGCTAAACAGGAGGTTTCGTTTTCAGAGCAGCATGAAAAAGAGCTACAATATGGCTTTAATTAGCAGCCTGAAAAGGAGTTACAGTATGGCTTTAATTAGCAGCCTGAAACAGAGTTGAAATATAGCTTTAAGTGGACATTTAAGCCTTTAATTTTAAAATCATATATCAGAATAGTCTGATATTACCAAGTGACAGTCTGGGATGTGTATACTATCACCCTGAGGTGAAATGAGTCTGGCTAAACAGGAGGTTTCGTTTCTAAAGCAGCTTGAAAAAGAGTTACAGTATGGCTTTAATTAGCAGCCTGAAACAGAGCTGAAACATAGCTTTAAGTGGACATTTAAGCCTTTAATTTTATAGTCATATATCAGAATAGTCTGATATTACCCAGTGACAGTCTGGGATGTGTATACTATCAACCTGAGGTGAAATGATTCTGCCTAAACAGGAGGTTTCGTTTCTGAAGCAGTCTGAAAAAGAGTTACAGTATGGCTTTAATTAGCAGCCTGAAACATAGTTGAAATATAGCTTTAAGTGGACATTTAAGCCTTTAATTTTAAAATCCTATATCAGAATAGTCTGATATTACCCAGTGACAGTCTGGGATGTGTATACTATCATCCTGAGGAGAAATGAGTCTGGCTTAATAGGAGTTTTCGTTTTTAGAGCAGCCTGAAAAAGAGTTACAGTATGGCCTTAATTATTAGCATGAAACAGAGTTGATATATAGCTTTAAGTGGACATTTAAGCCTTTAATTTTAAAGTCCTACATCAGAATAGTCTGATAATACCCAGTGACAGTCTGGGATGTGTACACTATCACGCTGAGGTGAAATGAGTCTGGCTAAACAGGAGGTTTCGTTTTTAGAGCAGCCTGAAAATGAATTACAGTAAAGCTTTAATTAGAATCCTGAAACAGAGTTGAAATATAGCTTTAAGAGGACATGTAAGCCTTTACTTTTAAAATCCTATATCAGAACAGTCTGATATTACCCAGTGGCACTCTGGAATGTGTATACTATCACCCTGAGGTGAAATGAGTCTGGCTAAACAGGAGATTTCGTTTTTAGAGCAGCATGAAAAAGAGTTACAGTGTGGCTTTCATTAGCAGCCTGAAACAGAGTTGAAATATAGCTTTAAGAAGACATTTAAGCCTTTCATTTTAAAGTCCTGCATCAGAATAGTCTGATATTACCCAGTGGCAGTCTAGGATCTGTATACTATCACCCTGAGGTGAAATGAGTCTGGCTAAACTGGAGGTTTCGTTTCTGAAGCAGCCTGAAAAAGAGTTACAGTATGGCTTTAATTAGCAGTATGAAACAGAGTTGAAATATAGGTTTAAGTGGACATTTAAGCCTTTAATTTTAAAATCCTGTATCAGAATAGTCTGATATTACCCAGTGGCAGTCTGGGATGTGTATACTATCAACCTGAGGTGAAATGAGGCTAGCTAAATATGAGGTTTCGTTTTTAGAGCAGCCTGAATAAGAATTACAGTAAAGCTTTAATTAGCAGCCTGAAACAGAGTTGAAATATAGCTTTAAGAAGACATTTAAGCCTTTCTTTTTAAAATCCTATATCAGAACAGTCTGATATTACCCAGTGGCACTCTGGAATGTGTGTACTATCACCCTGAGGTGAAATGAGTCTGGCTAAACAGGAGATTTCGTTTTTAGAGCAGCATGAAAAAGAGCTACAATATGGCTTTAATTAGCAGCCTGAAAAGGAGTTACAGTATGGCTTTAATTAGCAGCCTGAAACAGAGTTGAAATATAGCTTTAAGTGGACATTTAAGCCTTTAATTTTAAAATCCTATATCAGAATAGTCTGATATTACCAAGTGACAGTCTGGGATGTGTATACTATCAACTTGACGTGAAATTAGTATGGCTTAACAGGAGGTTTCGTTTCTGAAACAGCCTGAAAAAGAGTTACATTATGGCTTTAATTAGCAGTATGAAACAGAGTTGAAATATAGCTTTAAGTGGACATTTAAGTCTTTCATTTTAAAATCCTGTATCAGAATAGTCTGATATTACCCAGTGACAGTCTGGGATGTGTATACTATCACCCTGAGGAGAAATGAGTCTGGATAAATGGGAGGTTTCGTCTCTGAAGCAGCCTGAAAAAGAGATACAGTATGGCTTTAATTAGCAGCCTGAAACAGAGTTGAAATATAGCTTTAAGTGGACATTTAAGCCTTTCATTTTAAAATCCTATATCAGAATAGTCTGATATTACCCAGTGGCAGTCTAGGATCTGTATACTATCACCCTGAGGTGAAATGAGTCTGGCTAAACAGGAGGATTTGTTTTTAGAGCAGCATGAACAAGAGTTACAGTAAAGCTTTAATTAGCATCCTGAAACAGAGTTGAAATATAGCTTTAAGTGGACATTTAAGCCTTTAATTTTAAAATCCTATATCAGAGTAGTCTGATATTACCAAGTGACAGTCTGGGATGTGAATACTATCACACTGAGGTGAAATGAGTCTGGCTAAACTGGAGGTTTCGTTTCTGAAGCAGCCTGAAAAAGAGTTACAGTATGGCTTTAATTAACAGTATGAAACAGAGTTGAAATATAGGTTTAAGTTGACATTTAAGCCTTTCATTTTAAAGTCCTGCATCAGAATAGTCTGATAATACCCAGTTACAGTCTGGGATGTGGACACTATCACCCTGAGGTAAAATTAGTCTGGCTAAACAGGAGGTTTCGTTTTCAGAGCAGCATGAAAAAGAGCTTCAATATGGCTTTAATTAGCAGCCTGAAAAGGAGTTACAGTATGGCTTTAATTAGCAGCCTGAAACAGAGTTGAAATATAGCTTTAAGTGGACATTTAAGCCTTTAATTTTAAAGTCCTACATCAGAATAGTCTGATAATACCCAGTGACAGTCTGGGATGTGTACACTATCACCCTGAGGTGAAATGAGTCTGGCTAAACAGGAGGTTTCGTTTTTAGAGCAGCCTGAAAAAGAATTACAGTAAAGCTTTAATTAGCATCCTGAAACAGAGTTGAAATATAGCTTTAAGAGGACATTTAAGCCTTTACTTTTAAAATCCTATATCAGAATAGTCTGATATTACCCAGTGGCAGTCTGGGATGTGTATACTATCAACCTGAGGTGAAATGAGTCTAGCTAAAGATGAGGTTTCGTTTTTAGAGCAGCCTGAATAAGAATTACAGTAAAGCTTTAATTAGCAGCCTGAAACAGAGTTGAAATATAGCTTTAAGTGGACATTTAAGCCTTTAATTTTAAAATCCTATATCAGAATAGTCTGATATTACCAAGTGACAGTCTGGGATGTGAATACTATCACACTGAGGTGAAATGAGTCTGGCTAAACTGGAGGTTTCGTTTCTGAAGCAGCCTGAAAAAGAGTTACAGTATGGCTTTAATTAACAGTATGAAACAGAGTTGAAATATAGGTTTAAGTGGACATTTAAGCCTTTAATTTTAAAATCCTGTATCAGAATAGTCTGATATTACCCAGTGACAGTCTGGGATGTGTATACTATCACCCTGAGGAGAAATGAGTCTGGATAAATGGGAGTTTTCGTTTTTAGAGCAGCATGAAAAAGAGTTACAGTATGGCTTTAATTATTAGCATGAAACAGAGTTGAAATATAGCTTTAAGTGGACATTTAAGCCTTTAATTTTAAAATCCTATATCAGAATAGTCTGATATTACCAAGTGACAGTCTGGGATGTGTATACTATTACCCTGAGGTGAAATGACTCTGTCTAAACAGGAGGATTTGTTTTTAGAACAGCATGAAAAAGAGCTACAATATGGCTTTAATTAGCAGCCTGAAAAGGAGTTACAGTATGGCTTTAATTAGCAGCCTGAAACAGAGTTGAAATATAGCTTTAAGTGGACATTTAAGCCTTTAATTTTAAAATCCTATATCAGAATAGTCTGATATTACCAAGTGACAGTCTGGGATGTGTATACTATCAACTTGACGTGAAATTAGTATGGCTTAACAGGAGGTTTCGTTTCTGAAACAGCCTGAAAAAGAGTTACATTATGGCTTTAATTAGCAGTATGAAACAGAGTTGAAATATAGCTTTAAGTGGACATTTAAGTCTTTCATTTTAAAATCCTGTATCAGAATAGTCTGATATTACCCAGTGACAGTCTGGGATGTGTATACTATCACCCTGAGGAGAAATGAGTCTGGATAAATGGGAGGTTTCGTCTCTGAAGCAGCCTGAAAAAGAGATACAGTATGGCTTTAATTAGCAGCCTGAAACAGAGTTGAAATATAGCTTTAAGTGGACATTTAAGCCTTTCATTTTAAAATCCTATATCAGAATAGTCTGATATTACCCAGTGGCAGTCTAGGATCTGTATACTATCACCCTGAGGTGAAATGAGTCTGGCTAAACAGGAGGATTTGTTTTTAGAGCAGCATGAACAAGAGTTACAGTAAAGCTTTAATTAGCATCCTGAAACAGAGTTGAAATATAGCTTTAAGTGGACATTTAAGCCTTTAATTTTAAAATCCTATATCAGAGTAGTCTGATATTACCAAGTGACAGTCTGGGATGTGAATACTATCACACTGAGGTGAAATGAGTCTGGCTAAACTGGAGGTTTCGTTTCTGAAGCAGCCTGAAAAAGAGTTACAGTATGGCTTTAATTAACAGTATGAAACAGAGTTGAAATATAGGTTTAAGTTGACATTTAAGCCTTTCATTTTAAAGTCCTGCATCAGAATAGTCTGATAATACCCAGTTACAGTCTGGGATGTGGACACTATCACCCTGAGGTAAAATTAGTCTGGCTAAACAGGAGGTTTCGTTTTCAGAGCAGCATGAAAAAGAGCTTCAATATGGCTTTAATTAGCAGCCTGAAAAGGAGTTACAGTATGGCTTTAATTAGCAGCCTGAAACAGAGTTGAAATATAGCTTTAAGTGGACATTTAAGCCTTTAATTTTAAAGTCCTACATCAGAATAGTCTGATAATACCCAGTGACAGTCTGGGATGTGTACACTATCACCCTGAGGTGAAATGAGTCTGGCTAAACAGGAGGTTTCGTTTTTAGAGCAGCCTGAAAAAGAATTACAGTAAAGCTTTAATTAGCATCCTGAAACAGAGTTGAAATATAGCTTTAAGAGGACATTTAAGCCTTTACTTTTAAAATCCTATATCAGAATAGTCTGATATTACCCAGTGGCAGTCTGGGATGTGTATACTATCAACCTGAGGTGAAATGAGTCTAGCTAAAGATGAGGTTTCGTTTTTAGAGCAGCCTGAATAAGAATTACAGTAAAGCTTTAATTAGCAGCCTGAAACAGAGTTGAAATATAGCTTTAAGTGGACATTTAAGCCTTTAATTTTAAAATCCTATATCAGAATAGTCTGATATTACCAAGTGACAGTCTGGGATGTGAATACTATCACACTGAGGTGAAATGAGTCTGGCTAAACTGGAGGTTTCGTTTCTGAAGCAGCCTGAAAAAGAGTTACAGTATGGCTTTAATTAACAGTATGAAACAGAGTTGAAATATAGGTTTAAGTGGACATTTAAGCCTTTAATTTTAAAATCCTGTATCAGAATAGTCTGATATTACCCAGTGACAGTCTGGGATGTGTATACTATCACCCTGAGGAGAAATGAGTCTGGATAAATGGGAGTTTTCGTTTTTAGAGCAGCATGAAAAAGAGTTACAGTATGGCTTTAATTATTAGCATGAAACAGAGTTGAAATATAGCTTTAAGTGGACATTTAAGCCTTTAATTTTAAAATCCTATATCAGAATAGTCTGATATTACCAAGTGACAGTCTGGGATGTGTATACTATTACCCTGAGGTGAAATGACTCTGTCTAAACAGGAGGATTTGTTTTTAGAACAGCATGAAAAAGAGTTACAGTATGGCTTTAATTAGCAGCATGACACAGAGTTGAAATATAGCTTTAAGTGGAAATTTAAGCCTTTAATTTTAAAATCCTATATAAGAATAGTCTGATATTACCCAGAGACTGTCTGGGATGTGTATAGTATCAACCTGAGGTGAAATGAGTCTGGCTAAACAGGAGGTTTCATTTTTAGAGCAGCATGAAAAAGAATTACAGTATGGCTTTAATTAACAGTATGAAACAGAGTTGAAATATAGGTTTAAGTGGACATTTAAGCCTTTAATTTTAAAATCCTGTATCAGAATAGTCTGATATTACCCAGTGACAGTCTGGGATGTGTATACTATCACCCTGAGGAGAAATGAGTCTGGATAAATGGGAGTTTTCGTTTTTAGAGCAGCATGAAAAAGAGTTACAGTATGGCTTTAATTAGCAGCATGACACAGAGTTGAAATATAGCTTTAAGTGGAAATTTAAGCCTTTAATTTTAAAATCCTATATCAGAATAGTCTGATATTACCCAGAGACAGTCTGGGATGTGTATAGTATCAACCTGATGTGAAATGAGTCTGGCTAAACAGGAGGTTTCGTTTTTAGAGCAGCATGAAAAAGAGTTACAGTGTGGCTTTAATTAGCAGCCTGAAACATAGTTGAAATATAGCTTTAAGAAGACATTTAAGCCTTTCATTTTACAGTCCTGCATCATAATAGTCTGATAATACCCAGTTACAGTCTGGGATGTGGACACTATCACCCTGAGGTAAAATTAGTCTGGCTAAACAGGAGGTTTCGTTTTCAGAGCAGCATGAAAAAGAGCTACAATATGGCTTTAATTAGCAGCCTGAAAAGGAGTTACAGTATGGCTTTAATTAGCAGCCTGAAACAGAGTTGAAATATAGCTTTAAGTGGACATTTAAGCCTTTAATTTTAAAATCATATATCAGAATAGTCTGATATTACCAAGTGACAGTCTGGGATGTGTATACTATCACCCTGAGGTGAAATGAGTCTGGCTAAACAGGAGGTTTCGTTTCTAAAGCAGCTTGAAAAAGAGTTACAGTATGGCTTTAATTAGCAGCCTGAAACAGAGCTGAAACATAGCTTTAAGTGGACATTTAAGCCTTTAATTTTATAGTCATATATCAGAATAGTCTGATATTACCCAGTGACAGTCTGGGATGTGTATACTATCAACCTGAGGTGAAATGATTCTGCCTAAACAGGAGGTTTCGTTTCTGAAGCAGTCTGAAAAAGAGTTACAGTATGGCTTTAATTAGCAGCCTGAAACATAGTTGAAATATAGCTTTAAGTGGACATTTAAGCCTTTAATTTTAAAATCCTATATCAGAATAGTCTGATATTACCCAGTGACAGTCTGGGATGTGTATACTATCATCCTGAGGAGAAATGAGTCTGGCTTAATAGGAGTTTTCGTTTTTAGAGCAGCCTGAAAAAGAGTTACAGTATGGCCTTAATTATTAGCATGAAACAGAGTTGATATATAGCTTTAAGTGGACATTTAAGCCTTTAATTTTAAAGTCCTACATCAGAATAGTCTGATAATACCCAGTGACAGTCTGGGATGTGTACACTATCACGCTGAGGTGAAATGAGTCTGGCTAAACAGGAGGTTTCGTTTTTAGAGCAGCCTGAAAATGAATTACAGTAAAGCTTTAATTAGAATCCTGAAACAGAGTTGAAATATAGCTTTAAGAGGACATGTAAGCCTTTACTTTTAAAATCCTATATCAGAACAGTCTGATATTACCCAGTGGCACTCTGGAATGTGTATACTATCACCCTGAGGTGAAATGAGTTTGGCTAAACAGGAGATTTCGTTTTTAGAGCAGCATGAAAAAGAGTTACAGTGTGGCTTTCATTAGCAGCCTGAAACAGAGTTGAAATATAGCTTTAAGAAGACATTTAAGCCTTTCATTTTAAAGTCCTGCATCAGAATAGTCTGATATTACCCAGTGGCAGTCTAGGATCTGTATACTATCACCCTGAGGTGAAATGAGTCTGGCTAAACTGGAGGTTTCGTTTCTGAAGCAGCCTGAAAAAGAGTTACAGTATGGCTTTAATTAGCAGTATGAAACAGAGTTGAAATATAGGTTTAAGTGGACATTTAAGCCTTTAATTTTAAAATCCTGTATCAGAATAGTCTGATATTACCCAGTGGCAGTCTGGGATGTGTATACTATCAACCTGAGGTGAAATGAGGCTAGCTAAATATGAGGTTTCGTTTTTAGAGCAGCCTGAATAAGAATTACAGTAAAGCTTTAATTAGCAGCCTGAAACAGAGTTGAAATATAGCTTTAAGAAGACATTTAAGCCTTTCTTTTTAAAATCCTATATCAGAACAGTCTGATATTACCCAGTGGCACTCTGGAATGTGTGTACTATCACCCTGAGGTGAAATGAGTCTGGCTAAACAGGAGATTTCGTTTTTAGAGCAGCATGAAAAAGAGCTACAATATGGCTTTAATTAGCAGCCTGAAAAGGAGTTACAGTATGGCTTTAATTAGCAGCCTGAAACAGAGTTGAAATATAGCTTTAAGTGGACATTTAAGCCTTTAATTTTAAAATCCTATATCAGAATAGTCTGATATTACCAAGTGACAGTCTGGGATGTGTATACTATCAACTTGACGTGAAATTAGTATGGCTTAACAGGAGGTTTCGTTTCTGAAACAGCCTGAAAAAGAGTTACATTATGGCTTTAATTAGCAGTATGAAACAGAGTTGAAATATAGCTTTAAGTGGACATTTAAGTCTTTCATTTTAAAATCCTGTATCAGAATAGTCTGATATTACCCAGTGACAGTCTGGGATGTGTATACTATCACCCTGAGGAGAAATGAGTCTGGATAAATGGGAGGTTTCGTCTCTGAAGCAGCCTGAAAAAGAGATACAGTATGGCTTTAATTAGCAGCCTAAAAACAGAGTTGAAATATAGCTTTAAGTGGACATTTAAGCCTTTCATTTTAAAATCCTATATCAGAATAGTCTGATATTACCCAGTGGCAGTCTAGGATCTGTATACTATCACCCTGAGGTGAAATGAGTCTGGCTAAACAGGAGGATTTGTTTTTAGAGCAGCATGAACAAGAGTTACAGTAAAGCTTTAATTAGCATCCTGAAACAGAGTTGAAATATAGCTTTAAGTGGACATTTAAGCCTTTAATTTTAAAATCCTATATCAGAGTAGTCTGATATTACCAAGTGACAGTCTGGGATGTGAATACTATCACACTGAGGTGAAATGAGTCTGGCTAAACTGGAGGTTTCGTTTCTGAAGCAGCCTGAAAAAGAGTTACAGTATGGCTTTAATTAACAGTATGAAACAGAGTTGAAATATAGGTTTAAGTGGACATTTAAGCCTTTCATTTTAAAGTCCTGCATCAGAATAGTCTGATAATACCCAGTTACAGTCTGGGATGTGGACACTATCACCCTGAGGTAAAATTAGTCTGGCTAAACAGGAGGTTTCGTTTTCAGAGCAGCATGAAAAAGAGCTTCAATATGGCTTTAATTAGCAGCCTGAAAAGGAGTTACAGTATGGCTTTAATTAGCAGCCTGAAACAGAGTTGAAATATAGCTTTAAGTGGACATTTAAGCCTTTAATTTTAAAATCCTATATCAGAATAGTCTGATATTACCAAGTGACAGTCTGGGATGTGTATACTATTACCCTGAGGTGAAATGACTCTGTCTAAACAGGAGGATTTGTTTTTAGAACAGCATGAAAAAGAGTTACAGTATGGCTTTAATTAGCAGCATGACACAGAGTTGAAATATAGCTTTAAGTGGAAATTTAAGCCTTTAATTTTAAAATCCTATATCAGAATAGTCTGATATTACCCAGAGACAGTCTGGGATGTGTATAGTATCAACCTGAGGTGAAATGAGTCTGGCTAAACAGGAGGTTTCGTTTTTAGAGCAGCATGAAAAAGAGTTACAGTGTGGCTTTAATTAGCAGCCTGAAACATAGTTGAAATATAGCTTTAAGAAGACATTTAAGCCTTTCATTTTAAAGTCCTGCATCATAATAGTCTGATAATACCCAGTTACAGTCTGGGATGTGGACACTATCACCCTGAGGTAAAATTAGTCTGGCTAAACAGGAGGTTTCGTTTTCAGAGCAGCATGAAAAAGAGCTACAATATGGCTTTAATTAGCAGCCAGAAAAGGAGTTACAGTATGGCTTTAATTAGCAGCCTGAAACAGAGTTGAAATATAGCTTTAAGAAGACATTTAAGCCTTTCATTTTAAAGTCCTGCATCATAATAGTCTGATAATACCCAGTTACAGTCTGGGATGTGGACACTATCACCCTGAGGTAAAATTAGTCTGGCTAAACAGGAGGTTTCGTTTTCAGAGCAGCATGAAAAAGAGCTACAATATGGCTTTAATTAGCAGCCAGAAAAGGAGTTACAGTATGGCTTTAATTAGCAGCCTGAAACAGAGTTGAAATATAGCTTTAAGTGGACATTTAAGCCTTTAATTTTAAAATCCTATATCAGAATAGTCTGATATTACCAAGTGACAGTCTGGGATGTGTATACTATCACACTGAGGTGAAATGAGTCTGGCTAAACTGGAGGTTTCGTTTCTGAAGCAGCCTGAAAAAGAGTTACAGTATGGCTTTAATTAACAGTATGAAACAGAGTTGAAATATAGGTTTAAGTGGACATTTAAGCCTTTAATTTTAAAATCCTGTATCAGAATAGTCTGATATTACCCAGTGACAGTCTGGGATGTGTATACTATCACGCTGAGGAGAAATGAGTCTGGATAAATGGGAGTTTTCGTTTTTAGAGCAGCCTGAAAAAGAGTTACAGTATTGCCTTAATTATTGGCATGAAACATAGTTGAAATATAGCTTTAAGTGGACATTTAAGCCTTTCATTTTAAAATCCTATATCAGAATAGTCTGATATTACCAAGTGACAGTCTGGGATGTGAATACTATCACACTGAGGTGAAATGAGTCTGGCTAAACTGGAGGTTTCGTTTCTGAAGCAGCCTGAAAAAGAGTTACAGTATGGCTTTAATTAACAGTATGAAACAGAGTTGAAATATAGGTTTAAGTGGACATTTAAGCCTTTCATTTTAAAGTCCTGCATCAGAATAGTCTGATAATACCCAGTTACAGTCTGGGATGTGGACACTATCACCCTGAGGTAAAATTAGTCTGGCTAAACAGGAGGTTTCGTTTTCAGAGCAGCATGAAAAAGAGCTTCAATATGGCTTTAATTAGCAGCCTGAAAAGGAGTTACAGTATGGCTTTAATTAGCAGCCTGAAACAGAGTTGAAATATAGCTTTAAGTGGACATTTAAGCCTTTAATTTTAAAATCCTATATCAGAATAGTCTGATATTACCAAGTGACAGTCTGGGATGTGTATACTATTACCCTGAGGTGAAATGACTCTGTCTAAACAGGAGGATTTGTTTTTAGAACAGCATGAAAAAGAGTTACAGTATGGCTTTAATTAGCAGCATGACACAGAGTTGAAATATAGCTTTAAGTGGAAATTTAAGCCTTTAATTTTAAAATCCTATATCAGAATAGTCTGATATTACCCAGAGACAGTCTGGGATGTGTATAGTATCAACCTGAGGTGAAATGAGTCTGGCTAAACAGGAGGTTTCGTTTTTAGAGCAGCATGAAAAAGAGTTACAGTGTGGCTTTAATTAGCAGCCTGAAACATAGTTGAAATATAGCTTTAAGAAGACATTTAAGCCTTTCATTTTAAAGTCCTGCATCATAATAGTCTGATAATACCCAGTTACAGTCTGGGATGTGGACACTATCACCCTGAGGTAAAATTAGTCTGGCTAAACAGGAGGTTTCGTTTTCAGAGCAGCATGAAAAAGAGCTACAATATGGCTTTAATTAGCAGCCAGAAAAGGAGTTACAGTATGGCTTTAATTAGCAGCCTGAAACAGAGTTGAAATATAGCTTTAAGAAGACATTTAAGCCTTTCATTTTAAAGTCCTGCATCATAATAGTCTGATAATACCCAGTTACAGTCTGGGATGTGGACACTATCACCCTGAGGTAAAATTAGTCTGGCTAAACAGGAGGTTTCGTTTTCAGAGCAGCATGAAAAAGAGCTACAATATGGCTTTAATTAGCAGCCAGAAAAGGAGTTACAGTATGGCTTTAATTAGCAGCCTGAAACAGAGTTGAAATATAGCTTTAAGTGGACATTTAAGCCTTTAATTTTAAAATCCTATATCAGAATAGTCTGATATTACCAAGTGACAGTCTGGGATGTGTATACTATCACACTGAGGTGAAATGAGTCTGGCTAAACTGGAGGTTTCGTTTCTGAAGCAGCCTGAAAAAGAGTTACAGTATGGCTTTAATTAACAGTATGAAACAGAGTTGAAATATAGGTTTAAGTGGACATTTAAGCCTTTAATTTTAAAATCCTGTATCAGAATAGTCTGATATTACCCAGTGACAGTCTGGGATGTGTATACTATCACGCTGAGGAGAAATGAGTCTGGATAAATGGGAGTTTTCGTTTTTAGAGCAGCCTGAAAAAGAGTTACAGTATTGCCTTAATTATTGGCATGAAACATAGTTGAAATATAGCTTTAAGTGGACATTTAAGCCTTTCATTTTAAAATCCTATATCAGAATAGTCTGATATTACCCAGTGGCAGTCTAGGATCTGTATACTATTACCCTGAGGTGAAATGAGTCTGTCTAAACAGGAGGATTTGTTTTTAGAACAGCATGAAAAAGAGTTACAGTATGGCTTTAATTAGCAGCATGACACAGAGTTGAAATATAGCTTTAAGTGGAAATTTAAGCCTTTAATTTTTAAATCCTATATCAGAATAGTCTGATATTACCCAGAGACAGTCTGGGATGTGTATATTATCAACCTGAGGTGAAATGAGTCTGGCTAAACAGGAGGTTTCGTTTTCAGAGCAGCATGAAAAAGAGCTACAATATTGCTTTAATTAGCAGCCTGAAAATGAGTTACAGTATGGCTTTAATTAGCAGCCTGAAACAGAGTTGAAATATAGCTTTAAGTGGACATTTAAGCCTTTAATTTTAAAATCATATATCAGAATAGTCTGATATTACCAAGTGACAGTCTGGGATGTGTATACTATCACCCTGAGGTGAAATGAGTCTGGCTAAACAGGAGGTTTCGTTTCTAAAGCAGCTTGAAAAAGAGTTACAGTATGGCTTTAATTAGCAGCCTGAAACAGAGCTGAAACATAGCTTTAAGTGGACATTTAAGCCTTTAATTTTATAATCATATATCAGAATAGTCTGATATTACCCAGTGACAGTCTGCGATGTGTATACTATCAACCTGAGGTGAAATGATTCTGCCTAAACAGGAGGTTTCGTTTCTGAAGCAGTCTGAAAAAGAATTACAGTAAAGCTTTAATTAGCAGCCTGAAACAGAGTTGAAATATAGCTTTAAGAAGACATTTAAGCCTTTCTTTTTAAAATCCTATATCAGAACAGTCTGATATTACCCAGTGGCACTCTGGAATGTGTATACTATCACCCTGAGGTGAAATGAGTCTGGCTAAACAGGAGATTTCGTTTTTAGAGCAGCATGAAAAAGAGCTACAATATGGCTTTAATTAGCAGCCTGAAAAGGAGTTACAGTATGGCTTTAATTAGCAGCCTGAAACAGAGTTGAAATATAGCTTTAAGTGGACATTTAAGCCTTTAATTTTAAAATCCTATATCAGAATAGTCTGATATTACCAAGTGACAGTCTGGGATGTGTATACTATCAACTTGACGTGAAATTAGTCTGGCTTAACAGGAGGTTTCGTTTCTGAAACAGCCTGAAAAAGAGTTACATTATGGCTTTAATTAGCAGTATGAAACAGAGTTGAAATATAGCTTTAAGTGGACATTTAAGTCTTTCATTTTAAAATCCTGTATCAGAATAGTCTGATATTAACCAGTGACAGTCTGGGATGTGTATACTATCACCCTGAGGAGAAATGAGTCTGGATAAATGGGAGGTTTCGTCTCTGAAGCAGCCTGAAAAAGAGATACAGTATGGCTTTAATTAGCAGCCTGAAACAGAGTTGAAATATAGCTTTAAGTGGACATTTAAGCCTTTCATTTTAAAATCCTATATCAGAATAGTCTGATATTACCCAGTGACAGTCTGGGATGTGTACACTATCACCCTGAGGTGAAATGAGTCTGGCTAAACAGGAGGTTTCGTTTTTAGAGCAGCCTGAAAAAGAATTACAGTAAAGCTTTAATTAGCATCCTGAAACAGAGTTGAAATATAGCTTTAAGAGGACATTTAAACCTTTACTTTTAAAATCCTATATCAGAATAGTCTGATATTACCCAGTGGCAGTCTGGGATGTGTATACTATCAACCTGAGGTGAAATGAGTCTAGCTAAAGAGGAGGTTTCGTTTTTAGAGCAGCCTGAATAAGAATTACAGTAAAGCTTTAATTAGCAGCCTGAAACAGAGTTGAAATATAGCTTTAAGAAGACATTTAAGCCTTTCTTTTTAAAATCCTATATCAGAACAGTCTGATATTACCCAGTGGCACTCTGGAATGTGTATACTATCACCCTGAGGTGAAATGAGTCTGGCTAAACAGGAGATTTCGTTTTTAGAGCAGCATGAAAAAGAGCTACAATATGGCTTTAATTAGCAGCCTGAAAAGGAGTTACAGTATGGCTTTAATTAGCAGCCTGAAACAGAGTTGAAATATAGCTTTAAGTGGACATTTAAGCCTTTAATTTTAAAATCCTATATCAGAATAGTCTGATATTACCAAGTGACAGTCTGGGATGTGTATACTATCAACTTGACGTGAAATTAGTCTGGCTTAACAGGAGGTTTCGTTTCTGAAACAGCCTGAAAAAGAGTTACATTATGGCTTTAATTAGCAGTATGAAACAGAGTTGAAATATAACTTTAAGTGGACATTTAAGTCTTTCATTTTAAAATCCTGTATCAGAATAGTCTGATATTAACCAGTGACAGTCTGGGATGTGTATACTATCACCCTGAGGAGAAATGAGTCTGGATAAATGGGAGGTTTCGTCTCTGAAGCAGCCTGAAAAAGAGATACAGTATGGCTTTAATTAGCAGCCTGAAACAGAGTTGAAATATAGCTTTAAGTGGACATTTAAGCCTTTCATTTTAAAATCCTATATCAGAATAGTCTGATATTACCCAGTGGCAGTCTAGGATCTGTATACTATCACCCTGAGGTGAAATGAGTCTGGCTAAACAGGAGGATTTGTTTTTAGATCAGCATGAACAAGAGTTACAGTAAAGCTTTAATTAGCATCCTGAAACAGAGTTGAAATATAGCTTTAAGAGGACATTTAAGCCTTTCATTTTAAAATCCTATATCAGAATAGTCTGATATTACCCAGTTACAGTCTGGGATGTGGACACTATCACCTTGAGGTAAAATTAGTCTGGCTAAACGGGAGGTTTCGTTTTTAGAGCAGCATGAAAAAGAGCTACAATATGGCTTTAATTAGCAGCCTGAAAAGGAGTTACAGTATGGCTTTAATTAGCAGCCTGAAACAGAGTTGAAATATAGCTTTAAGTGGACATTTAAGCCTTTAATTTTAAAATCCTATATCAGAATAGTCTAATATTACCAAGTGACAGTCTGGGATGTGTATACTATCACCCTGAGGTGAAATGAGTCTGGCTAAACTGGAGGTTTCGTTTCTGAAGCAGCATGAAAAAGAGTTACAGTATGGCTTTAATTAGCAGTATGAAACAGAGTTGAAATATAGGTTTAAGTGGACATTTAAGCCTTTAATTTTAAAATCCTGTATCAGAATAGTCTGATATTACCCAGTGACAGTCTGGGATGTGTATACTATCACCCTGAGGAGAAATGAGTCTGGATAAATGGGAGTTTTCGTTTTTAGAGCAGCCTGAAAAAGAGTTACAGTATGGCCTTAATTATTAGCATGAAACAGAGTTGAAATATAGCTTTAAGTGGACATTTAAGCCTTTCATTTTAAAATCCTATATCAGAATAGTCTGATATTACCCAGTGGCAGTCTAGGATCTGTATACTATTACCCTGAGGTGAAATGAGTCTGTCTAAACAGGAGGATTTGTATTTAGAACAGCATGAAAAAGAGTTACAGTATGGCTTTAATTAGCAGCATGACACAGAGTTGAAATATAGCTTTAAGTGGAAATTTAAGCCTTTAATTTTAAAATCCTATATCAGAATAGTCTGATATTACCCAGAGACAGTCTGGGATGTGTATAGTATCAACCTGAGGTGAAATGAGTCTGGCTAAACAGGAGGTTTCGTTTTTAGAGCAGCATGAAAAATAGTTACAGTGTGGCTTTAATTAGCAGCCTGAAACATAGTTGAAATATAGCTTTAAGAAGAGATTTAAGCCTTTCATTTTAAAGTCCTGCATCAGAATAGTCTGATAATACCCAGTTACAGTCTGGGATGTGGACACTATCACCCTGAGGTAAAATTAGTCTGGCTAAACAGGAGGTTTCGTTTTCAGAGCAGCATGAAAAAGAGCTACAATATGGCTTTAATTAGCAGCCTGAAAAGGAGTTACAGTATGGCTTTAATTAGCAGCCTGAAACTGAGTTGAAATATAGCTTTAAGTGGACATTTAAGCCTTTAATTTTAAAATCATATATCAGAATAGTCTGATATTACCAAGTGACAGTCTGGGATGTGTATACTATCACCCTGAGGTGAAATGAGTCTGGCTAAACAGGAGGTTTCGTTTCTAAAGCAGCTTGAAAAAGAGTTACAGTATGGCTTTAATTAGCAGCCTGAAACAGAGCTGAAACATAGCTTTAAGTGGACATTTAAGCCTTTAATTTTATAATCATATATCAGAATAGTCTGATATTACCCAGTGACAGTCTGGGATGTGTATACTATCAACCTGAGGTGAAATGATTCTGCCTAAACAGGAGGTTTCGTTTCTGAAGCAGTCTGAAAAAGAGTTACAGTATGGCCTTAATTATTAGCATGAAACAGAGTTGAAATATAGCTTTAAGTGGACATTTAAGCCTTTAATTTTAAAGTCCTACATCAGAATAGTCTGATAATACACAGTGACAGTCTGGGATGTGTACACTATCACGCTGAGGTGAAATGAGTCTGGCTAAACAGGAGGTATCGTTTTTAGAGCAGCCTGAAAAAGAATTACAGTAAAGCTTTAATTAGCATCCTGAAACAGAGTTGAAATATAGCTTTAAGAGGACATTTAAGCCTTTACTTTTAAAATCCTATATCAGAATAGTCTGATATTACCCAGTGGCAGTCTGGGATGTGCATACTATCAACCTAAGGTGAAATGAGTCTAGCTAAAGAGGAGGTTTCGTTTTTAGAGCAGCCTGAATAAGAATTACAGTAAAGCTTTAATTAGCAGCCTGAAACAGAGTTGAAATATAGCTTTAAGAAGACATTTAAGCCTTTCTTTTTAAAATCCTATATCAGAACAGTCTGATATTACCCAGTGGCACTCTGGAATGTGTATACTATCACCCTGAGGTGAAATGAGTCTGGCTAAACAGGAGATTTCGTTTTTAGAGCAGCATGAAAAAGAGCTACAATATGGCTTTAATTAGCAGCCTGAAAAGGAGTTACAGTATGGCTTTAATTAGCAGCCTGAAACAGAGTTGAAATATAGCTTTAAGTGGACATTTAAGCCTTTAATTTTAAAATCCTATATCAGAATAGTCTGATATTACCAAGTGACAGTCTGGGATGTGTATACTATCAACTTGACGTGAAATTAGTCTGGCTTAACAGGAGGTTTCGTTTCTGAAACAGCCTGAAAAAGAGTTACATCATGGCTTTAATTAGCAGTATGAAACAGAGTTGAAATATAACTTTAAGTGGACATTTAAGTCTTTCATTTTAAAATCCTGTATCAGAATAGTCTGATATTAACCAGTGACAGTCTGGGATGTGTATACTATCACCCTGAGGAGAAATGAGTCTGGATAAATGGGAGGTTTCGTCTCTGAAGCAGCCTGAAAAAGAGATACAGTATGGCTTTAATTAGCAGCCTGAAACAGAGTTGAAATATAGCTTTAAGTGGACATTTAAGCCTTTCATTTTAAAATCCTATATCAGAATAGTCTGATATTACCCAGTGGCAGTCTAGGATCTGTATACTATCACCCTGAGGTGAAATGAGTCTGGCTAAACAGGAGGATTTGTTTTTAGAGCAGCATGAACAAGAGTTACAGTAAAGCTTTAATTAGCATCCTGAAACAGAGTTGAAATATAGCTTTAAGAGGACATTTAAGCCTTTAATTTTAAAATCCTATATCAGAATAGTCTAATATTACCAAGTGACAGTCTGGGATGTGTATACTATCACCCTGAGGTGAAATGAGTCTTGCTAAACTGGAGGTTTCGTTTCTGAAGCACCCTGAAAAAGAGTTACAGTATGGCTTTAATTAGCAGTATGAAACAGAGTTGAAATATAGGTTTAAGTGGACATTTAAGCCTTTAATTTTAAAATCCTGTATCAGAATAGTCTGATATTACCCAGTGACAGTCTGGGATGTGTATACTATCACCCTGAGGAGAAATGAGTCTGGATAAATGGGAGTTTTCGTTTTTAGAGCAGCCTGAAAAAGAGTTACAGTATGGCCTTAATTATTAGCATGAAACAGAGTTGAAATATAGCTTTAAGTGGACATTTAAGCCTTTCATTTTAAAATCCTATATCAGAATAGTCTGATATTACCCAGTGGCAGTCTAGGATCTGTATACTATTACCCTGAGGTGAAATGAGTCTGTCTAAACAGGAGGATTTGTATTTAGAACAGCATGAAAAAGAGTTACAGTATGGCTTTAATTAGCAGCATGACACAGAGTTGAAATATAGCTTTAAGTGGAAATTTAAGCCTTTAATTTTAAAATCCTATATCAGAATAGTCTGATATTACCCAGAGACAGTCTGGGATGTGTATAGTATCAACCTGAGGTGAAATGAGTCTGGCTAAACAGGAGGTTTCGTTTTTAGAGCAGCATGAAAAATAGTTACAGTGTGGCTTTAATTAGCAGCCTGAAACATAGTTGAAATATAGCTTTAAGAAGAGATTTAAGCCTTTCATTTTAAAGTCCTGCATCAGAATAGTCTGATAATACCCAGTTACAGTCTGGGATGTGGACACTATCACCCTGAGGTAAAATTAGTCTGGCTAAACAGGAGGTTTCGTTTTCAGAGCAGCATGAAAAAGAGCTACAATATGGCTTTAATTAGCAGCCTGAAAAGGAGTTACAGTATGGCTTTAATTAGCAGCCTGAAACTGAGTTGAAATATAGCTTTAAGTGGACATTTAAGCCTTTAATTTTAAAATCATATATCAGAATAGTCTGATATTACCAAGTGACAGTCTGGGATGTGTATACTATCACCCTGAGGTGAAATGAGTCTGGCTAAACAGGAGGTTTCGTTTCTAAAGCAGCTTGAAAAAGAGTTACAGTATGGCTTTAATTAGCAGCCTGAAACAGAGCTGAAACATAGCTTTAAGTGGACATTTAAGCCTTTAATTTTATAATCATATATCAGAATAGTCTGATATTACCCAGTGACAGTCTGGGATGTGTATACTATCAACCTGAGGTGAAATGATTCTGCCTAAACAGGAGGTTTCGTTTCTGAAGCAGTCTGAAAAAGAGTTACAGTATGGCCTTAATTATTAGCATGAAACAGAGTTGAAATATAGCTTTAAGTGGACATTTAAGCCTTTAATTTTAAAGTCCTACATCAGAATAGTCTGATAATACACAGTGACAGTCTGGGATGTGTACACTATCACGCTGAGGTGAAATGAGTCTGGCTAAACAGGAGGTTTCGTTTTTAGAGCAGCCTGAAAAAGAATTACAGTAAAGCTTTAATTAGCATCCTGAAACAGAGTTGAAATATAGCTTTAAGAGGACATTTAAGCCTTTACTTTTAAAATCCTATATCAGAATAGTCTGATATTACCCAGTGGCAGTCTGGGATGTGTATACTATCAACCTAAGGTGAAATGAGTGTAGCTAAAGAGGAGGTTTCGTTTTTAGAGCAGCCTGAATAAGAATTACAGTAAAGCTTTAATTAGCAGCCTGAAACAGAGTTGAAATATAGCTTTAAGAAGACATTTAAGCCTTTCTTTTTAAAATCCTATATCAGAACAGTCTGATATTACCCAGTGGCACTCTGGAATGTGTATACTATCACCCTGAGGTGAAATGAGTCTGGCTAAACAGGAGATTTCGTTTTTAGAGCAGCATGAAAAAGAGCTACAATATGGCTTTAATTAGCAGCCTGAAAAGGAGTTACAGTATGGCTTTAATTAGCAGCCTGAAACAGAGTTGAAATATAGCTTTAAGTGGACATTTAAGCCTTTAATTTTAAAATCCTATATCAGAATAGTCTGATATTACCAAGTGACAGTCTGGGATGTGTATACTATCAACTTGACGTGAAATTAGTCTGGCTTAACAGGAGGTTTCGTTTCTGAAACAGCCTGAAAAAGAGTTACATTATGGCTTTAATAAGCAGTATGAAACAGAGTTGAAATATAACTTTAAGTGGACATTTAAGTCTTTCATTTTAAAATCCTGTATCAGAATAGTCTGATATTAACCAGTGACAGTCTGGGATGTGTATACTATCACCCTGAGGAGAAATGAGTCTGGATAAATGGGAGGTTTCGTCTCTGAAGCAGCCTGAAAAAGAGATACAGTATGGCTTTAATTAGCAGCCTGAAACAGAGTTGAAATATAGCTTTAAGTGGACATTTAAGCCTTTCATTTTAAAATCCTATATCAGAATAGTCTGATATTACCCAGTGGCAGTCTAGGATCTGTATACTATCACCCTGAGGTGAAATGAGTCTGGCTAAACAGGAGGATTTGTTTTTAGAGCAGCATGAACGAGAGTTACAGTAAAGCTTTAATTAGCATCCTGAAACAGAGTTGAAATATAGCTTTAAGAGGACATTTAAGCCTTTCATTTTAAAATCCTATATCAGAATAGTCTGATATTACCCAGTTACAGTCTGGGATGTGGACACTATCACCTTGAGGTAAAATTAGTCTGGCTAAACGGGAGGTTTCGTTTTTAGAGCAGCATGAAAAAGAGCTACAATATGGCTTTAATTAGCAGCCTGAAAAGGAGTTACAGTATGGCTTTAATTAGCAGCCTGAAACAGAGTTGAAATATAGCTTTAAGTGGACATTTAAGCCTTTAATTTTAAAATCCTATATCAGAATAGTCTAATATTACCAAGTGACAGTCTGGGATGTGTATACTATCACCCTGAGGGGAAATGAGTCTGGCTAAACTGGAGGTTTCGTTTCTGAAGCAGCCTGAAAAAGAGTTACAGTATGACTTTAATTAGCAGTATGAAACAGAGTTGAAATATAGGTTTAAGTGGACACTTAAGCCTTTAATTTTAAAATCCTGTATCAGAATAGTCTGATATTACCCAGTGACAGTCTGGGATGTGTATACTATCACCCTGAGGAGAAATGAGTCTGGATAAATGGGAGTTTTCGTTTTTAGAGCAGCCTGAAAAAGAGTTACAGTATGGCCTTAATTATTAGCATGAAACAGAGTTGAAATATAGCTTTAAGAAGACATTTAAGCCTTTCATTTTACAGTCCTGCATCAGAATAGTCTGATAATACCCAGTTACAGTCTGGGATGTGGACACTATCACCCTGAGGTAAAATTAGTCTGGCTAAACAGGAGGTTTCGTTTTCAGAGCAGCATGAAAAAGAGCTACAATATGGCTTTAATTAGCAGCCTGAAAATGAGTTACAGTATGGCTTTAATTAGCAGCCTGAAACAGAGTTGAAATATAGCTTTAAGTGGACATTTAAGCCTTTAATTTTAAAATCATATATCAGAATAGTCTGATATTACCAAGTGACAGTCTGGGATGTGTATACTATCACCCTGAGGTGAAATGAGTCTGGCTAAACAGGAGGTTTCGTTTCTAAAGCAGCTTGAAAAAGAGTTACAGTATGGCTTTAATTAGCAGCCTGAAACAGAGCTGAAACATAGCTTTAAGTGGACATTTAAGCCTTTAATTTTATAATCATATATCAGAATAGTCTGATATTACCCAGTGACAGTCTGCGATGTGTATACTATCAACCTGAGGTGAAATGATTCTGCCTAAACAGGAGGTTTCGTTTCTGAAGCAGTCTGAAAAAGAGTTACAGTATGGCTTTAATTAGCAGCCTGAAACAGAGTTGAAATATAGCTTTAAGTGGACATTTAAGCCTTTAATTTTAAAATCCTATATCAGAATAGTCTGATATTACCCAGTGACAGTCTGGGATGTGTATACTATCACACTGAGGAGAAATGAGTCTGGCTTAATAGGAGTTTTCGTTTTTAGAGCAGCCTGAAAAAGAGTTACAGTATGGCCTTAATTATTAGCATGAAACAGAGTTGAAATATAGCTTTAAGTGGACATTTAAGCCTTTAATTTTAAAGTCCTACATCACAATAGTCTGATAATACCCAGTGACAGTCTGGGATGTGTACACTATCACGCTGAGGTGAAATGAGTCTGGCTAAACAGGAGGTTTCGTTTTTAGAGCAGCCTGAAAAAGAATTACAGTAAAGCTTTAATTAGCATCCTGAAACAGAGTTGAAATATAGCTTTAAGAGGACATTTAAGCCTTTACTTTTAAAATCCTATATCAGAACAGTCTGATATTACCCAGTGGCACTCTGGAATGTGTATACTATCACCCTGAGGTGAAATGAGTCTGGCTAAACAGGAGATTTCGTTTTTAGAGCAGCATGAAAAAGAGTTACAGTGTGGCTTTCATTAGCAGCCTGAAACAGAGTTGAAATATAGCTTTAAGAAGACATTTAAGCCTTTCATTTTAAAGTCCTGCATCAGAATAGTCTGATATTACCCAGTGGCAGTCTGGGATGTGTATACTATCAACCTGAGGTGAAATGAGTCTAGCTAAAGAGGAGGTTTCGTTTTTAGAGCAGCTTGAATAAGAATTACAGTAAAGCTTTAATTAGCAGCCTGAAACAGAGTTGAAATATAGCTTTAAGTGGACATTTAAGCCTTTCTTTTTAAAGTCCTATATCAGAACAGTCTGATATTACCCAGTGGCACTCTGGAATGTGTATACTATCACCCTGAGGTGAAATGAGTCTGGCTAAACAGGAGATTTCGTTTTTAGAGCAGCATGAAAAAGAGCTACAATATGGCTTTAATTAGCAGCCTGAAAAGGAGTTACAGTATGGCTTTAATTAGCAGCCTGAAACAGAGTTGAAATATAGCTTTAAGTGGACATTTAAGCCTTTAATTTTAAAATCCTATATCAGAATAGTCTGATATTACCAAGTGACAGTCTGGGATGTGTATACTATCAACTTGACGTGAAATTAGTCTGGCTTAACAGGAGGTTTCGTTTCTGAAACAGCCTGAAAAAGAGTTACAGTATGGCTTTAATTAGCAGTATGAAACAGAGTTGAAATATAGCTTTAAGTGGACATTTAAGTCTTTCATTTTAAAATCCTGTATCAGAATAGTCTGATATTACCCAGTGACAGTCTGGGATGTGTATACTATCACCCTGAGGAGAAATGAGTCTGGATAAATGGGAGGTTTCGTCTCTGAAGCAGCCTGAAAAAGAGATACAGTATGGCTTTAATTAGCAGCCTGAAACAGAGTTGAAATATAGCTTTAAGTGGACATTTAAGCCTTTCATTTTAAAATCCTATATCAGAATAGTCTGATATTACCCAGTGGCAGTCTAGGATCTGTATACTATCACCCTGAGGTGAAATGAGTCTGGCTAAACAGGAGGATTTGTTTTTAGAGCAGCATGAACAAGAGTTACAGTAAAGCTTTAATTAGCATCCTGAAACAGAGTTGAAATATAGCTTTAAGAAGACATTTAAGCCTTTCATTTTACAGTCCTGCATCAGAATAGTCTGATAATACCCAGTTACAGTCTGGGATGTGGACACTATCACCCTGAGGTAAAATTAGTCTGGCTAAACAGGAGGTTTCGTTTTCAGAGCAGCATGAAAAAGAGCTACAATATGGCTTTAATTAGCAGCCTGAAAATGAGTTACAGTATGGCTTTAATTAGCAGCCTGAAACAGAGTTGAAATATAGCTTTAAGTGGACATTTAAGCCTTTAATTTTAAAATCATATATCAGAATAGTCTGATATTACCAAGTGACAGTCTGGGATGTGTATACTATCACCCTGAGGTGAAATGAGTCTGGCTAAACAGGAGGTTTCGTTTCTAAAGCAGCTTGAAAAAGAGTTACAGTATGGCTTTAATTAGCAGCCTGAAACAGAGCTGAAACATAGCTTTAAGTGGACATTTAAGCCTTTAATTTTATAATCATATATCAGAATAGTCTGATATTACCCAGTGACAGTCTGCGATGTGTATACTATCAACCTGAGGTGAAATGATTCTGCCTAAACAGGAGGTTTCGTTTCTGAAGCAGTCTGAAAAAGAGTTACAGTATGGCTTTAATTAGCAGCCTGAAACAGAGTTGAAATATAGCTTTAAGTGGACATTTAAGCCTTTAATTTTAAAATCCTATATCAGAATAGTCTGATATTACCCAGTGACAGTCTGGGATGTGTATACTATCACCCTGAGGAGAAATGAGTCTGGCTTAATAGGAGTTTTCGTTTTTAGAGCAGCCTGAAAAAGAGTTACAGTATGGCCTTAATTATTAGCATGAAACAGAGTTGAAATATAGCTTTAAGTGGACATTTAAGCCTTTAATTTTAAAGTCCTACATCACAATAGTCTGATAATACCCAGTGACAGTCTGGGATGTGTACACTATCACGCTGAGGTGAAATGAGTCTGGCTAAACAGGAGGTTTCGTTTTTAGAGCAGCCTGAAAAAGAATTACAGTAAAGCTTTAATTAGCATCCTGAAACAGAGTTGAAATATAGCTTTAAGAGGACATTTAAGCCTTTACTTTTAAAATCCTATATCAGAACAGTCTGATATTACCCAGTGGCACTCTGGAATGTGTATACTATCACCCTGAGGTGAAATGAGTCTGGCTAAACAGGAGATTTCGTTTTTAGAGCAGCATGAAAAAGAGTTACAGTGTGGCTTTCATTAGCAGCCTGAAACAGAGTTGAAATATAGCTTTAAGAAGACATTTAAGCCTTTCATTTTAAAGTCCTGCATCAGAATAGTCTGATATTACCCAGTGGCAGTCTGGGATGTGTATACTATCAACCTGAGGTGAAATGAGTCTAGCTAAAGAGGAGGTTTCGTTTTTAGAGCAGCTTGAATAAGAATTACAGTAAAGCTTTAATTAGCAGCCTGAAACAGAGTTGAAATATAGCTTTAAGTGGACATTTAAGCCTTTCTTTTTAAAATCCTATATCAGAACAGTCTGATATTACCCAGTGGCACTCTGGAATGTGTATACTATCACCCTGAGGTGAAATGAGTCTGGCTAAACAGGAGATTTCGTTTTTAGAGCAGCATGAAAAAGAGCTACAATATGGCTTTAATTAGCAGCCTGAAAAGGAGTTACAGTATGGCTTTAATTAGCAGCCTGAAACAGAGTTGAAATATAGCTTTAAGTGGACATTTAAGCCTTTAATTTTAAAATCCTATATCAGAATAGTCTGATATTACCAAGTGACAGTCTGGGATGTGTATACTATCAACTTGACGTGAAATTAGTCTGGCTTAACAGGAGGTTTCGTTTCTGAAACAGCCTGAAAAAGAGTTACAGTATGGCTTTAATTAGCAGTATGAAACAGAGTTGAAATATAGCTTTAAGTGGACATTTAAGTCTTTCATTTTAAAATCCTGTATCAGAATAGTCTGATATTACCCAGTGACAGTCTGGGATGTGTATACTATCACCCTGAGGAGAAATGAGTCTGGATAAATGGGAGGTTTCGTCTCTGAAGCAGCCTGAAAAAGAGATACAGTATGGCTTTAATTAGCAGCCTGAAACAGAGTTGAAATATAGCTTTAAGTGGACATTTAAGCCTTTCATTTTAAAATCCTATATCAGAATAGTCTGATATTACCCAGTGGCAGTCTAGGATCTGTATACTATCACCCTGAGGTGAAATGAGTCTGGCTAAACAGGAGGATTTGTTTTTAGAGCAGCATGAACAAGAGTTACAGTAAAGCTTTAATTAGCATCCTGAAACAGAGTTGAAATATAGCTTTAAGAGGACATTTAAGCCTTTCATTTTAAAATCCTATATCAGAATAGTCTGATATTACCCAGTTACAGTCTGGGATGTGGACACTATCACCCTGAGGTAAAATTAGTCTGGCTAAACGGGAGGTTTCGTTTTTAGAGCAGCATGAAAAAGAGCTACAATATGGCTTTAATTAGCAGCCTGAAAAGGAGTTACAGTATGGCTTTAATTAGCAGCCTGAAACAGAGTTGAAATATAGCTTTAAGTGGACATTTAAGCCTTTAATTTTAAAATCCTATATCAGAATAGTCTGATATTACCAAGTGACAGTCTGGGATGTGTATACTATCACCCTGAGGTGAAATGAGTCTGGCTAAACTGGAGGTTTCGTTTCTGAAGCAGACTGAAAAAGAGTTACAGTATGGCTTTAATTAGCAGTATGAAACAGAGTTGAAATATAGGTTTAAGTGGACATTTAAGCCTTTATTTTTAAAATCCTGTATCAGAATAGTCTGATATTACCCAGTGACAGTCTGGGATGTGTATACTATCACCCTGAGGAGAACTGAGTCTGGATAAATGGGAGTTTTCGTTTTTAGAGCAGCCTGAAAAAGAGTTACAGTATGGCCTTAATTATTAGCATGAAACAGAGTTGAAATATAGCTTTAAGTGGACATTTAAGCCTTTCATTTTAAAATCCTGTATCAGAATAGTCTGATATTACCCAGTGGCAGTCTAGGATCTGTATACTATTACCCTGAGGTGAAATGAGTCTGTCTAAACAGGAGGATTTGTTTTTAGAACAGCATGAAAAAGAGTTACAGTATGGCTTTAATTAGCAGCCTGAAACAGAGTTGAAATATAGCTTTAAGTGGACATTTAAGCCTTTAATTTTAAAGTCCTGCATCAGAATAGTCTGATAATACCCAGTGACAGTCTGGGATGTGTACACTATCACCCTGAGGTGAAATGAGTCTGGCTAAACAGGAGGTTTCGTTTTTAGAGCAGCCTGAAAAAGAATTACAGTAAAGCTTTAATTAGCATCCTGTTACAGAGTTGAAATATAGCTTTAAGAGGACATTTAAACCTTTACTTTTAAAATCCTATATCAGAATAGTCTGATATTACCCAGTGGCAGTCTGGGATGTGTATACTATCAACCTGAGTTGAAATGAGTCTAGCTAAAGAGGAGGTTTCGTTTTTAGAGCAGCCTGAATAAGAATTACAGTAAAGCTTTAATTAGCAGCCTGAAACAGAGTTGAAATATAGCTTTAAGAAGACATTTAAGCCTTTCTTTTTAAAATCCTATATCAGAACAGTCTGATATTACCCAGTGGCACTCTGGAATGTGTATACTATCACCCTGAGGTGAAATGAGTCTGGCTAAACAGGAGATTTCGTTTTTAGAGCAGCATGAAAAAGAGCTACAATATGGCTTTAATTAGCAGCCTGAAAAGGAGTTACAGTATGGCTTTAATTAGCAGCCTGAAACAGAGTTGAAATATAGCTTTAAGTGGACATTTAAGCCTTTAATTTTAAAATCCTATATCAGAATAGTCTGATATTACCAAGTGACAGTCTGGGATGTGTATACTATCAACTTGACGTGAAATTAGTCTGGCTTAACAGGAGGTTTCGTTTCTGAAACAGCCTGAAAAAGAGTTACATTATGGCTTTAATTAGCAGTATGAAACAGAGTTGAAATATAGCTTTAAGTGGACATTTAAGTCTTTCATTTTAAAATCCTGTATCAGAATAGTCTGATATTAACCAGTGACAGTCTGGGATGTGTATACTATCACCCTGAGGAGAAATGAGTCTGGATAAATGGGAGGTTTCGTCTCTGAAGCAGCCTGAAAAAGAGATACAGTATGGCTTTAATTAGCAGCCTGAAACAGAGTTGAAATATAGCTTTAAGTGGACATTTAAGCCTTTCATTTTAAAATCCTATATCAGAATAGTCTGATATTACCCAGTGACAGTCTGGGATGTGTACACTATCACCCTGAGGTGAAATGAGTCTGGCTAAACAGGAGGTTTCGTTTTTAGAGCAGCCTGAAAAAGAATTACAGTAAAGCTTTAATTAGCATCCTGAAACAGAGTTGAAATATAGCTTTAAGAGGACATTTAAACCTTTACTTTTAAAATCCTATATCAGAATAGTCTGATATTACCCAGTGGCAGTCTGGGATGTGTATACTATCAACCTGAGGTGAAATGAGTCTAGCTAAAGAGGAGGTTTCGTTTTTAGAGCAGCCTGAATAAGAATTACAGTAAAGCTTTAATTAGCAGCCTGAAACAGAGTTGAAATATAGCTTTAAGAAGACATTTAAGCCTTTCTTTTTAAAATCCTATATCAGAACAGTCTGATATTACCCAGTGGCACTCTGGAATGTGTATACTATCACCCTGAGGTGAAATGAGTCTGGCTAAACAGGAGATTTCGTTTTTAGAGCAGCATGAAAAAGAGCTACAATATGGCTTTAATTAGCAGCCTGAAAAGGAGTTACAGTATGGCTTTAATTAGCAGCCTGAAACAGAGTTGAAATATAGCTTTAAGTGGACATTTAAGCCTTTAATTTTAAAATCCTATATCAGAATAGTCTGATATTACCAAGTGACAGTCTGGGATGTGTATACTATCAACTTGACGTGAAATTAGTCTGGCTTAACAGGAGGTTTCGTTTCTGAAACAGCCTGAAAAAGAGTTACATTATGGCTTTAATTAGCAGTATGAAACAGAGTTGAAATATAACTTTAAGTGGACATTTAAGTCTTTCATTTTAAAATCCTGTATCAGAATAGTCTGATATTAACCAGTGACAGTCTGGGATGTGTATACTATCACCCTGAGGAGAAATGAGTCTGGATAAATGGGAGGTTTCGTCTCTGAAGCAGCCTGAAAAAGAGATACAGTATGGCTTTAATTAGCAGCCTGAAACAGAGTTGAAATATAGCTTTAAGTGGACATTTAAGCCTTTCATTTTAAAATCCTATATCAGAATAGTCTGATATTACCCAGTGGCAGTCTAGGATCTGTATACTATCACCCTGAGGTGAAATGAGTCTGGCTAAACAGGAGGATTTGTTTTTAGAGCAGCATGAACAAGAGTTACAGTAAAGCTTTAATTAGCATCCTGAAACAGAGTTGAAATATAGCTTTAAGAGGACATTTAAGCCTTTCATTTTAAAATCCTATATCAGAATAGTCTGATATTACCCAGTTACAGTCTGGGATGTGGACACTATCACCTTGAGGTAAAATTAGTCTGGCTAAACGGGAGGTTTCGTTTTTAGAGCAGCATGAAAAAGAGCTACAATATGGCTTTAATTAGCAGCCTGAAAAGGAGTTACAGTATGGCTTTAATTAGCAGCCTGAAACAGAGTTGAAATATAGCTTTAAGTGGACATTTAAGCCTTTAATTTTAAAATCCTATATCAGAATAGTCTAATATTACCAAGTGACAGTCTGGGATGTGTATACTATCACCCTGAGGTGAAATGAGTCTGGCTAAACTGGAGGTTTCGTTTCTGAAGCAGACTGAAAAAGAGTTACAGTATGGCTTTAATATGCAGTATGAAACAGAGTTGAAATATAGGTTTAAGTGGACATTTAAGCCTTTAATTTTAAAATCCTGTATCAGAATAGTCTGATATTACCCAGTGACAGTCTGGGATGTGTATACTATCACCCTGAGGAGAAATGAGTCTGGATAAATGGGAGTTTTCGTTTTTAGAGCAGCCTGAAAAAGAGTTACAGTATGGCCTTAATTATTAGCATGAAACAGAGTTGAAATATAGCTTTAAGTGGACATTTAAGCCTTTCATTTTAAAATCCTATATCAGAATAGTCTGATATTACCCAGTGGCAGTCTAGGATCTGTATACTATTACCCTGAGGTGAAATGAGTCTGTCTAAACAGGAGGATTTGTATTTAGAACAGCATGAAAAAGAGTTACAGTATGGCTTTAATTAGCAGCATGACACAGAGTTGAAATATAGCTTTAAGTGGAAATTTAAGCCTTTAATTTTAAAATCCTATATCAGAATAGTCTGATATTACCCAGAGACAGTCTGGGATGTGTATAGTATCAACCTGAGGTGAAATGAGTCTGGCTAAACAGGAGGTTTCGTTTTTAGAGCAGCATGAAAAAGAGTTACAGTGTGGCTTTAATTAGCAGCCTGAAACATAGTTGAAATATAGCTTTAAGAAGAGATTTAAGCCTTTCATTTTAAAGTCCTGCATCAGAATAGTCTGATAATACCCAGTTACAGTCTGGGATGTGGACACTATCACCCTGAGGTAAAATTAGTCTGGCTAAACAGGAGGTTTCGTTTTCAGAGCAGCATGAAAAAGAGCTACAATATGGCTTTAATTAGCAGCCTGAAAAGGAGTTACAGTATGGCTTTAATTAGCAGCCTGAAACAGAGTTGAAATATAGCTTTAAGTGGACATTTAAGCCTTTAATTTTAAAATCCTATATCAGAATAGTCTGATATTACCAAGTGACAGTCTGGGATGTGTATACTATTACCCTGAGGTGAAATGACTCTGTCTAAACAGGAGGATTTGTTTTTAGAACAGCATGAAAAAGAGTTACAGTATGGCTTTAATTAGCAGCATGACACAGAGTTGAAATATAGCTTTAAGTGGAAATTTAAGCCTTTAATTTTAAAATCCTATATCAGAATAGTCTGATATTACCCAGAGACAGTCTGGGATGTGTATACTATCACCCTGAGGAGAAATGAGTCTGGATAAATGGGAGTTTTCGTTTTTAGAGCAGCCTGAAAAAGAGTTACAGTATGGCCTTAATTATTGGCATGAAACAGAGTTGAAATATAGCTTTAAGTGGACATTTAAGCCTTTCATTTTAAAATCCTATATCAGAATAGTCTGATATTACCCAGTGGCAGTCTAGGATCTGTATACTATTACCCTGAGGTGAAATGAGTCTGTCTAAACAGGAGGATTTGTTTTTAGAACAGCATGAAAAAGAGTTACAGTATGGCTTTAATTAGCAGCATGACACAGAGTTGAAATATAGCTTTAAGAAGACATTTAAGCCTTTCATTTCACAGTCCTGCATCAGAATAGTCTGATAATACCCAGTTACAGTCTGGGATGTGGACACTATCACCCTGAGGTAAAATTAGTCTGGCTAAACAGGAGGTTTAGTTTTCAGAGCAGCTTGAAAAAGAGCTACAATATGGCTTTAATTAGCAGCCTGAAAAGGAGTTACAGTATGGCTTTAATTAGCAGCCTGAAACTGAGTTGAAATATAGCTTTAAGTGGACATTTAAGCCTTTAATTTTAAAATCATATATCAGAATAGTCTGATATTACCAAGTGACAGTCTGGGATGTGTATACTATCACCCTGAGGTGAAATGAGTCTGGCTAAACAGGAGGTTTCGTTTCTAAAGCAGCTTGAAAAAGAGTTACAGTATGGCTTTAATTAGCAGCCTGAAACAGAGCTGAAACATAGCTTTAAGTGGACATTTAAGCCTTTAATTTTATAATCATATATCAGAATAGCCTGATATTACCCAGTGACAGTCTGGGATGTGTATACTATCAATTTGACGTGAAATTAGTCTGGCTTAACAGGAGGTTTCGTTTCTGAAACAGCCTGAAAAAGAGTTACAGTATGGCTTTAATTAGCAGTATGAAACAGAGTTGAAATATAGCTTTAAGTGGACATTTAAGTCTTTCATTTTAAAATCCTGTATCAGAATAGTCTGATATTACCCAGTGACAGTCTGGGATGTGTATACTATCACCCTGAGGAGAAATGAGTCTGGATAAATGGGAGGTTTCGTCTCTGAAGCAGCCTGAAAAAGAGATACAGTATGGCTTTAATTAGCAGCCTGAAACAGAGTTGAAATATAGCTTTAAGTGGACATTTAAGCCTTTCATTTTAAAATCCTATATCAGAATAGTCTGATATTACCCAGTGGCAGTCTAGGATCTGTATACTATCACCCTGAGGTGAAATGAGTCTGGCTAAACAGGAGGATTTGTTTTTAGAGCAGCATGAACAAGAGTTACAGTAAAGCTTTAATTAGCATCCTGAAACAGAGTTGAAATATAGCTTTAAGAGGACATTTAAGCCTTTCATTTTAAAATCCTATATCAGAATAGTCTGATATTACCCAGTTACAGTCTGGGATGTGGACACTATCACCCTGAGGTAAAATTAGTCTGGCTAAACGGGAGGTTTCGTTTTTAGAGCAGCATGAAAAAGAGCTACAATATGGCTTTAAGTAGCAGCCTGAAAAGGAGTTACAGTATGGCTTTAATTAGCAGCCTGAAACAGAGTTGAAATATAGCTTTAAGTGGACATTTAAGCCTTTAATTTTAAAATCCTATATCAGAATAGTCTGATATTACCAAGTGACAGTCTGGGATGTGTATACTATCACCCTGAGGTGAAATGAGTCTGGCTAAACTGGAGGTTTCGTTTCTGAAGCAGACTGAAAAAGAGTTACAGTATGGCTTTAATTAGCAGTATGAAACAGAGTTGAAATATAGGTTTAAGTGGACATTTAAGCCTTTAATTTTAAAATCCTGTATCAGAATAGTCTGATATTACCCAGTGACAGTCTGGGATGTGTATACTATCACCCTGAGGAGAACTGAGTCTGGATAAATGGGAGTTTTCGTTTTTAGAGCAGCCTGAAAAAGAGTTACAGTATGGCCTTAATTATTAGCATGAAACAGAGTTGAAATATAGCTTTAAGTGGACATTTAAGCCTTTCATTTTAAAATCCTGTATCAGAATAGTCTGATATTACCCAGTGGCAGTCTAGGATCTGTATACTATTACCCTGAGGTGAAATGAGTCTGTCTAAACAGGAGGATTTGTTTTTAGAACAGCATGAAAAAGAGTTACAGTATGGCTTTAATTAGCAGCCTGAAACAGAGTTGAAATGTAGCTTTAAGTGGACATTTAAGCCTTTAATTTTAAAATCCTATATCAGAATAGTCTGATATTACCCAGTGACAGTCTGGGATGTGTATACTATCACCCTGAGGAGAAATGAGTCTTGCTTAATAGGAGTTTTCGTTTTTAGAGCAGCCTGAAAAAGAGTTACAGTATGGCCTTAATTATTAGCATGAAACAGAGTTGAAATATAGCTTTAAGTGGACATTTAAGCCTTTAATTTTAAAGTCCTGCATCAGAATAGTCTGATAATACCCAGTGACAGTCTGGGATGTGTACACTATCACCCTGAGGTGAAATGAGTCTGGCTAAACAGGAGGTTTCGTTTTTAGAGCAGCCTGAAAAAGAATTACAGTAAAGCTTTAATTAGCATCCTGTTACAGAGTTGAAATATAGCTTTAAGAGGACATTTAAACCTTTACTTTTAAAATCCTATATCAGAATAGTCTGATATTACCCAGTGGCAGTCTGGGATGTGTATACTATCAACCTGAGTTGAAATGAGTCTAGCTAAAGAGGAGGTTTCGTTTTTAGAGCAGCCTGAAAAAGAATTACAGTAAAGCTTTAATTAGCATCCTGAAACAGAGTTGAAATATAGCTTTAAGAGGACATTTAAACCTTTACTTTTAAAATCCTATATCAGAATAGTCTGATATTACCCAGTGGCAGTCTGGGATGTGTATACTATCAACCTGAGGTGAAATGAGTCTAGCTAAAGAGGAGGTTTCGTTTTTAGAGCAGCCTGAATAAGAATTACAGTAAAGCTTTAATTAGCAGCCTGAAACAGAGTTGAAATATAGCTTTAAGAAGACATTTAAGCCTTTCTTTTTAAAATCCTATATCAGAACAGTCTGATATTACCCAGTGGCACTCTGGAATGTGTATACTATCACCCTGAGGTGAAATGAGTCTGGCTAAACAGGAGATTTCGTTTTTAGAGCAGCATGAAAAAGAGCTACAATATGGCTTTAATTAGCAGCCTGAAAAGGAGTTACAGTATGGCTTTAATTAGCAGCCTGAAACAGAGTTGAAATATAGCTTTAAGTGGACATTTAAGCCTTTAATTTTAAAATCCTATATCAGAATAGTCTGATATTACCAAGTGACAGTCTGGGATGTGTATACTATCAACTTGACGTGAAATTAGTCTGGCTTAACAGGAGGTTTCGTTTCTGAAACAGCCTGAAAAAGAGTTACATTATGGCTTTAATTAGCAGTATGAAACAGAGTTGAAATATAACTTTAAGTGGACATTTAAGTCTTTCATTTTAAAATCCTGTATCAGAATAGTCTGATATTAACCAGTGACAGTCTGGGATGTGTATACTATCACCCTGAGGAGAAATGAGTCTGGATAAATGGGAGGTTTCGTCTCTGAAGCAGCCTGAAAAAGAGATACAGTATGGCTTTAATTAGCAGCCTGAAACAGAGTTGAAATATAGCTTTAAGTGGACATTTAAGCCTTTCATTTTAAAATCCTATATCAGAATAGTCTGATATTACCCAGTGGCAGTCTAGGATCTGTATACTATCACCCTGAGGTGAAATGAGTCTGGCTAAACAGGAGGATTTGTTTTTAGAGCAGCATGAACAAGAGTTACAGTAAAGCTTTAATTAGCATCCTGAAACAGAGTTGAAATATAGCTTTAAGAGGACATTTAAGCCTTTCATTTTAAAATCCTATATCAGAATAGTCTGATATTACCCAGTTACAGTCTGGGATGTGGACACTATCACCTTGAGGTAAAATTAGTCTGGCTAAACGGGAGGTTTCGTTTTTAGAGCAGCATGAAAAAGAGCTACAATATGGCTTTAATTAGCAGCCTGAAAAGGAGTTACAGTATGGCTTTAATTAGCAGCCTGAAACAGAGTTGAAATATAGCTTTAAGTGGACATTTAAGCCTTTAATTTTAAAATCCTATATCAGAATAGTCTAATATTACCAAGTGACAGTCTGGGATGTGTATACTATCACCCTGAGGTGAAATGAGTCTGGCTAAACTGGAGGTTTCGTTTCTGAAGCAGCCTGAAAAAGAGTTACAGTATGGCTTTAATATGCAGTATGAAACAGAGTTGAAATATAGGTTTAAGTGGACATTTAAGCCTTTAATTTTAAAATCCTGTATCAGAATAGTCTGATATTACCCAGTGACAGTCTGGGATGTGTATACTATCACCCTGAGGAGAAATGAGTCTGTCTAAACAGGAGGATTTGTATTTAGAACAGCATGAAAAAGAGTTACAGTATGGCTTTAATTAGCAGCATGACACAGAGTTGAAATATAGCTTTAAGTGGAAATTTAAGCCTTTAATTTTAAAATCCTATATCAGAATAGTCTGATATTACCCAGAGACAGTCTGGGATGTGTATAGTATCAACCTGAGGTGAAATGAGTCTGGCTAAACAGGAGGTTTCGTTTTTAGAGCAGCATGAAAAAGAGTTACAGTGTGGCTTTAATTAGCAGCCTGAAACATAGTTGAAATATAGCTTTAAGAAGAGATTTAAGCCTTTCATTTTAAAGTCCTGCATCAGAATAGTCTGATAATACCCAGTTACAGTCTGGGATGTGGACACTATCACCCTGAGGTAAAATTAGTCTGGCTAAACAGGAGGTTTCGTTTTCAGAGCAGCATGAAAAAGAGCTACAATATGGCTTTAATTAGCAGCCTGAAAAGGAGTTACAGTATGGCTTTAATTAGCAGCCTGAAACAGAGTTGAAATATAGCTTTAAGTGGACATTTAAGCCTTTAATTTTAAAATCCTATATCAGAATAGTCTGATATTACCAAGTGACAGTCTGGGATGTGTATACTATTACCCTGAGGTGAAATGACTCTGTCTAAACAGGAGGATTTGTTTTTAGAACAGCATGAAAAAGAGTTACAGTATGGCTTTAATTAGCAGCATGACACAGAGTTGAAATATAGCTTTAAGTGGAAATTTAAGCCTTTAATTTTAAAATCCTATATCAGAATAGTCTGATATTACCCAGAGACAGTCTGGGATGTGTATACTATCACCCTGAGGAGAAATGAGTCTGGATAAATGGGAGTTTTCGTTTTTAGAGCAGCCTGAAAAAGAGTTACAGTATGGCCTTAATTATTGGCATGAAACAGAGTTGAAATATAGCTTTAAGTGGACATTTAAGCCTTTCATTTTAAAATCCTATATCAGAATAGTCTGATATTACCCAGTGGCAGTCTAGGATCTGTATACTATTACCCTGAGGTGAAATGAGTCTGTCTAAACAGGAGGATTTGTTTTTAGAACAGCATGAAAAAGAGTTACAGTATGGCTTTAATTAGCAGCATGACACAGAGTTGAAATATAGCTTTAAGAAGACATTTAAGCCTTTCATTTCACAGTCCTGCATCAGAATAGTCTGATAATACCCAGTTACAGTCTGGGATGTGGACACTATCACCCTGAGGTAAAATTAGTCTGGCTAAACAGGAGGTTTAGTTTTCAGAGCAGCATGAATAAGAGCTACAATATGGCTTTAATTAGCAGCCTGAAAAGGAGTTACAGTATGGCTTTAATTAGCAGCCTGAAACTGAGTTGAAATATAGCTTTAAGTGGACATTTAAGCCTTTAATTTTAAAATCATATATCAGAATAGTCTGATATTACCAAGTGACAGTCTGGGATGTGTATACTATCACCCTGAGGTGAAATGAGTCTGGCTAAACAGGAGGTTTCGTTTCTAAAGCAGCTTGAAAAAGAGTTACAGTATGGCTTTAATTAGCAGCCTGAAACAGAGCTGAAACATAGCTTTAAGTGGACATTTAAGCCTTTAATTTTATAATCATATATCAGAATAGTCTGATATTACCCAGTGACAGTCTGGGATGTGTATACTATCAACTTGACGTGAAATTAGTCTGGCTTAACAGGAGGTTTCGTTTCTGAAACAGCCTGAAAAAGAGTTACAGTATGGCTTTAATTAGCAGTATGAAACAGAGTTGAAATATAGCTTTAAGTGGACATTTAAGTCTTTCATTTTAAAATCCTGTATCAGAATAGTCTGATATTACCCAGTGACAGTCTGGGATGTGTATACTATCACCCTGAGGAGAAATGAGTCTGGATAAATGGGAGGTTTCGTCTCTGAAGCAGCCTGAAAAAGAGATACAGTATGGCTTTAATTAGCAGCCTGAAACAGAGTTGAAATATAGCTTTAAGTGGACATTTAAGCCTTTCATTTTAAAATCCTATATCAGAATAGTCTGATATTACCCAGTGGCAGTCTAGGATCTGTATACTATCACCCTGAGGTGAAATGAGTCTGGCTAAACAGGAGGATTTGTTTTTAGAGCAGCATGAACAAGAGTTACAGTAAAGCTTTAATTAGCATCCTGAAACAGAGTTGAAATATAGCTTTAAGAGGACATTTAAGCCTTTCATTTTAAAATCCTATATCAGAATAGTCTGATATTACCCAGTTACAGTCTGGGATGTGGACACTATCACCCTGAGGTAAAATTAGTCTGGCTAAACGGGAGGTTTCGTTTTTAGAGCAGCATGAAAAAGAGCTACAATATGGCTTTAATTAGCAGCCTGAAAAGGAGTTACAGTATGGCTTTAATTAGCAGCCTGAAACAGAGTTGAAATATAGCTTTAAGTGGACATTTAAGCCTTTAATTTTAAAATCCTATATCAGAATAGTCTGATATTACCAAGTGACAGTCTGGGATGTGTATACTATCACCCTGAGGTGAAATGAGTCTGGCTAAACTGGAGGTTTCGTTTCTGAAGCAGACTGAAAAAGAGTTACAGTATGGCTTTAATTAGCAGTATGAAACAGAGTTGAAATATAGGTTTAAGTGGACATTTAAGCCTTTAATTTTAAAATCCTGTATCAGAATAGTCTGATATTACCCAGTGACAGTCTGGGATGTGTATACTATCACCCTGAGGAGAACTGAGTCTGGATAAATGGGAGTTTTCGTTTTTAGAGCAGCCTGAAAAAGAGTTACAGTATGGCCTTAATTATTAGCATGAAACAGAGTTGAAATATAGCTTTAAGTGGACATTAAGCCTTTCATTTTAAAATCCTGTATCAGAATAGTCTGATATTACCCAGTGGCAGTCTAGGATCTGTATACTATTACCCTGAGGTGAAATGAGTCTGTCTAAACAGGAGGATTTGTTTTTAGAACAGCATGAAAAGGAGTTACAGTATGGCTTTAATTAGCAGCCTGAAACAGAGTTGAAATATAGCTTTAAGTGGACATTTAAGCCTTTAATTTTAAAATCCTATATCAGAATAGTCTGATATTACCCAGTGACAGTCTGGGATGTGTATACTATCACCCTGAGGAGAAATGAGTCTTGCTTAATAGGAGTTTTCGTTTTTAGAGCAGCCTGAAAAAGAGTTACAGTATGGCCTTAATTATTAGCATGAAACAGAGTTGAAATATAGCTTTAAGTGGACATTTAAGGCTTTAATTTTAAAGTCCTGCATCAGAATAGTCTGATAATACCCAGTGACAGTCTGGGATGTGTACACTATCACCCTGAGGTGAAATGAGTCTGGCTAAACAGGAGGTTTCGTTTTTAGAGCAGCCTGAAAAAGAATTACAGTAAAGCTTTAATTAGCATCCTGTTACAGAGTTGAAATATAGCTTTAAGAGGACATTTAAACCTTTACTTTTAAAATCCTATATCAGAATAGTCTGATATTACCCAGTGGCAGTCTGGGATGTGTATACTATCAACCTGAGTTGAAATGAGTCTAGCTAAAGAGGAGGTTTCGTTTTTAGAGCAGCCTGAATAAGAATTACAGTAAAGCTTTAATTAGCAGCCTGAAACAGAGTTGAAATATAGCTTTAAGAAGACATTTAAGCCTTTCTTTTTAAAATCCTATATCAGAACAGTCTGATATTACCCAGTGGCACTCTGGAATGTGTATACTATCACCCTGAGGTGAAATGAGTCTGGCTAAACAGGAGATTTCGTTTTTAGAGCAGCATGAAAAAGAGCTACAATATGGCTTTAATTAGCAGCCTGAAAAGGAGTTACAGTATGGCTTTAATTAGCAGCCTGAAACAGAGTTGAAATATAGCTTTAAGTGGACATTTAAGCCTTTAATTTTAAAATCCTATATCAGAATAGTCTGATATTACCAAGTGACAGTCTGGGATGTGTATACTATCAACTTGACGTGAAATTAGTCTGGCTTAACAGGAGGTTTCGTTTCTGAAACAGCCTGAAAAAGAGTTACATTATGGCTTTAATTAGCAGTATGAAACAGAGTTGAAATATAGCTTTAAGTGGACATTTAAGTCTTTCATTTTAAAATCCTGTATCAGAATAGTCTGATATTAACCAGTGACAGTCTGGGATGTGTATACTATCACCCTGAGGAGAAATGAGTCTGGATAAATGGGAGGTTTCGTCTCTGAAGCAGCCTGAAAAAGAGATACAGTATGGCTTTAATTAGCAGCCTGAAACAGAGTTGAAATATAGCTTTAAGTGGACATTTAAGCCTTTCATTTTAAAATCCTATATCAGAATAGTCTGATATTACCCAGTGACAGTCTGGGATGTGTACACTATCACCCTGAGGTGAAATGAGTCTGGCTAAACTGGAGGTTTCGTTTTTAGAGCAGCCTGAAAAAGAATTACAGTAAAGCTTTAATTAGCATCCTGAAACAGAGTTGAAATATAGCTTTAAGAGGACATTTAAACCTTTACTTTTAAAATCCTATATCAGAATAGTCTGATATTACCCAGTGGCAGTCTGGGATGTGTATACTATCAACCTGAGGTGAAATGAGTCTAGCTAAAGAGGAGGTTTCGTTTTTAGAGCAGCCTGAATAAGAATTACAGTAAAGCTTTAATTAGCAGCCTGAAACAGAGTTGAAATATAGCTTTAAGAAGACATTTAAGCCTTTCTTTTTAAAATCCTATATCAGAACAGTCTGATATTACCCAGTGGCACTCTGGAATGTGTATACTATCACCCTGAGGTGAAATGAGTCTGGCTAAACAGGAGATTTCGTTTTTAGAGCAGCATGAAAAAGAGCTACAATATGGCTTTAATTAGCAGCCTGAAAAGGAGTTACAGTATGGCTTTAATTAGCAGCCTGAAACAGAGTTGAAATATAGCTTTAAGTGGACATTTAAGCCTTTAATTTTAAAATCCTATATCAGAATAGTCTGATATTACCAAGTGACAGTCTGGGATGTGTATACTATCAACTTGACGTGAAATTAGTCTGGCTTAACAGGAGGTTTCGTTTCTGAAACAGCCTGAAAAAGAGTTACATTATGGCTTTAATTAGCAGTATGAAAAAGAGTTGAAATATAACTTTAAGTGGACATTTAAGTCTTTCATTTTAAAATCCTGTATCAGAATAGTCTGATATTAACCAGTGACAGTCTGGGATGTGTATACTATCACCCTGAGGAGAAATGAGTCTGGATAAATGGGAGGTTTCGTCTCTGAAGCAGCCTGAAAAAGAGATACAGTATGGCTTTAATTAGCAGCCTGAAACAGAGTTGAAATATAGCTTTAAGTGGACATTTAAGCCTTTCATTTTAAAATCCTATATCAGAATAGTCTGATATTACCCAGTGGCAGTCTAGGATCTGTATACTATCACCCTGAGGTGAAATGAGTCTGGCTAAACAGGAGGATTTGTTTTTAGAGCAGCATGAACAAGAGTTACAGTAAAGCTTTAATTAGCATCCTGAAACAGAGTTGAAATATAGCTTTAAGAGGACATTTAAGCCTTTCATTTTAAAATCCTATATCAGAATAGTCTGATATTACCCAGTTACAGTCTGGGATGTGGACACTATCACCTTGAGGTAAAATTAGTCTGGCTAAACGGGAGGTTTCGTTTTTAGAGCAGCATGAAAAAGAGCTACAATATGGCTTTAATTAGCAGCCTGAAAAGGAGTTACAGTATGGCTTTAATTAGCAGCCTGAAACAGAGTTGAAATATAGCTTTAAGTGGACATTTAAGCCTTTAATTTTAAAATCCTATATCAGAATAGTCTAATATTACCAAGTGACAGTCTGGGATGTGTATACTATCACCCTGAGGGGAAATGAGTCTGGCTAAACTGGAGGTTTCGTTTCTGAAGCAGCCTGAAAAAGAGTTACAGTATGACTTTAATTAGCAGTATGAAACAGAGTTGAAATATAGGTTTAAGTGGACATTTAAGCCTTTAATTTTAAAATCCTGTATCAGAATAGTCTGATATTACCCAGTGACAGTCTGGGATGTGTATACTATCACCCTGAGGAGAAATGAGTCTGGATAAATGGGAGTTTTCGTTTTTAGAGCAGCCTGAAAAAGAGTTACAGTATGGCCTTAATTATTAGCATGAAACAGAGTTGAAATATAGCTTTAAGAAGACATTTAAGCCTTTCATTTTACAGTCCTGCATCAGAATAGTCTGATAATACCCAGTTACAGTCTGGGATGTGGACACTATCACCCTGAGGTAAAATTAGTCTGGCTAAACAGGAGGTTTCGTTTTCAGAGCAGCATGAAAAAGAGCTACAATATGGCTTCAATTAGCAGCCTGAAAATGAGTTACAGTATGGCTTTAATTAGCAGCCTGAAACAGAGTTGAAATATAGCTTTAAGTGGACATTTAAGCCTTTAATTTTAAAATCATATATCAGAATAGTCTGATATTACCAAGTGACAGTCTGGGATGTGTATACTATCACCCTGAGGTGAAATGAGTCTGGCTAAACAGGAGGTTTCGTTTCTAAAGCAGCTTGAAAAAGAGTTACAGTATGGCTTTAATTAGCAGCCTGAAACAGAGCTGAAACATAGCTTTAAGTGGACATTTAAGCCTTTAATTTTATAATCATATATCAGAATAGTCTGATATTACCCAGTGACAGTCTGCGATGTGTATACTATCAACCTGAGGTGAAATGATTCTGCCTAAACAGGAGGTTTCGTTTCTGAAGCAGTCTGAAAAAGAGTTACAGTATGGCTTTAATTAGCAGCCTGAAACAGAGTTGAAATATAGCTTTAAGTGGACATTTAAGCCTTTAATTTTAAAATCCTATATCAGAATAGTCTGATATTACCCAGTGACAGTCTGGGATGTGTATACTATCACCCTGAGGAGAAATGAGTCTGGCTTAATAGGAGTTTTCGTTTTTAGAGCAGCCTGAAAAAGAGTTACAGTATGGCTTTAATATGCAGTATGAAACAGAGTTGAAATATAGGTTTAAGTGGACATTTAAGCCTTTAATTTTAAAATCCTGTATCAGAATAGTCTGATATTACCCAGTGACAGTCTGGGATGTGTATACTATCACCCTGAGGAGAAATGAGTCTGGATAAATGGGAGTTTTCGTTTTTAGAGCAGCCTGAAAAAGAGTTACAGTATGGCCTTAATTATTAGCATGAAACAGAGTTGAAATATAGCTTTAAGTGGACATTTAAGCCTTTCATTTTAAAATCCTATATCAGAATAGTCTGATATTACCCAGTGGCAGTCTAGGATCTGTATACTATTACCCTGAGGTGAAATGAGTCTGTCTAAACAGGAGGATTTGTATTTAGAACAGCATGAAAAAGAGTTACAGTATGGCTTTAATTAGCAGCATGACACAGAGTTGAAATATAGCTTTAAGTGGAAATTTAAGCCTTTAATTTTAAAATCCTATATCAGAATAGTCTGATATTACCCAGAGACAGTCTGGGATGTGTATAGTATCAACCTGAGGTGAAATGAGTCTGGCTAAACAGGAGGTTTCGTTTTTAGAGCAGCATGAAAAAGAGTTACAGTGTGGCTTTAATTAGCAGCCTGAAACATAGTTGAAATATAGCTTTAAGAAGAGATTTAAGCCTTTCATTTTAAAGTCCTGCATCAGAATAGTCTGATAATACCCAGTTACAGTCTGGGATGTGGACACTATCACCCTGAGGTAAAATTAGTCTGGCTAAACAGGAGGTTTCGTTTTCAGAGCAGCATGAAAAAGAGCTACAATATGGCTTTAATTAGCAGCCTGAAAAGGAGTTACAGTATGGCTTTAATTAGCAGCCTGAAACAGAGTTGAAATATAGCTTTAAGTGGACATTTAAGCCTTTAATTTTAAAATCCTATATCAGAATAGTCTGATATTACCAAGTGACAGTCTGGGATGTGTATACTATTACCCTGAGGTGAAATGACTCTGTCTAAACAGGAGGATTTGTTTTTAGAACAGCATGAAAAAGAGTTACAGTATGGCTTTAATTAGCAGCATGACACAGAGTTGAAATATAGCTTTAAGTGGAAATTTAAGCCTTTAATTTTAAAATCCTATATCAGAATAGTCTGATATTACCCAGAGACAGTCTGGGATGTGTATACTATCACCCTGAGGAGAAATGAGTCTGGATAAATGGGAGTTTTCGTTTTTAGAGCAGCCTGAAAAAGAGTTACAGTATGGCCTTAATTATTGGCATGAAACAGAGTTGAAATATAGCTTTAAGTGGACATTTAAGCCTTTCATTTTAAAATCCTATATCAGAATAGTCTGATATTACCCAGTGGCAGTCTAGGATCTGTATACTATTACCCTGAGGTGAAATGAGTCTGTCTAAACAGGAGGATTTGTTTTTAGAACAGCATGAAAAAGAGTTACAGTATGGTTTTAATTAGCAGCATGACACAGAGTTGAAATATAGCTTTAAGAAGACATTTAAGCCTTTCATTTCACAGTCCTGCATCAGAATAGTCTGATAATACCCAGTTACAGTCTAGGATGTGGACACTATCACCCTGAGGTAAAATTAGTCTGGCTAAACAGGAGGTTTAGTTTTCAGAGCAGCATGAAAAAGAGCTACAATATGGCTTTAATTAGCAGCCTGAAAAGGAGTTACAGTATGGCTTTAATTAGCAGCCTGAAACTGAGTTGAAATATAGCTTTAAGTGGACATTTAAGCCTTTAATTTTAAAATCATATATCAGAGTAGTCTGATATTACCAAGTGACAGTCTGGGATGTGTATACTATCACCCTGAGGTGAAATGAGTCTGGCTAAACAGGAGGTTTCGTTTCTAAAGCAGCTTGAAAAAGAGTTACAGTATGGCTTTAATTAGCAGCCTGAAACAGAGCTGAAACATAGCTTTAAGTGGACATTTAAGCCTTTAATTTTATAATCATATATCAGAATAGTCTGATATTACCCAGTGACAGTCTGGGATGTGTATACTATCAACCTGAGGTGAAATGATTCTGCCTAAACAGGAGGTTTCGTTTCTGAAGCAGTCTGAAAAAGAGTTACAGTATGGCTTTAATTTGCAGCCTGAAACAGAGTTGAAATATAGCTTTAAGTGGACATTTAAGCCTTTAATTTTAAAATCCTATATCAGAATAGTCTGATATTACCCAGTGACAGTCTGGGATGTGTATACTATCACCCTGAGGAGAAATGAGTCTGGCTTAATAGGAGTTTTCGTTTTTAGAGCAGCCTGAAAAAGAGTTACAGTATGGCCTTAATTATTAGCATGAAACAGAGTTGAAATATAGCTTTAAGTGGACATTTAAGTCTTTCATTTTAAAATCCTGTATCAGAATAGTCTGATATTACCCAGTGACAGTCTGGGATGTGTATACTATCACCCTGAGGAGAAATGAGTCTGGATAAATGGGAGGTTTCGTCTCTGAAGCAGCCTGAAAAAGAGATACAGTATGGCTTTAATTAGCAGCCTGAAACAGAGTTGAAATATAGCTTTAAGTGGACATTTAAGCCTTTCATTTTAAAATCCTATATCAGAATAGTCTGATATTACCCAGTGGCAGTCTAGGATCTGTATACTATCACCCTGGGGTGAAATGAGTCTGGCTAAACAGGAGGATTTGTTTTTAGAGCAGCATGAACAAGAGTTACAGTAAAGCTTTAATTAGCATCCTGAAACAGAGTTGAAATATAACTTTAAGAGGACATTTAAGCCTTTACTTTTAAAATCCTATATCAGAATAGTCTGATATTACCCAGTGGCAGTCTGGAATGTGTATACTATCACCCTGAGGTGAAATGAGTCTGGCTAAACAGGAGATTTCGTTTTTAGAGCAGCATGAAAAAGAGCTACAATATGGCTTTAATTAGCAGCCTGAAAAGGAGTTACAGTATGGCTTTAATTAGCAGCCTGAAACAGAGTTGAAATATAGCTTTAAGTGGACATTTAAGCCTTTAATTTTAAAATCCTATATCAGAATAGTCTGATATTACCAAGTGACAGTCTGGGATGTGTATACTATCAACTTGACGTGAAATTAGTCTGGCTTAACAGGAGGTTTCGTTTCTGAAACAGCCTGAAAAAGAGTTACATTATGGCTTTAATTAGCAGTATGAAACAGAGTTGAAATATAGCTTTAAGTGGACATTTAAGTCTTTCATTTTAAAATCCTGTATCAGAATAGTCTGATATTAACCAGTGACAGTCTGGGATGTGTATACTATCACCCTGAGGAGAAATGAGTCTGGATAAATGGGAGGTTTCGTCTCTGAAGCAGCCTGAAAAAGAGATACAGTATGGCTTTAATTAGCAGCCTGAAACAGAGTTGAAATATAGCTTTAAGAGGACATTTAAGCCTTTCATTTTAAAATCCTATATCAGAATAGTCTGATATTACCCAGTTACAGTCTGGGATGTGGACACTATCACCCTGAGGTAAAATTAGTCTGGCTAAACGGGAGGTTTCGTTTTTAGAGCAGCATGAAAAAGAGCTACAATATGGCTTTAATTAGCAGCCTGAAAAGGAGTTACAGTATGGCTTTAATTAGCAGCCTGAAACAGAGTTGAAATATAGCTTTAAGTGGACATTTAAGCCTTTAATTTTAAAATCCTATATCAGAATAGTCTGATATTACCAAGTGACAGTCTGGGATGTGTATACTATCACCCTGAGGTGAAATGAGTCTGGCTAAACTGGAGGTTTTGTTTTTAGAGCAGCATGAACAAGAGTTACAGTAAAGCTTTAATTAGCATCCTGAAACAGAGTTGAAATATAGCTTTAAGAGGACATTTAAGTCTTTCATTTTAAAATCCTATATCAGAATAGTCTGATATTACCCAGTTACAGTCTGGGATGTGGACACTATCACCCTGAGGTAAAATTAGTCTGGCTAAACGGGAGGTTTCGTTTTTAGAGCAGCATGAAAAAGAGCTACAATATGGCTTTAATTAGCAGCCTGAAAAGGAGTTACAGTATGGCTTTAAATAGCAGCCTGAAACAGAGTTGAAATATAGCTTTAAGTTGACATTTAAGCCTTTAATTTTAAAATCCTATATCAGAATAGTCTGATATTACCAAGTGACAGTCTGGGATGTGTATACTATCACCCTGAGGTGAAATGAGTCTGGCTAAACTGGAGGTTTCGTTTCTGAAGCAGCCTGAAAAAGAGTTACAGTATGGCTTTAATTAGCAGTATGAAACAGAGTTGAAATATAGGTTTAAGTGGACATTTAAGCCTTTAATTTTAAAATCCTATATCAGAATAGTCTGATATTACCCAGTGACAGTCTGGGATGTGTATACTATCACCCTGAGGAGAAATGAGTCTGGATAAATGGGAGTTTTCGTTTTTAGAGCAGCCTGAAAAAGAGTTACAGTATGGCCTTAATTAGCAGCATGACACAGAGTTGAAATATAGCTTTAAGTGGAAATTTAAGCCTTTAATTTTAAAATCCTATATCAGAATAGTCTGATATTACCCAGAGACAGTCTGGGATGTGTATAGTATCAACCTGAGGTGAAATGAGTCTGGCTAAACAGGAGGTTTCGTTTTTAGAGCAGCATGAAAAAGAGTTACAGTGTGGCTTTAATTAGCAGCCTGAAACATAGTTGAAATATAGCTTTAAGAAGAGATTTAAGCCTTTCATTTTAAAGTCCTGCATCAGAATAGTCTGATAATACCCAGTGACAGTCTGGGATGTGTATACTATCACCCTGAGGTGAAATGAGTCTGGCTAAACAGGAGGTTTCGTTTCTAAAGCAGCTTGAAAAAGAGTTACAGTATGGCTTTAATTAGCAGCCTGAAACAGAGCTGAAACATAGCTTTAAGTGGACATTTAAGCCTTTAATTTTATAATCATATATCAGAATAGTCTGATATTACCCAGTGACAGTCTGGGATGTGTATACTATCAACCTGAGGTGAAATGATTCTGCCTAAACAGGAGGTTTCGTTTCTGAAGCAGTCTGAAAAAGAGTTACAGTATGGCTTCAATTAGCAGCCTGAAACAGAGTTGAAATATAGCTTTAAGTGGACATTTAAGCCTTTAATTTTAAAATCCTATATCAGAATAGTCTGATATTACCCAGTGACAGTCTGGGATGTGTATACTATCACCCTGAGGAGAAATGAGTCTGGCTAAATAGGAGTTTTCGTTTTTAGAGCAGCCTGAAAAAGAGTTACAGTATGGCCTTAATTATTAGCATGAAACAGAGTTGAAATATAGCTTTAAGTGGACATTTAAGCCTTTAATTTTAAAGTCCTACATCAGAATAGTCTGATAATACCCAGTGACAGTCTGGGATGTGTACACTATCACCCTGAGGTGAAATGAGTCTGGCTAAACAGGAGGTTTCGTTTTTAGAGCAGCCTGAAAAAGAATTACAGTAAAGCTTTAATTAGCATCCTGAAACAGTTGAAATATAGCTTTAAGAGGACATTTAAGCCTTTACTTTTAAAATCCTATATCAGAATAGTCTGATATTACCCAGTGGCAGTCTGGGATGTGTATACTATCAACCTGAGGTGAAATGAGTCTAGCTAAAGAGGAGGTTTCGTTTTTAGAGCAGCCTGAATAAGAATTACAGTAAAGCTTTAATTAGCAGCCTGAAACAGAGTTGAAATATAGCTTTAAGTGGACATTTAAGCCTTTCTTTTTAAAATCCTATATCAGAACAGTCTGATATTACCCAGTGGCACTCTGGAATGTGTATACTATCACCCTGAGGTTAAATGAGTCTGGCTAAACAGGAGATTTCGTTTTTAGAGCAGCATGAAAAAGAGCTACAATATGGCTTTAATTAGCAGCCTGAAAAGGAGTTACAGTATGGCTTTAATTAGCAGCCTGAAACAGAGCTGAAATATAGCTTTAAGTGGACATTTAAGCCTTTAATTTTAAAATCCTATATCAGAATAGTCTGATATTACCAAGTGACAGTCTGGGATGTGTATACTATCAACTTGACATGAAATTAGTCTGGCTTAACAGGAGGTTTCGTTTCTGAAACAGCCTGAAAAAGAGTTACAGTATGGCTTTAATTAGCAGTATGAAACAGAGTTGAAATATAGCTTTAAGTGGACATTTAAGTCTTTCATTTTAAAATCCTACATCAGAATAGTCTGATAATACCCAGTGACAGTCTGGGATGTGTACACTATCACCCTGAGGTGAAATGAGTCTGGCTAAAAAGGAGGTTTCGTTTTTAGTGCAGCCTGAAAAAGAGTTACAGTATGGCCTTAATTAGCAGCATGACACAGAGTTGAATATACTTTTAAGTGGACATTTAAGCCTTTAATTTTAAAATCCTATATCAGAATAGTCTGATATTACCCAGTGACAGTCTGGGATGTGTATACTATCAACCTGAGGTGAAATGAGTCTGGCTAAACAGGAGGTTTCGTCTCTGAAGCAGCCTGAAAAAGAGATACAGTATGGCTTTAATTAGCAGCCTGAAACAGAGTTGAAATATAGCTTTAAGTGGACATTTAAGCCTTTCATTTTAAAATCCTATATCAGAATAGTCTGATATTACCCAGTGGCAGTCTATGATCTGTATACTATCACCCTGAGGTGAAATGAGTCTGGCTAAACAGGAGGATTTGTTTTTAGAGCAGCATGAACAAGAGTTACAGTATGGCTTTAATTAGCAGTCTGAAACAGAGTTGAAATATAGCTTTAAGTGGACATTTAAGCCTTTAATTTTAAAGTCCTACATCATAATAGTCTGATAATACCCAGTGACAGTCTGGGATGTGTACACTATCACCCTGAGGTGAAATGAGTCTGGCTAAACAGGAGGTTTCGTTTTTAGAGCAGCCTGAAAAAGAATTACAGTAAAGCTTTAATTAGCATCCTGAAACAGAGTTGAAATATAGCTTTAAGAGGACATTTAAACCTTTACTTTTAAAATCCTATATCAGAATAGTCTGATATTACCCAGTGGCAGTCTGGGATGTGTATACTATCAACCTGAGGTGAAATGAGTCTAGCTAAAGAGGAGGTTTCGTTTTTAGAGCAGCCTGAATAAGAATTACAGTAAAGCTTTAATTAGCAGCCTGAAACAGAGTTGAAATATAGCTTTAAGAAGACATTTAAGCCTTTCTTTTTAAAATCCTATATCACAACAGTCTGATATTACCCAGTGGCACTCTGGAATGTGTATACTATCACCCTGAGGTGAAATGAGTCTGGCTAAACAGGAGATTTCGGTTTTAGAGCAGCATGAAAAAGAGCTACAATATGGCTTTAATTAGCAGCCTGAAAAGGAGTTACAGTATGGCTTTAATTAGCAGCCTGAAACAGAGTTGAAATATAGCTTTAAGTGGACATTTAAGCCTTTAATTTTAAAATCCTATATCAGAATAGTCTGATATTACCAAGTGACAGTCTGGGATGTGTATACTATCAACTTGACGTGAAATTAGTCTGGCTTAACAGGAGGTTTCATTTCTGAAACAGCCTGAAAAAGAGTTACATTATGGCTTTAATTAGCAGTATGAAACAGAGTTGAAATATAGCTTTAAGTGGACATTTAAGTCTTTCATTTTAAAATTCTGTATCAGAATAGTCTGATATTAACCAGTGACAGTCTGGGATGTGTATACTATCACCCTGAGGAGAAATGAGTCTGGATAAATGGGAGGTTTCGTCTCTGAAGCAGCCTGAAAAAGAGATACAGTATGGCTTTAATTAGCAGCCTGAAACAGAGTTGAAATATAGCTTTAAGTGGACATTTAAGCCTTTCATTTTAAAATCCTATATCAGAATAGTCTGATATTACCCAGTGGCAGTCTAGGATCTGTATACTATCACCCTGAGGTGAAATGAGTCTGGCTAGACAGGAGGATTTGTTTTTAGAGCAGCATGAACAAGAGTTACAGTAAAGCTTTAATTAGCATCCTGAAACAGAGTTGAAATATAGCTTTAAGAGGACATTTAAGCCTTTCATTTTAAAATCCTTTATCAGAATAGTCTGATATTACCCAGTTACAGTCTGGGATGTGGACACTATCACCCTGAGGTAAAATTAGTCTGGCTAAACGGGAGGTTTCGTTTTTAGAGCAGCATGAAAAAGAGCTACAATATGGCTTTAATTAGCAGCCTGAAAAGGAGTTACAGTATGGCTTTAATTAGCAGCCTGAAACAGAGTTGAAATATAGCTTTAAGTGGACATTTAAGCCTTTAATTTTAAAATCCTATATCAGAATAGTCTGATATTACCAAGTGACAGTCTGGGATGTGTATACTATCACCCTGAGGTGAAATGAGTCTGGGTAAACTGGAGGTTTCGTTTCTGAAGCAGCCTGAAAAAGAGTTACAGTATGGCTTTAATTAGCAGTATGAAACAGAGTTGAAATATAGGTTTAAGTGGACATTTAAGCCTTTAATTTTAAAATCCTGTATCAGAATAGTCTGATATTACCCAGTGACAGTCTGGGATGTGTATACTATCACCCTGAGGAGAAATGAGTCTGGATAAATGGGAGTTTTCGTTTTTAGAGCAGCCTGAAACAGAGTTACAGTATGGCCTTAATTATTAGCATGAAACAGAGTTGAAATATAGCTTTAAGTGGACATTTAAGCCTTTCATTTTAAAATCCTATATCAGAATAGTCTGATATTACCCAGTGGCAGTCTAGGATCTGTATACTATTACCCTGAGGTGAAATGAGTCTGTCTAAACAGGAGGATTTGTTTTTAGAACAGCATGAAAAAGAGTTACAGTATGGCTTTAATTAGCAGCATGACACAGAGTTGAAATATAGCTTTAAGTGGAAATTTAAGCCTTTAATTTTAAAATCCTATATCAGAATAGTCTGATATTACCCAGAGACAGTCTGGGATGTGTATAGTATCAACCTGAGGTGAAATGAGTCTGGCTAAAAAGGAGGTTTCGTTTTTAGAGCAGCATGAAAAAGAGTTACAGTGTGGCTTTAATTAGCAGCCTGAAACATAGTTGAAATATAGCTTTAAGAAGAGATTTAAGCCTTTCATTTTAAAGTCCTGCATCAGAATAGTCTGATAATACCCAGTGACAGTCTGGAATGTGTATACTATCACCCTGAGGTGAAATGAGTCTGGCTAAACAGGAGATTTCGTTTTTAGAGCAGCATGAAAAAGAGCTACAATATGGCTTTAATTAGCAGCCTGAAAAGGAGTTACAGTATGGCTTTAATTAGCAGCCTGAAACAGAGTTGAAATATAGCTTTAAGTGGACATTTAAGCCTTTCATTTTAAAATCATATATCAGAATAGTCTGATATTACCAAGTGACAGTCTGGGATGTGTATACTATCAACTTGACGTGAAATTAGTCTGGCTTAACAGGAGGTTTCGTTTCTGAAACAGCCTGAAAAAGAGTTACATTATGGCTTTAATTAGCAGTATGAAACAGAGTTGAAATATAGCTTTAAGTGGACATTTAAGTCTTTCATTTTAAAATCCTGTATCAGAATAGTCTGATATTAACCAGTGACAGTCTGGGATGTGTATACTATCACCCTGAGGAGAAATGAGTCTGGATAAATGGGAGGTTTCGTCTCTGAAGCAGCCTGAAAAAGAGATACAGTATGGCTTTAATTAGCAGCCTGAAACAGAGTTGAAATATAGCTTTAAGTGGACATTTAAGCCTTTCATTTTAAAATCCTATATCAGAATAGTCTGATATTACCCAGTGGCAGTCTAGGATCTGTATACTATCACCCTGAGGTGAAATGAGTCTGGCTAAACAGGAGGATTTGTTTTTAGAGCAGCATGAACAAGAGTTACAGTAAAGCTTTAATTAGCATCCTGAAACAGAGTTGAAATATAGCTTTAAGAGGACATTTAAGCCTTTCATTTTAAAATCCTATATCAGAATAGTCTGATATTACCCAGTTACAGTCTGGGATGTGGACACTATCACCCTGAGGTAAAATTAGTCTGGCTAAACGGGAGGTTTCGTTTTTAGAGCAGCATGAAAAAGAGCTACAATATGGCTTTAATTAGCAGCCTGAAAAGGAGTTACAGTATGGCTTTAATTAGCAGCCTGAAACAGAGTTGAAATATAGCTTTAAGTGGACATTTAAGCCTTTAATTTTAAAATCCTGTATCAGAATAGTCTGATATTACCAAGTGACAGTCTGGGATGTGTATACTATCACCCTGAGGTGAAATGAGTCTGGCTAAACTGGAGGTTTCGTTTCTGAAGCAGCCTGAAAAAGAGTTACAGTATGGCTTTAATTAGCAGTATGAAACAGAGTTGAAATATAGGTTTAAGTGGACATTTAAGCCTTTAATTTTAAAATCCTGTATCAGAATAGTCTGATATTACCCAGTGACAGTCTGGGATGTGTATACTATCACCCTGAGGAGAAATGAGTCTGGATAAATGGGAGTTTTCGTTTTTAGAGCAGCCTGAAAAAGAGTTACAGTATGGCCTTAATTATTAGCATGAAACAGAGTTGAAATATAGCTTTAAGTGGACATTTAAGCCTTTCATTTTAAAATCATATATCAGAATAGTCTGATATTACCAAGTGACAGTCTGGGATGTGTATACTATCAACTTGACGTGAAATTAGTCTGGCTTAACAGGAGGTTTCGTTTCTGAAACAGCCTGAAAAAGAGTTACATTATGGCTTTAATTAGCAGTATGAAACAGAGTTGAAATATAGCTTTAAGTGGACATTTAAGTCTTTCATTTTAAAATCCTGTATCAGAATAGTCTGATATTAACCAGTGACAGTCTGGGATGTGTATACTATCACCCTGAGGAGAAATGAGTCTGGATAAATGGGAGGTTTCGTCTCTGAAGCAGCCTGAAAAAGAGATACAGTATGGCTTTAATTAGCAGCCTGAAACAGAGTTGAAATATAGCTTTAAGTGGACATTTAAGCCTTTCATTTTAAAATCCTATATCAGAATAGTCTGATATTACCCAGTGGCAGTCTAGGATCTGTATACTATCACCCTGAGGTGAAATGAGTCTGGCTAAACAGGAGGATTTGTTTTTAGAGCAGCATGAACAAGAGTTACAGTAAAGCTTTAATTAGCATCCTGAAACAGAGTTGAAATATAGCTTTAAGAGGACATTTAAGCCTTTCATTTTAAAATCCTATATCAGAATAGTCTGATATTACCCAGTTACAGTCTGGGATGTGGACACTATCACCCTGAGGTAAAATTAGTCTGGCTAAACGGGAGGTTTCGTTTTTAGAGCAGCATGAAAAAGAGCTACAATATGGCTTTAATTAGCAGCCTGAAAAGGAGTTACAGTATGGCTTTAATTAGCAGCCTGAAACAGAGTTGAAATATAGCTTTAAGTGGACATTTAAGCCTTTAATTTTAAAATCCTGTATCAGAATAGTCTGATATTACCAAGTGACAGTCTGGGATGTGTATACTATCACCCTGAGGTGAAATGAGTCTGGCTAAACTGGAGGTTTCGTTTCTGAAGCAGCCTGAAAAAGAGTTACAGTATGGCTTTAATTAGCAGTATGAAACAGAGTTGAAATATAGGTTTAAGTGGACATTTAAGCCTTTAATTTTAAAATCCTGTATCAGAATAGTCTGATATTACCCAGTGACAGTCTGGGATGTGTATACTATCACCCTGAGGAGAAATGAGTCTGGATAAATGGGAGTTTTCGTTTTTAGAGCAGCCTGAAAAAGAGTTACAGTATGGCCTTAATTATTAGCATGAAACAGAGTTGAAATATAGCTTTAAGTGGACATTTAAGCCTTTCATTTTAAAATCATATATCAGAATAGTCTGATATTACCCAGTGGCAGTCTAGGATCTGTATACTATTACCCTGAGGTGAAATGAGTCTGTCTAAACAGGAGGATTTGTTTTTAGAACAGCATGAAAAAGAGTTACAGTATGGCTTTAATTAGCAGCATGACACAGAGTTGAAATATAGCTTTAAGTGGAAATTTAAGCCTTTAATTTTAAAATCCTATATCAGAATAGTCTGATATTACCCAGAGACAGTCTGGGATGTATATAGTATCAACCTGAGGTGAAATGAGTCTGGCTAAACAGGAGGTTTCGTTTTTAGAGCAGCATGAAAAAGAGTTACAGTGTGGCTTTAATTAGCAGCCTGAAACATAGTTGAAATATAGCTTTAAGAAGAGATTTAAGCCTTTCATTTTAAAGTCCTGCATCAGAATAGTCTGATAATACCCAGTGACAGTCTGGGATGTGTATACTATCACCCTGAGGTGAAATGAGTCTGGCTAAACAGGAGGTTTCGTTTCTAAAGCAGCTTGAAAAAGAGTTACAGTATGGCTTTAATTAGCAGCCTGAAACAGAGCTGAAACATAGCTTTAAGTGGACATTTAAGCCTTTAATTTTATAATCATATATCAGAATAGTCTGATATTACCCAGTGACAGTCTGGGATGTGTACACTATCACCCTGAGGTGAAATGAGTCTGGCTAAACAGGAGGTTTCGTTTTTAGAGCAGCCTGAAAAAGAATTACAGTAACGCTTTAATTAGCATCCTGAAACAGTTGAAATATAGCTTTAAGAGGACATTTAAGCCTTTACTTTTAAAATCCTATATCAGAATAGTCTGATATTACCCAGTGGCAGTCTGGGATGTGTATACTATCAACCTGAGGTGAAATGAGTCTAGCTAAAGAGGAGGTTTCGTTTTTAGAGCAGCCTGAATAAGAATTACAGTAAAGCTTTAATTAGCAGCCTGAAACAGAGTTGAAATATAGCTTTAAGTGGACATTTAAGCCTTTCTTTTTAAAATCCTATATCAGAACAGTCTGATATTACCCAGTGGCACTCTGGAATGTGTATACTATCACCCTGAGGTGAAATGAGTCTGGCTAAACAGGAGATTTCGTTTTTAGAGCAGCATGAAAAAGAGCTACAATATGGCTTTAATTAGCAGCCTGAAAATGAGTTACAGTATGGCTTTAATTAGCAGCCTGAAACAGAGCTGAAATATAGCTTTAAGTGGACATTTAAGCCTTTAATTTTAAAATCCTATATCAGAATAGTCTGATATTACCAAGTGACAGTCTGGGATGTGTATACTATCAACTTCACATGAAATTAGTCTGGCTTAACAGGAGGTTTCGTTTCTGAAACAGCCTGAAAAAGAGTTACAGTATGGCTTTAATTAGCAGTATGAAACAGAGTTGAAATATAGCTTTAAGTGGACATTTAAGTCTTTCATTTTAAAATCCTACATCAGAATAGTCTGATAATACCCAGTGACAGTCTGGGATGTGTACACTATCACCCTGAGGTGAAATGAGTCTGGCTAAAAAGGAGGTTTCGTTTTTAGTGCAGCCTGAAAAAGAGTTACAGTATGGCCTTAATTAGCAGCATGACACAGAGTTGAATATACTTTTAAGTGGACATTTAAGCCTTTAATTTTAAAATCCTATATCAGAATAGTCTGATATTACCCAGTGACAGTCTGGGATGTGTATACTATCAACCTGAGGTGAAATGAGTCTGGCTAAACAGGAGGTTTCGTCTCTGAAGCAGCCTGAAAAAGAGATACAGTATGGCTTTAATTAGCAGCCTGAAACAGAGTTGAAATATAGCTTTAAGTGGACATTTAAGCCTTTCATTTTAAAATCCTATATCAGAATAGTCTGATATTACCCAGTGGCAGTCTAGGATCTGTATACTATCACCCTGAGGCGAAATGAGTCTGGCTAAACAGGAGGATTTGTTTTTAGAGCAGCATGAACAAGAGTTACAGTATGGCTTTAATTAGCAGTCTGAAACAGAGTTGAAATATAGCTTTAAGTGGACATTTAAGCCTTTCATTTTAAAAACCTACATCAGAATAGTCTGATAATACCCAGTGACAGTCTGGGATGTGTACACTATCACCCTGAGGTGAAATGAGTCTGGCTAAACAGCTTTCGTTTTTAGAGCAGCTTTCGATTTGAATATCAAGTTGGATCAACGGTTGAAGAAGAAGGTACGGTTGATACACATGCTCCCAGTGCATTTGAATTGAGACCCAGTACGTTGAAGATGACCCGTGCACCCCGTAAAGAGTTATGGGGAGGAGGTGAGACTAATACTGAAGCAACATTCGGTTTGAGCCAGGCCCCCAGAAAAAAGAGATTCCGACCTGATATCTTTACGTCAAGCATGGCAGAGTCGTGTACAGCAGATATGGAATATGTGGGCGACAATGGTTACTGTTATTCAATTAGCTACAGTTCCGGATATGTGACATTAGCTGTGTATACTAGTGTTGTTGTCGATTTATATAGCAATGCTAAAACAGCCTTCACAATGGCGGTGAAAGACTGGAGTCTTTTTCGTGAGGTTGTCTGCCCCGATCTTGACAATCCTGGCTTTCCTGAGCTAGTGTATGTGTCTCAATGGGACACCTGCAATGGGTCCAGTATCTATCGTGTGGAAGCAGACCGCTTCACCAGAACTGCAGAGGATTTTTTTATTAAGTTAGTTGCAGCCAGAGGGCGTGAAGAATGGAAGTTAAAGCCCTACCCTGTACCTAACGAGGAATATGAAAAATGGTTTAAAAACGGGTTCTTTATACAATGGTGTGACTGGGAGATATTGAAGACACAGTTTGATACCATTGACTATGTCATCAGAAGAGACAAAATAAGGAATTCTTATGAGAACATAAGAAAAAGATTGCTATTTGAGGACGATGATCAACAGTCTCAGCCCCTACCCAGGACCCTCTATAGACCTAAAATCATCAGACACAAAGACTAACAAAACGGTGGGTCTAATTTGTAGGTGCTAATTATTTGTCAAAATAGTTAAAATGCTTTTATATTATTTTGTTTGCTACTGTGATTGTAATGTGTGCTTTTATTTTCTTCCCAGTGGATCTAGAGAGGTGTCATTCATCCCCCAGAAAGACACCTAACACCTCTGTGTTATTTGACCCCCTGGCGGTCCTCGGCTCTCCTCAGTCCCTTTCATCATCATCATCATCAACAACCCCCACTCTAAGCCCGGAACACTTCCTGGCACCCCCGCCTTTGACACCTCCTCTGCCTCCCTCTCTATTGATATGCTCCCCGCCGCGTCAAAAACATGCATATCCGTCTACCCCCTCAACGTATGCTGTATTACAACAGGATGATGTCGGGGCTTGTTCGGACACGGTGACGCCTGATCATCCGGACGGGGTGGTGTCATCGTTGTTTATAGATAGCGTTAAAACAGCGTCTCTACATCTTCTTAACATTGTTCTTTACCAGTATTTGGAGGAACGTTGTTATGGCTGTCAGATCAATCATCCGAGCCAGAAACAGCATAACTGTATAGAAGGGCTACCAGAACACTTCTGCGCTGTCCACTTTGAACAGATTATGAAAAGACTATTGACTGATAAATTCATCGGAGTTAAATAAATTCATTGAGCGTTTTCTGTCCTTTAAACATCTCAAGACTAGTGAGGGTAGAATCCTTGGAGTAACAGAAACAGTTTTGCACGCGTTGAAAACGGCTGAAGATGTCACGACTAAAATCAGTGCTATGTATGACTCTATGATAGGTGATGATGTGGTTAAAATAGCCGAAATTAGAGAGATTAGTGACTATTGGAGGGATTTATATGGTAGAAAGAACTAACAGTGTGAAAATATGGGGAATTGTTTACGCATGATGTATAATCATATCAGTGAGCGATATCACATATCACGTATATCTGGTATTTTAGATCAAGCAATTGCTAATAACGTGAATGATGTTACAAAATACCAATGTAAGAGTGATGATGTAGATCGTACAGATGTGTGTAGGTTAGAAAAATTGATGGTGCTTGTAAGAAGACAACATAGCGCCACTCCTTGGGAGGATCTGTTGCAGATGTTATTATCAATGTTAATGACACGAGAGAGTATAGTGGAAACATTTTGTGATGTCATAGCTAACATTACACACGATTTTAAGATGTTAAAGGTTTATCACCTGCTTACTATGTATACAATGCTTGTAGATACAGTGAGTTTGTATGTGAAAGAAAAACACTATACCGACGTCTTACAGGATTTGCAAAAACTACATATATTCATAATCAGTAAAAGCAATGTATCCGTATTAGTCAAGATGCTATCTATGATAGAAGCGGTTTCGCTGTCTTCATGACTTTCGTATGTATGAATGCGTTTGGTTGTTTTGTGAAATAAAAAAAAGGATGACATAACACTATCGTGATCACTTGTGTTTTAACGAATCATGGAGAAGGTTATGCAAAAAATATACTACGATCCTGCCCACCCAGGGGCTCTAGGCGGTGTACACAAACTTCGTGATTCCGTCAAAGAATGTACTGGGTTGTCTCCATCGATCCCCGCTGTTAAAAAGTTTCTCTTGCGGCAGGATGCGTACACTCTACATGCACCTGTCTTGAAACATTTCCCCAGAAACAGGGTGATTGTTAACGGTATCGATAAACAATTTCAGGCTGATTTGGTCGATATGACGGAATATTCTACGGAAAACGATAATGTGCAATATTTATTGACATGCATTGATGTGTTTTCTAAATATGCATGGGTAATATGTCTTAAAAACAAAACGGGTCCCGTTGTCACAAGTGCCTTTAAAGAAATATTGGAACAAGGACGCGTACCTCTGAAACTTCAAACAGATGCCGGAAAAGAGATTTATAATAAGGTTTTTCAAAAATTGATGACTCTATATAAAATTCACCATTTTTCCACAACGAACGAAACAAAAGCAAGTGTTGTTGAGCGTTTCAACCGGACTTTCAAAACCAGAATGTGGAGATACTTAACGGCTGTTAACTCACGTCGCTATATTGATGTGGTACAAGACATGGTCACTGCTTACAACTCTGCATACCATAGTTCAATAAAAATGGCTCCAACCGCTGTGTGTAAAGACAATGAGAAAACAGTCTTTAACACTCTGTACAAACTGAAACCGCAGGGAATGGTACTGTTTAAATTTCAGACGGGCGACACCGTTAGGATATCAAAGCACAGAGGTGTGTTTCGCAAAGGTTACGAACAATCCTTTACAGATGAGTTTTTTACAATATCAAAACGTATAGGCAGGACTCCTCCCGTTTATATACTAAAAGACAATAGCGGAGAGACCTTGACAGGGACTTTTTACGAAGCAGAGTTACAGGCTGTAATTATAGACAAAAACAAAGTGTTTAAAATTGAGAAAGTGCTGGATAGAAAGAAAACGGGTCGTAAAAATCTAGTACTTGTGAAATGGTTAGGATGGCCCGAGAAATTCAATTCATGGGTCTCTGAAAAAGACATAATTGATGTAAGATAATAGAACCGGACATGCTCTTAAAACTAGTCATTGTGATTTGTTAGCGAAAGGTGACGGAGCTATGAATAAGAACGGGTTTTTTGTTACGCTGCCTAGTAATGCATCGTCCGCAGTGTATCCAAATAATAAGATTTGGCAGTTCAGAACAAAACTAGCAAAACCGCTCATATTACATCAGGCGTATGAAGTCGGCCTTATCGAAATACAATATCCCCGGGTCTGGAATAGTTTCAGTGAGAGCGATGCCAAGATTGAATTCTTCGACACAAAAACGAAACTGCTCAATAAGCTGAGGCTAACAGTTGGCTCTTATAACACGGTCGACAGCCTTGTTAAAGAATATAATATGAAATGTGCGTCCAACCCAATCCTTGCACACATAACGATGAGTCACAACCATATCACTAATAAGATATTTTTCACGGGAGGAGACGGATGGCATATTGTGTTTAAGGGACGTCTGGCCGAAATTCTAGGGTTCATTCCAGACACTGTGTTCGAAATCCACGTTGGACCCCATTTAAAATGTATAGCCCCGCACCCTGCCGACATTCACGGCGGCCGTTATAATATATTTATTTATAGTGACATTGTGGACTACCAGCTAGTCGGCGATAGTCATGTACCACTGCTGCGATGTATAAATATCTCCGATGAGGTCAAACGTATGCCCACTCTGAGTTACGACAACCCTCACTACACATAGTTGTCACGCTCCGCTATTACAGACATTCAAATAGATCTACGAGACGACCAGAACCAGCACATACCTTTCTCATACGGAAAAGTAATTGTCAAACTACATTTTAGACCTGTGAAACAACATTAAAAAATTATGCGGAAAGCGTACACAGCTGATGATGGAAGGTATATGTCCTACTATATGAACCAAGCCGGTGGAGACCTGCCCGGTTTCATAGGAACCCCCACGCAATACGGGTCTGGTTTAGGGGGCGTGTTCCGAACCCTATTTCGAATGGCTGTCCCTCTTTTAAAAAAGGGTTTTAATCTAGCCAAACCTCACCTGAAAACAGCCGCCACAGGTATTGATGTTGTGTCTAATGTCAGGAATGCCGTAGCATCCAGGCAGCAGGGAAAAGGTCTCATGGTGTACAGGCGCAAAGCATTAAAAAGAAGCCCTTCAGGATGTGGGCGTAACCAGGGTGTGAAAAAAAAACATAAAAACACACGCAAAAAACGAAGGGTCCTCAAAAAGAAGACATCTGTCCGTAGGCGCAGAGCTCCGAACCGACGATCATTGTTCCTGACAAAAGACATATTTTAGATTAACTTTAAGAAATTAATCATGTCATTCATTCATAATCAGTCGGAAGAGTGTGTGAAGACAGAACTGGACCTATTTACAGTCCCGTACACCCAGACATCTATCGAAAAATCAACATTTCTAGAAGTACCGCCCATGTCCTCTCTAACAGACAGCGGGCCTATAGAGTTTTTCATATCTGCTAGTGGAGAAGACTATCTAGATCTGAACGATTCGTATCTGTACACACGTGTGAGGATTACAAATCCTGACGGCACATTGCTGGCTAATGCCGCTGATGTGGGTTTTATAAACTATCCTGGGTGCAGTCTTTTTTCCCAAGTAGATATAATGTTAGGGGATAGGTTGATTAGCCAATCTTCAAATACGTATCCGTACAGAGGGATTATTGAATGTTTGCTAAACTATGGAAAAGAAACACTGGATACACAGTTCAGCACTGGCCTGTTCTGTAAAGACACCGGTGGAAAAATGGAGGAGACATCTATTACAGGAGATAATTTGGAGTTAGAGCAACGGGGTGCATACACTGGTGAAAGCCGTATTGTGGAATTAATATCACCAATACATGCTGACTTGTTTTTTCAAGAAAAACTTTTGATAAATGGTTTGGACATCTCGCTAAAATTCATCAGGTCAAAAGATGACTTTGTACTAATGACCCCAGGAAATGTTCAATTCACAGTGAAAATAATGTCTGCTAGTCTGTTTGTAAAGAAGATATCAGTGTCTCCTACTGTGAGACTAGCTCACAGTAGAGTGTAATGGCAAAATCACATTTAAGCCTTTATTGTTTATTGTGCCTTGTGTTTTTTCATTCAGCACACTGCATTTTCATACACCAATCTAAACGACAGTTCATTTGCATTCCTGCATGTGGATTGGGGGTTGTTTAGACTTCAGAGACTGAGAGTCTCAGAAGAAGGTGTCTGTGCTTTGTGTGAACTGATAACCCATGAGGCCACAAAGTTTAATATCCTCCTCTCCCGTATTACGTTCTCCTCTGGTCTGGTTAGATGCACAGGGAGCGTGACCCAGAGCTGGGGCAGACAGGAACAGAGGATTAGATGAAACTAATTTATGACGCATGCCTATGTTTCTTTGATAAAATGTAAATCTACTGGACCTATATCTTATCTGTCTCACAGGAAGAGAAGGTCTAGTAGGTTACTATCTTTATTGTCTGTAAGAATGTGCTCGAATGTCACTCCCCTTTCTCCCAATGTGCATTTAAGCTCATTCTTTCCTTCTACTCATTTGATGAATCCTTTACACACTGAGCTACGTGCTTCTTGTGAAACTGTATTCCTCCTATTTTGCAAAATATATCTTTTAATAAAATACAAAAACCCAACTTGGTTTTAGTCTCAGTTCTGTCTTATTTGTTTCACTTTACTAAACTTTGAAATTGTACGTTTCTCCCTGCTGCAAAGGAAACTTCCACAACAGAATGGCGACGAGGATGGGATCAGAGTGGAGAGACAGATGAGAGTGGCTCCGTGTGTGACTGAGGACCTGCAATCCGAGATCAAACGATCTTCGCCTCTACCTCGCCCAAAAAGGCATTCAGAGAGAGAGGGTCAGAAACCGCGGAGGACTCCTCTGACTCCACACTGATCTTCAAAAAGAACCGACGGAAGCAATTTCACGCAGCAGGGTAAGATCACACTCTAATTTGAGTAATTTGAATTGGCTGTAGTAAAATACAGAAACAAATACTGACGTTGGATACTGAGATAGGATAAACAGTTGGGGTTGTTTGTATAGGTTTTTGTGGTATCTTTAAGGTTGTTTAGATACATGATTGTGAAAACTCCAGCAGTGTTTCCGCACCATAAAACTGATCCACGCACGGGTGTGACTTTGCTTTATAGATTTTCGGGGGACAAATCTAATTAGGTTTTGAAGAAAATCTAATAAACAGTTTTTCAGAAAACTGTTAGGTTTTTTTGTGCTTGGGTTTTTCCGAAATAAGATAGAAACCTGGCCTTACAGTGACGATTGTAAGTAGGATAGAAGTACTTCTTCCCAGTGAGATGGGTAACGGATCGGGGCGATTCGGGTCACACATCCCTACGGGAACCGTGGTGGATGACATGGTGCGAAAATACGGCTCAAAAAGCCTGGAGTGTCTGCCGTATTGGTCCAACACTTACGGCTTTCCTGAAAATGGGTCTTTTAGCACGAACAAACTCAAACTGTTGAGACAGGAATTAGAGGAAAAAGAAAAAAAACTGAGAAAGAAAGACAAAATTAGGACAAGTGATTTAGAACAAGTTGAAAAGAATAAGGAGTGTTTTAACTTATGGATGGGAGAAGCAGAAACTAGGGAGAATAAACGCATGCAGAAAAGTATGTCATTGTTGAAAATGAATAGCACTGATGAAGTAAAGGCAAAGGAGCCACTTACTGATTTTTCCCCTCCTCTCTATCCGAGCTTAAGTGACGCTGATCTGATCCTGGATGTGCTGCCACCACCCCCATACCCTCCACCGCCCGAAGAAGCTTCAGCCCCACCAGCAGAAGCCTCAGCACGACCTAGGCCCACAGCAGTGCCTTTTCAAACACAGACGAGAGCCATGCAACAGGCAGGCCACAGCAGGGCTGAACAGCCATCCACAAGTGCTGCCGCTGTGATACCAGCTCCTCCACCACCAGAAAAGACGGAGGAAGAAAAAGTGGAGCTCAACTGTCCAATGCTCCAGGTCCCGACAGCAACCGGAGTGGGTCTCATATACCGACCTTGGACAGAATCTGACCTCAGAAGATCCACCGAGCACCTGCCTCCATGCAAAGACTCTGGCAAACGATTCGGCGAATGCCTTATCAGGTTTCTTGAGACTTTCACACCCACTGTGCATAAAGTAAGACGAATCTTGCTCCACAATCTGGGCCCAGTGGAATAAGCAAGAAAAGAAACAAAGGCGGGAAAAGAATGATGAGGCTCAGCTGACACTCATGAACACTGTGGCAGACCTGGCAAACAGAAAACCGAGAGGCCGAGAAAGAGGAAAAGGCAAAGGCAGAGGAAAAGGGAAAGGACGTGGACGTGGCCGTATTCCCTCTGGGGATCGAGAGACATGTTTCAACTGTCACCAGAAAGGACACTGGAGAAAGAACTGTCCTAACCCCACATGGAACGGCCAGAACGGACAACAGCAGACCCAGGGCGACAACAGGCAGCACGCAGATTGACGTGTTGCGGGGGAGGGGAGCGGTGGTGGTACAGAAGGGATGAGATCCGTGTTCACAACGCTTGAGGAAGGTAATGCAGACACACACACACATGCTTGCAATGAAGAAACGCTTCCTCGCACGCCACATCTACTTTCCCCACACAACAGACAGATTGTATTAGATGCTATACAACATCTTGAACAAGAACAAATTAGGGAAAGCACTCCGACTTATTCTATGTACTCATCCAATACGTATAAGAAAATGCCCACTACAGTGTTGAATGTACAAGGGAAACCAGTTGAATTTCTAGTGGACAGCGGGGCTACTAATTCAGTTTTGATGCGAAATTTGTTCCCAGGTCAAAAACTTTCGGGTAGACAAGTTTTTTCTAAAGGTGCTAGCGGCACAGTGATCCCAGAAAAATTTACTACACCCATGAGTTGTGTGCACACTGACCCTACTGACCCCACACCAGAGAGAAAGGCAAAATGCTCATTCCTGCTTTCTCCTGTGTGCCCTGTAAATCTTTTAGGAAGAGACCTAATGTGTGAGTTTGGAATAGGTGTAGTTCCAACCTCAACCGGTCTCAAAGTCATACGTCTTAGTAAAGACAACACGTCTGACATTTTTATGTCAGAACCGACACACACATCTTTGTACATTTTTCAATGGTGGGTTTCCCTCTGTCAGGCTGAAGAATTACTGACAGAAGCACGATGCTTCGTGCCCATCACAGCTGAGGTAATGCAGGCATCAGATCTACACTGTACTTCTTTTGCAGCACCAGACCTAGATGAGGAATACACTGATAAATTTTTTGTTGACCTAAATGATGAGCTTGAGTGTACTTATCTGTATTGGCATGATAACAAATGTGCAATATCAGTGAACTTGACGGAAGAACAGAGAAAGTTTTTCCGTGTCCCTCACTCACATGCTCATATTTCTTTGTGTAAATCTCCAACAGATCAATGGAGAGACTTGGGACTTTTTGTACTGGACTGTGACAAACTGACTGACTGGACTGACGCCGTGGATACCGGAGTCTCCTTCTCTCCCTCGACGGGGTGCTGCAGGAGACTCTTATCATTTCGGGTGTCTTGCACACGCAGCGTTTACCAGTTGAGTAATCCGGTGTTTGCAACACACACTTACCTACAAAGCACAAGAGATATTTTGCCAACTGACATTTCTCCTCTGCTTTCTCAGGTACCGAGCCAACTCTGGGCAGCGCACAAATATGATGTGGGTTTGATTAAAAACTGCCAGCCTGTAGTCATCACACCGCGGTCGGACTTCAGGCCCCAAAAACATCAGTACCCACTAAAACAGGAAGCAATCGACGGAATCAGACCTGTTTTTAACTCCTTATTGGCAGCTGGGGTAATTATTCCGTGTCCAGATTCTCCCGTGCGCACACCCATTTTTCCTGTCAAGAAAATCAGAGACAGGGGTCGTCCCGTTGAGTGGCGATTTGTTCAGGACCTAAAAGCAGTAAATGCAGCGGTCCATGCGCGTGTACCGAACGTTCCCAATCCGTACACAATTCTACAGGGGATTCCTGGGGATGCTAAGTTTTTCTCTGTTGTCGATTTGTCTAACGCTTTTTTCAGCGTTCCAGTGGACAAAGAGAGTCAATTCTGGTTTGCATTTCTCTTTGATGGTAAGCCCTACACATTCACACGCCTTTGTCAGGGGTACACTGAATCTCCCACAATCTACAATGAGGCTCTGAGAGAGAGCCTTGAAAGTTTGACCCTTTCACCTGGGTCCGGTCTTTTACAATACGTAGATGACTGTTTTGTGGGGAGTCCCACAAAGGAACAGTGCGAACATGACACTATTGCATTGTTAAAACATCTTGCAGCCGAAGGCCACAAAGCAAGCCTGTCGAAATTACAATTTGTGAAAGAAGATGTTCATTTTTTGGGCCATGACATCTCAAAAGCAGGGAAAACCTTGTCTCCATCTCGCATTGAGGCAATAGTTTCCCTTCCTAAACCTGTGACTAAGAAACAGATGATGTCATTTCTGGGCATGTGTTCTTATTGTCGTGTTTTCATCCCAAACTACGCTCAGCTAGTACAGCCACTAGCCGATCTGATTCACGGTAAAAATCTGACTGTGCATGACCGCATGACATGGAATGTGGAGGCTGATCAGGCTTTTGTAAATCTCAAAATGGCCTTTCAGAGTCCTCCAACCTTAGGTTTGCCCAACCCTAACCTTTCTTTCACTCAGACAGTGGATGAACGCTTAGGATGCATGACGTCTGTCCTTCTGCAGCCGCATGGGGACAGACTCCGACCGGTAGCCTATTTCTCCGCAAAATTAGACTCTGTTGCTGCGGGTCTTCCGCTTTGTCTCAGAGCTGTAGCAGCTGCTGAAAAAGCTTTGGCTGCCTCCAGGGACATTGTGGGCTACGCCCCTCTCACACTGTTAGTTCCACATGCTGTCTCTCTGATTCTGCTCGAGCAAAAATCTTCCCATTTGTCTGCGGCACGTTATCTAAGGTATCACACTTGTCTTCTGGACATGCCAAATGTAACTGTTAAGCGTTGTACTATCCTTAACCCTGCTTCTCTCATGCCTACACCAGGGGAAGGTGAGCCTCATGACTGTTTGGCTGAATTGCAGCACACGTGTACTCCTCGTCCTGACCTTTTTGACATTCCATTACAGAACCCAGATGCTATTCTGTACGTGGACGGGTCAGCATCTCGCTGCCCGGAAACAGGCCAGGGACAGGTAGGATTTGCTGTGGTTTCAGATACAGCCACACTAATTGCTAAATCTCTTCCAAAACATCTCTCTGCACAGGCTGCTGAGCTCGTTGCCCTCACTGAAGCATGTAAGTTGGCTGAGGGCTCATCCGTTACCATCTATACGGATTCAAGGTACGCTTTTGGGGTTGTACATGATTTTTGTGCACTGTGGAAACACAGAAATTTCCTGAAATCGGATGGTAAGCCTATTTTGCATCATCACTTGATCAATGACCTTTTGACTGCTATCCTGCTTCCATCACAAGTAGCTATATGCAAATGCTCTGCACACACTAGAGCTGCGGACTCTGTCTCTAGGGGTAACGACCGGGCAGATGCAGCCGCTAAAACAGCTGCACGCCAGCCCATATCTCATGTTGACACTTTGGTCTCAGACACGCAAGACCTTGAACATTTCTCACTCCCAGACTCTGTAGCTGCTATGCAAACACACGCTACACCACAGGAAAGACAGCAGTGGAAAGCTGCAGGTTGCACCTTTAACTCTGGGGCCTGGCTAGGCCCAGACTCCAAGCCCTGTCTTCCTCAACACTTCTTCTCCCATTTTGCTAAGTTGACACATGGGTTAGACCACGTGTCAAAAGGGAGTATGATGGCTTTGATAACACAAACATGGTACACAAAAGGTTTCACAACATTTGCAGAAAAATTTTGTAAAGCTTGTATCATATGCACACAAAACAACATAGGCAGACCAATAACAGTTACACAACAGGTAGGACACGCACCACCTGAGAGACCATTTGAGCATGTGATGATGGACTTCATAGAGCTATCGCCATCTGAAGGTAAGAAATATGCCTTGACCATGGTGGACATGTTTTCCAAATGGATTGAAGTGTTTCCTGCCTCAAAACAAACCGCTTCAGTGGTGGCAAAAGCCCTAATGACAGAAATCATTCCCAGATGGGGTTTACCAAACCGCTTGTCGAGCGACAATGGGGCTCATTTTGTGAACACTGCCATTACACAGATAAGCCTGTATATTGGCATTGACCTCAGACGGCACTACGCTTACAGACCGCAATCAGGGGGTGCAATTGAGCGGGAAAATAGTACAATAAAAACAAAGTTAGCTAAATGCTGTGCAGAGACAAATCTCCCATGGACAAAAGCACTTCCAATTGTGCTTATGTACATGAGGATGCGGAAAAGGGCTCGATCAAATCTTAGCCCTTATGAGATTCTATTTGGCCGCCCACCACAGGTAGGGACAGAACCACCAAAGGCTCCCCTGCCCACAACGGCTCTATGTGAGCATGACATGTTAAGTTACTGCACGCAACTCTCTTCTGCCCTTTCTGCCATCAGAGTCCAGGTTTCTGCAGCGCTACCTCAACTGGCTGAGGGTCCCCTGCACAAACTCCAACCCGGAGACTTTGTGGTGGTAAAGGACTTCAGGAGGAAGAACTGGCAGTCGAAACGCTGGCAAGGACCGTACCAGATCCTCCTGACCACGCACACAGCGATAAAGGTGTCCGAGAGAGCTACGTGGATTCACGTGGCCCATTGCAGAAAGGTTCCAGATCCAGGACAAGGAGCAGGTATTTTTCCAGAACCTGCAACAAGTGACGAGCAGACCGCTGCTTAGTCACCTACAAGGAAGAAATAGGGCAGGCCTGACAGAACGGCGTTTTCTGTGCCCCCCTATAGCATCAGAAAAACAAGAGTTTTCTTTGATGAGAACATCAAAGAGAAAAGAAACCTGATCAACCAAACTGGTACCGTACTGCTAACGACTTCTTTTTTTTGCAAAAGACAGCAGGGACGTACACAGTCATTCTGAGACTCATCATCCAGAGCTGACACTCAGAGTGTCACTCAGAGTTCCTCTGACGCTCACAGCACATTCTTTTGTTTACTGAGGAGCATCTGACATTCCTCTGAGACACAGGAGCAGAGTGCTTTGAAACACATACACACACATGGAGCAGCTGGGAAAAAATAAATTAAAATAAACTGAAATGGGTACCCTATCAGAAGATTTTAGGGGTGTCCACATTTGTAGTGTGTTTATTCTTCATTACTGCATTTATGATTTTTTTTTTTTTAATAGCATTTATGGTTACTGCATTCGTGGTCTTAGAAAAGTCTGATAATGTGTAACTTGATAACATTTCTTCTCCTGACTACACTGATACACACAAGCACACTAGGAACACTAGTGAAGAACATGGGGGGGAAACGACGTGTAATTCACTACTTTCCATGTTGAGAAGTAAATGGCGTTCGGGGTACAATCAGTACCACAGAGCAAATATCACTGTAATGGTTAACACTACATCTACTTTTATGGTTTCAACAGGCATTAGGATGTCCGGCATACAAATGCTACTAAATTGGGGTCACACGGTTCCTGGAGATGACACAGATTTAACCCATAGATTAACAATGCAGAGAATTAATTTCTCCTCACCTGCGATGTTACTGACGCTAAGAAACGCACACAACATTGACACAATACACGAAAGTCTTGAGAATTTAACGGCTATTGTGATTTCAGGATTTAATGACTTTCCTCCTGCTATGAGAGCTATGCGTAATATGCTGTTACAACATCAGATGGGTCTTGATCTTTTGCTAGCCGCACAAGGGGGCCTCTGTCACATAATCGGAGATCATTGTTGTACTTATATTCCAGATGTAGAGGGGAATATTACTGACACAATCCAACAGCTAAACCTACTCCTAACTGACTTAAAATCACAAGATGTGCCCGGTGAGATTACCGGCTGGGACTGGTGGTCATGGTTAGTGGGAGGTGGGTGGGGCGCCTGGATTGCAAGGTTCATTGTACCCATGCTTACTTTCTTTTGTGCATTTCTGCTTTGTGTTTGCTGTGTGGTACCACTGGTCAAGAAAATGTTCTCCTCTCTGTTCATGACACATGTGATTCAGTATCAAGCTTTGCACCACACTGAACCTTCATGTTTTCACATTCCCACATCATATGCTGGGGATGATCACGAGCTGGACACCATTTTCGGCACAAAGTGATACTTTTGTGTTTTTTTTAATTGTTGTTTTGTCTCATAGAAGTGTTTGCTTTTTACTAGAGGGTTTTTTTTGTTCCCTCACAAAAAAAAAACATTTTAAGCAATATTTTTCTTATACACTTAAATGTAATCTATGTGTGGTGATTAGTTTGTAATCAAAAGGGTGGATTGTAATGGCAAAATCACATTTAAGCCTTTATTGTTTATTGTGCCTTGTGTTTTTTCATTCAGCACACTGCATTTTCATACACCAATCTAAACGACAGTTCATTTGCATTCCTGCATGTGGATTGGGGGTTGTTTAGACTTCAGAGACTGAGAGTCTCAGAAGAAGGTGTCTGTGCTTTGTGTGAACTGATAACCCATGAGGCCACAAAGTTTAATATCCTCCTCTCCCGTATTACGTTCTCCTCTGGTCTGGTTAGATGCACAGGGAGCGTGACCCAGAGCTGGGGCAGACAGGAACAGAGGATTAGATGAAACTAATTTATGACGCATGCCTATGTTTCTTTGATAAAATGTAAATCTACTGGACCTATATCTTATCTGTCTCACAGGAAGAGAAGGTCTAGTAGGTTACTATCTTTATTGTCTGTAAGAATGTGCTCGAATGTCACTCCCCTTTCTCCCAATGTGCATTTAAGCTCATTCTTTCCTTCTACTCATTTGATGAATCCTTTACACACTGAGCTACGTGCTTCTTGTGAAACTGTATTCCTCCTATTTTGCAAAATATATCTTTTAATAAAATACAAAAACCCAACTTGGTTTTAGTCTCAGTTCTGTCTTATTTGTTTCACTTTACTAAACTTTGAAATTGTACGTTTCTCCCTGCTGCAAAGGAAACTTCCACAACAAGAGCTCTACAGCATACTAATGCCAAATATTCTATTGACAGGGTAGCCATAAAAACATTTTCCATTCCGGCAGGTACGAGGGTCTGTAGCCAAGAGAATTTATTTATTGGGCAGATACCAAAATTCGTAGTCTTGGCTTTTGTTGATAACGAAGCATACACAGGCTCATATGCTCGTAACCCTTTTAATTTCGGGCACTATGACACTGAGTTTATAGGCCTATACGCAGACGGACAGCCTCACCCTGCACGGCCTTTTCAACCCCTTTTTCAAAGAGGACAATATGTACGAGAATATTATCAGCTGGTGGAATCAACAGGTCGTCATTTAAAAGATCGATCACTGTCCATAACACGCTCCGATTTCGGGGCTGGATATACACTCTTTTGTTTCAATTTGGAACCGGATGGTGGTGGGTCAGGAAACGTCTCGCTGATTAAGAACGGCAACGTTCGCTTGGAAGCACGCTTCAGAAACCCACTACCACGTACGGTGACCCTTATCTGCTATTCCGTTTTTGATTCTGTAATTGAAATATCTAACCAAAGGCAAGTCCTATTGGACCACTACTAAAGATGAATACAATAGAACTCACTAGTGTTCTTAGAAAAAGAACGACTAGAGACACAAATTTCTTAGGAGTAAGGCCCTGTGATCAACTGCCAAAAACCGTCGTTTGTAAATTACCTGCTATGCTAGTTGTAAATACTGACCCTAGCGATAAACCGGGTCAACATTGGCTCGGTATTTACATTACAGAGAACAAGCATGGTTTGTTTTTTGATAGTTTCGGACACCCCCCTAGCTTTTTTCCTCAAGAAATCAACCATTTCCTCTTAAAAAACTGCGTGGAGATGTACCATTCAGCTATCCAAGTGCAAAATAATCATTCTACAACATGTGGTCAGCACTGCGTTTTCTTTTTATGGCATATCCAGAAAAAAATTCCTTATTCAAAAGTTTTGAACATGTATGGTCCTAATCTTGTATGCAACGACACGATGGTCACCCATTTTGTTAGCAGAATACATCCATACGTGTGTCACGATCAGAATTTTAAATGTGTACAATGTTCATGCGCTACCTACAGATAAAAAAAAGTATTGTGTAATGTTTTTCAATAAAGAATGTGGAATATATTGATCTTACAATGTCTTACTGTTTTATTCCTTTTATTACTTTGTAGAGCTATACAGAAAAAATGCATTCATCAGATAAAATTAATATAAAAAAACACATTCATTTAATGTTACAGGTTACATTCAACACTGTCTTTTCACATTCTTGAATAAAGAAAATACCCCTCAATAGAAAAATAATAAAAATAGGTTAAAAAGGAAAATATAAAATTATTGTAAATCACAGTCATTACTGTTACAGGTTACATTCAACACTGTCTTTTCTTGGTTTTGTCACATTCTTGAATAAAGAAAATGCCCCTCAATAGAAAATATAAAAATAGGTTAAAAAGGAAAATATAAAATTAAATGTAAACACATTCATTTAGTGTTACTGGTTACATTCAACACTGTCTTTTCTTGTTAGTCGCATCATTGAATAAAGAAAATACCCCCTCAATCGAAAAATAATAAAAATAGGTTAAAAAGGAAAATATAAAATTATTGTAATAATAATAGAAAATATAAAAATAGATTAAAAACTTGCCCAACGAGTCTTAGTAATGGCGGGTGTAATACTAATGGGTCAAGGAGTACTAGTTGCTCGTAAATCAGACGATGTGCTATGTATAAAGGAAGGGGCCATTCTTATTTCTCTACGCATGCGCGGGGTACGTAAATCAGACATTGACGATTGTGTATTAGTTTCATCCCGTTCCCCTGTTTTAAATGCCTCAATAGAGCGACGTACCATCGTGTTTGGGATTACGGATAGTGGCACATTTAAGCTGGCTAACGTTTTTAAAAATATGTTCCACCCTTTTGGTCTTGAACGATCTGAAACATTATTATGCGTTGTTACACTTTTCAGTAGATCATACAGATGACTACCTGGCACAGGCTTATCTTCAACAACGATTTCTCCGTTGTTTGACCACGCAATCTTATTATTACGGGATAACGAAGTGATTATGTATTCAGCGTTGCGTTTATTCCTGGAGGGCATATGTGCCAATACTTCTGCTCTTATCATATCGTCTTGTGCGATAGCGTCTTGTGGCTCAGACATTGAGGCGTCATCCTTTGAGGATTCGTCAGGCAGTGATAATGTAATCACACTTTTCTCACGCTCCCCCTGTCTCGCCAAGGCTAGGTATCGCTGCAGAATACTTGAATATTTTTTTGCTTTTTCATATACATTGATGTCAGGTTGTTTCAATATTTCACTCATGGCTCGATCCAACTCACTTTGTACAGACTGTCGCAGAGATACATTTGAGGAGTCAGTTGTTTGAGGCGGCTGTAATGTCGCTAATTGATTTTGAGGAACCAGAAACATTTTCTGAGTGTGTTCCATTTCAATTCCTGTTGATAAGACTTGCTATGAACGGAATTGCGGCGCCAAGTAGAGGCAATAGAAACCCACCTGTTTGGTTGATTGTCTTTTTTTTTTTTTAAATGTTTGATTTTTTTATCAGCTATTAGTCTAATCACTTTCTTCTTCTTCTTTAACAGCTTGTACTGAATATTAGACAGTGGTATGTTACCTCTTAACACATTCAAAGCTATTTCACAAAGCGCATTAATAAAGTCTGGACTGGCATTGCTCACAATAACACCTCTTGCTCTGGGTGATGCCTTATGTAGCATGTCTAACATTGTAAAATTCCGTTCCATTCGGTTTGACATTATTACACTTTTTTTTTCCTCGGAATGTATACAACCTGCTGAGGCGATAGCAGCGCGGATCTGAGTCTTAAAATATCGGGGGTTGTGGCTTTATAATCTATCAACAGATATCCGTATGGGGAACTTGTGGCATCGTCGAAAGCCTCTAAAAAATATTTAGTATTTCCGGGGAAAATTTGTCGTGCCAGTAAGCTTATCTGATGCTGATCTCTAGCATTTTTTAAAAGAATTATATAATTTGTGTTCAAACTGATTGTACGACTCGCTTTACCTTGAATGAACAGATTCTGCACTAGATATATACAACTAATATTTCTGTGATGGACATACTGTGTAAAAATTTTTTGAACTTCCAAATTATCACTGGCTCGATCCATTAAATCATCAATCACTAACAGATTATTCTTAGCAGGTGGAAGAAGCGCATCGTCTCAGAACGATTCAGGGAGTCCTTCCACAAAATTTATATTCACCGTTTTAAGCAATTGATCGTATATTGACTGCCAGCATGAATAGATGTATACAATGTTATCTATTTTTTGTGAAATAACAGAGGCCATGTTTTCAATAATGTCTTTGACAAAACATGTTTTCCCGCAATTAGAGGGCCCACTAATAATGACGCTGAAAGGGTGTTGTAGCCTGCCATCAAATTCTGCAACATGCCTGATGTTATTACTAGTAGCCATAAGGAACCGTTGTATAGTCGCGGAACACGCGTCGCTTGTTGTAAACAACCTGTACTTTCCGCGTCAGCGTGTCGTTTTTGAGATGAAACTGTTTTTTGTCGCGTTTTATTGTGAATGCATTTGTGGTCAGACGGTTAGGAGGCTGCTGATTGGTCACAAATGCTTGAACAAGACCAATTAAAGATTCATGTGTCACCACTTTGGCATTTTCGGCATTAAGGGTCACACCCTTGCATTTAACCTGTGTGTGGCCTTGTGCCGTCCTATAAGCATAGCATTTAGGACTCCCCGAACCAAACTCTGTTATATAGTCCTCTGTAGGGGCCCCGCAGACTTGCGCACTGTTGAGTTCATCAGTTAATTCACCAAGGTAAGGGCCGAGCGGGGGGATCCACTCATCGCCTCGGGTTGTGAAGACAATGCTGTCTGTGTCACAGTACAAAACACGTTCCTGAAGCGTATCCAGCAAATCATATAGTTCCATGCGTGCATAGGCGGTGGTCATAGCACCTATAAAAACATTCACATCGTTTACTCTGGATACTTGACCATCTGTGTATCGCCACTGGACAATAGCTACCTCTGGCGAGATAAATGAGAACTGTCGAACATCAAAAGTATCGCTGAACATGAGCTGTGTGAACCGGGACGGATCTGTTATGAGTTCAGCAGTCGTCATATTGTTACGCATAGCAAAGCGTCCCCACAAGTTGTTCAAAATTGATTTATTGGTATTTCTGACTGCTTTGTTAACACATATCTTGGCGGGATCCAGACGTATGCCTTCGCGTACATAGTAGCCATCTATGTATTTTTTTTTTTCGTCTTCCGTTTTGATATGCCCGGGATATCCTGAAGCCTCTTGCTTGCGTTTAAGAAATGTCTTAACATAGGCTTTAAAAAGCTGGTCCGTTTTTTCTGGGAAATGCCAAACCTCGTCGATTGCAACTATCTTATACCCTTTCGCTACGGCTTTTTGTAATTCAAACGACACCCACACCCCAGACAGCTGTCGCTCTTGGTCGCTATGCGCACACTGGGTTGTCTGATTCATCTGAACGGCACACACAGCACATAGAGGGAACATCAGTTTCCCGTTACAGTGATACGGCAGTACAGGGTGGTACAGTCCTCTGGGGGGCACCACTGTGCATTTCACAATACCAAAGTATGTGTTTATGTCATCAAAATCCTTGTGTATTATCTGAGGATGGCCTATTGGATAATCTCTTTTGGCCTGAACAGTTGGGTACAAACTTGTGAAATCGTAGTAGAGAATTTTCTCACCATTTTCTACCTTGTGGTACAGCTTCATAGCATTCGTTCGGCCTCCAAAGAGGGCTTCTCGAGGATTGAGACGCGCTGGCTTTTCATACGTTAACATGAACTCCTTAACGGCCGGGTTATTGCACACATCCTGTCGCCAATCACACTCCCACTTCACCACAACAGTTAGGCCGTACACATTTTTTAGAGCCGTCACTCTGTTATGGAACTCTATGCGCAGCTCACCCTGTGTTTTGTTTTTGGTGAGAGGGTTGATTTCCGCTTGTGCGTAGCACTTATCACAGCCATGAAAGAAGCATCCGTTAAATTCATAACATGTGTTTGTGGCTTCACAATAGCCATCTACAAAGAACGGGCCAAATGACTTTTCACCTCTGTTCAGAGCGTGCTGTATGTCAATACCCTCGCTGTTTGCAACATACTCTAACCACTGTATTGAAATGTCAGAATACGTCTTGTTTTGCCTAATGTAAGCACCCTCGTACGTCAGAGCAACTGTGTCTTTGTGTAGGAACAGAGTTTTAAACACTCCCATACAGGAGGAGGCCATTGTCGTATATGCAAACGGATCTAGACCGGTGCACTCATGGAAGGCTTCTCTGTATATCTGGCATGCTTTGCGCAAAACTGTCACATCGTTAACACAATAGGTGCGCAGCTCTTTTCGAAAGTCAAAGGGTGTGTCACAGACCGTGGCGTACCACTTGGTGAACGTTTTCTCACACTCGTCAGTTATGGCATCATAACCATATAGAGCAGGAGGCGGATGGGGACCGATATAATTCTCATTCTCACGTGTGTTGAAGGCGTGGGGGAAGAACCCCTTCAGAAGATCTGAGAATCCCATGGCAGACGGGGTTTTAGACAGAGGCATTGTTATGAAACTGAATGAGTCTATCAAGCGTTGTTTGTAAGTAGAATCGTACATCAGAAGCACCCTAGAACCCCGCATAGTAATAGTTGGACAAAGTTTCTGGCTCACCATATACTCTAAAACTATGTAACTGTCAAAACCGGAGGCATTGTGTGCTATAAAAGTATAGCCTTTGTATTTCTCCCGTCTGTAGTTCTGAATGAATGAAGCGACACAGTTGGAGGTTTCGTAACAGTTTTTGGTGCCGTTCATATCCATAATACACACAAAATTAGCTTCATGGCGACCCTCAGTACAACGTGTCTCAAAATCGTAAAAGAGATACTTATCACTACTTTCTTCGCGTTTGTGGGGCTGTATAAAGCATTCGTGCGTTGTGCCGACTACAGGCTCTCTACAATGTAGGCATTTTGGGACTCTACAGACGTGTGGTTTTTTAGCCGTCCGGTACGTCGTGTGACAGGACTCACAATATTTGATCCGCTCGCAGGCTATGAGACGGTGTTTCGCATCGGGTTTTTTATGGTTTTCAAAACACTGTTGCGATTTGCATATGCGTCTACAGTCTGCAAATTTAATAGTTTTATTAGGGGTACAAGCAGTGTAACATACATTACAAAGAAAACCACACCAGTGCTCCAGGGCAGTGCTGTAGGTCTTGTAACAACCGTCGCAAACGTACGGTGCACCGAAGAAAGACGTCTTATTTACAATGAGATAGTAATGCTCGTTATGCAAATACAACCATGCTGTTTTCACATGTGGCTCGTCGTGTTTTTTGAAGATCTGTGGTTTTTTACAACTGCCAACATGATGGAATATTACAATTTTCATTTTCAGATGTTTCTGAAATCTGTCAACATCAGAGAATGAAACCATATGCGTATCGTCAAAATCCAAATCCCTATGTAGCTGCTTTGCATAATTTATCTTTTCACACGGGGACAATCTACTGTTTACATAATGTGCCAGACAGAGAGCAAAGCAGAGATTGTCATTACCATCGTTATTCTTGGGATTGTATAAAGCATTACCTTTTACTGACAATATTTGATCGTAACCGATGCTTCCTAGTTTTCGACGGCCCCCGGGATTACCGCCTGACATATTACGAGCTATAGTCACAATTAATTCCAAAGCGTCATCGGTCAGAGAATTATCGTTACTTTGCATAGCTTGTGAGACTTGCTCCAGAAATGTATCTGTGTTGTAGCCGTCGTCCGAGTTCAACATTGTTTGAATAGGGACATTCACGGCAGGGCCCCTTAACTCAACATTTAAAACACTGTCCTGTGTAGCATTGTCCAAAGCCCTCTCTATTAAACCTGTTAGGGTGCTATAAACCCTTTCAGGCACACTGCCAATATCTGTCAAATCAATATTTCGTAGGTCGACATCTTGACGAAATTCAGTAGCATTAAAAAGGGGAAACTGTCGGGATGCTATGTCAGACGTCGCCTTAGAAACACGACCCTCCCCATGCTGCACACCCCCGTGAGGATTTTCTGAGGGCAGCGTCTGTGCGCGGAACGTACTCGTGGACGGTTGTGGACTGGAGCGGTCACGGGGGCTGGGACGTTTTGATGACTGCCCACGCTCCTGAGGATTGTCTGAGGGCGGCGCCTGTGCGCGGAACGTACTCGTGGACGGTTGTGGACTGGAGCGGTCACGGGGGCTGGGACGTTTTGATGACTGCCCACGCTCCTGAGGATTGTCTGAGGGCGGCGCCTGTGCGCGGAACGTACTCGTGGACGGTTGTGGACTGGCATAAGAATCTGCACATGAGCGGTTTGTAGACACAGTTTGCCGGAATGACGTGTTCGCACAATATTCAAAAAGCTCTTCACCTTGAAACAAGGTGGTACGGTCGGAAAACCCTTGGGTTGAGCAGGGCTCGAAAAGATTGTTAGTAATATAACTACGCTCTGGTTGATTACCCAGGAATGGATCGACACCCTCGAGTATATTTATAGGAATAGTTACAGGGGTATTACTAATGCTACACCAATTATCTGACACAGTTAACGGGGGCTTGTATGTTGGTCTTTGTCTATGTATGACAGGAGTGTCTGGTATACAGTCGTCTTCGTCATTATAGTCACATTCCTCTCTACAAACGGTGTCAAGGAGTACAGCAGAACTCTGTAAAACACCTACATCATATTCAGGGACCGGCGGCGAAGCTCCCCCATTCGTCTGGTGTGTTGTATGAGACGGCTCCGATAGGTGTGTGTCTTCACGCCCTTCTAAGTCTTCTACGGATATGATCGTCTAGGGATGATAACATATTTTAGTTAAATAAAGACACACACACACACACAAACACACACACACACACACACACACACACACACACTTCAAACAAAACACAAACCTCAAATGTTGTTTTTGGTAAAGGTGTGGCCCTTTGTCCCCTCTCAATAGAGACACCCAGTAGTCGTATTGGCGCCTGGGTACTATGTGTGAAATTCTCCTTCGGTGTCAAATGTAGAGACACCAAGTCTGAAACAGCCTTTAGTTGCTGTCACAAAGGAAAATCCATTTTAACAATATATACATTCTATAACAATATTTTATAACACTATATAAATATAGTCTGTTAGATACAAATGGTTTTTCTTACCTCTGCATCAGTGCTCAGAGAAGGAGAGCCTTGAACAAAGGATGAGCGGGATCTTTTCGGTGGTAAACCTTCAGGGAATTTCTTAGCCTGAAACACAACATTACATTATTAGAACAGACTTTTTTTTTAAAAAAAATACAATACACTATTTTACTGTTTTTCTTTTTCAACCCACCTCAATAGATCTCTTCTTAGATCTCTTCTTAGACTTATGGAGACAGCCGTTTGTGCTCCATGGGGGTGACTGTGTGAAATCCTCATCAGATGCCATACGCAAAGACAAGCCTGCTACAACCTTTAGCTGATGACACAAAGGAAAAATCCTTTTTTTATTTTTTATAACAATATATACATTCTATAAAAATATTTTATAACACTATATAAATATAGTCTGTTAGATACAAATGGTTTTTCTTACCTCAGCATCAGTGCTCAGAGAAGGAGAGCCTTGAACAAAGGATGAGCGGGATCTTTTCGGTGGGAAACCTTCAGGGATTTTCTTAGCCTGAAACACAACATTACGTTATTAGAACAGACTTTTTTTTTTAAAAAAACAATACACTATTTTACTGTTTTTCTTTTTCAACCCACCTCAATAGAACTCTTCTTATGTTTAAACCAGAGATCCTTCTTAGACCTAACTGCTTTCACAGATACGCCTAGCGAAGCACATGGCCCTCTAACACTGTTGATTTCAACAGAATGTCCTATTGAGTAGCTATCTCCACTCTGGATCCTTTGTTCCGGGGTGGGGTGTCTAGACACAGACAGAGAATATATATATATATATATATATATATATATATATATATATATATATATATATATATATATATATTAGTAGTCTAAAAACACCGTGATAAATTAAATAGTAATAAAAATCACATAGTAAAAGAGATAAATACACCACTAAATACCTGTTTACAGCTTTCTTATTGCTTTCAGGATGATAATCAACAGCTACCGTAGCAACATTGTCCTGGCTCTTTGGTAGAATCACCTAATGATGCAAACTACATAAAGTATATGCCGCTTAAACGTTTTAATACACGAATGTCTGAATGAATTAAATATCTTACAGCGTGCTTAAACACGAGATACGCTTTTTATATTTACTCACCAGTTGTAGGCATAGCTGCAAATAATAACGAAGTCTCTTTTCTTTCAACAAAAAGAATTAAAAAAGAAAAACACTTCAGAGGTCTTTTGTTGAGGAAGGCTGGGAAAAACAAGGTAAAAGTTAGCTAGCAGACGAGCTAAAACAACAGGTACGAAAGTGAGCACCCCACCTTGAAACACCCCGTTTTAAACCTACAAGACACACCCAGGATGACGCTTTTACAAACCAACAATAGCAAACCCCCCTTCGTAACAGACGACCACGAGGTCAACGTTTTTTTAATTTACGAATGGCTGAATAAATTAAATATCTTACAACATGCTTAAACACAAGATCTGCTTTAAAATGTACTTACCAATTGTAGATGTTGCTGAAAAAACGATTCCTCTTTGCTTTCACAAAAATAGAATTAAAAGTACATTCCGGGAGGGCTTTGTTAGAGGAATTACGTGATAGCAAGGTAGCTATCAACACAGCTTAAATGGTTTGTTGAAAAAAGTGAACAAGCTAGCATGCAAAAAGGGGTGCTATTAAAACGATGTAATGTGCTTTGCTGAAAAACGAATCATCTTTGCTTTCACAAGAATAATTAAAAAATCAAAAAAAAGAACACCAGCTGGTATGGGTGTGGAAGGTCAAGAAAAAACGTAGTAACAAGTTAGCTAGCTAACAGACAAGCCAGCTAACAGCCTAGCTAAAATGGTTTGTTAAAAAAAGAGCAAAATGTGGAAGGTTGAGAAAAAAAACGTGGTAACAAGCTAGCGGGATAGCTAACAGACTAGTTAAAAATGGTTTGTTAACAAGTGAGCAAACTACCCAAACAGTACGAACGAGTGAGCACGGTCGATCCGTCTGCTAGACGCCACAGCTCCCTCGGTCACCAGAGGTCCTCACACTCACACGCAGACAGCCGGCCCGCGAGATGTACTCCCGGCATTACGAACGCTAGAGGCGATCCCAGGTTCGACCGCTAGAGAGACGGCATGACTTTTTCAGACATGTTGAGACATAGCCTAACCCTAACGCTTTAAGGAATACACAATACAAACTCCACCATACAATGACAGGACACTCTGTGCAGTTATGGCTACGGTTCTCACGGTCTTCCCTTCACCCTCAGGGGGCACTACAAACCGGACGATATCAGTTTCATTTATTTTTAGGCGTTTTAAAAAAAACATATTTTTTTATTTTTATATTTTTTATTTTTTTATTTTTTTATTTTTTTATTTTTTCCCTTGCTGCGCGCGCCGCTCGAGCGCCCGACCAATCACAACGCTTCGGGGGACACGTGCACGCGTGTGCACGTGACGACATCACGTGACCTCACGTGCACGCGCAAACCTGTACCCTATACGTGCACGCGCAAACCTGTCAGCTATATACTACTTACAGATGACTACCTGGCACAGGCTTATCTTCAACAACGATTTCCCCATTGTTTGACCACGCAATCTTATTATTACGGGTTAACGATGTGATTATGTATTCAGCGCTGCGTTTATTCCTGGCGGGCATATGTGCCAATACTTCTGCTCTTATCATATCGTCTTGCGCGATAGCGTCTGGTGACTCAGACATTGAGGCATCAGCCTTTGAGGATTCGTCAGGCAGTGATAATGTAATCACACTTTTCTCACGCTCACCCTGTTTCGCTAGGGCTAGGTATCGCTGCAGAATACTTGAATATTTTTTAGCTTTTTCATATACATCGATGTCAGGTTGTTTCAATATATCACTCATGGCTCGATCCAATTCACTTTGTACAGACTGTCGCAGAGATACATTTGAGGAGTCAGATGTTTGAGGCTGTTGTAATGTCGCCAATTGATTTTGAGGAACCAGAAACATTTTCTGAGTGTGTTCCATTTCAATTCCTGTTGATAAGACTTGCTATGAACGGGATCGCAGCGCCAAGTAGAGGCAGTAGAAATCCTCCTGTTTGATTGATTGTCTTTTTTTTTTTTAAATGTTTGATTTTTTTATCAGCTATTAGTCTAATAACTTTCTTCTTCTTCTTTAACAGCTTGTACTGAATATTAGACAGTGGTATGTTACCTCTTAACACGTTCAAAGCTATTTCACAAAGCGCATTAATAAAGTCAGGACTGGCATTGCTCACAATAACACCTCTTGCTCTGGGTGATGCCTTATGTAGCATGTCTAACATTGTAAAATTCCGTTCCATTCGGTTTGACATTATTACACTTTTTTTTTCCTTGGAATGTATACAACCTGCTGAGGAGATAGCAGAGCGGATCTGAGTCTTAAAATATCGGGGGTTGTGGCTTTATAATCTATCAACAGATATCCGTACGGGGAACTTGTGGCATTGTTGAAAGCCTCTAAAAAGTATTTAGTATTTCCGGGGAACATTTGTCGTGCCAGTAAGCTTATCTGATGTTGATCTCTAGTATTTTTGAAAAGAATTATATAATTTGTGTTTAAACTGATTGTACGACTCGCTTTACCTTGAATGAACAGATTCTGAACCAGATATATACAACTGATATTTCTGTGATGGACTTCCAAATTATCACTGGCGCGATCCATTAAATCATCAATCACTAACAGATTATTCTTAGCAGGTGGAAGAAGCGCATCGTCACAGAACGATTCAGGGAGTCCTTCCACAAAATGTATATTCACTGTTTTAAGCAATTGATCGTATATTGACTGCCAGCATGAATAGATGTATACAATGTTATCTATTTTTTGTGAAATAACAGAGGCCATGTTTTCAATAATGTCTTTGACAAAATATGTTTTCCCACAATTAGAGGGCCCGCTAATAACGACGCTGAAAAGGTGTTGTAGCCTACCATCAAATTCTGCAACATGCCTGATGTTATTACTAGTAGCCATAAGGAAACGTTGTATAGTCGCTGAGCACGCGTCGTTTGTTGTAAACAACCTGTACTTTCCGTGTCAGTGTGTCGTTTTTGAGATGAAACTGTTTTTTGTCGCGTTTTATTGTGAATGCATTTGTAGTCAGATGGTTAGGAGGCTGCTGATTGGTCACAAATGCTTGAACAAGACCAATTAAAGATTCATGTGTAACCACTTTGGCATTTTCGGCATTAAGGGTCACACCCTTGCATTTAACCTGTGTACGGCCTTGCGCCGTCCTATAATCATAGCATTTAGGACCCCCCGAAACAAACTCTGTTATATAGTCCTCTGTAGGAGCCCCGCAGACTTGCTCACTGTTGAGTTAATCAGTTAATTCACCAAGGTAAGGACCGAGAGAGGGGATCCAGTCAGCGCCTCGGGTTGTGAAGACAATGCTGTCAGTGTCACAGTACAAAATACGTTCCTGCAGCGCGTCCAACAAATCATATAGTTCCATACGTGCATAGGCGGTGGTCATAGCTCCTATGAAAACATTCACATCTTTTACTCTGGATACTTGACCATCTGTGTATCGCCACTGGACAATCGCTACCTCTGGTGAGATAAATGAGAACTGTCGAACATCAAAAGTGTCGCTGAACATGAGCTGTGTGAATCGGGACGGGTCTGTTTTGAGTTCAGCCGACGTCATATTGTTACGCATAGCAAATTTTCCCCACAAACTGTTCAAAATAGATTTATTAGTATTTCTGACTGCTTTGTTAACACATATCTTGGCAGGATCAAGACGTATGCCTTCGCGTACATAGTAGTCATCTATGTATTTTATTTTTTCGTCTTCTGTTTTGCTTGCGTTTAAGAAATGTCTTAACATAGGCTTTAAAAAGCTGGTCCGTTTTTTCTGGGAAATGCCAAACCTCGTCGATTGCAACTATCTTATACCCTTTCGCTATGGCTTTTTGTAATTCAAACGTCACCCACACCCCAGACAGCTGTCGCTCTTGGTCGCTATGTACACACTGTGTTGTCTGATTCATCTGAACGGCACACACATTACATAGAGGGAACATCAGTTTGCCATTACAGTGATACGGCAGTACGGGGTGATACAGTCCTCTGGGGGGCACAACTGTGCATTTCACAATACCAAAGTATGTGTTTATGTCATCAAAATCCTTGTGTATTATCTGAGGATGGCCTATTGGATAATATCTTTGGACTGAACAGTTGGGTACAAACTTGTAAAATCATAGTAGCGGATTTTCTCACCGTTTTCTACCTTGTGGTACAGCTTCATAGCATTCGTACGGCCACCAAAGAGGGCTTCTCGAGGATTGAGACGCGCGGGCTTTTCATATGTTAACATGAACTCCTTAACGTCCGGGTTATTGCACACATCCTTCCGCCAATCACACTCCCACTTCACTACAACCGTTAGCCCGTACACATTTTTTAGAGCAGCCACTCTGTTATGGAACTCTATGCGCAGTTCACCCTGTGTTTTTTTTTTGGTGAGAGGGTTGATTTCAGCTTGTGCGTTGCACTTATCACAGCCGTGAAAGAAGCAGCCGTTAAATTCATAACGTGTTTGTGGCTTCACAATAGCCATCTACAAAGAACTGGCCAAATGACTTTTCACCTCTGTTCATAGCGTGCTGTATGTCAATGCCCTCGCTGCATGCAACATACTCTAGCCACTGTATTGAAATGTCAGAATACGTCTTGTTTTGCCTAATGTAAGCACCCTCGTACGTCAGAGCAACTGTGTCTTTGGGTAGGAACAGCGTTTTAAACACACCCATACAGGAGGAGGCCATTGTCGCATATGCAAACGGATCTTGCCCGGTGCACTCATGGAAGGCTTCTCTGTATATCTGGCATGCTTTACGCAAAACTGTCACATCGTTAACACAATAGGTGCGCAGCTCTTTTCGAAAGTCAAAAGGTGTGTCACAGACCGTGGCGTACCAATCCGTGAACGTTTTCTTACACTCGTCAGTCATAGCATCATAACCATATAGAGCAGGCGGAGGATATGGGCCGATATAATTCTCATTCTCTCGTGTGTTGAAGGCGTGGGGGAAGAAGCCCTTCAGAAGATCTGAGAATCCCATGGCAGCCGGGGTTGTAGACAGAGGCATTGTTATGAAACTGAATGAGTCTATCCAACGCTGATTGTAAGTAGAATCGTTCATCAGAAGCACCCTAGAACCGCGCATAGTAATAGTTGGACAAAGTTTCTGGCTCACCAGATACTCTAAAACTATGTAACTGTCAAAACCGGAGGCATTGTGGGCTATAAAAGTATAGCCTTTGTATTTCTTCTGTCTGTAGTTCTGAATGAATGAAGCGACGCAGTTTGATGTTTCGTAGCAGTTTTTGTTACCATCCATATCCATAATGCATACAAAATTAGCTTCATGGCGAACGTCAATACAGCGTGTCTCAAAATCGTAAAAGAGATACTTATCACTACTTTCTTCGCGTTTGAGGGGCTGTATAAAGCATTCGTGCGTTGTGCCGACTACAGGCTCTCTACAATGTAGGCATTTTGGGGCTCTACAGACGTGTGGTTTTTTAGCCGTAGTATGTATTACGTAGTAGTATGTCATGCGACATGACTCGCAATATTTGATCCACTCGCAGGGTATGAGGCGGTGTTTCGCATCGGTTTTTTTATGGTTTTACACTGTTGCGATTTGCATATGCGTCTACAGTCTGCACATTTAATAGTTTTATTAGGTGTACAAGCATTGTAACATACATTACAAAGCAAACTACAACTGTGCGCCAGGGCAGTGTTGTAGGTCTTGTAACAACCTTCGCAAACGTACGATGCACCGAAGAAAGACGTCTTATTTACAATGAGATAGTAATGCTCGTTATGCAAATACAGCCATGCTGTTTTCACATGTTGCTCGTCGTGCGTTTTGAAGATCTGTGGTTTTTTACAACCGGCTACATGATAGAATATTACAATTTTCATTTTCAGATGTTTCTGAAATCTGTCAACATCAGAGAATGAAACCATATGCGTATCGTCAAAATCCAAATCCCTATGTAGATGCTTTGCATAATTTATCTTTTCACTCGGGGACAACCTACTGTTTACATAATGTGCCAGAGAGAGAGCAAAGCAGAGATTGTCATTACCGTCGTTATTCTTGGGATTGTATAAAGCATTACCTTTTGCTGACAATATTTGATCGTAACCGATGCTTCCTAGTTTTCGACGGCCCCCAGGATTACCGCCCGACATATTACGAGCTATAGTCACAATTAATTTCAAAGCGTCATCGGTCAGAGAATTATCGTTACTTTGCATAGCTTGTGAGACTTGCTCCAGAAATGTATCTGTGTTGTAGCCATCGTCCGAGTTCAACATTGTTTGAATAGGGACATTCACGGCAGGGCCCCTTAACTCAACATTTAAAACACTGTCCTGTGTAGCATTGTCCAAAGCCCTCTCTATTAAACCTGTTAGGGTGCTATAAACCCTTTCAGGCACACAGCCTATATCTGTCAAATCAATATTTCGTAGGTCGACATCTTGACGAAATTCAGTAGCATTAAAAAGGGGAAACTGTCGGGATGCTATTTCAGACGTCGCCTTACAAACACGGCCCTCCCCATGCTGTACACCCCCGTGAGGATTGTCTGAGGGGGGCGGCGGTGCGCGGTATGTACTCGTGGACGGCTGCGGACTGGAGCGGACCCCTGGACAGGGTCGTTTTGATGGCTGTACACACCCGCGAGGATTGTCTGAGGGCGGAGGCGGAGCGCGGTATGTACTCATGGACGGCTGCGGACTGGAGCGGACCCCTGGACAGGGTCGTTTTGATGGCTGTACACACCCGCGAGGATTTTCTGAGTGTGGTGGCGGGACGCGGTGAGTACTCGTGGACGGCTGTGGACTGACATAAGAATCTGCACATAAACGGTTTGTAGGATGGACACTCTCAAAACATTCTGCATGCATATTGTTCGGATCTAAGGATAATGGATAATTTTGCGGTTGTGTACCGTCAAAATCGGGCTGCATATTGTTGGGATATACAATTGAAGGACCATTATTTGACAGCCGCGTTGTGACAAGCCCTTCTGATTCTTGTGATGACCCACTGTCACTCTCACTATCACTATCACTAGACATAGAGCGCACCCAGGCTTCGAATATTTTTGTCTGTTTCTCACGCAGTCGTAAAAAATCCTGAGGATTGAGTGCGGCGCGTGCGTAATCGTCCTCACAAGGCCAGTCTAGTTCTTCATCACTAATACTAACGTCGCGCACACCTATCGGTTCAGATTTTGATTTTTTTTGGCTGGAGGAGCCATTTTGCAAATAATGTGTCGCTTTTTATTATTATTATTATTTTTTTTATAGCACACAACCTATAGAACGATTTAATGCTTTTATTCCTCGGACTTTTTCATAGTTTTTTTAAGGCCCATTAGCAGAGGGGCAAGTAGTGTATTGAGAGAGTTGCCCTGACTCGTCAGCGTTGTTCCAAAACCTGTGACCATGTCAATCAATAGTGTATTAGTGGCTTGTAGAGCAGCTACTTTATCCATAAGATCATCGTTACTTTTTTGTAATTTGTTTAGTTTGGATTCTATTTGTTTAGAATGGGTTTCTGACACAGTTTGCCGGTATGTCGTGTTCGCACAATATTCAAAAAGGTCTTCACCCTGAAACAAGGTGGTACGGTCGGAAACCCCTAGGGGTGAGCAGGGCACTAAAAGATTGTTAGTAATATAACTACGCTCTGGTTGATTACCCAGGAATGGATCGACACCCTCGAGTATATTTATAGGAATAGTTGCAGGGGTATTACCAATGCTACGCTGATTATCTGACACTGTTAACGTGGGCTTGAATGCTGGTCTTTGTCTATGTATGACAGGAGTGTCAGGTATACAGTCGTCATCATAGGCACATTCCTCTCTACAAACGGTGTCAAGGAGTACATCAGAACAGTGTAAAGCACCTACATCATATTCAGGGCCCGGCGGCAAAGCTCCCCCAGTCGTCTGGCCTGATGTATGAGACGTCTCTGATAGGCGTGTGTCTTCAGAGGCTTCACCTACAGCTCCCCGATTTGGGCGACGTGTTGTATCTGCACATACAACTGTCTCTGTCTCTGTATCTGTCTCTGATACGCCTGTGTCTTCACACCCTTCTAAGTCTTCTATGGCTATGATTGTCTAGGGATGATAACATATTTTAGTTAAATAAAGACACACACACACACACACACTTACTTCAGACTTCCAACAAAACACAAACCTCAACTGATGTCTTTGGTAAATGGGTAGCCCTTTGTCCCCTCTCAATACTCCGGGGGTTGTATGGCTCCTGGGTACTATGTGTGAAATCCTCCTCCGGGGTCAAATGTAGAGACACCAAGTCTGAAACAGCCTTTAGTTGCTGTCACAAAGGAAAATCCATTTTAACAATATATACGTTCTATAAAAATATGTTATAACACTATATAAATATAGTCTGTTAGATACAAATGGTTTTCTTACCTCTGCATCTGTGCTCAGAGAAGGAGGGCGTTGAACAAAGGACGAGCGGGATCTTTTGGGCAGGAAACCTTCAGGGATTTTCTTCTTAGCCTGAAACACAACATTACATTATGAGAAAAGCCTTTTTAAATACACTATTTTACTGGTTTTTCTTTTGCAACTCACCACAATAGAACTCTTCTTATGCTTAAGCCAGAGATCCTTCTTAGGGCTAACTGCTTTCACAGATAGGGCTAGCGAAGCACACGGTACTCTATCATTGTTGATTTCAACAAAATGTTCTATTGAGTAACTATCTCCATTCAGGATCCTTTGTTCCGGGGTGGGTTGTCTAGACACAGACACAGAATATATATATATATATATATATATATATATATATATATATATATATATATATATATATATATATATATATATATATATATATATTAGTAGCCTAAAAACAGTGATAAATTAAATAGTAATAAAAATAACATATTACAAGAGATAAATAGACCACTAAATACCTGTTTACAGCTTTCTTATTGCTTTCAGGATGATAAACAGGCCTCTTCCTTATTAGAAGCCCCGTTTGGTTTATGTCCACCAGTGTTGAGCTACACACCTCTTTTTACAAAAACAAAACAAATACTATGAATCTGTATCGCCAGTACAAAACCAAGTAATGCTGTAGTGTATTGAATAATAGATCCATAGGTTTTTACCTTGCTGTATAATTGTCTCATCAGCTACTGTAGCAACATTGTCCTGGCTCTTTGTAGAATTACCTAATGATGCAAACTACATAAAGTATGTGCCACTTAAACGTTTTAATACACGAATGTCTGAATGAATTAAATATCTTACAGCATGCTTAAACACAAGATACGCTTTTTATATTTACTCACCAGTTGTAGGCATAGTTGCAACAAAAAAACGAAGTCTCTTTTCTTTCAACAAAAAGAATTAAAAAAGAAAAAACTTCAGAGGTCTTTTGTTGAGGAAGGCTGGGAAAAACGAGGTAAAAGTTAGCTAGCAGACGAGCTAAAACAGTAGGTACGAAAGTGAGCAGACCGCCTTGAAACACATCGTTTTAAACCCTACAAGACACACCCAGGATGACGCTTTTACAAACCAACAATAGCAAACCCCTTCTTAACAGCTAGCCACCGGTCTATCAGCCATTTTTTAACACCTTTTAAGGGACAACCCTCCAACAGCATTACGACCACGAGGTCAACGTTTTTTAATTTAGGAATGGCTGAATAAATTATATATCTTACAACATGCTTAAACACAAGATCTGCTTTTAAAATGTACGCAACAACAGCAAACCCCTTCTTAACAGATAGCCAACGGTCTATCAGCCATTTTTTAACACCTTTTACTAACGCCATAAGGGACAACCCTCCAACAGCATTACGACCACGAGGTCAACGTTTTTTAATTTACGAATGGCTGAATAAATTAAATATCTTACAACATGCTTAAACACAATATCTGCTTTTAAAATGTACTTACCAATTGTAGATGTTGCTGAAAAACGAATCCTCTTTGCTTTCACAAAAAAAGAATTAAAAAAAAAAGTATGTTGCAGGAGAGCTTTGTTAGTGGAAAAACGTGATAGCAAGGTAGCTATCAACACAGCTAAAATGGTTTGTTAAAAAAGTGAACAAGATAGCATGCAAAAAGGGGTGCTATTAAAACGATGTAATGTGCTTTGCTGAAAAACGAATCCTCTTTGCTTAGACCGAGAAAAAACGTGGTAACAAGTTAGCTAGCTAACAGACTAGCCAGCTAACAGCCTAGCTAAAATGGTTTGTTAAAAAAGAGAGCAAAATGTGGAAGGTTGAGAAAAAAACGTGGTAACAAGCTAGCTAGATAGCTAACAGACTATTTAAAAAATGGTTTGTTAAAAAGTGAGCAAACTACCCAAACAGTACGACGGTGTGACCTCGGTCGATCCGACTGCTAGATGCAACAGCTCCCTCGGTCACTAAAGGTCCACACGCCCGCACACACACACACACACACACAACAGTCCCTCGAGATGTGCTCCCGGTATTACAAACGCTAGAGGCGATCCCAGGTTCGACCGCTAGAGACACAGACGCAGAGCGAACGGGAGGATGCGTTGTCGTTATTACGCCATTTGCGGACCCTATGACGCCAGCATTTTGCACACAGGAGGCACATGATTTTTCCAGACATGTTGAGACAGACTCCCTTTTAGGAATACATGATTTTAAAACTCCAACATACACGGACTTCCCTTCCCCACAGGGGGGCACTGCAGACCGTGCGATATCAATTTCATTTTATTTTGGCATTTAAAAAAAAATTAATTTATTGTTTTATTTTTTTATTTTTATATTTTTATTTTTATTAGATTTTTTCCATTGCTGCGCGCGCAGCTCGAGCACCCGACCAATCACAACGCTAGAAAGACATGCACGTACCAATCAAAGGGGACACGTGCACGCGTGTGCACGTGAGGACAGCACGTGCACGCGCAAACCTGTACCCCTATACGTGCACGCGCAAACCTGTCCCCTATATACTACTGGCATCCCAACAAACGTGAAGAGCTGTAGTATGCGAATCAGGTTTCAAATTCAATGGGAACCCATATTTGGCCGTTTGTGGAAGGCACAAAGTCAGAAGGTTTAGCAACATAATTGTCGACATCTGGATTTGTTCGAGCTGGCTTTTTTCTGACTTTTCTCCGTAATTCCACAGTAGATATGGACAGGTTGGGCATACTTACAAACGTGAAGAGCTGTAGCATGAGAATCAGGTTTCAAATTCAACGGAAATCCATATTTGGCCGTCTGGGGACAGCACAAAATCAGGAGCTTTAGCAACATAATTTTCGAAATCTTGATTTGTTTGAGTTGGCTTTTTTTCTGGCTTTTCTCCATAATTCCATTGTAGATATGGACATGTTGGGCATATCTACAAACATGAAGAGCTGTAGTATGCAAATCAGGTTTCCAATTCAACGGGAACCAATATTTGGCCGTTTGTGGACAGCACAAAGTCAGGAGGTTTAGCAACATAATTGTCGAAATCTGGATTTGTTTGAGCTGGCTTTTTTCTGGCTTTTCTCCGTAATTCCACAGTAGATATGGACATGTTGGGCATACCTACAAATGTGAAGAGCTGTAATATGCGAATCAGGTTTCAAATTCAACAGGAATCCATATTTGGCCATTTCGGGACAGCACAAAGTCAGGAGGTTTAGCAACAAATCTGGATTTGTTTGAGTTTGCTTTTTTCTGGCTTTTCTCCGTAATTCCACAGTATATATGGACATGTTGGGCATACCTACAAACGTGAAGAGCTGTAGTATGCAAATCAGGTTTCACATTCAACGGGAATCGATATTTGGCCGTTTGGGGACAGCACAAAGTCAGGAGGTTTAGCAACATAATTGTCGACATCTGGATTTGTTCGAGCTGGCTTTTTTCTGACTTTTCTCCGTAATTCCATAATAGATATGGACATGTTGGGCATCCTTACAAACGTGAAGAGCTGTAGTATGCGAATCAGGTTTCAAATTCAACGGGAACCCATATTTGGACGTTTGGGGACAGCACCAATTCAGGAGGTTTAGCAACAAATCTTGATTTGTTTGAGTTGGCTTTTTTCTTGGTATTCTCCATATTTTCACTGTAGATATAGACATGTTGGGCATCCCTACAAACGTGAAGAGCCGTAGAATGCAAATCAGGTTTCAAATTCAACGGGAATCCAAATTCGGCCATTTGGGGAAACGCAAAGTCAGGAGGTTTAGCAACAAATCTGGATTTGTTTGAGATGGCTTTTTTCTGGCTTTTCTCCATAATTCCACTGTAGATATGGACAGGTTGGGCATACTTACAAACGTGAAGAGCTGTAGCATGAGAATCAGGTTTCAAATTCAACGGAAATCCATATTTGGCCGTCTGGGGACAGCACAAAATCAGGAGCTTTAGCAACATAATTGTCGAAATCTGGATTTGTTTGAGCAGGCTTTTTTCTGGCTTTTCTCCGTAATTCCACAGTAGATATGGACATGTTGGGCATACCTACAAATGTGAAGAGCTGTAATATGCGAATCAGGTTTCAAATTCAACAGGAATCCATATTTGGCCATTTCGGGACAGCACAAAGTCAGGAGGTTTAGCAACAAATCTGGATTTGTTTGAGTTTGCTTTTTTCTGGCTTTTCTCCGTAATTCCACAGTAGATATGGACATGTTGGGCATACCTACAAACGTGAAGAGCTGTAGTATGCAAATCAGGTTTCACATTCAATGGGAATCGATATTTGGCCGTTTGGGGACAGCACAAAGTCAGGAGGTTTAGCAACATAATTTCCAAAATCTGGATTTGTTTGAGTTGGCTTTTTTCTGGCTTTTCTCCGTAATTCCATAATAGATATGGACATATTGGGCATACGTACAAACGTGAAGAGTTGTAGTATGCAAATCAGGTTTCAAATTCAACGGGAACCCATATTTGGCCGTTTGTGGACAAGACAAAGTCAGGAGGTTTAGCAACATAATTTTCGAAATCTGGATTTGTTTGAGTTTGCTTTTTTCTGACTTTTCTCCGTGATTCCATAGTAGATATGGACATGTTGGGCATACCTACAAATGTGAAGAGCTGTAATATGCGAATCAGGTTTCAAATTCAACGGGAATCCATATTTGGCCGTTTGGGGACAGCACAAAGTCAGGAGGTTTAGCAACAAATCTGGATTTGTTTGAATTGGCTTTTTTCTGGCTTTTCTCCATAATTCCACAGTAGATATGGACATGTTGGGCATACCTACAAACATGAAGAGCTGTAGTATGCGAATCATGTTTCAAATTCAAAGGGAATCGATATTTGGCCGTTTGGGAACAGCACAAAGTCAGGAGGTTCAGCAACATAATTGTCGAAATCTGGATTTGTTGGACTTGGATTTGTTCTGGCTTTTCTCCATAATTCCACAGTAGACATGGACATGTTGAGCATACTTACAAACGTGAAGAGCTGTAGTATGCAAATTAGTTTTCAAATTCAACAGGAATCCAAATTTGGCCATTTGGGGAATTGCAAAGTCATGAGGTTCAGCAACAAATCTGGATTTGTTTGAGTTGGCTTTTTTCTGGCTTTTCTCCATAATTCCACAGTAGATATGGACATGTTGGGCATACCTACAAACGTGAAGAGCTGTAATATGCGTATCAGGTTTCAAATTCAACGGGAATCGATATTTGGCCGTTTGGGAACAGCACAAAGTCAGTAGGTTTAGCAACATAATTGTCGAAATCTGGATTTGTTTGAGCTGGCTTTTTTCTGGCTTTTCTCCGTAATTCCACAGTAGGTATGGATATGTCGGGCATCCCTACAAACGTGAAGAGCTGCAGTATGCAAATCAGGTTTCAAATTCAACGGGAATCTAAATTCGGCCATTTGGGGAAGCGCAAAGTCTGGAGGTTTAGCAACAAATCTTGATTTGTTTGAGTTGGCTTTTTTCTAGCTTTTCTCCATAATTCCACAGCAGATATGGACATGTTGGGCATACCTACAAACGTGAAGAGCTGTAGTATGCGAATCAGGTTTCAAATTCAACGGGAATCGATATTTGGCCGTTTGGGGACAGCACAAAGTCAGGAGGTTTAGGAACAAATCTGGATTTGTTTGTGTTGGCTTTTTTCTAGGTATTCTCCATATTTCCACAGTAGATATGGACATGTTGGGCATCCCTACAAACGTGAAGAGCTGTAGTATGCGAATCAGGTTTCAAATTCAACAGGAACCCATATTTGGCCATTTGTGGACAGCACGAAGTCCGGAGGTTTAGCAACATAATTGTCGAAATCTGGATGTGTTTGAGCTGTTTTTTTCTGGCTTTTCTCCATAATTCCACAGTAGATATGGACATGTTAGGCATCACTACAAACGTGAAGAGCTGTAGTATGCAAATCAGTTTTCAAATTCAACAGGAATCCACCGGTGGTCAGGGAAGCCGTCCGACTGAAGAAGGAGTCTTTCCGGGATATGTTATCCCGGAGGGCTCCGGAGGCAGTTGCAAGGTACCGAAGGGCCCGAAGGGCTGCAGCCTCTGCCGTGAAATAGGCAAAGCAGCGGGTGTGGGAGAAGTTCGGAGAAGACATGGAGAAGGACTTTCGGTCGGCACCAAGGTGCTTCTGGAAAACCGTTCGCCACCTCAGGAGGGGGAAGCGGGGAACCATCCAAGCTGTGTACAGTAAGGATGGGACGCTGTTGACCTCAACTGAGGAGGTAATAGGGCGGTGGAAGGAGCACTTTGAGGAACTCCTAAATCCGACTAATACGCCCTCTATGGTAGAGGCAGAGCTGGAGGATGATGGGGGATTGTCGTCAATTTCCCTGGTGGAAGTTGCTGAGGTGGTTAAACAACTCCACAGTGGCAAAGCCCCAGGGATTGATGAGATCCGTCCGGAAATGCTTAAAGCTCTGGGTGTGGAGGGGTAGTCTTGGTTGACACGCCTCTTCAACATTGCGTGGAAGTCTGGGACGGTGCCTAAGGAGTGGCAGACCGGGGTGGTGGTTCCCCTTTTCAAAAAGGGGGACCAGAGGGTGTGTGCCAATTACAGGGGTATCACACTTCTCAGCCTCCCCGGTAAAGTCTACTCCAAGGTGCTGGAAAGGAGGGTTCGGTCGATAGTCGAACCTCAGGTTGAAGAGGAACAATGCGGATTCCGTCCTGGTCGTGGAACAACGGACCAGCTCTTTACTCTCACAAGGATCCTGGAGGGAGCCTGGGAGTATGCCCAAACGGTCTACATGTGCTTTGTGGATCTGGAGAAGGCGTATGACCGGGTACCCCGGGAGATACTGTGGGAGGTGCTGGGGGAGTATGGGGTGAGGGGGTCCCTTCTCAGCGCCATCCAATCTCTGTACGACCATAGCGAGAGCTGTGTCCGGGTTCTCGGCAGTAAGTCGGACTCGTTTCAAGTGAAAGTTGGCCTCCGCCAGGGCTGCGCTTTGTCACCAATTCTGTTCGTACTATTTATGGACAGGATATCGAGGCGTAGTCGGGGTGGAGGGGGGTTGCAGTTCGGTGGGCTGGGGATCTCATCGCTGCTTTTTGCAGATGATGTGGTCCTGATGGCATCATCGGCCTGTGACCTTCAGCACTCACTGGATCGGTTCGCAGCCGAGTGTGAAGCGGCTGGGATGAGGATCAGCACCTCTAAATCGGAGGCCATGGTTCTCAGCAGGAAACCGATGGAGTGCCTTCTCCAGGTAGGGAATGAGTCCTTACCCCAAGTGAAGGAGTTCAAGTACCTTGGGGTCTTGTTCGTGAGTGAGGGGACAATGGAGCGGGAGATTGGCCGGAGAATCGGCGCAGCGGGTGCGGTATTGCATTCAATTTATCGCACCGTTGTGACGAAAAGAGAGCTGAGCCAGAAGGCAAAGCTCTCAATCTACCGGTCAGTTTTCCTTCCTACCCTCACCTATGGTCATGAAGGCTGGGTCATGACCGAAAGAACAAGATCCAGGGTACAAGCGGCCGAAATGGGTTTCCTCAGGAGGGTGGCTGGCGTCTCCCTTAGAGATAGGGTGAGAAGCTCAGTCATCCGTGAGGAGCTCAGAGTAGAGCCGCTGCTCCTTTGCATTGAAAGGAGCCAGTTGAGGTGGTTCGGGCATCTGGTAAGGATGCCCCATGGGCGCCACCCTAGGGAGGTGTTCCAGGCACGTCCAGCTGGGAGGAGGCCTCGGGGAAGACCCAGGACTAGGTGGAGGGATTATATCTCTAACCTCGCCTGGGAACGCCTCGGGATCCCCCAGTCGGAGCTGGTTAATGTGGCTCGGGAAAGGGAAGTTTGGGGTCCCCTGCTGGAGCTGCTACCCCCGCGACCCGATACCGGATAAGCGGACGAAGATGGATGGATGGAACAGGAATCCAAATTTGGCCATTTGGGGAAGCGCAAAGTCAGGAGGTTTAGCAACAAATCTGGATTTGTTTGAGTTGGCTTTTTTCTGGCTTTTCTCCATAATTAAACAGTAGATATGGACATGTTGGGCAAACCTACAAACGTGAAGAGCTGTAGTATGCGAATCAGGTTTCAAATTCAACGAGAATCGATATTTGGCCGTTTGGGGACAGCACAAAGTCAGGAGGTTTTGCAACATAATTTTCGATATCTGGATTCGTTTGAGTTGGCTTTTTTCTGGCTTTTCTCCGTAATTCCATAGTAGATATGGACATGTTGGGCATACCTACAAACGTGAAGAGCTGTAGTATGCAAATCAGGTTTCAAATTCAACGGGAACCCATATTTGGCCGTTTGTGGACAGCACAAAGTCAGGAGGTTTAGCAACATAATTGTCGAAATCTGGATTTGTTTGAGCTGGCTTTTTTCTGGCTTTACTCCGTAATTCCATAGTAGATATGGATATGTCGGGCATCCCTACAAACGTTAAGAGCTGCAGTATGCAAAATACGTTTCAAATTCAACGGGAATCCAAATTCGGCCATTTGGGGAAGCGCAAAGTCTGGAGGTTTAGCAACAAATCTTGATTTGTTTGAGTTGGCTTTTTTCTAGCTTTTCTCCATAATTCCACAGTAGATATGGACATGTTGGGCATACCTACAAACGTGAAGAGCTGTAGTATGCAAATCAGTTTTCAAATTCAACGGGAATCCATATTTGGCCGTTTGGGGACAGCACAAAGTCAGGAGGTTTAGGAACAAATCTGGATTTGTTTGAGTTGGCTTGTTTCTTGGATTTCTCCATATTTCCAGAGGAGATATGGACATGTTGGGCATACCTACAAACGTGAAGAGCCGTAGTATGCAAATCAGGTTTCAAATTCAACGGGAATCCAAACTCGGCCATTTGTGGAAACGCAAAGTCAGGAGGTTTAGCAACAAATCTGGATTTGTTTGAGATTTTTTTTTTCTGGCTTTTCTCCATAATTCCACAGTATATATGGACATGTTGGGCATACCTACAAACGTGAAGAGCTGTAGTATGCAAATCAGGTTTCAAATTCAACGGGAATCGATATTTGGCCGTTTGGGGACAGCACAAAGTCAGGAGGTTTAGCAACATAATTTTCGAAATCTGGATTCGTTTGAGTTGGCTTTTTTCTGGCTTTTCTCCGTAATTCCATAGTAGATATGGACATGTTGGGCATACCTACAAACGTGAAGACCTGTAGTATGCAAATCAGTTTTCAAATTCAAAGGGAACCCATATTTGGCCGTTTGCGGACAGCACAAAGTCAGGAGGTTTAGCAACATAAATGTCAAAATCTGGATTTGTTTGAGCTGGCTTTTTTCTGGCTTTTCTCCGTAATTCCACAGTAGATATGGACATGTTGGGCATACCTACAAACGTGAAGAGCTGTAGTATGCGAATCAGGTTTCACATTCAACGGGAATCGATATTTGGCCGTTTGGGGACAGCACAAAGTCAGGAGGTTTATCAACATAATTTCCAAAATCTGGATTTGTTTGAGTTGGCTTTTTTCTGGCTTTTCTCTGTAATTCCATAATAGATATGGACATGTTGGGCATACGTACAAACGTGAAGAGCTGTAGTACGCAAATCAGGTTTCAAATTCAACGGGAACCCATATTTGGCCGTTTGTGGACAGCACAAAGTCAGGAGGTTTAGCAACATAATTGTCGAAATCTGGATTTGTTTGAGCTGGCTTTTTTCTTGCTTTACTCCGTAATTCCACAGTAGATATGGATATGTCGGGCATCCCTACAAACGTGAAGAGCTGCAGTATGGAAAATACGTTTCAAATTCAACGGGAATCCAAATTCGGCCATTTGGGGAAGCGCAAAGTCTGGAGGTTTAGCAACAAATCTTGATTTGTTTGAGTTGGCTTTTTTCTAGCTTTTCTCCATAATTCCACAGTAGATATGGACATGTTGGGCATACCTACAAACGTGAAGAGCTGTAGTATGCAAATCAGTTTTCAAATTCAACGGGAATCGATATTTGGCCGTTTGGGGACAGCACAAAGTCAGGAGGTTTAGGAACAAATCTGGATTTGTTTGAGTTGGCTTTTTTCTTGGATTTCTCCATATTTCCAGAGGAGATATGGACATGTTGGGCATACCTACAAACGTGAAGAGCCGTAGTATGCAAATCAGGTTTCAAATTCAACGGGAATCCAAACTCGGCCATTTGTGGAAACGCAAAGTCAGGAGGTTTAGCAACAAATCTGGATTTGTTTGAGATTTTTTTTTTCTGGCTTTTCTCCATAATTCCACAGTATATATGGACATGTTGGGCATACCTACAAACGTGAAGAGCTGTAGTATGCGAATCAGGTTTCAAATTCAACGGGAATCGATATTTGGCCGTTTGGGGACAGCACAAAATCAGGAGGTTTAGCAACATAATTTTCGAAATCTGGATTAATTTGAGTTGGCTTTTTTCTGGCTTTTCTCCGTAATTCCATAGTAGATATGGACATGTTGGGCATACCTACAAACGTGAAGACCTGTAGTATGCAAATCAGGTTTCACATTCAACGGGAATCGATATTTGGCCGTTTGGGGACAGCACAAAGTCAGGAGGTTTATCAACATAATTTCCAAAATCTGGATTTGTTTGAGTTGGCTTTTTTCTGGCTTTTCTCCGTAATTCCATAATAGATATGGACATGTTGGGCATACATACAAACGTGAAGAGCTGTAGTACGCAAATCAGGTTTCAAATTCAACGGGAACTCGTATTTGGCCGTTTGGGGACATCGCAAAATCAGGAGGTTTAGCAACAAATCTGGATTTGTTTGAGTTGGATTTTTTCTGTCTTTTCTCCATAATTTCACAGTAGATATGGACATGTTGGGCATAGCTACAAACGTGAAGAGCTGTAGTATGCGAATCAGGTTTCAAATTAAACGGGAATCGATATTTGGCCGTTTGGGAACAGCACAAAGTCAGGAGGTTTAGCAACATAATTGTCGAAATCTGATTTGTTTTACTTGGCTTTTTTCTGGCTTTTCTCCATAATTCCACAGTAGATATGGACATGTTAGGCATACCTACAAACGTGAAGAGCTGTAGTATGCGAATCAGGTTTCAAATTCAACGGGAACTCATATTTGGCCATTTGGAGAGAGCACAAAGTCAGGAGGTTTAGCAACAAATCTGGATTTGTTTGTGTTGGCTTTTTCTTGGTATTCTGCATATTTACACAGTAGATATGGACATGTTGGGCATCCTTACAAACGTGAAGAGCCGTAGTATGCAAATGAGGTTTCAAATTCAACGGGAATCGATATTTGGCCGTTTGTGGACAGCACAAAGTCAGGAGGTTTAGCAACATAATTGTCGAAATCTGGATTTGTTTGAGCTGGCTTTTTTCTGGCTTTTCTCCATAATTCCACAGTAGACATGGACATGTTGTGCATACCTACAAATGTGAAGAGCTGTAATATGCGAATCAGGTTTCAAATTCAACGGGAATCCATGTTTGGCCGTTTGGGGACAGCACAAAGTCAGGAGGTTTAGCAACAAATCTGGATTTGTTTGTGTTGGCTTTTTTCTTGGTATTCTCCATATTTCCACAGTAGATATGGACATGTTGGGCATCCCCACAAACGTGAAGAGCTGTAGTATGCAAATGAGTTTTCAAATTCAACAGGAATCCAAATTTGGCCATTTGGGGAATTGCAAAGTCAAGAGGTTCAGCAACAAATCTGGATTTGTTTGAGTTGGCTTTTTTCTGGCTTTTCTCCATAATACTACAGTAGATGTGGACATGTTGGGCATACCTACAAACGTGAAGAGCTGTAGTATGCGAATCAGGTTTCAAATTCAACGGGAATCGATATTTGGCCGTTTGGGAACAGCACAAAGTCAAGAGGTTTAGCAACATAATTGTCGAAATCTGATTTGTTGGACTTGGCTTTTTTCTGGCTTTTCTCCATAATTCCACAGTAGATATGGACATGTTAGGCATACCTACAAACGTGAAGAGCTGTAGTATGCGAATCAGGTTTCAAATTCAACGGGAACTCGTATTTGGCCGTTTGGGGACATCGCAAAGTCAGGAGGTTTAGCAACAAATCTGGATTTGTTTGAGTTGGATTTTTTCTGTCTTTTCTCCATAATTTCACAGTAGATATGGACATGTTGGGCATACCTACAAACGTGAAGAGCTGTAGTATGCGAATCAGGTTTCAAATTCAACGGGAATCGATATTTGGCCGTTTGGGAACAGCACAAAGTCAAGAGGTTTAGCAACATAATTGTCGAAATCTGATTTGTTGGACTTGGCTTTTTTCTGGCTTTTCTCCATAATTCCACAGTAGATATGGACATGTTAGGCATACCTACAAACGTGAAGAGCTGTAGTATGCGAATCAGGTTTCAAATTCAACGGGAACTCGTATTTGGCCGTTTGGGGACATCGCAAAGTCAGGAGGTTTAGCAACAAATCTGGATTTGTTTGAGTTGGCTTTTTTCTGTCTTTTCTCCATAATTTCACAGTAGATATGGACATGTTGGGCATAGCTACAAACGTGAAGAGCTGTAGTATGCGAATCAGGTTTCAAATTAAACGGGAATCGATATTTGGCCGTTTGGGAACAGCACAAAGTCAGGAGGTTTAGCAACATAATTGTCGAAATCTGATTTGTTTTACTTGGCTTTTTTCTGGCTTTTCTCCATAATTCCACAGTAGATATGGACATGTTAGGCATACCTACAAACGTGAAGAGCTTTAGTATGCGAATCAGGTTTCAAATTCAACGGGAACTCATATTTGGCCATTTGGGGAGAGCACAAAGTCAGGAGGTTTAGCAACAAATCTGGATTTGTTTGTGTTGGCTTTTTTCTTGGATTTCTCCATATTTCCAAAGTAGATATGGACATGTTGGGCATACCTACAAATGTGAAGAGCTGTAATATGCGAATCAGGTTTCAAATTAAACAGGAATCCATATTTGTCCGTTTGGGGACAGCACAAAGTCAAGAGGTTTAGCAACATAATTTTCGAAATCTGGATTTGTTTGAGTTGGCTTTTTTCTGACTTTTCTCCGTAATTCCATAGTAGATATGGACATGTTGGGCATACCTAAAAACATGAAGAGCTGTAGTATGCAAAACAGGTTTCAAATTCAACGGGAATCGATATTTGGCCGTTTGGGAACAGTACAAAGTCAGGAGGTTTAGCAACATAATTGTCGAAATCTGGATTTGTTGGACTTGGATTTTTTCTGGCTTTTCTCCATAATTCCACAGGAGACATGGACATGTTGGGCATACTTACAAACGTGAAGAGCTATAGTATGCAAATCAGGTTTCAAATTCAACGGGAATCAATATTTGGCCGTTTGGGGACAGCACAAAGTCAGGAGTTTTAGCAACATAATTATCAAAATCTGGATTTGTTTGAGCTGGCTTTTTTCTGGCTTTTCTCCATAATTCCACAGTAGATATGGACATGTTGGGCATACCTACAAACATGAAGAGCTGTAGTATGCGAATCATGTTTCAAATTCAAAGGGAATCAATATTTGGCCGTTTGGGGACAGCACAAAGTCAGGAGTTTTAGCAACATAATTGTCGAAATCTGATTTGTTTGAGGTGGCTTTTTTCTGGCTTTTCTCCATAATTCCACACTAATTATGGACATGTTGGGCATCCCTATGGACGAGAAGAGCTGTAGTATGCAAATGAGGTTTCAAATTCAACAGGAACCCATATTTGGCCATTTGTGGACAGCACAAAGTCAGGAGGTTTACCAACATAACTGTCGAAATCTGGATTTGTTTGAGCTGGTTTTTTCTGGCTTTTCTCCATAATTCCACAGTAGATATGGACATGTTAGGCATCACTACAAACGTGAAGGGCTGTAGTATGCAAATCAGTTATCAAATTCAACAGGAATCCAAATTTGGCCATTTGGGGAAGCGCAAAGTCAGGAGGTTTAGCAACAAATCTGGATTTGTTTGAGTTGGATTTTTTCTGGCTTTTCTCCATAATTCCACAGTAGATATGGACATGTTGGGCATACCTACAAACGTGAAGAGCTGTAATATGCGAATCAGGTTTCAAATTCAACGGGAATCCATATTTGGCCGTTTGGGGACAGCACAAATTCAGGATGTTTAGCAACAAATCTTGATTTGTTTGAGTTGGCTTTTTTCTTGGTATTCTCCATATTTTCACAGTAGATATGGACATGTTGGGCATACCTACCAACGTGAAGAGCTGTAGAATGCGAATCAGGTTTCAAATTCAACGGGAATCGATATTTGGCCGTTTGTTGAAAGTACAAAGTCAGGAGGTTTAGCAACATAATTGTCAAAATCTGGATTTGTTTGAGTTGGCTTTTTTCTGGCTTTTATCACTAATTCCACAGTAGATATGGACATGTTGGGCATCACTACAAATGTGAAGAGCTATAGCATGCGAATCAGGTTTCAAATTCAACGGGAATCCAAATTCGGCCATTTGGGGAAGCTCAAAGTCAGGAGGTTTAGCAACAAATCGGGATTTGTTTGAGTTGGCTTTTTTCTGGCTTTTCTCCATAATTCCACAGTAGATATGGACATGTTGTGCATAACTACAAACGTGAAGAGCTATAGCATGCGAATCAGGTTTCAAATTCATTGGGAATCCATGTTTGGCCATCTGGGGACAGCACAAAGTCAGGAGATTTAGCAACATAATTTTCGAAAACTGGATTTGTTTGAGTTGTTTTTTTTCTGGCTTTTCTCCGTAATTCCACAGTAGATATGGACATGTTGGGCATCACTACAAACGTGAAGAACCGTAGTATGCAAATCAGCTTTCAAATTCAACGGGAATCCAAATTCGGCCATTTGTGGAAGCGCAAAGTCAGGAGGTTTAGCAACAAATCTGCATTTGTTTGAGTTGGCTTTTTTCTGGCTTTTCTCCGTAATTCCACAGTAGATATGGACATGTTGGGCATACCTACAAACGTGAAGAGCTGTCTTATGTGAATCAGGTTTCAAATTCAACGGGAATCCAAATTCGGCTATTTGGGGAAGCGCAAAGTCAGGAGGTTTAGCAACAAATCTGCATTTGTTTGAGTTGGCTTTTTTCTGGCTTTTCTCCGTAATTCCACAGTAGATATGGACATGTTGGGCATACCTACAAACATGAAGAGCTGTAGTATGCAAATCAGGTTTCAAATTCATTGGGAATCCATATTTGGCCATCTGGGGACAGCACAAAGTCAGGAGGTTTAGCAACATAATTGTTGAAATCTAGATTTGTTTGAGCTGGCTTTTTTCTGGCTTTTCTCCATAATTCCACAGTAGATATGGACATCTTGGGCATACCTACCAACGTGAAGAGCTGTAGTATGCGAATCAGGTTTCAAATTCAACGGGAATCGATATTTGGCCGTTTGTTGAAAGTACAAAGTCAGGAGGTTTAGCAACATAATTGTCGAAATCTGGATTTGTTTGAGTTGGCTTTTTTCTGGCTTTTATCACTAATTCCACAGTAGATATGGACATGTTGGGCATCACTACAAATGTGAAGAGCCGAAGTATGCAAATCAGGTTTCAAATTCAACGGGAATCCAAATTAGGCCATTTGGGGAAGCGCAAAGTCAGGAGGTTTAGCAACAAATCTGGATTTGTTTGAGTTGGCTTTTTTCTGGCTTTTCTCCGTAATTCCACAGTAGATATGGACATGTTGGGCATACCTACAAACGTGAAGAGCTGTAGTATGCAAATCAGGTTTCAAATTCATTGGGAATCCATATTTGGCCATCTGGGGACAGCACAGAGTCAGGAGGTTTAGCAACATAATTGTTGAAATCTAGATTTGTTTGAGCTGGCTTTTTTCTGGCTTTTCTCCATAATTCCACAGTAGATATGGACATGTTGGGCATACCTACCAACGTGAAGAGCTGTAGTATGCAAATCAGGTTTCAAATTCAACGGGAATCGATATTTGGCCGTTTGTTGAAAGCACAAAGTCAGGAGGTTTAGCAACATAATTGTCGAAATCTGGATTTGTTTGAGTTGGCTTTTTTCTGGCTTTTATCACTAATTCCACAGTAGATATGGACATGTTGGGCATACCTACAAACATGAAGAGCTGTAGTATGCGAATCAGGTTTCAAATTCAACGGGAATCCATATTTGGCCGTTTGGGGACAGCACAAATTCAGGATGTTTTGCAACAAATCTTGATTTGTTTGATTTGGCTTTTTTCTTGGTATTCTCCATATTTTCACAGTAGATATGGACATGTTGGGCATCACTCCAAACGTGAAGAGCCGTAGTATGCAAATCAGGTTTCAAATTCAACGGGAATCCAAATTCGGCCATTTGGGGAAGCTCAAAGTCAGGAGGTTTAGCAAGAAATCTGGATTTGTTTGAGTTGGCTTTTTTCTGGCTTTTCTCCATAATTCCACAGTAGATATGGACATGTTGGGCATACCTACCAACGTGAAGAGCTGTAGTATGCGAATCAGGTTTCAAATTCAACGGGAATCCATATTTGGCCGTTTGGGGACAGCACAAAGTCAGGAGGTTTAGCAACAAATCTTGATTTGTTTGAGTTGGCTTTTTTCTTGGTATTCTCCATATTTTCACAGTAGATATGGACATGTTGGGCATCACTCCAAACGTGAAGAGCCGTAGTATGCAAATCAGGTTTCAAATTCAACGGGAATCCAAATTCGGCCATTTGGGGAAGCTCAAAGTCAGGAGGTTTCGCAAGAAATCTGGATTTGTTTGAGTTGGCTTTTTTCTGGCTTTTCTCCATAATTCCACAGTAGATATGGACATGTTGTGCAGACCTACAAACGTGAAGAGCTATAGCATGCGAATCAGGTTTCAAATTCATTGGGAATCCATGTTTGGGCATCTGGGGACAGCACAAAGTCAGGAGATTTAGCAACATCATTTTCGAAAACTGGATTTGTTTGAGATGTTTTTTTTCTGGCTTTTCTCCGTAATTCCACAGTAGATATGGACATGTTGGGCATCACTACAAACGTGAAGAACCGTAGTATGCAAATCAGGTTTCAAATTCAACGGGAATCCAAATTCGGCCATTTGTGGAAGCGCAAAGTCAGGAGGTTTAGCAACAAATCTGCATTTGTTTGAGTTGGCTTTTTTCTGGCTTTTCTCCGTAATTCCACAGTAGATATGGACATGTTGGGCATACCTACAAACATGAAGAGCTGTAGTATGCAAATCAGGTTTCAAATTCATTGGGAATCCATATTTGGCCATCTGGGAACAGCACAAAGTCAGGAGGTTTAGCAACATAATTGTTGAAATCTAGATTTGTTTGAGCTGGCTTTTTTCTGGCTTTTCTCCATGATTCCACAGTAGATAGGGACATGTTGGGCATGCCTACCAACGTGAAGAGCTGTAGTATGCGAATCAGGTTTCAAATTCAACGGGAATCGATATTTGGCCGTTTGTTGAAAGCACAAAGTCAGGAGGTTTAGCAACATAATTGTCGAAATCTGGATTTGTTTGAGTTGGCTTTTTTCTGGCTTTTATCACTAATTCCACAGTAGATATGGACATGTTGGGCATCACTACAAACGTGAAGAGCCGAAGTATGCAAATCAGGTTTCAAATTCAACGGGAATCCAAATTAGGCCATTTGGGGAAGCGCAAAGTCAGGAGGTTTAGCAACAAATCTGGATTTGTTTGAGTTGGCTTTTTTCTGGCTTTTCTTCGTAATTCCACAGTAGATATGGACATGTTGGGCATACCTACAAACATGAAGAGCTGTAGTATGCAAATCACGTTTCAAATTCATTGGGAATCCATATTTGGCCATCTGGGGACAGCACAAAGTCAGGAGGTTTAGCAACATAATTGTTGAAATCTAGATTTGTTTGAGCTGGCTTTTTTCTGGCTTTTCTCCATAATTCCACAGTAGATATGGACATGTAAGGCATCCCTACAAACGTGAAGAGCTGTAGTATGCAAATCAGGTTTCAAATTCAACAGGAATCCAAATTCGGCCATTTGGGGAAGCGCAAAGTCAGGAGGTTTAGCAACAAATTTTGATTTGTTTGAGTTGGCTTTTTTCTGGCTTTTCTCCATAATTCCACAGTAGATATGGACATGTTGGGCAAACCTGCAAACGTGAAGAGCTGTAGTATGCGAATCAGGTTTCAAATTCAACGGGAATCGATATTTGGCCGTTTGGGGACAGCACAAAGTCAGGAGGTTTAGCAACATAATTGTCAAAATCTGGGTTTGTTTGAGCTGGCTTTTTTTCTGGCTTTTTCTACATAATTCCACAGTAGATATGGACATGTTAGGTATCCCTACAAACGTGAAGAGCTGTCGTATGCGAATCAGGTTTCAAATTCAACAGGAATCGATATTTGGCCGTTTGTGGAAAGCACAAAGTCAGGAGGTTTAGCAACATAATTGTCGAAATCTGGATTTGTTTGAGCTGGCTTTTTTCTGGCTTTTCTCCATAATTACACAGTAGATATGGACATGTTTGGCATACCTACAAAGGTGAAGAGCTGTAGTATGCGAATCATGTTTCAAATTCAATGGGAATCCAAATTTGGCCATTTGAGGAAGTGCAAAGTAAGGAGGTTTAGCAACAAATCTGGATTTGTTTCAGTTGGCTTTTTTTTGTTTTCTCCATAATTCCACAGTAGATATGGACATGTTGGGCATCCCTACAAACGTGAAGAGCCGTAGTATGCGAATCAGGTTTCAAATTCAACGGGAATCGATATTTGGCCGTTTGCTGAAAGCACAAAGTCAGGAGGTTTAGCAACATAATTGTCGAAATCTGGATTTGTTTGAGTTGGCTTTTTTCTGGCTTTTATCACTAATTCCACAGTAGATATGGACATGTTGGGCATCACTACAAACGTGAAGAGCCGAAGTATGCAAATTAGGTTTCAAATTCAACGGGAATCCAAATTAGGCCATTTGGGGAAGCGCAAAGTCAGGAGGTTTAGCAACAAATCTGGATTTGTTTGAGTTGGCTTTTTTCTGGCTTTTCTCCATAATTCCACAGTAGATATGGACATGTTGGGCATACCTACAAACATGAAGAGCTGTAGTATGCAAATCAGGTTTCAAATTCAACGGGAATCCATATTTGGCTGTTTGGGGACAGCACAAATTCAGGATGTTCAGCAACAAATCTTGATTTGTTTGAGTTGGCTTTTTTCTTGGTATTCTCCATATTTTCACAGTAGATATGGACATGTTGGGCATCACTCCAAACGTGAAGAGCCGTAGTATGCAAATCAGGTTTCAAATTCAACGGGAATCCACATTCGGCCATTTGGGGAAGCTCAAAGTCAGGAGGTTTAGCAAGAAATCTGGATTTGTTTGAGTTGGCTTTTTTCTGGCTTTTCTCCATAATTCCACAGTAGATATGGACATGTTGGGCATAACTACCAACGTGAAGAGCTGTAGTATGCGAATCAGTTTTCAAATTCAACGGGAATCCATATTTGGCCGTCTGGGGACAGCACAAAGTCAGGAGGTTTAGCAACATAATTGTCGAAATCTGGATTTGTTTGAGTTGGCTTTTTTCTGGCTTTTCTCCATAATTCCACAGTAGATATGGACATGTAAGGCATCCCTACAAACGTGAAGAGTTGTAGCATGCGAATCAGTTTTCAAATTCAACGGGAATCCATATTTGGCCGTCTGGGGACAGCACAAAGTCAGGAGGTTTAGCAACATAATTGTCGAAATCTGGATTTGTTTGAGATGGGTTTTTCCTGGCTTTTCTCAATAATTCCACAGTAGATATGGACATGTAAGGCATCGCTACAAACGTGAAGAGCTGTAGTATGCAAATCAGGTTTCAAATTCAACAGGAATCCAAATTCGGCCATTTGGGGAAGCGCAAAGTCAGGAGGTTTAGCAACAAATTTGGATTTGTTTGAGTTGGCTTTTTTCTGGCTTTCTCCATAATTCCACAGTAGATATGGACATGTTGGGCAAACCTGCAAACGTGAAGAGCTGTAGTATGCGCATCAGGTTTCAAATTCAACGGGAATCGATATTTGGCCGTTTGTTGAAAGCACAAAGTCAGGAGGTTTAGCAACATAATTGTCGAAATCTGGATTTGTTTGAGTTGGCTTTTTTCTGGCTTTTATCACTAATTCCACAGTAGATATGGACATGTTGGGCATCACTACAAACGTGAAGAGCCGAAGTATGCAAATTAGGTTTCAAATTCAACGGGAATCCAAATTAGGCCATTTGGGGAATCGCAAAGTCAGGAGGTTTAGCAACAAATCTGGATTTGTTTGAGTTGGCTTTTTTCTGGCTTTTTTCTGGCTTTTATCACTAATTCCACAGTAGATATGGACATGTTGGGCATCACTACAAACGTGAAGAGCCGAAGTATGCAAATCAGGTTTCAAATTCAACGGGAATCCAAATTAGGCCATTTGTGGAAGCGCAAAGTCAGGAGGTTTAGCAACAAATCTGGATTTGTTTGAGTTGGCTTTTTTCTGGCTTTTCTCCATGATTCCACAGTAGATATGGACATGTTGGACATACCTACAAACATGAAGAGCTGTAGTATGCAAATCAGGTTTCAAATTCATTGGGAATCCATATTTGGCCATCTGGGGACAGCACAAAGTCAGGAGGTTTAGCAACATAATTGTCGAAATCTGGATTTGTTTGAGTTGGCTTTTTTCTGGCTTTTCTCCATAATTCCACAGTAGATATGGACATGTAAGGCATCCCTACAAACGAGAAGAGTTGTAGCATGCGAATCAGTTTTCAAATTCAACGGGAATCCATATTTGGCCGTCTGGGGACAGCACAAAGTCAGGAGGTTTAGCAACATAATTGTCGAAATCTGGGTTTGTTTGAGCTGGCTTTTTTTTCTGGCTTTTTCTACATAATTCCACAGTAGATATGGACATGTTAGGTATCCCTACAAACGTGAAGAGCTGTCGTATGCGAATCAGGTTTCAAATTCAAAGGGAATCGATATTTGGCCGTTTGTGGAAAGCACAAAGTCAGGAGGTTTAGCAACATAATTGTCGAAATCTGGATTTGTTTGAGCTGGCTTTTTTCTGGCTTTTCTCCATAATTACACAGTAGATATGGACATGTTTGGCATACCTACAAACGTGAAGAGCTGTAGTATGCGAATCATGTTTCAAATTCAATGGGAATCCAAATTTGGCCATTTGGGGAAGCGCAAAGTAAGGAGGTTTAGCAAGAAATCTGGATTTGTTTGAGTTGGCTTTTTTCTGGCTTTTCTCCATAATTCCACAGTAGATATGGACATGTTGGGCATACCTACCAACGTGAAGAGCTGTAGTATGCGAATCAGGTTTCAAATTCAACGGGAATCCATATTTGGCCGTTTGGGGACAGCACAAATTCAGGATGTTCAGCAACAAATCTTGATTTGTTTGAGTTGGCTTTTTTCTTGGTATTCTCCATATTTTCACAGTAGATATGGACATGTTGGGCATCACTCCAAACGTGAAGAGCCGTAGTATGCAAATCAGGTTTCAAATTCAACGGGTATCCACATTCGGCCATTTGGGGAAGCTCAAAGTCAGGAGGTTTAGCAAGAAATCTGGATTTGTTTGAGTTGGCTTTTTTCTGGCTTTTCTCCATAATTCCACAGTAGATATGGACATGTTGGGCATACCTACCAACGTGAAGAGCTGTAGTATGCGAATCAGGTTTCAAATTCAACGGGAATCCATATTTGGCCGTTTGGGGACAGCACAAAGTCAGGAGGTTTAGCAACAAATCTTGATTTGTTTGAGTTGGCTTTTTTCTTGGTATTCTCCATATTTTCACAGTAGATATGGACATGTTGGGCATCACTCCAAACGTGAAGAGCCGTAGTATGCAAATCAGGTTTCAAATTCAACGGGAATCCAAATTCGGCCATTTGGGGAAGCTCAAAGTCAGGAGGTTTAGCAAGAAATCTGGATTTGTTTGAGTTGGCTTTTTTTCTGGCTTTTCTCCATAATTCCACAGTAGATATGGACATGTTGTGCATACCTACAAACGTGAAGAGCTATAGCATGCGAATCAGGTTTCAAATTCATTGGGAATCCATGTTTGGGCATCTGGGGACAGCACAAAGTCAGGAGATTTAGCAACATCATTTTCGAAAACTGGATTTGTTTGAGTTGTTTTTTTTCTGGCTTTTCTCCGTAATTCCACAGTAGATATGGACATGTTGGGCATCACTACAAACGTGAAGAACCGTAGTATGCAAATCAGGTTTCAAATTCAACGGGAATCCAAATTCGGCCATTTGTGGAAGCGCAAAGTCAGGAGGTTTAGCAACAAATCTGCATTTGTTTGAGTTGGCTTTTTTCTGGCTTTTCTCCATAATTCCACAGTAGATATGGACATGTTGGGCATACCTACAAACATGAAGAGCTGTAGTATGCAAATCAGGTTTCAAATTCATTGGGAATCCATATTTGGCCATCTGGGGACAGCACAAAGTCAGGAGGTTTAGCAACATAATTGTCGAAATCTGGATTTGTTTGAGTTGGCTTTTTTCTGGCTTTTATCACTAATTCCACAGTAGATATGGACATGTTGGGCATCACTACAAACGTGAAGAGCCGAAGTATGCAAATCAGGTTTCAAATTCAACGGGAATCCAAATTAGGCCATTTGGGGAAGCGCAAAGTCAGGAGGTTTAGCAACAAATCTGGATTTGTTTGAGTTGGCTTTTTTCTGGCTTTTCTCCGTAATTCCACAGTAGATTTGGACATGTTGGGCATACCTACAAACATGAAGAGCTGTAGTATGCAAATCAGGTTTCAAATTCATTGGGAATCCATATTTGGCCATCTGGGGACAGCACAAAGTCAGGAGGTTTAGCAACATAATTGTTGAAATCTAGATTTGTTTGAGCTGGCTTTTTTCTGGCTTTTCTCCATAATTCCACAGTAGATATGGACATGTTGGGCATAACTACCAACGTGAAGAGCTGTAGTATGCGAATCAGGTTTCAAATTCAACGGGAATCGATATTTGACCGTTTGTTGAAAGCACAAATTCAGGAGGTTTAGCAACATAATTGTCGAAATCTGGATTTGTTTGAGTTGGCTTTTTTCTGGCTTTTCTCCATAATTCCACAGTAGATATGGACATGTAAGGCATCCCTACAAACGTGAAGAGCTGTAGTATGCAAATCAGGTTTCAAATTCAACAGGAATCCAAATTCGGCCATTTGGGGAAGCGCAAAGTCAGGAGGTTTAGCAACAAATTTTGATTTGTTTGAGTTGGCTTTTTTCTGGCTTTTCTCCATAATTCCACAGTAGATATGGACATGTTGGGCAAACCTGCAAACGTGAAGAGCTGTAGTATGCGAATCAGGTTTCAAATTCAACGGGAATCGATATTTGGCCGTTTGGGGCCAGCACAAAGTCAGGAGGTTTAGCAACATAATTGTCGAAATCTGGGTTTGTTTGAGCTGGCTTTTTTTCTGGCTTTTTCTACATAATTCCACAGTCGATATGGACATGTTAGGTATCCCTACAAACGTGAAGAGCTGTCGTATGCGACTCAGGTTTCAAATTCAACGGGAATCGATATTTGTCCGTTTGTGGAAAGCACAAAGTCAGGAGGTTTAGCAACATAATTGTCGAAATCTGGATTTGTTTGAGCTGGCTTTTTTTCTGGCTTTTCTCCATAATTACACAGTAGATATGGACATGTTTGGCATACCTACAAACGTGAAGAGCTGTAGTATGCGAATCATGTTTCAAATTCAATGGGAATCCAAATTTGGCCATTTGGGGAAGTGCAAAGTAAGGAGGTTTAGCAACAAATCTGGATTTGTTTCAGTTGGCTTTTTTTTTTTGTTTTCTCCATAATTCCACAGTAGATATGGACATGTTGGGCATCCCTACAAACGTGAAGAGCCGTAGTATGCGAATCAGGTTTGAAATTCAACGGGAATCCATATTTGGCTGTTTGGGGACAGCACAAATTCAGGATGTTCAGCAACAAATCTTGATTTGTTTGAGTTGGCTTTTTTCTTGGTATTCTCCATATTTTCACAGTAGATATGGACATGTTGGGCATCACTCCAAACGTGAAGAGCCGTAGTATGCAAATCAGATTTCAAATTCAACGGGAATCCACATTCGGCCATTTGGGGAAGCTCAAAGTCAGGAGTTTAGCAAGAAATCTGGATTTGTTTGAGTTGGCTTTTTTCTGGCTTTTCTCCATAATTCCACAGTAGATATGGACATGTTGGGCATACCTACCAACGTGAAGAGCTGTAGTATGCGAATCAGGTTTCAAATTCAACGGGAATCGATATTTGGCCGTTTGTTGAAAGCACAAAGTCAGGAGGTTTAACAACATAATTGTCGAAATCTGGATTTGTTTGAGTTGGCTTTTTTCTGGCTTTTATCACTAATTCCACAGTAGATATGGACATGTTGGGCATCACTACAAACGTGAAGAGCCGAAGTATGCAAATCAGGTTTCAAATTCAACGGGAATCCAAATTAGGCCATTTGGGGAAGCGCAAAGTCAGGAGGTTTAGCATAAAATCTGGATTTGTTTGAGTTGGCTTTTTTCTGGCTTTTCTCCGTAATTCCACAGTAGATATGGACATGTTGGGCATACCTACAAACGTGAAGAGCTGTATTATGCGAATCAGGTTTCAAATTCAACGGGAATCCAAATTTGGCTATTTGGGGAAGCGCAAAGTCAGGAGGTTTAGCAACATAATTGTTGAAATCTAGATTTGTTTGAGCTGGCTTTTTTCTGGCTTTTCTCCATAATTCCACAGTAGATATGGACATGTTGGGCATAACTACCAACGTGAAGAGCTGTAGTATGCGAATCAGGTTTCAAATTCAACGGGAATCGATATTTGACCGTTTGTTGAAAGCACAAATTCAGGAGGTTTAGCAACATAATTGTCGAAATCTGGATTTGTTTGAGTTGGCTTTTTTCTTGGTATTCTCCATATTTTCACAGTAGATATGGACATGTTGGGCATCACTCCAAACGTGAAGAGCCGTAGTATGCAAATCAGGTTTCAAATTCAACGGGAATCCACATTCGGCCATTTGGGGAAGCTCAAAGTCAGGAGGTTTAGCAAGAAATCTTGATTTGTTTGAGTTGGCTTTTTTCTTGGTATTCTCCATATTTTCACAGTAGATATGGACATGTTGGGCATCACTCCAAACGTGAAGAGCTGTCGTATGCGAATCAGGTTTCAAATTCAACGGGAATCGATATTTGGCCGTTTGTGGAAAGCACAAATTCAGGAGGTTTAGCAACATAATTGTCGAAATCTGGATTTGTTTGAGCTGGCTTTTTTCTGGCTTTTCTCCATAATTACACAGTAGATATGGACATGTTTGGCATACCTACAAACGTGAAGAGCTGTAATATGCGAATCATGTTTCAAATTCAATGGGAATCCAAATTTGGCCATTTGGGGAAGTGCAAAGTAAGGAGGTTTAGCAACAAATCTGGATTTGTTTCAGTTGGCTTTTTTTTTGTTTTCTCCATAATTCCACAGTAGATATGGACATGTTGGGCATCGCTACAAACATGAAGAGCCGTAGTATGCGAATCAGGTTTGAAATTCAACGGGAATCCATATTTGGCTGTTTGGGGACAGCACAAATTCAGGATGTTCAGCAACAAATCTTGATTTGTTTGAGTTGGCTTTTTTCTTGGTATTCTCCATATTTTCACAGTAGATATGGACATGTTGGGCATCACTCCAAACGTGAAGAGCCGTAGTATGCAAATCAGGTTTCAAATTCAACAGGAATCCACATTCGGCCATTTGGGGAAGCTCAAAGTCAGGAGGTTTAGCAAGAAATCTGGATTTGTTTGAGTTGGCTTTTTTCTGGCTTTTCTCCATAATTCCACAGTAGATATGGACATGTTGGGCATACCTACCAACGTGAAGAGCTGTAGTATGCGAATCAGGTTTCAAATTCAACGGGAATCGATATTTGGCCGTTTGTTGAAAGCACAAAGTCAGGAGGTTTAGCAACATAATTGTCGAAATCTGGATTTGTTTGAGTTGGCTTTTTTCTGGCTTTTATCTTAAATTCCACAGTAGATATGGACATGTTGGGCATCACTACAAACGTTAAGAGCCGAAGTATGCAAATCAGGTTTCAAATTCAACGGGAATCCAAATTAGGCCATTTTGGGGAAGCGCAAAGTCAGGAGGTTTAGCATCAAATCTGGATTTGTTTGAGTTGGCTTTTTTCTGGCTTTTCTCCGTAATTCCACAGTAGATATGGTTAGTTGGGCATACCTACAAACGTGAAGAGCTGTATTATGCGAATCAGGTTTCAAATTCAACGGGAATCCAAATTCGGCTATTTGGGGAAGCGCAAAGTCAGGAGGTTTAGCAACATAATTGTTGAAATCTAGATTTGTTTGAGCTGGCTTTTTTCTGGCTTTTCTCCATGATTCCACAGTAGATATGGACATGTTGGGCATACCTACCAACGTGAAGAGCTGTAGTATGCGAATCAGGTTTCAAATTCAACGGGAATCGATATTTGGCCGTTTGTTGAAAGCACAAAGTCAGGAGGTTTAGCAACATAATTGTCGAAATCTGGATTTGTTTGAGTTGGCTTTTTTCTGGCTTTTATCACTAATTCCACAGTAGATATGGACATGTTGGGCATCACTACAAACGTGAAGAGCCGACGTATGCAAATCAGGTTCAAATTCAACGGGAATCCAAATTAGGCCATTTGGGGAAGCGCAAAGTCAGGAGGTTTAGCAACAAATCTGGATTTGTTTGAGTTGGCTTTTTTCTGGCTTTTCTCCGTAATTCCACAGTAGATATGGACATGTTGGGCATACCTACAAACATGAAGAGCTGTAGTATGCAAATCAGGTTTCAAATTCATTGGGAATCCATATTTGGCCATCTGGGGACAGCACAAAGTCAGGAGGTTTAGCAACATAATTGTTGAAATCTAGATTTGTTTGAGTTGGCTTTTTTCTGGCTTTTCTCCATAATTCCACAGTAGATATGGACATGTTGGGCATAACTACCAACGTGAAGAGCTGTAGTATGCGAATCAGGTTTCAAATTCAACGGGAATCGATATTTGACCGTTTGTTGAAAGCACAAATTCAGGAGGTTTAGCAACATAATTGTCGAAATCTGGATTTGTTTGAGTTGGCTTTTTTCTGGCTTTTCTCCATAATTCCACAGTAGATATGGACATGTAAGGCATCCCTACAAACGTGAAGAGCTGTAGTATGCAAATCAGGTTTCAAATTCAACAGGAATCCAAATTCGGCCATTTGGGGAAGCGCAAAGTCAGGAGGTTTAGCAACAAATTTTGATTTGTTTGAGTTGGCTTTTTTCTGGCTTTTCTCCGTAATTCCACAGTAGATATGGACATGTTGGGCATACCTACAAACATGAAGAGCTGTAGTATGCAAATCAGGTTTCAAATTCATTGGGAATCCATATTTGGCCATCTGGGGACAGCACAAAGTCAGGAGGTTTAGCAACATAATTGTTGAAATCTAGATTTGTTTGAGCTGGCTTTTTTCTGGCTTTTCTCCATAATTCCACAGTAGATATGGACATGTTGGGCATAACTACCAACGTGAAGAGCTGTAGTATGCGAATCATGTTTCAAATTCAATGGGAATCCAAATTTGGCCATTTGGGGAAGTGCAAAGTAAGGAGGTTTAGCAACAAATCTGGATTTGTTTCAGTTGGCTTTTTTTTTTTGTTTTCTCCATAATTCCACAGTAGATATGGACATGTTGGGCATCCCTACAAACGTGAAGAGCCGTAGTATGCGAATCAGGTTTGAAATTCAACGGGAATCCATATTTGGCTGTTTGGGGACAGCACAAATTCAGGATGTTCAGCAACAAATCTTGATTTGTTTGAGTTGGCTTTTTTCTTGGTATTCTCCATATTTTCACAGTAGATATGGACATGTTGGGCATCACTCCAAACGTGAAGAGCCGTAGTAGGCAAATCAGGTTTCAAATTCAACGGGAATCCACATTCGGCCATTTGGGGAAGCTCAAAGTCAGGAGTTTAGCAAGAAATCTGGATTTGTTTGAGTTGGCTTTTTTCTGGCTTTTCTCCATAATTCCACAGTAGATATGGACATGTTGGGCATAACTACCAACGTGAAGAGCTGTAGTATGCGAATCAGGTTTCAAATTCAACGGGAATCCATATTTGGCCGTCTGGGGACAGCACAAAGTCAGGAGGTTTAGCAACATAATTGTCGAAATCTGGATTTGTTTGAGTTGGCTTTTTTCTGGCTTTTATCACTAATTCCACAGTAGATATGGACATGTTGGGCATCACTACAAACGTGAAGAGCCGTCGTATGCAAATCAGGTTTCAAATTCAACGGGAATCCAAATTAGGCCATTTGGGGAAGCGCAAAGTCAGGAGGTTTAGCAACAAATCTGGATTTGTTTGAGTTGGCTTTTTTCTGGCTTTTCTCCGTAATTCCACAGTAGATATGGACATGTTGGGCATACCTACAAACATGAAGAGCTGTAGTATGCAAATCAGGTTTCAAATTAATTGGGAATCCATATTTGGCCATCTGGGGACAGCACAAAGTCAGGAGGTTTAGCAACATAATTGTTGAAATCTAGATTTGTTTGAGCTGGCTTTTTTCTGGCTTTTCTCCATAATTCCACAGTAGATATGGACATGTTGGGCATAACTACCAACGTGAAGAGCTGTAGTATGCGAATCAGGTTTCAAATTCAACGGGAATCGATATTTGACCGTTTGTTGAAAGCACAAATTCAGGAGGTTTAGCAACATAATTGTCGAAATCTGGATTTGTTTGAGTTGGCTTTTTTCTGGCTTTTCTCCATAATTCCACAGTAGATATGGACATGTAAGGCATCCCTACAAACGTGAAGAGCTGTAGTATGCAAATCAGGTTTCAAATTCAACAGGAATCCAAATTCGGCCATTTGGGGAAGCGCAAAGTCAGGAGGTTTAGCAACAAATTTTGATTTGTTTGAGTTGGCTTTTTTCTGGCTTTTCTCCATAATTCCACAGTAGATATGGACATGTTGGGCAAACCTGCAAACGTGAAGAGCTGTAGTATGCGAATCAGGTTTCAAATTCAACGGGAATCGATATTTGGCCGTTTGGGGACAGCACAAAGTCAGGAGGTTTAGCAACAAAATTGTCGAAATCTGGGTTTGTTTGAGCTGGCTTTTTTTCTGGCTTTTTCTACATAATTCCACAGTAGATATGGACATGTTAGGTATCCCTACAAACGTGAAGAGCTTTCGTATGCGAATCAGGTTTCAAATTCAACGGGAATCGATATTTGGCCGTTTGTGGAAAGCACAAAGTCAGGAGGTTTAGCAACATAATTGTCGAAATCTGGATTTGTTTGAGCTGGCTTTTTTCTGGCTTTTCTCCATAATTACACAGTAGATATGGACATGTTTGGCATACCTACAAACGTGAAGATCTGTAGTATGCGAATCATGTTTCAAATTCAATGGGAATCCAAATTTGGCCATTTGGGGAAGTGCAAAGTAAGGAGGTTTAGCAACAAATCTGGATTTGTTTCAGTTGGCTTTTTTTTTTTGTTTTCTCCATAATTCCACAGTAGATATGGACATGTTGGGCATCCCTACAAACGTGAAGAGCCGTAGTATGCGAATCAGGTTTGAAATTCAACGGGAATCCATATTTGGCTGTTTGGGGACAGCACAAATTCAGGATGTTCAGCAACAAATCTTGATTTGTTTGAGTTGGGTTTTTTCTTGGTATTCTCCATATTTTCACAGTAGATATGGACATGTTGGGCATCACTCCAAACGTGAAGAGCCGTAGTAGGCAAATCAGGTTTCAAATTCAACGGGAATCCACATTCGGCCATTTGGGGAAGCTCAAAGTCAGGAGTTTAGCAAGAAATCTGGATTTGTTTGAGTTGGCTTTTTTCTGGCTTTTCTCCATAATTCCACAGTAGATATGGACATGTTGGGCATACCTACCAACGTGAAGAGCTGTAGTATGCGAATCAGGTTTCAAATTCAACAGGAATCGATATTTGGCCGTTTGTTGAAAGCACAAAGTCAGGAGGTTTAGCAACATAATTGTCGAAATCTGGATTTGTTTGAGTTGGCTTTTTTCTGGCTTTTATCACTAATTCCACAGTAGATATGGACATGTTGGGCATCACTACAAACGTGAAGAGCCGAAGTATGCAAATCAGGTTTCAAATTCAACGGGAATCCAAATTAGGCCATTTGGGGAAGCGCAAAGTCAGGAGGTTTAGCATCAAATCTGGATTTGTTTGAGTTGGATTTTTTCTGGCTTTTCTCCGTAATTCCACAGTAGATATGGACATGTTGGGCATACCTACAAACGTGAAGAGCTGTAGTATGCAAATCAGGTTTCAAATTCATTGGGAATCCCTATTTGGCCATCTGGGGACAGCACAAAGTCAGGAGGTTTAGCAACATAATTGTTGAAATCTAGATTTGTTTGAGCTGGCTTTTTTCTGGCTTTTCTCCATAATTCCAGAGTAGATATGGACATGTTGGGCAAAACTACCAACGTGAAGAGCTTTAGTATGCGAATCAGGTTTCAAATTCAACGGGAATCCATATTTGGCCGTCTGGCGACAGCACAAAGTCAGGAGGTTTAGCAACATAATTGTCGAAATCTGGATTTGTTTGAGCTGGTTTTTTCTGGCTTTTCTCAAAAATTCCACAGTAGATATGGATATGTAAGGCATCCCTACAAACGTGAAGAGCTGTAGTATGCAAATCAGGTTTCAAATTCAACAGGAATCCAAATTCGGCCATTTGGGGAAGCGCAAAGTCAGGAGGTTTAGCAACAAATTTGGATTTGTTTGAGTTGGCTTTTTTCTGGCTTTTCTCCGTAATTCCACAGTAGATATGGACATGTTGGGCATACCTACAAACGTGAAGAGCTGTATTATGCAAATCAGGTTTCAAATTCAACGGGAATCCAAATTCGGCTATTTGGGGAAGCGCAAAGTCAGGAGGTTTAGCAACAAATCTGCATTTGTTTGAGTTGGCTTTTTTCTGGCTTTTCTCCGTAATTCCACAGTAGATATGGACATGTTGGGCATACCTACAAACATGAAGAGCTGTAGTATGCAAATCAGGTTTCAAATTCAACAGGAATCCAAATTCGGCCATTTGGGGAAGCGCAAAGTCAGGAGGTTTAGCAACAAATTTTGATTTGTTTGAGTTGGCTTTTTTCTGGCTTTTCTCCATAATTCCACAGTAGATATGGACATGTTGGGCAAACCTGCAAACGTGAAGAGCTGTAGTATGCGAATCAGGTTTCAAATTCAACGGGAATCGATATTTGGCCGTTTGGGGACAGCACAAAGTCAGGAGGTTTAGCAACATAATTGTCGAAATCTGGGTTTGTTTGAGCTGGCTTTTTTTCTGGCTTTTTCTACATAATTCCACAGTAGATATGGACATGTTAGGTATCCCTACAAACGTGAAGAGCTGTCGTATGCGAATCAGGTTTCAAATTCAACGGGAATCAATATTTGGCCGTTTGTGGAAAGCACAAAGTCAGGAGGTTTAGCAACATAATTGTCGAAATCTGGATTTGTTTGAGCTGGCTTTTTTCTGGCTTTTCTCCATAATTACACAGTAGATATGGACATGTTTGGCATACCTACAAACGTGAAGAGCTGTAGTATGTGAATCATGTTTCAAATTCAATGGGAATCCAAATTTGGCCATTTGGGGAAGTGCAAAGTAAGGAGGTTTAGCAACAAATATGGATTTGTTTCAGTTGGCTTTTTTTTGTTTTCTCCATAATTCCACAGTAGATATGGACATGTTGGGCATCCCTACAAACGTGAAGAGCCGTAGTATGCGAATCAGGTTTGAAATTCAACGGGAATCCATATTTGGCTGTTTGGGGACAGCACAAATTCAGGATGTTCAGCAACAAATCTTGATTTGTTTGAGTTGGCTTTTTTCTTGGTATTCTCCATAGTTTCACAGTAGATATGGAAATGTTGGGCATCACTACAAACGTGAAGAGCCGTCGTATGCAAATCATGTTTCAAATTCAACGGGAATCCAAATTCGGCCATTTCTGGAAGCGCAAAGTCAGGAGGTTTAGCAACAAATCTGCATTTGTTTGAGTTGGCTTTTTTCTGGCTTTTCTCCGTAATTCCACAGTAGATATGGACATGTTGGGCATACCTACAGACGTGAAGAGCTGTAGTATGCAAATCAGGTTTCAAATTCATTGGGAATCCATATTTGGCCATCTGGGGACAGCACAAAATCAGGAGGTTTAGCAACATAATTGTTGAAATCTAGATTTGTTTGAGCTGGCTTTTTTCTGGCTTTTCTCCATAATTCCACAGTAGATATGGACATGTTGGGCATACCTACCAACGTGAAGAGCTGTAGTATGCGAATCAGGTTTCAAATTCAACGGGAATCAATATTTGGACGTTTGTTGAAAGCACAAAGTCAGGAGGTTTAGCAACATAATTGTCGAAATCTGGATTTGTTTGAGTTGGCTTTTTTCTGGCTTTTCTCCATAATTCCACAGTAGATATGGACATGTTGGGCATCCCTACAAACGTGAAGAGCCATAGTATGCGAATCAGGTTTCAAATTCAACGGGAACCCATATTTGGCCATTTGGGGAAAGCACAAGATCAGGATGTTTAGCAACATAATTGTCGAAATCTGGATTTGTTTGAGCTGGTTTTTTTCTGGCTTTTCTCCATAATTCCAACGTAGATATGGACATGTTGGTCATACCTACAAACGTGAAGAGCTGTACTATGTGAATCAGGTTTTACATTCAACGGGAATCCATATTTGGCCGTTTGGGGACAGCACAAATTCAGGAGGTTTAGCAACAAATCTGGATTTGTTTGAGTTGGCTTTTTTCTTGGTTTTCTCCATATTTCCACGGTATATATGGACATGTTGGGCATCCCTACAAACGTGAAGAGCCGTAGTATGCAAATCAGGTTTCAAATTCAACGGGAATCCAAATTCGGCCATTTGGGGAAGCGCAAAATCAGGAGGTTTATCAACAAATCTGGATTTGTTTGAGTTGGCTTTTTTCTGGCTTTTCTCCATATTTCCACGGTAGATATGGACGTGTTGGGCATGACTACAAACGTGAAAAGCCGTAGTATGCAAAGCAGGTTTTAAATTCAACGGGAATCCAAATTTGGCCATTTGGGGAAGAGCAAAGTCAAGAGGTTTAGCAACATAATTGTCGAAATCTGGATTTGTTTGAGTTGGCTTTTTTCTGGCTTTTCTCCATATTTCCACGGTAGATATGGACGTGTTGGGCATGCCTACAAACGTGAAAAGCCGTAGTATGCAAATCAGGTTTCAAATTCAACGGGAATCCAAATTCGGCCATTTGGGGAAGTGCAAAGTCAGGAGGTTTAGCAACAAATCTGGATTTGTTTGAGTTGGCTTTTTTCTGGCTTTTCTCCATAATTCCAGAGTAGATATGGACATGTTGGGCAAACCTACAAATGTAAAGAGCTGTCGTATGCGAATCAGGTTTCAAATTCAACGGGAATCCATATTTGGCCGTTTGGGGAAGCGCAAAGTCAGGAGGTTTAGCAACAAATCTGGATTTGTTTGAGTTGGCTTTTTTCTGGCTTTTCTCCATATTTCCACGGTAGATATGGACGTCTTGGGCATGCCTACAAATGTGAAAAGCCGTAGTATGCAAATCAGGTTTCAAATTCAACGGGAATCCAAATTCGGCCATTTGGGGACAGCTCAAAGTCAGGAGGTTTAGCAACATAATTGTTGAAATCTGGATTTGTTTGAGTTGGCTTTTTTCTTGGTTTTCTCCATATTTCCACAGTAGATATGGACATGTAAACCTACATTTTATTTATCACTGCACATGAATAATATCCCCTCTTGGAGGATAAAAGTGGGGTTAAAAATTTATGAAAATATTTGCCACAGTTAGGGGGGCCAGAGGGGGGTCGAGGCTTAATATTACGGGGGCATCGGCCACTCTCGGCCCCCCCTAGAATGGCTTTATTTTTTTTTGTGCTTCCAATCAAGATCTTGGTCAAAAACTGAAGTTATGTATAATTCAAATCAACAGGCAATAATTGGATGCTATTTCTAATTTTGCTTGTCTAATTGGCTCATATTTGTCTTCTTTGACCTTACATGCAAACTAGTAAATCCCTTCCTTTGGTGCTACAGTACAGGAGTAAATGTGGGGGAGTTGACCTGCAGCAGGTCTCCTGTGAATGTACCCTTCTCCTGATTAAAGGCGGGAATGAGCCTCCTGTGTCTAACGTCCTGCACTCTCCCTGTTCATTAAACCATGATTCACTTGAACTGCATTATGTATTCAGCCAAGCTAATGGGAATCTATAGTGTGGGAATGTGATGATATTGATTACCATTCCTTGAGGCTTATACTTCCTCTTTTTGTAAACAAAGAAATTACCTCAGCTTTTATCATTTTTGTGAGACTTTTATCTTTTTTTGTTTGTTGATTGGATGTAGGCATGTTTTTTTATGGCAGCAGTCTGATATATAAGAAGAAGCCCTTTCTTTCTGTCATAATTCCCTCTCTCTCGTTCTTCACTGGGTGCTGCCCTGCCTTGCTGACGCCCTCACGTACAGCCATGAATCAGCCATCTAAGAGCCGGGCTCCTCTCTGCCAGGCCCCTCTAATTGATTACACCACGCTGGGTAAGTGTAGTGTGATGAAGAGAGAGCCCAATTCAATTAGGCTGCCTTGTAGACAGAAATATGTAGCATACGCTGCCCTGGATAAAATTATGTCTTCAGGAGCAGCGAAAAAGAACTGAGGATAAAGGGAGGAGGATTTGGGATGTGAGGGAGGGGTGACACTGATAAAAGTAATTGGATTGCTATGATAACATTCTGCACCCTGGGTTGCTTGTGTGAGTTGATAATGGATGTGTATGTTCCACTGAAGATGAGCGAGAGAGGGTGTTAGAGTTACAGGAAATGAGGACGTCTCATGAGGCAGGGCTGATCAGATCAGTTTGTAACCATTTTCAAATGTACAGCTCAGCTGTAAAAACAAAATTGGTTTTAGACTGAAATATCTCAACAACTGTTGGATGGATTGCCATGAAAGTTTGTACAAACATTCACAGTCCCCAGAGGATGAAGCGTCCTGACTCTGGTGATCCCCTTTTTTCCTCAAGCATCACCATTAAGGTTGACATTTTTGGTTTTTATTGAAATTTCCACACAACTATTGGATGTATTGTAATTAAAATTAGTGCAGATATTGTATTCATGGTGCTCAGAGGAAGAATCCCTACGTCTTTGGTGATCTCCTGACTTTTCCTCCAATGCCACCAGCAAGTCCTAGTTTTGACTTAATCAGTAACATATCTAAAAAATATACTAAATGGATTGGCACAACATTTTGTACAGACATTCATGGTGATGTATTGGGATGACTTTGGTGATCCCATTTGGGGTTTGAGTGACATTTCTCAACAACTATTGAAAGGATTTCGATAATAATAATAAACCGGAGCACATTTTACTCCCATCCCGAAATGCTGTGTGGACTAGCCAGACCCTCCTCCGCAACGCTGTGGAGGAGGGTCTGGCAATGCGAGACTATTGCGAATTGAAGCCACTGTGTGTCGTGGTCCTGCATCAACCTCTTGGGGGTTCTAAGCAGGTTTGTTATACTTAGCAACGGCCCTTTATAAATAGCAACGGTCTGTTATACTTAGCAACGGTCTGTCATACAGAAAAAAAAACAGACAGGGCAATGCCTTGATTGACCAATCGGAATCAAATATTCAACAATGCCGTGTAATAATTTGCAATAATGACCGGCTCGCTCTACTTTATCCCTAAAGCCTGGTTCACACGGCAGGATAATTAGGCCGATTTTAGCCCCGATTCACCCCTTCCGACAATCTTAAGGATTATCGTAGAATAATCTGATCAGATATTCCTGCCGTGTGTGGTGTGTTAAGACTGCTCTCGTCTGCTCGGAAGGATGTCAGGACCACTCCGATCTCAAATCGGGGATATCCAACATGTTGGATTTTTTTGGCCCGATTTCTCCTCGTGTGTGGTGTCCCCTGGGGACAAACGAGCATGCAGCCTGTGTAGCCAATCAGAAAGCGAGGTGACAGGGCGGCGAGGAATGCACCGGGAAACAGCGTTGTCTCCACTTCTTTGACCATCGCTTTTTCTTCTGATAACGTTTTTTTTCCGTTAAAAACAAACTACAAACTATCGCCACTGCATCCTCTTCGTCCGCCATGATTGTTTACTCTGAAGTCACGTTTGATCTCGAGGGATTTTGCGAGATTTCCTGGGAATGCTCGGGAGTCAAATCGGTTTGTGTGTGATGTGTTGATTTTGCCGTGTGCTGCGCACCACACACTGTACGACCAAAACTTTTTTTATCGCCGTGTGTGGGGTCTCTCAGGATTGGAAAATCAGCCGACAATTTTAAAATCGTCCTGTGTGAATCAGCATCTTGGCAATTGTCAATATGCGCATTTTAGCATGCTAAACTTAGCAATTAGCTGAAAGCACTGCTGCTTACTGTAAGTAAAGCCTCACAGAACAACAACAGATGAGTTAATAGTGAAGCACTAATGCATTTGCTGTGTTTTATATCAACATTAGTTCCAGTGGAAAAGGATAATTAACACAAGGCAAAAATAATTCACAACCTTGGGCTGTATAATATTTACATAGTATTTTACAATGCAAAAAAAACTGCTACCAACAAGGTTAAATATATTCTATTATGATGATGATATTGATGATATTGCAATAAGTGCATGTATAAAAAAATGGTTGACACTTTAAAAAAACACAGAAATGTATTAATATGCACCACGCTCTCTTTGCGTGTGGCGCGTGACATTGCATGTCTTGGTTTATTGTCCAGTTTGAGTTGTATCAGTGTTTGTGCATTTTGCATTTGGTTTTATTGGTAGATCTGTTGTATGTTTAACAATTATTATTTGCATGGTTTTGTTGATTGCTGTGGACATTGTATGTTGCACTGAGGATCAAGGTGATGAGAAGCAGCTGTGATTGGCTAAACCACACCCACACCCCCCCCCCCTTCCACAGCTCAGGATTGGCCACAGCATAGGGCAAGGGTTGATGAAAGGCAGGCAGTTGGAAAAAAAGGAGAACACAGGAAAAGAATCACGGATGTAATTGGCTGGAGGAGAGTTTTGGTTTTAGCAGTTTTTATACTGTGCAGTAGTAACCTGTTTCAGTTTAACCCTTGTTTTGACTTCGGGTCACATTGCCCCGTTTTAAATTTTTGTTTTATATCAGAAAATATGGGACGTAGAAATAAGCACTGAAAATGTGTAGAAGAAAAATTTAAAAATTTAAAACGTTGGAGAAAGCAAAAACAAATTGTGAAAAAAGGCATCACAAATGTCAGAAAAAAGTGTTTTTTTTCAAGGTTGAAATGAAGACAACACAAGGGTTAAATACATTATTTAAGAGTCATCCTGTTTCAATTAAATTGAACAGTGTAAATACTTATTTATGTTTTTTCATACTACCATGTGACACTATCTCACATCACAGAGGTGATTTATGGGCCCAAAGGCCTCTCAATCTCACTGTACTTTGGAGGCTCAAGAATTCTGATACCGTCCTGGATCAGATCACGATCCCACTATTTATTTACTGAACATCCAACTTAGACTGAGAACAAAAGTCTCTTAATCATTTCCACAGGGTGGTCCTTCTTTATGGCAACTGCCCAAACCATTAAATCTGTTTTTTTACCATTTCCAAACAGTCTTAAGTTTGGCCACACACTCTCTGGCTGTGTGTGTGGTTTACAAAGAAGCTCCTGGGTCACTGAGAATAAGCAGGCTTATCAAAAAGAAGTGAAAAGATAGGAACAGAAACAGAATTTTAAATAGTGCTCTTTCACATCTCCATATGAGATAGTGCCTCTAAAGCCAATCAATCTGGCTTTCTATTCATGGTTTTCATTATTTCACAGCACACACATCAGAGATAAAAAAAAAGAAAAAAAGAGAGAGATATTTTTCAGTGTTGCCACAGTAACCTCTCAGCAGAGAACTTCATCCACCATCTACACTTGACAATTCAGTCTGTTGCCCGGCGCAGCTCGGTGGCAGGCACAGATGATACTTCTTTTGATTTATTGCACGATAATCCTCCACAAAAGGGAGCAGCCACTTTTCTTTGCCCTCGTTACACAGTTTTAGCCAGTGATGCAGATGTTCGGACACACTGCATTATTGTAGGACAGATGTTGCTCATCCATGTACTCATTCAGACCTCCTAGAAATTACATATTTCTACTAATTTGAACAGCAAATATGATTTAAGGGAAAACCTAACGGCATCCAGATTTTTTTATCAGCATAATAAGAAAACATTTTTAATGAATGTATCTGTATAGTCAAAAAATGTTGATACTGATTGTATATGCAAAACATCCACTCACAACGTATTTTATTTATTTTTCTACAGTATCCGGTCGTTATCCAGGTTGAACTTTTTATGGTTATGTTTAGGCAGTTACAGCACTTGTTTGCATTTTGAGAAAGATGGTGGTCTTAGTTAAATATTAGACAAGGCTTAGAGTCTACAGCCATGCTAGCAGCTCCATGAGGTCACATCAGCATGCTAACATGCTGTAACGTACTGTATAGGAACCATGAATATCTGTACAAAATGGGCCAATTTACCTGGTAGATGTCGAGATATTTTACAGAATAAGTGAAAGCTTTGACCTGCTGGAGGCACTATAGTCTCACATTGCCGGATCTTCCTCCACAGCACTGTGGAGAAAGGTCTGGCTAGTCCACACAGCATTCTGGGATGGGTGAAAAACATGCTCTGGTTTATTGGCATTTCTTTAAACAAATCATAATCGTCTTGGGCGGTGCTAAGCGCCGGACGGAGCCACGGTGCCTCTGCAAAATAGCCTCGGGAAGGAACTTGTTTTGGTGGAAATGTGTACATTCAAAGGTAGTTTTAGTCGTGCAACAGAGAACTCAGATTGGACCGATAGTCTAGCTAGCTGTCTGGATTTACCCTGCAGAGATCTGAGGAGCAGTTAACCATAGTTCTCAGAAATCCACCGGAGTTTAGAATTAAAACACAAAGAAAGAGGAAGGTGACGGACGTCCGGCCGAAATGAGGGACATCCGACGGAATTTCTGGCGGCACCTGAACAATTCCAAAAATTAAACAACGTTGATATAGACTAGTGGCACTATAGGAAAAGTTTGATTCAAAGTCAGTAGGCTTCAGCCTCTGGGAACAAATGGCGATGTACAAAGTTTCATGGCCATCCATTCAATAATTGTTGAGATATTTCAGTCTGGACTGAAGCGGTAGACCGAGAGACCGACTGTCAGACGAACATTGTCGTCCCTAGAGCGATGCTGCCAGCCTGGCCAAAAGGTCAATTTGACCTGAATCACAAGACAAGATGTCCTTACATTATCAACACTTAACTGAAATCATGCAATTGGCAAAACAAATTAGTATAACACCTTTTTAGGAGACAGAGTTGAGAGTTTATACATTATTTAGCTTAATTGCCTCATTTCAAGAGCTGTAATGCAATTGGTAACAAATTGCACTGTGTAGAATATAAATCACATTTACAAACTATTTTTAATCCCAGAAACTTGTTCTTCCTTTGAGTTTCTCTTGAATTAATTAGCAACACCACTCTAATGGAAGTTTTAAGTCCAATCCATATACATATATTCATAGAGTTTGTGTTAAAGATGGAAATTCTGCACTTTGCGTTTCTCAAGTAGTCATACTTCAAAATTGCTGATGTCACCAGATGTTTTACAGCTTGTAGAGGACAGTACATACTTTAATTTAGTTGTTACACAATGTTAGTCAGTGTTTTAACAGACTGATGCATTGATTTTGTGTTTTTGGATCCAAACATGTTTTTAACCTCATGCTCACAAGATCAATCCGTTGACATACTCATTCAAACATCACACTAAACATGAATAGGTAATGACATTCTATGGACTCAAATGACTTTTACAGCAAAATTAACAAGTCACATAAGTCCCCTGAGAGAGAGTGAGTAGGCGATGTACCCTCTTCCTCAGGTTTATAATAAACATAAATATAGTGATACCTCAGTGCAAAGCTGGACGGATAAACAATGCTTTGGAAGGGAGCCATTTGGAAGCAAAACAACGAAGCAGGGAGGGGGATGAGGGTGCCTGAGCGCCTTCTGCGCCGATCAGCGCTGCATGATGCAGACAACAGAGGAAAAAGACGAGGAGGAGGAGGAGAGGAAGGAGGAGCGAGCGAGTGAGTGGGGGAACAGACTGGCTGAAGCTCGCAGCTCGCAGTCTCTCCTCAGTGCTTTGTGAAGCAGCTTCTTTTTGCTTTCCCTCTCGCACACACTTGCCTCTCCTACTCTTTTTCCTGAGCTGACAAGAGCAACCGCAGCGGCAAAAAGAGGGGCTCACTCGCTCCAACTCCCCGTGCCATGCTGCCCTGGAGAAGGAATAAGTTTGTTCTGGTGGAGGATGAGGCCAAGAGTAAACCCAAGAGCCTGGGGACGGGGCTGACCTACCATTCCATCCTCTCCTCTCTTCTGCGCTCCTGTCCGGACTTGCTGCCCGACTGCCCCTTCGACTGGGTGGGCAACATCTTCCATACCAAACGGCAAAAGGTGGAACTGAACAAAGAGGAGCCTGTTTACAACGTGCGCTACCTGGGGAGTGTGGTCACCATCACGGCAAAGGGAGACGGCTGCACCCAGGAGGCAGTGGCCAAGATCTGGGCGAGGAGCAACTACGGGGAGCAGAGTGTCAAGATGAGGTTAACAGTGGGGCCGCAGGGCATCAGGATGAGTGCTGACAAATCTGGGAAAAAGAAACCCAGCCATCTTTACTCACTAAACAGAATCACCTACTGCGGCGCTGACCCGTGCCGGCCCAAGATCCTGGCTTGGATCTACAGGCACCAGGTCAAGAACATGGCCGTGGTGCTCCGGTGCCACGCTGTCCTGGTTAACAAGTCGGAGAAGGCCCAGGCCATCGGCTATAGCCTTTACCAGAACGCCACCTCCGCCTTCAGTGAGTTCAAGCGGCTGAAGCGTCAGAGCGATTTCCGGCACTGCCAGCAGCAGCTGCTGGGGGAGGAAGCGGTGCCTCTGATGCCTCTGAGGAGGCTGCTGAATGGGCAGTGCCACTACAGACCGCCGGCCGACAACCACGGCAGCGCCACCCGCCTCTGCTCTATCACAGAGGAAGAAGAAGAGGAGGAGGAGGACATGGAACATGAGAGGCAAGAGATGGACGAACCAGATGAGCAGCAGGAGAAGCAGGTTTTTACAACAAAAACAGACCCGACTCAGTTATTATCAGAGCTGGACATTGTGGATATTGCCAGACTGGAGCAGTGCCAAATCAACTTTGTCAGTGACAGCAACAACAACACGTTTACATTTATAACCTCTCTGGTGTGACAATAACGCAGTTTAAAGAATTCTGCAACACTACAGCAATACATTCGTCTCTTGGCCCTTCTCTGGTACCCCACTCAGGCTCCCTCCTGCCCCGTTCCATGTAATGTGAAGTGTTTACTAGAAACTTCTCCTACTACCGGGTGGTGGAGAAAAGGCAGAGGATCGTTCTGTGGGAGCAATTTCTATGCTGGCCAGATGGCTCAGATGCTGGTTTTGACGATAGCAGTTTGGGAAACTGCGTGTTTACAAAGAGGGCTGGGGATGCACAGACTAACGATAGCACAATGACGAATGAGGACAATTTCAGAAAAAAAAGGAGAGATCACTGGGTCACATATTGATCACAGCACCAAGCAGGATGTGTTTATTAGTCCTCTATCTTCTTATATTTGTGAGTATAATTTATGCCGTGTTTGCCAGGAGGAACATTTTTCGAATTGACTTGTAATATTTTTTCAGGGAGGTTCTTTGTAAATTTGTGTAATTTTTCTAACATGACAATTCTCACTGAAATTGTTCACAGACTGACCTTTTCCGAGTGCTTACAATCGCGAGAAGTTATCACGGTTTTACTAATGACCACGGCTGACTAATGGATAAGGCTGTCATTTAGGAAGCAAGCCATTGAGTCGACATGTTTATTGCTGTCATTTGTTACGGTTCTTATCATTTATGCATGACATGGCAGCAGTAACCTTTTCGTGCTGAGCACTATTTTCATGTGACATCTTAGATCCTTGGAGCTTTCAAAATGAGCACTGTGAGAAATGTGTTGCTGGGGATAAAATACACAACTGTTTACATAGCAATGTCTAACAAGCTTTTTTTTCCACATACCTATTGCTTTGTCATATGGTTTGCCAAAACAACAGCAAAAACAGATTTCAATTTGCCATCGCTTTTTAGTCATGTTTTGCTAATGCAGTTTTCCCACATGAGCCCTTACAAATGCAGATGGACCCTTACAATTCAACACAAACTGTTTTGAATATGACTTTAGCTCATTTCCTGTTGATAATTGATGTCCTACTGTCAAAGATGCATTGTGATTATTATGAGATGAAGCTATCTATTTTCCAAATATGATGAATAAAAATTACCCTTACTTGGGTTTATTTCTTGATTAACGGAGGGAGGGCATTTCTAGATGTTGTCAACTGTTTTTGCATTCCACCAGTGTGCATTTGCATATTTCTGATGTGAAAATATGCCTGATCTACACTTCAAAAAGGGAAAAAAACAACATATTTACACCAGCATAATCTGCTTCCTGAGCTATAAAACTGTATGAAAAAGATGTTTTTTGTCACAAGAAAAGACCAAACTTTACACCGCCAGTCAGTCCAATTAGATGTTAATGTGATTTGATACATTTCTGCAGACCTTGTACTGGCTTCTCAGCCTTTTTTTTCCTCTGAGGGGAGCAATTAATCAGCAGATTGAATTGTCCAGGAAATGAACATAAAGCACCTGCCTCGGCAGGACAGCTGTCAAGCTCTGACAGAAGCGAGTGATCCAAAACGGGGACCGGGAAGTTGACTCACCCCATCAACCACTTTACTGCAAACGTCAGCCATTTCAGTGACGACAGAGTCTTTAAAATCTTTTACTGGAATCGCACAAACATTAGCAAGTGACGACAATGAACCAGTGCCTGGTGTTTAACAATCATCAGCATCTCTGTCTTTGAACAACTCTGAATTAATATTCCATATTATATCGCCACAATATAACCTTGCGGGGCAATAAATATATTGATGATCTGTGGAGTTATTGAAGCCCAAACTGTTAATGAATTCTGTTTAATTGTTTTACATAATAACATCAAAAGCTGTTTGATTTGACAGTGGAGAGTCCTCATTAAGAATTCTGCTTGTGAAAATGAATAGGTGCAGCTCTGTTGATGTATCAGAAAACAGAATAATTTTGAGCTGGTTTATATTACTAATATTTTTTCTGAAGGAATACTTTCAGCTGGAACCTTTAAAATCTATATTTTTCTTTTTCTCCAGGAATAAGCTACCTCTGATAAACTAAAGGATGATAGATAATAAAGGATTGCCATGTCTTTGCCACACAACTCATAGCAATAGCTGCACATTGTGAATCCTAAGAGAAACCATTTTTATTGCTTTATTATATTTTACTTACATTTTAGTCTCCAACTAGTTCGACAGGCTACTGTTCTGCATATATAAAGTCATATATACACAGACAGTAGGTGATACAGTCACTGACATTCATGCAGAAATGCATTGTGTCCGACACGCTGCCAGCTTTATGTTAACATGGAGTGGTTAGAGGAACCACAGTGCTTTTATGTAAACATAACTCTTTGTCAGGCAAGCAGAAGAGAGGGAGCAGATGGCAGCAGCAAGGTGCACGCTGGGCTTTATCACAGCCATCTTCCAGAATAACAAGGACTCAAGGCCAGATCCAAAGCTTGTTGTGGTTGGCCACAGGTTGGCCACATCGTCAGACACAGGAGACGCTCTTAACAGACACAAAATCAAATCAAATGTGGCACAGCACTGGCCTGTCAAGTATCACATATAACCGTGCTGTGCCATTTTACAGCAGGGTGTCTGTGGAGACCCAAAAAGATGCTTCTGCCTGCACGCAGCTGTTCAAAGGCTGTCTCATCCTTGGCAGAGTCTGCGAAGCAAAACAAAGGGAGATGAGTGACAGCACTGTGGGCTGGCTCGCCTCCATCAAGGCCAGGAGAAGAGGAAGAACACAATGTTGTAGCTGAGGGCAGCTGGCAGCAGGTGGTGGTCTGTTTTGTTCCAGTGATAATTATAAAAAAAGTGTTGAGCAGCTTCTGTGTGAGGATGGCAGAGAGGAAGGACACTGTGGACCAGCAACACTCTGCTCAGTACACAGAGAAGAACAGTGTAAGATCTTATAAAATAAAAAAAAGTGTGTGTGTTTTAGAGTTTATGCAGCTGACTACAGACATTTTTTTTCCACATAACATTGACCTTATTTCCCAAAAAGTCATTTTAAACAACAATATATGTAGTTTGTGTCTGTCCCTCTAGATTGACACATATGTGTTTTCTGTCCCTATTGGAAAGGACAATATAATTTGTCTGAGCCTCAATCACTGTTAAAAGATAACGTGACAACATTATGGTTAAAGTTTGTTTAGGTCAAGGCACAAACAATACTTGGTTAGGTTTAGGGAAGGGGACTATGGTTTGATTTAAAAAAGGTTTGGGGAACTTTAGTGCGTAACTCTTTGATATTAATAAACGTCCGTTACATTCAAGCCATTGCCAAATGAGTTGCTACAAGGAACTCTCTCTGTATTTCTCAATATGGCAATGTTCAGAAGAGTCCATCATGTTTTTTTAATCCTCATTTTCCGCCGTGCCTACCATGGTGGCTGCTGGCAACTGTGTGGGCGAGGGGTGGGGGCGCGTGCACGATCATTGTATCATGTGGACGTGCTGACAATGTTGTTGTCATTACTTAGAATTCCTCATGGGGGAGACCGAAACTACGCGCTATAGCTTTAAGTGAGGGAACGATCGGTTAAAAATGGGAAACAAACAGCAGTGTTTGCCCAATATTTTGTTGACCCATCCACCCACGTGAACTTTGTCGCTCAATAATTCCTAGGCCTGTCACAGAAGGTCCCATACATAAGCGTGGGAAAGTGGCTCTGCCCTGCTCATTAACGTTGGTGGGAAAGTTAACAAGATGTGCATTTGTCAAACCCGCTAGTTAGTCTTCATCAAACAAGTCTTTTCTCTTATAAAACCCAAAAATACGGTTTGAAAACACTTCATATAAAGCATACATTTCGTAGAAGTAAGTTCCCTGGTGCAGCATCTTCATCGTGATGCGTCAAACCGTACTGCCCCTTGAAAATACCCACTGGTACTTGATGCTTGGTGAGAACTGCAGTTATATCAGATGTCGTCTCCCCCCACCCCCCAATGGCCACACAGTAACAATGAGCCCATTCCACACTCCCACCTTAAACCACTTTAAAGAGCAGCACAGATGGGACCTTCTGGGAGTGTTTCTCACACAGTGGATGAGACAGTCTTACACACAGTGGACGAGACACAGTGGACAAGACAGTCTCACACACAGTGGACGAGACACAGTGGACAAGAGAGTCTCACACACAGTGGAAGAGACAGTCTCAAACAAGGCTATATACAGTAATACCGTCGCTTGACATTACGTATGCCGTTTTGGGGCACTGAAACGACCGATGCTGTCATTCTTCTGGGGAGGGCAGTTTCCATTTTGTGCGTTATTTTGAGGTTCCTATCATTTTACAATCGAAGGAGAATACTTGAGTTAGAGTTACAAGTTCAAATGATCAGACTATCAAAGCTAACAAGCATCGTTTTCCATCTCATACATATCTTATAGCGTATCCTGAGAAAAGGAGTTGCACACCTGGCAATTTGCAAATGAGATGCCCTGCGTTTCTCTGCTCAGCAACACTGTCAAAACCGTACTGAGACAGAGGAGGATTTCTGTTGGTACAAACAACAGCACTGCACTCTAACTGTAAGATGCACATTCAGGATTTTTTTTTTTTAGCTTGACTGAAGAACTTGGCATATTACACAACACAACTTCTCCACATGGTCTTAAAATTGAGCGAAAACTCATTATACTAAGTTGTCAAGTTGTCTCCTGAGGCCACTACTGTTCCTGTTGAGTGTAAAGACTCCTGAGTGCCAGTGAGCATAGCTATACAGCTAACTAATTCATGAGAATCAGGAATAAGTTACTGCCATGAAATATTAATGGTTTTATCCCACAGTCTGGGAAGAAGTCTGAGATGAAAAATAATGCCTCTGGAAAGGTGTGCGTGCATTTTGTTTAGTAATGGTGTCCAGAAAAGTGAATAATATCTTTGCTGTCTCTTTTCTGCCTGGAACAGTGCATGTTTTTTTGTTTGTAGCAAGGCAAGGGCTGCAGATAAATTTATGGTGCTGAAACGATTGAATCCTACAGCCTTGGATAGTGTTTCAGTCAGCTTCACTGCACATCCATGCACTCCCTTTTTGCTGCTGACTTTATTGAAAATGAGCCATAGAAGATATTCCCTGCCCTTTCCACCACAGTTCCACTATTACACCCGTTTAAATTACTCTTTGCAAAATTGGAAAAAGCCTCTTGAACGTTTTTTTTGTAATAATGTTACGCAAATGAGAGAAAGTAATGTTATGAAACCTACAAGAGGAAACGTAATGACCCTTTCACACACCAGCTGATGTCTTTCCACCACAGGTTACAGAACGGGAGGATTGCAGGAAGGTTGCACGTATCTTTCGTCCCCTGACGTCACCAGAGAGCCATTAGACAGACTCATTATGAAATCAATAACCTGGGAGCATCATAGTGATATTTTATGGCACCCAATTGGAAACAGTTGCTGCTCATGTCCTTGTGGGGTCTGCTTTCATTGTTTTGTGTTTGTTGTGCGTCAGCCGCTTTACTGCTTGTAATGGTGAGATCTGGTTACGCTCTGCATCCATCCACCTTGAACGACACCTGTGACATACGCTGCTGTAACTACATCCTGACATCAGCAGTGCTCACAGAAAACAGGTTGACAAAAGAGTAAAATATGAAGAGATATTTTGCATTTGTTCTTATGATCACATGGGATTTTGAAGGAAAAGTTCAATGTATTTGAGAAATATGCTAATAACAACAAGTCAACGATATGGGTGGTTGGTTCCCTCTAACCCTCTAATAAGCATTTCAAACCAGAGAATGTATCGGTCGCGGTTTTGAACGTAAAGGTTGCAATTTGAAACACGTCCTTAAAATTGTTAAATAGTCGCAGTTTGGTTATGTTTAGGCACTAAAACTATTAGAAAAAGATTTTGGTTTGGGTTCAAATCAGACGTTACTTCACTTCCTGAAGGTTACGCATATGATGCTGAATGTGACTTTCATCAAGTGAATACAAAACCTCTAGTGTTTACTTTTAGTTTTTAACAGGACTCAAAGCCTGCTGGCTTGGGTGAAAGTCCTGTGTTTGGTTGACCCATCGAAATTTGGCGATCTTCTATTTCATCATCTTGCGTCCTGCTTTGCTCCCTTCATAACGACTACGGCCACTAGAGGGCATCGCCACACTAATCGTATATATAAGTAGTATTTTGCTGCTTGAACGAACAACGTCTGGGATTGTTTTTGGGCCAGGACAGTCTTGCTAATATGCTAATATGAGTGAAATGAGAAGATTACATTACCAAGCACAACAATAGATAAACCCAAAAGCAGACTCCGAACAAGGAGATTCAGATTACAGAAGACAGGCAAAAGAAACTAAGAAGGCTAGGCAGCATCAAAGGTCCAAAAACAAGTTGTGGTCATGAAGTAGTGTGGCAGTTTACTACTACTCCTTTAAGAGACTTTAGACACAAGTGCAATGAGATCCGTGACAGACTGGATCAAGTCTTTCAAATATGGCAAGGTTTTCTCTCATTCTAACACAGCTATCTCAGGTTATTAACATTCCCTTGGTTGCAATAAAGATAATGTACCCATTAGTTGTCTTCTTTGTGTTTTAAATGTTTAAACCACTGCTGCAGATGTAGAGAGGAAGAAAATTACAGTCATATAATTTGCCTTCTTGCTAAAGACGTTGTATATTAGCTCTTACTGGGGCGGGGGGGGGGGGGGGGGGGGCAACAGGAAAGTAATTGGCTGCAATTATCATCACATTTGCTGCTATTTGCAGAAACAGTGGATGTGTACTTGTCATTATACCTGTGGGTCTCTGGGTTCAGTCTGATGCAGCATTGTTAGCTCTTTGATGTCTGAGTAAAAGGCATGACTAATATCATGACGAAATGGAAGCACTTTGGAGAAAGTTTTGTGAAGTAGAAGAAAGAAAAAGAGAGAGAAAAAAATCCCTATTTACCCCTAAAGCATTTTGTCCGACTGCATAGAGGCAATCAGTCCAGCATCCGTTTGTCTCCAAGTTTCCTATTACCCAGGGAATGGAGAAACAAGGTACCAGAGAGCAATCACACACGCACGCACACACACACACACACACACACACACACACACACACACACACACACACACACACACACACACACACAAAAGCAAAAGTCATAAAGCAAACTGGGCCAGGACACATGCACATACAACGCTGGGGGGCATTTCATTTAGGTAGACTGTTTGAGGATAAGATAAGCCTTTTTTCTGCCTTTGATGAGCTATAGAGAATGGCAGGTGGATTACAGGGTCAGTGAAGTGGGTGGACTTGGCCGGCATGATAGTGGGTTGGCAAATGCCACAGAGAAGGCTGCGTGTGTGGACACGAGCCAAGGCCACAGTACCTGAATAAACAAGGATGCACAAAAACAAGCTGGCTGGACCTCTGCAGCCTATTAATAGTGGACATGCCAGGGTACATTTAAAGCTGCGGCAGCCATAACTGCTTTTGGGTCTTCGTTTGCAGATATGTGAGAACACTTCAGATACTGAGGTCCAGAATTTGTTTAAAAAGATGCATGACCAGATCATTTGGCCCATCTTTGCTGGTGATATCTAGGACAGCTGGCATCAGAATCGGAATAATTTTCCTGACGAGTGACAGAATCAACTAGAACTGCAAGCAGTTATGACGGGGTCCAAGCTTCCCCGACAATAATTCAAAAAAACACCTACTCATGAGATAATTTAGGACTTTTCTATTTTCTTGGGCATTTCATCAGTCTAATGTTTCCCTATCCCTATGCGTTTCACTGAGATTACCCCATTGGGCGATTTACATGCATGACAAATCCCTCTTTCTCTCTCAGACAGTGCCCACGTTCATTTGGGATCAGCAGGAAGTCATTATAAAACCCGCCAAACTCCACTCTTTGTAACCTTGATGATGATGTTAAGGGGGTTGTCATCATTATCTGAGAAGCTCTTCAATAAAGGATAAGACAGATTAAAGATGCAACGCGTTAGATCACATGAAGGGTTATGTCGGGCCGAAAAAGACATACATTAGCTTTGTTTATTTTTAACAGCAGTGCATGACACAGAACTGCTCGAACATTTAAGCATCTATAAATTTATTGTGTCTGCATTTAGCCGCTCCCCCTCATTTATTCACAGTTTCAGTTTTCTCCATCTTTTCAGTTGAGGTAAGTGTCCTTGTATCCATTTTGTCAGTTATCTCACCACCAGTGCATGACACGCCAACTCTGTAAATGTCGACAAGAGCTGGAGGGGACTATTGATGTTGTCCCCATAACCCCACACACACACACACACACACACACACACACACACACACACACACACACACAAACACACACACACACACACACACACACACACACACACACACTGCAATGCTAATTAATTTAAAAACTAATCTGCTGTGTATGAATTAGTATAACAGACAGCCATCACCATAGATCCCTGAATATCCTCCTGCCTCATGCTCATGCTGTACTTGATTTCTTTTATCAAGAGTCTTCATCAGCTTTCAAAGAGTTACCGTATGCTGTCTGCTTCATAGGTATCCAACTTTGTGAGAGTATATAAACTACTGAATATATAAACTAACTTCATATGAAAGCGTATTTGTTGAGCATATTGTTTGTGTCTAACTGTGTGTTCAGACAGAATACTGCATACAAAGTCAATGGAAAGAGACCAGTAGACATGAATTTGCCCTGAGTGGCACAAATTGCAGTAAAGATGCGTATCTTTGGAAGTTCAAAATCTTTCAACTTTTTCAAAATGTGCACATGACCTGGGGCTGAATGGATCTATAAATGTACAAAGATGAGAAGAAGAAGGAGAGAGACCGGAGGGAAATAATTGAACTGAAGAACTAGAATTTCTGAGTTATGTCAGAGTCTGAGCTGCCATACAAACACACACAAAGGCACACACTGCCAGTACATGTTTTGGTAGCTAGCTTACAGCCAACATCTGTACAGTGTGACGGGCCTGGGCCTTATGACCATATGCCTGTTTTGGCCTGTCTCTGTTCCCCTCTTTCAGTTGGCTCTGTTTGACTGGCTCATCTCATCTCATTTAGGGATTTGCCTCACCTGCTGGAAGTCTATATGAGTTGGGTGATTCCATGATGCCTTTCTCACTCTCCTCCTAGAAGGCTGGTGCCTTTCTGGCACCCAATTTGGTTTTGTTTGATTTCATTCTGTTTAGTTTATCCTTTGCTTATGTTAAAGATGGTTAACTTAACAGTATTCAATAACCACGACGTTCCACGTCCGGCATTGTTCAGGTGCCGCCAGAAATTTCGCCAGATGTCTTTTATTTCAGTTGGATGTCCGTTACCTTCCGCTTTCTTATGTCAATTTATGAAGTCTATGGTTAACTGCTCCTCAGATCTCTGCAGGGTAAATCCAGACAGCTAGCTAGACTATCTGTCCAATCTGAGTTTTCTGTTGCATGACTAAAACTACATTTGAACGTACACATGTTCCACCAAAACAAGTTCCTTCCGGAGGCACCGTTGCTCTGTCCAGCAAAGAAGATTGTGATTTGTTTAAGGAAATGCCAATAAACCAGAGCACATTTTCCTCCCATCCCAGAATTCTGTGTGGACTAGCCAGATCCTCCTCTACAGTGCTGTGGAGGAAGGTCTGGCAAAGCAAGACTAACTTAACATTTACACTTCCAAAGCATCCAGGATCCACACTACACTAATGATTACTGACTTCACACGGTATTTTACTTTAGTTCAGTTGTCTTTAATACACATTCTTGTTTATTTAACTCGTTTTTTTTGTGTGGACCTCCCTTATTTGTTATGCTCTTGAAAGAGCTGGGCTTACAAGTCAGTATATTGGCTACACAAAGGATCCAGCATCTGAACTTACCTTGAGATGAACATTGATGAACATTTCATCCGTTTTTCAGCAAGCCTAATGTTGGTTATGTTATTTCTGAATACGTCACAACTTGAGTTTTCTGCAAATTTCTACTGAACACGGAAAACACAAACTCATTTGAAAGCAGCATCTGTACGTTACGGGGAGTCACGTAGAGAGTAATCAAATCACAGATGGGACTAAGCAATGGCTAACAATTTTGGCTGGTTAACTGCCTGTGTGGCTGATTGAACTGAAGTATTACAAACTATTTTAGTACATACAGACATATATTGCAGTAAAAAAAGTAACATTTCTTCTTTTTGGTTATTGCAAGTTTGACTAAATAAGTACCTGTTGAAACAATCACCAAATATGTATACTGATTTCTTAGCCAAAATAAATTTTGATGTCAGTTCACTTTAACTTCTCTTGTCAAACTCTACGGAACATTAACGTTAGACAGGTTATTGTTTTAGGAACACACTTAAAGACTGAAAAAAGCTGTAATACCTGCTAAAGTTGAGTTCCTGAGATGTGTAAGAATGTATAAATGGAGCTGCCATTTTGTGAGAAGACTGCCTAAGTGGAGCCTCCAAATGTCACAGGTATGCATCAAAATAACAACTTGAAAGGCCAGGCTCGAGGTTTGCCTTGAAACATAATAATTGAGAGGAATAAAAAAGTGTTCTTCACAACTCAGAGCTGCTTCTCACATGTCAAACACAGTAAGGCGTCAAATTAATATCCTGATTATGTAGCCGGGTGGGAAAAACATACAATTCTTCTACAATTAACGAAACGAAATAGCACTGTCCTTTTGGATGTACCCCTGTGAGCGCAAAGGGATTTTATATATATATATATATATATATATATATATATATATATATATATATATACTGGGGAGGAAGCAGTTTACCACAGACTTAATGCACATTGTTTTTCCAGGGAATGTTTGCTGTTTTCTAAAGGTAAATATCCTGTTAATGTTTTCTTTTGCACAAAATATCAAGTGAGAAACATTTAAAAGTACATACACAAAAACAAGATTACTGTCATTTCAAATGTATAGTTTTTAATTCATAGTGTTTCTTAGCTTGGTCATTATGGTATATGGCTGCAGCTTCATATGAGCAAAGATGAATTTTCGTATCTCATTTTAATCACATTTCTGTTCAATTCAAAGCCCATATAGTTATCCCCAGATGTCAAAGTCTGTGCTTAGGCTATGCTTTTTATAGCAGACAGGTTCTGGACTTTGATCTGGAAGTGCTACTGTAAGCTACTGTTTATGCACAGTGTCAAATGGCTCTGCCCGACACTGGCTGGTAAACAGATTGATATAGTGGATTTTATGGTGATTTATCAATGCTAATCAAATCAAGAAATATATCCAGGTCCATTACGTAACATTCATCGCTAGCAAGCATTCACTGTGATCATATGAGTGTGTAAATGTCTGTATTATGAAGTACACTCACAGTAAATACAGTATAACAAGATGATCACATTGTATGGAATTATATTTGTGTTTTAATTCTGCTTTGCAAGCAAATTAATCATACATATAATATTTTGTAGAGAAATGTTTAATCCACAAAAAACAATTACATTTGAGTAACAGTATTTTTCATGAGCATTTTCTAATCCATCATTCAATAAAATTCGTTACACAAGGATGTTGTGCAGTACTGTTGTCCAGTCAACAGTCAGTTGTCTATTTGCACATCCAGCAGTTACGGAGCAACATTAGTCTACTCCTAAACTACCCCTAGGTAGATCAGTCATGCATACTTCCTAAAATAAGGAAAAAACTATACTAATAAATGGATTTAGTGATTCAAAACATTTAAAATGTAGCATTTTAGAGTTTTGCAGTTACATTTTTGTTTTTCCTACCTGACAGAATACTTTTAACTACATTTATAGAACTAGGCCATTCTGATAGATATTTGTTACCTGTCAAAATGAGCTACTCTACTTTTAACTACATTTATAGAGGAAGTATTCCATTCTGATAGATATTTCTTACCTGACAGAATGAGCTGCCCTACTTATAACTACATGTTTTGGAGGCAGTACGCCATTTTGAGAGATAATTTCTACTTGACAGAATGATCTACCCTACTTTTAACTACATTTATAGAAATAGGCCATTCTGATAGATATTTGTTACCTGTCAAAATGAGCTAATCTACTTTTAACTACATGTATAGGAGGTAGTAGGCTATTCTAATAGATATTTCCTACCTGACAGAATGAGCTACCCTACTTGTAAATACATTTATAGATGAAGTAGGCCATTCTGATAGATATTTCCCAACTATCAGCATTAGCAACCTTACTTTTAACTACATTTATAGGAGGCAGAAGGCCATTCTGAGAGATATTTCCCACCTGGCAGTATGGGCTACCCTACTTTTAACTACATTTATAGAGGAAGTATGCTATTCTGATAGATATTTCTCACCTGTCACAATGAGCTACCCTCCTTTTAACTTATTTATAGAGGAAGTAGGCCATTCTGATAGATATTTTCACACCTGACCGAATGAGCTACCCTACTTTTAACTGAATTATAGAGGAAGTAGTCCATTCTGATACATATTTCTACCTGTCAGAATGAGCTACCCTACCTGTAACTACATTTATAAAGGAAGTAGGCCATTCTGATAATTACCCACCTGAACGAAAGCGCTACCCTACTTTTAACTGCATTTATAGAGGAAGTCGTCCATTCTGATAGATATTTCCTTCCTGTCAGAATGAGCTACCCTACTTTTTAACTACATTTATAGGAGGTAGTAGGCCAAATGCCACACTGACCTATGGGCCCTTTTAAGTTGATATGGCGAACCAGTCAACAAACAGTTGCCTGTTTGCACATCCAGCAGTTACGGAGCATCATTAGCTTACTTCTAAAGTACCCCCTAGGGCAGGGATTCCCAAAGTGTGGTACGCGCACCCCCAGGGGTATGCGAGCTGCCACCAGGGGGTGCGTGAGAGGAAAAATATAATGGCGGTCTGTTTTTTTAAGTGGGATTTGTCCATACAATAAAAAAAAACATGAACAGTAAACATTTCCTTTGTAATCGCTTTTATTTTAAATAAAAAAAAACTATAATTTATTAGTTTTTGAAAGAAACGTAGAAGAAGACAGCTGCTGTCTTCTTCTACACACTGCTCTTCTTTTATGCACTGCAGCCGCTAGGCTATATGCGTGCCAACTCGTTTCATTCATTCCATATATATATTATAAATATGCTTAACTGGCTGAAATCAGGGAAACTGACAAGTGGGACGTCTTATCATAAAGTTGTTAGTCACGAAGGAGGAGAGGGACCAAGAGAAAGTGAGGATTTGGAGGCAACAGAGATGGAGGAATAGAGAAAGAAAATGAGCGGGAGTCAGAAGATGTGCCGGAGGAAACCGAAGAGGAGGGAAGGAGATGGCAAAAAAGAGATGATGAGGGTGAACACCAGACGGGGAAAAAAAGAAGGAAATATGATGACAATTATCTGGGTCTGGGCTTCACTTGGATCGGCAATACAGATTGCCCGAAGCCTTAGTGCGTGTTATGCAGTGAAGTTCTAGCAAGCAGCTGTCTGAAGCCGTCTTATCTCCGTCGTCACCTGCACACGAAACATAGAATTTTTTAAAGCAAAGTTGGAGGAGTTGCAGAAAAGCCAAAAAAAAATGCAGTTTCATTCATGCGTTGGGTCTACGAAAGACGCATTACGGGCTGCTCAGTTACAGAGTAGGGAGAAAGGGGCTGCCGCACACAATTGCCGAAGACGTGTGTTTGCCAGCAGCCAAAGAGATGGTGGAGTGTATGATTGGAGAGAAAGAGGCAAAAAAGTTGGACACGATTCGTGTGTCCAATAACACCGTGTCGCGCCGCATTGATGCCATGTCTAAAGACATCCTGGCTACACTAGTCAGCCATGTGAAGAAAAGTGAGTTTTACTCTCTGCAAGTAGACGAGTCTACAGATGTTGCAAACCTGGCCAATCTTCTTCTGTATGTCCGTTACCTTTTTGAAGGAACGGTACAAGAAGATTTTTTGTTCTGTCGGCCCCTTGCTACCCAAACAACAGGACAGGAAATCTTCAATTTAATTGACATTTTTATGAGGACCAATGGGATCGACTGGGAGCGCTGTGTGGGAATTTGCACAGACGGGGCAAAATCAATGACGGGGAAACACACGTGGCTTATAGCTCATATTAAGAGAGTCTGCCCATCCATCAGCTGGTTACACTGCAGTATTCACAGAGAGGCCCTCGCAGCCAAAAACATGCCAGGTGATCTACTTGCAGTGCTGAACGATGCAGTCAAACTGGTGAACTTCATTAAAGCTTGTCCGCTAAATTCACGAATATTCACACTGTTATGTAATGAGATGGGCAGCGAACACAAATCACTGCTGCTGCACACAGAGGTGCGTTGGCTGTCCGGCAAAGTGCTGACAAGGCTCTTTGAGCTCCGGCACGAATTGCAGCAGTTTTTTGAGGAGAATCCGTTTCATTTGGCCTCCAGTATGCATGACGAAGATTTTCTGAAAAGGCTCGCCTATCTAGCGGACATCTTCTCAGCTCTGAATGAACTCAATCTAAGACTGCAGGGAGTCAGTGTAACTGTGTTCAACACACAAGACAGGATTGAGGCCATGATAAAGAAGCTACGGTTCTGGGCGAGTTGTGTGAGTGGGAACACACACCTGTGTTTCCCTACGCTTCACGAGTTCTTGAGGGAAAATGACGTGGACCTGGGTGAGCATGTAAAAAGTCTCATAATTGAACACCTCAACCAACTCGCCGAGCAGCTACGGAAACACTTCCCACCTATGGACACATCTCGCGCTTGGATTTGCAATCCATTTGAAGTTTCCCTGCCCGTCCCACAGCTGTCATTTCACGATCAGGAGCAGCTGATCGAGCTGTCATCTGATGGAGCACTGCAGTTACAGTTCAAACGAAAGCCACTTGTGGATTTTTGGACCGAGTCACTGACATCATACACAGTCTTGGCAAAGCAAGCCTTGAGAGTTTTGATGCCCTTCGCCACAACGTATCTCTGCGAGGCTGGTTTCTCTGCTATGGCAGCAGTTAAAACTAAACATCGGCAAAGACTGGATGCTGTTGAGAAGGAATTGAGGCTTAAACTTCCATTGCGCCAAACTTCGGAGAGCTTTGTGCCAAGATGCAAGCCCACCCGTTGCATTAATATGGGTAATTATTTGATATTATTGCTACACATATAGGCCTACTGGGAATACTAACACATCCTCCTCCCCGTCTCCCACCCCCCTCCCTCTCTCTTTCTCGCTGCAGGCTGAGCGACTTTTGCGCTGCACTTGAAAAGTTCCAGATGGATCCTCTTTTATCCTCTTTTAATTTATTTTATGTTTGAGACTATGCTCTTTGTTACTTAATTATGTTGTGGATCGTGTGTAGGCTAATTTTATTGTCGCACTTGAAAAGTTTCAGATTGATCTTCGTTTTTATTTATTTTATCTATTTCGGAGCCTATTCTCTTTAATGATGTGGATCGTTTGTAACTTCATTGCAATTTAATTCAATGTACTGTCGTTCTAATTTCCATAACCATTATGATGATGATGATGATGCTAGCTCCACGGTCATTTAATAGGCCTAGCCTATTGCTGCAATGTTTCTTTTACGCGGCTGAAAATAACCGTGCTTTCTGTTGCTGAGCCTGTATCTGTCACTTGTCCTCTTAAAAGTGAAAGCTTGTGTGTAGCTTTGTTGCATTATATTGAAACGTTGATGTTATTGTCATGCGTGTTCTGGTTATTTGCGCATGATTAAAAATGAGTCTTTATATGGCGATAAAACAAAGCTTTGTTGCGGTTTTTTTTAAGTGGGGATTGGGGGTGCGCCAACCCGGTTGGGACATAGAAAGGGGTGCGCAGGAAAAAAAGTTTGGGAACCGCTGCCCTAGGGGGTAAATGCAAACTTTTTTTTACATATCAGTCAATGCGTAATTCCTAAAATAATGAAACACTATAATAATGAATGGATTTAGTGATTCTAAACGTTTCAAATATAGCATTTAAATGTTTTTGTTTAGACACTGACAGTGCAGCGCTGTATTTTGTCTTTTTATATAGCAAGGTTTTTTTTCTACCAAAAATGTTTTGTGCTTGGAATAAAAATAAATTCAAAGGGGGTACATTATTGATAAATGTTTGAGAACCACTGACCTAGTGAATGTATGTCCAATATCCACTCTCCTTTTAGCTCTGTTTTGGTCTCTACCAACTTCTGTGAGAAATTGTAATAATCATTCAAGATGCATGAAGTAAATGATAAAAACACACAGTCTTGGTTTTGCATTTTCTGTATATCTTCCTATATTGATTCTGCATCTCTCAATCTGGTGCAATCCTTTTTCTTAGCTTCCCAGTGGATACAGATGAAATGCCATCTGTAGATAAGAGGCAAGCAGACAGCACTGTAGGCCAAGCAGATTTGTGAGGAAGTTTAGCATGGCCAAGGATCATCTCCATTTAGCCATGAACCAGGCTTTGCTCTGCAGGATCCTTTTCGCTTCCCGGGGACTCTTCAGGCCGAGACAGCTGCCGCTCTGCGCTCAGCAGCTATAGAGCTGTGACCCTGAGCACCACAACAGAGCTCACCTTCTGTACCAGACAGAAATATCATTAAAGACAGAAGGACTCATTTAGAGTCTTGTTCAAAGGGAAAGTTAGATTTTTAGAAGGAAAAAAGCTATTACTAACTATACTACTCACCCATGCAGAAAAGACATCATCTGTTCATGCTGTATTCAATAGCAGGTCTGCCTGAAGGAAAATCTAAATTGATGGCAACATTTCACCACCATCCTCCTTCCACTGATGGCGAGCATGGAAGTCAGTCACACACTACACAGTAATTGAAACTGCTCACATTAAAATGCCATCATAATGTATTCAGAAAGAAAAAACAACCCCCACTAATTGTTAGGAACAACCAATCTGACGGAGAGAGATAGGCTGAGACGCTGTTCTCTCCACTGTTGTGCTGCTGTGTTTTTCTGGCAGTTTATTGCTTTCTGGGAGTATTTCAATGATGCATACCGAAGACAATTACCTCCCAATCATGCTGGGGAGAGAGAAAAAGACAGTAGGATGTGCCGCTAACAAGGCATTTAACAGCAGCAAATGAATGCACAGTGCACACAGTGAGCCTCCTCAGGTCTTCGTTACTCATTCATGTACACTATTTGCCGAAAAATGGAGGAAATAGCACGGCATGCTACATCCTCTGTAATGACCTGACAATAACAATTCATCTAGATCACTGCAGATAAGTGTGAGCTGTACTCATGACATAGATACATAAATTAGCATGTATACATTTTTCCTATAGTTTTGGACACAGGCTCAGTATTTTCTTAAATCTGATTTGAATGTAAAAATGCTGAAAAACTAAACAGCCAAAGCCTCCATCTTTGAAATCATCAAGAGACCAAACTTGGAGCCGTTACATTAATAATTAATACCCAGATGGATTTTCTTCAGGGACTTTAGCCGAGTGTCTTACATCCAAATTAAAATGTATGTTTTACTGTAGTGCCAGAGGCTTTGAACTCAGGGAAAAACGTAGTTACCTCCACATTCAATGTCAGTGAAGCAGCTGTAGGATTTGAGTTTTTGTTGTATCACCGAGACAGTCTGGGCTCCCTCGTCTCATGCTTAGAAGACCTTTTCATGTTCAAAAACCACCTCAGGAATAGTCCTAAATCAACATAAACAAGAATCAGAAATTACATACTCTACCTGAATTATATTGTATTTTTACAAGTTTAAGTTCGATTTGAAGTTGATTGTCATCAATATTTACTTTCATTTTGCTTTTGTCCCAACTCACAAAAACATTAAGGCTTATTCATGAGGCAGGCTACATGACTCTGAGCCTCCACACCATATGCTAAGAGCTCTCTGAGCATATGCTGTGACATTTTAGGCGCTCCTGTAGTTATAGTTTTTAGTTATAGTGAGATTTGTTTCTAATCTGACTTTGAAGTTTGGCTATTCCCACAAGGCAACGTCAATGAAGGCTGTCTTGAACTTGATTTGGCTTTAATATGTAAAGAGAAGCCAGAGGGAGCCGCACATGTCAAATCAAGAAACTGCCTCAGCTTTTCCATTAGTTGCAACACTGATGTCAGTTAAGGGAATAGACATAGAAACACAGAGTGCCAAACACTAGAATACTGTAGATGTATATAATATAAAACATAAATGTTGTTGAATGATAAATTGATGTTTACATAGTTAGAGGTATCTTTTTTATTTTTATTCACAATTTAACACATATTATACATACTCCAAAACACAGCCACACAAAACAATGAGGACAAAACAGAAATAATAATAATAATAATAATAATAATAATAATAACAACAGTCTGTGGGTTATCCATTATTCAATGTGAATTCGTCATTTTATAGTCTTTATATAATTCAGTACTAAGGACCATGTGGATAGGAAATCTTGCAGTCTTGAATGCCGTTTACTTGTAATTTCTTCAATGGGCAACAAGTCTATTATCTGCTCCAGCCATTGACCTAAGGTGGGTCTTGACTGGGAAATTAGCCAGTTATCTTGAGATAAAGCCTTGGAGAAGAGGAAAAAAAAGCTCTTTACCAAGATGATTGGTAGATATGTGTGTGTGTGTGTAGTTTTTCTTTTAATTTTTTTCTTTTTCTTTTATTCATGCATTTCTCTACATGATTTGTATATACCAGACTGTAAGATGTCTGTTAAATAGTGGTGTCTTGTAATGCCATGTGGGATGGGCCAAATGTTTGGCATGCCACAGAAATAAAATAAAACTAAAACTATAAAACTATAAAACTGATAATTTAAACAGAGATACAAAAGACCACTTTCATTTGACAGATTATTACACTTCAGTGGGTATCGATAGTTAAAATATGAACCTTTTAGAACACACCAGAAGATGTAATTTGGTGCTTTAGTGGAGATATGAAAAATTTACTGTCCAGAAAATAAACAGGACACCCAGTTAATATTATTTAATTTGATTAGCCATACTTTGCCCTTGTCAGCTATTGTAATCAGTGGATTAGCCTGTGTGTCCTAGTCTGAGGTTGGAAGTCCTGGAAAGCTATTACTTAGTATGGAGGCTCTGTGTCAGCCCACTCCAGAATAAATTGGATCCGAAGGATTTACGGCATACCTGATTGCAGCGACTTGGGGGTAATGAGAACCTTTTAAAATGAGATTGCCGGAGGGTGGGGGCATTGCCGGAGGGCCCTAACCTCTGCCCCCACCCCCCATGCAGCTTTAACAACACTGCAGATGTTTTCCTGCTCCCACTCTTTAGCTGGAATAAGCACAGATGCCTGTCAGGGCCACCCAGAGAGTGAGACCCAGACCCGACTTCCATTCTGTCGGTCTGCTGTAAATTCGGCAGCAGTCATATCAGCGCCTGACAGCGGCTGTGGCTCAGCTAATCTCCTGAAGCTTTAAACAATGCGGTTGTCAGAGGCAGGCCCCGCCAAGCCCCTCAGCTAAGCTGAGCCTCAGAGTGGCAAATGATCCCCAGCAGAACTAGTCTCTGTTCTGCTGTGTTGCAGCCAGATGTGCAGTGCAGAAATGTGTGGAAATGCTTGAAGCAGGTCAGCTGCATCAAACGAAACCTCATTCCTTCATCTTTTAGCCAGAGATGCGTCGCTCGAGGGATGGTCCGTCAGTCGGTCCAACACTTTGGTCCAGACTGAAATATCTCAACAACTATGAATGGATTGCCATGAATTTTTGTACAGACATTCAGAGTTCCCAGAGGATGAATCCTAATGACTGTGCTGATCCCCTGACTTTTTCTTTAGCACCACCATGAGGTTAACATTTATGGTTTTAAAGAGGAACTATACTGTTTTCTTTAGCTTAATTTACCTTAATAAACAGCTTTGGAGTCATTGGAATGGTTACATGACTTTTTTTCGAGTTGAATGGTGGCCGTCTCGCTCCCCCCTTGCACCTGTGAGCGGAAAAACCACGGTTGCAACTTTTGGCTGGTGAGCCGCTGGCCTCAGCGTCAGGAAATATCACGTGAAATCAGGTCTTGCGATGCAATGAATGCTTCACGACACTGCACACATACAGGAACCGGCTAGCTATCAGAACAAGGTAGCGAAGGAGTTTTTCACACTATCGTCATGGCTAAGCCGGAAAAAAAGAAGCAGAAAACTAGGAAAGCATTGTCAGAGGAAGAGAGAAAGCGAGGAGTCAGCAATTATCTGTTCCGAAGCTGTAGTGGGAGCTCTATAGAGAAACCGGCAAGCAAAAAGCGAGAAATAGCCAAAACTGCATAGCGCCCCTTTAAGTGAAATGTCTCCATAATTATTGAGTGGATTGCCATGGCGTTTGGCAGGATGATGAATCATGATGACTTCAGGGATACATTGACTTTTCATCTAGTACCATCATCAGGTCAACGTTCTCACTTATCCAGTGGAATATCCCAACAGTTGCCAGAAAGATTGGCACAACATTTTGTGCAGGCATTCATGGTTCCCAGAGGATGTATCCTAATTATTTTAATAATCCCCTGAATTTCCCTGTAGCGCTGGTAGCAGGTTGATGTTTTAAGTAAAATATGTCAACAACTATTGCATGGATTAACATGAAATCTGGTTCAGACATACTGTACGTAGCTTTAGCTGTAACTTTGGTCATAGCTTAACTTTTCATCTCCATCAGTTTTTTTTATGATCAAATACCTGCAAAACTAATGACATTCAGCCTCAGCTGTACTTTGAATTTCTTGCTAATTAGCAAATGTTAGCTAAAACTAAACGAAGATGTTGAATATGGAAACCCTGCAAAGCATCAGCATTGTCACTGTTAGCTTATGAGTGAGATGAACTGTGCTTCAGTACGGCCTCATAGAGCTGCTAGCATAGCTGTAGTGTTGTTTCAAAATGTATGCACGTATTTATCAGGCCACATTGTAATTCATGTGTTGTTCCTCCTTGACTATGAAGCACATGTTTTTCCCCTCTTCCTTTCTCTCTTCTATATCAACACAGTGAAGGGCATTGGGGAGGCAGGCTGCAGATTAGATACCAAAGCCATTATAAATCACATGGGCAGGATCAGTAGAGAGGAAGGCTACGGTGTAAATTTTCCAGTGTGAAAGCATTGCCTCCCACACTTGACACAGTTAATCAGGAAGCTTTCACTGACGTCCATAAATAGCCCCACATTAGTCAGTTCACACCGCCTCAGCATTCTGCGTGAGACGCATGTGGACAACACTACTGTGACTTCATAATAAAACGTAGGAGTGTACAAATGCTGAGGCCATGCACTGTTAAAGTCAGTTTCAAACTTCACTGAATTCATTAGGCTTGTGCTATTTCTGAATGCTGTTGCAGAGGACCGCCTCACATTCTGACCCTCTGTAAGGGAAATGAAAACTGGCTGATGGAATGAAGGTTAGGCTCTGGCTGAATCATCCTCAGGGAGAATATTTGGAGCCTTTTTGTTCATGACACTGATTTAATTTAACAATATCTGACTTTCACACAGCGAGGTGCAGACCAGTGTTATCTAGTCTTCATCAGAGTGATGTCTGACAGGTGTCAGGCGACTTATAGATTACTACGTCTACTAAGTATACAAAATCACATTACTATCATCATCTTCTTTTAACACTTCAAAATAAGCAACAAACAGACCAGACTTACTCCTGAATATCTCCTACTGGATACAGACATTCACATGAATGAATTAATATATATATATATATATATATATATATATATATATATATATATATATATATATATATATATATATATATATATATATATATATATATATATATAAATAAATAAAAAGATGATAGATAATATCTTGTATACATACAGTAGTATCTATGGCAATCTGTAACGCTATGTTCACACTACGAGCGACAAAGGAACAGGCTACAAGTCATTTTCAATGGAAGCCGGTGACATGAAGCTACAAACGGACGCCTGACACTGGTTGCTGCATGATGGGCTTGATGGACTACAAATCAAAGTTGACCAATCATATGTTTCCACCATTCCCCTTCTTTCCATCTAAAAGATAGAAGAAAAACATATTCATTTCCCAGTGTTATTTATCCCTAATGATCTTTTTTTTTTAAACGGTCATTAAACCTTTGAAACAGCATAATTTGCTGCAGCGGTACCTTTATATTTCAACATATCGGTTTTAGAATTAAATAATCTCTTGCAATGATAAAATGTCATTCAGTTTCCACTGGGTATTAAGGTGATTGACGTCTCTGTGCCGAGGTACAGTAATCATTTAAGGGAGTACGGATCCATGGCGGCTGTGCAAATGTCAATTAGATATTGCCTGTCGGAGCGGAGACTTAATATTCTCCTCAGAGGAGTCCTCATGGGGCAGTCTGGACTGTAAAGTAATAAGTAAGCAAAGCTCTAATTGTTTCCTACACAGTCAGGTTTTATGAACACTTCTTACCTCGGAGCCGCTCAAAACCCAAAGTGCTTAAAAATCCACCTCTACAAAAACACTTCTTAAACTTCAAGAGTCGAGATCAAACACACAGCTTCAGTCCAGGCAAGCATGCAGTGTTTCTCATCCACCGAGAGCACCGCCGCTTTGAATAATATATGGCAGAATATTTCGTGACTTCATACATTATAATAAAGCTTTGTAAAATCACCACTTTAACCCTAAGATTTACATCCAGCCTCTAAGGGCCTGAAAACCTACTCTGTGTGAGCAATTGGCTCCTCATGAACACATTTTCTGCCAGAAAACTATAATAATTAAACAAGATAAACAATAAAACATTCACAGGGCCAGAGCACGCTTACATCATTACGATGCAACTTTTTGGTTTGAAGAAAACAGGAAGTGAAGCGCTCTCGTACAGCACAATTGAGTCCATAACTGTAATGCTTACTCTGCGGCTTGTTTGGAGTTGTTGCCTAACAGGTTTATTGCTTATGTAGCACAGTGATTTTCATTAAATCACGCTAATTGTGTCAGAAGATTTTTACGGAGGCAGCTGATACTAAGGCATCACACTGATGCGTACCGTGCCCGAGTCCAACCGAACAGTGCCCTGCCCCCCCCCCCCCCTTTCACCACTATTCAAACGAACCGTACTTGGGGAGGGGGGGGGGGGGGTCAAACATGCTTGGGCAGTTCACCTGGGCCAAGTGTGTACACCCTTAGAGCATTTTTGGTTATTTCAATTAAGAGATTTCTCACCTTCATCTTCACCTTGCAGAGAAACTAAGTTTACAGACTTCACAAACTGACATTCTAATTATTCTGTGTGAGATTCAGCTCACTTCACACAGTCCTGCTGGTTCAGCTGGTTGGAAAAGAGCTTTGCAGTCTGGGTTCAAAACATACGTGGACCGTTTGTTTTCCTTCTGTCAACCCTTTAGAGGGCTGTTTCAGAAAAAGGTGTCTCTTATTGTGAAAAGCCAAACTGAACCAGGATCAGTCGGTTTCATTAAGAGATTGATACGTATCTGGTTCTTCTTTTTCCGTGCGTTCAAACAGTTATTTCAACACATCTCCCTTACGGAAAACTCAGCTGACTGAACTCCATTTAAATTTCAACCGGTAAATATTTATACAACTACCGAGATGCATGAATCCCAGATTGCTGCAGAGAGGCTCCCCTGACGGAAGCGTGAATAATGAAGGAACAGAAAAGCATTTGGGGATAAGATTCCTTTCCTATTTTGACTGAATGAGGTCTTAATCTCACTGGTGGTATGATGGAAACAATAATAGCACTCATGTGCAGAATAACGGCAGTGGTGAAAAGGACAGGGACAGACAGACAAAACAAGGGTAGATTTGGAAAAGGGGCTTAAAGAGCCACGTTGTTACATAAAAAAGGAAATAGGTCGGGAAAAGGGGAATCAATAGTGGGAATCTCTCCTCGGAGCATGCATGCAGAAATATCAAAAAGAAGATTCCCAGAGCAGAATTATGAATTCATGAACCTCATGGATGTTTGGCGAAACTGAACAGAGCGACTGACTGACACATTCTGCAGATAACTAACATCACATTTACAGATAAGTGTGAGTGTTGAGGACAGCGGTGTTGGACTGGGAATGGAAAGGGGACTGAGTACCCATGAGGGCCCATAAATATGCTAGAATGAATAGCTGTGGATGTGGAGAGGGGCCCATAGAGAATGCCTTTCTATAGGGCCCAGAATTTTGCGCTATGCCCCTGATTGAGGAACACATACTGTAGAAAGAAGCACAGAGCAGACCTTAAATTGCATTAACTGTTCAAATGTAGTCGAATCAGCTTTCTTCAGCCAAACTATGACAGAAATAGGGTTGGGTACCGACATCCGTCGCTAATACTGCACCGGTGCCTTAACAACCGGTATCTACTGGACCGAATCGTAACACGGATTCCGGTGCCACTGATATGCCAGCGCTGCCCTCTGATGCTCCGAAATGGACATTAGAGGCAACCAAAACATCGCTGCATGTGACGCTAGTTAGCATAATACACTCGGCAGCAGGTAATGTTAGCCTACCGTTAGCTAGCAGCTAGATTAAACCATGGATGTATTAAGAGAACGGTTAAAATGCTGAAAGCTAACGCGGTGTGAAATGTTTCATCATTGCCGTGTACTGTAGTGACAGTCCAGTCACTGACGAAAGCCTCTCTGAAATTCACACAATAAACCAAGTTATTTCAACACATCTCCCTTAACTCAGCTGACTGGACTTCTTTATTTAAATTTCAAGTGTATTATGCTAACTTATTGTAAAATACCCTTTTTCCATTGTTTTTGTCATTTACCAGCAATTTACTGGTCAAATAAGTTATGTTATTGTTATTACATTTTTAATAAATCATTTAATTTTGACCATATGGCAATAAACGAGCCGTTCTTAAATGTCGCCGACTGCTGTTTTGCCATTTAAAAAAAATATATTTTTAAAAAGTATCGTTTTAGCACCGGTTTCGGAAAAAACCCAAACGATACCCAACCCTAGACAGAAAGTACTTTTTGCACCGGGCATTGCATGTGCAGTAGGGGTGGGAATCTCTTGGCACCTCACGATTCGATTCCGATTCAGAGGCCAACGATTCGATTCTAAACCGATTATCAATGCATCTTGATGCATCTCAATGCAACAATTTTTTATGTACATTTCCATGCACGATTTTTAAAAATATACATATAAATCTGAGTTTGCTTCCCAGCCTATATATGTTTTGCCTAATTATTTTAATTATGTCTTATTAGATCATGTGTATATACAGTATATACACACAACATTTGTGGGGTTTTTTTCTTGTTTTTCTTGCCTAAACTCTTAAGTTGTTGTCCATTATCCCATCCTCTTTCAGTCACTCTGTTTTTTGATTTGTACTTGTCTGGAGACAGTAACTTTTAAATAAAAATCAACACAATAAAAAGTTTTTTTAATCGATTATTCAGAATTGAGCATCGAATCGTTCTAGAGAGAATCGTGATGCATCTAAGAATCGATTATTTTTCGCACCCCTAATGTGCAGCCAGATGTAAATCTGTCAGTCTTAACCCTTGTGTCGTCTTCCATTTGACCATGCACTTGTTGTCCCCCCGGGTCAATAAATGAATGAAAAAACAACACTTTCCAAACTTACTACTAATTTTACACTTATTTTTGAAATTCATGGTCAATAAACCTCATTTATAGGAAATTATACCAAATCATTGAGTTGAAAAGGCAAAAATGTTCAGTGAGGATACGGTTTAGAAACATAAAAAAAATAAATCAAATGCTACAAAATTTAATAAAACACCCAAAATTCAATGAAAGTATAGATCTGATCTTTTGTTGTACTTGCGAAGCGCGCTGTATGGAATCATCCATCCATGTTATTTTTGGGTAATTACAATTAGGTAGTTAAAAGAAACTCATATTGCTGATATAGAAATTTTGAAAGCGAGTCAAATTTGACCCGAAGACAACACAAGGGTTAAAGGAGATGAACACAGGCGTATTGTTATATTTGCATAGTATAACATTCATCCCATCACCCTCATGAAAAAATTCAGTCAGCGCTTCCAAATTTTTTTCTATCGTTGGGAAAGAATTTAAGCTGGTCTCGACTCCCTTCCTGATGGATGCAGAAGAAGTGGAAGAGAGTCTGCAATTAGAACTAATCGAAATGCAGTGTGATCATTCTCTCAAGAATCAACATAAGCTTCTCTCCCTTCGCGACTTCTACTGGAGCTTGTAAAATGCCAAGTATGCTCTGATGAGATGCCACCCAAAAAGACAGTCAGTGGTGGAATGTAACTAAGTACATTTACTCAAGTACTGTACTTAAGTACAAATTTGAGGTACTTGTACTTCACTTGAGTCTTTTCTTTTCATGCCACTTTCTACTTCTACTCTGCTACATTTCAGAGAGAAATATTGTACTTTATACTCCACTACATTGATCTGACAGCTTTAGTTACTAGTTACTTAACAAATTAAGATTTTTGCAGACAAAACAGTAGTTTTACGATGTTGTATTATAAATTAAACTAGCCAACAATATAATGGTCTACAAGTCCAGCTGAAATAATTAGCTGATTAAACACTTGATTGACAGAACAGTTTGGATCATTTTCAGTTTCTAAAATGTGAAGATATTTTGGCATTAAGTACTTTTACTTTAAGTACATTTTCCTGATGATACTTACATACTTCACTTAAGTAACATTTTCAATGAAGGACTTTTACTTGTAACAGAGTATTTCTATAGTGTGGTATCAGTACTTTTACTTAAGTAAAGAATCTGAATACTTCTTCCACCATTGCATACAGTATGTGAGCAAACATTTTCTCTGTCAAAGCTATAGTGCGCAACTATTTTATATTATTGAACGTCCGTTACATTCAAGACATTGCCAAATGAGTTGATCCAAAGCTAATTGAGACTATCGGCTCCACAAAACTCCCTCTGTATTTCTCAGTATGGCTATGTTTACAACAGCAATGGTGAGCTTTGGAGACAAAGAGGGCATAAAAACTACAAGATAATTACCTCTTCTGAAGAGTCCATCGTGTTTTTTAATCCACCGTTTCTGTCACGGGTACAACGTTGGACTCAAATGCTCAACTCAACATGGAGTAGAAGGTGAGTATGTTTATTAAAGAATAAACAATCCAGGTAATGGCACAAATCCAAAAGGAAGAAGACGTGGTCAGGAAAACAAATGGTAGGTCTGGTAACACAGGATACATACACAAGAAAACGCTGGAAAGAGAGACACACGAGGAGTAACAACAATCTGGCAGGGAACAAGTGAAACAAAAGGGATAGGTGACTCACATTAAGGCAGAGACAGGAAATCACAAATGGCGGGAAACAAACAAAGGCAGGAAGACAAGTGAAGTGAATGAAGACAAAACAGTAAATAAAACAGTATGTCAAAATAAAACAGGAAATCCAAGAAACAAACAGAAAACACAATAAGAGCGGAAGTGGATGTGACAGTTTCCTCCTTGAGCTACTAGCAACTGCTTGGAGCAGGGGTGGGAGCGGTATGGAGAAAATCAAATATCACAATATTTTTGACCAAATACATCAATGTCGATATTGCGGTGATGTTTACACAATGAAAGTTTTGATAAATAATCATCAGTAATGTGGATATAATGACTAAGTGGGTAAAGGCTAAAAATAAAACAGCTTAGATAGAACAGTCTGGTAAGTTCCGAAAAGTACATCACTTTACTGTAATGCAGCCTTTAAAACCAGGAAAAGACAACACTGTCATATCACAATATTACGATGTCCAAAATGTAAGACAATATCTAGCCTCATATATCGATGTCGATATAATATTAATATCTTGCCCAGCCCTACTGCCAGCTATTCTTCAGTGCAAAGCGCACCATCACTGCTCCCAGGTAGTGCAACGCTATTCCCATTATAGGTGAGCTCAAAATATATTCATTCATGTGTTAATGAGCCAAATTACTTAATAAATTAAGTCAATTAAAGTTGATCACATTTTCTAACAAACATCAGTCGATGTGTTAACAAGCCCAATAATTTATTCGCATAAAAAGCTTGAAATGTAGGCTGTTTCTTTTCTTTGAGTATATTCAATTATCAAGCACAATTTACCTACATTTGATTGATTTTGCTAAGTTGAAGTGAGGCGATAAACCTCACCTCTAAAAAACGGTTTGGACACCCCAGATTTAAAGTATTGCTTTGTATTTTGCATCCCATCGTGGATGTGCTCCGAATGTGACATTCCACCTCTGAAGTTTGGGAAAGCGCTCCTCTGTCTTTTGTGCTTGCACTGCAAATTGTTGAAGTGCTCTGCCTCAGTGGGAGGAAGAAAGAGCAAATTTGCAGGTCAGTTTAGCAGCTGGTAATTAAGCTACACAGCAAAGCTCCTCCGTAAAGTCTGAGCCAAGTTAATTGTAGATTGAAAATAAAAGCGCTCACATAAATGGACCCTAAAACTCCCCTCATTTGAGTCCTTAAATGCCAAAAGAAGGACAAGTTGCTGATGAAATATTAATGCCAGCAGTGATTTTGTGTTCAGAGAGCATCACTCTCCGTGGTGTGCTTTTGATTTGACAGTTCAGTAAGCTGTGACCCTGAAGTCATGAAGTGACAGGTGCATGATGAGGGCAAGTTTGAGAAAGTGAATAGCAGCAGTTTGTGACTGTGGTGAATCCTGTGGATCCAATCATTTCTCTTGATGAACACTGTGCTCCATGCTGGTTGATGATAGTTTATTATTTATTCATATGGCTCAGAATGGGAAAGTGATGCCTTATTAAACTAATTTTCATAATCATGGGTCCTCTAAACACAGTGTGACATGCAGTGGTGGACTCATGCTGTCTGAGGGGCAGGGGCGGGGGAAATAAAAGACACCAGTACGTAGAAAGTTTTCTAGCATGTAAGGCAGCCATTATGGCACTGCATCGCAGAAGGGCACGCAGGAAGACACTTTAACATGTACCAAATGTACCATATAATAGTAAAGACAAACAACAATGATTCAGTTTTAAAGAGGTAAACACTTCTTAAAATGTACACAATAACACTACAGGTCACTGGTGGACACAGAGAGAGCAGCCCACCACTGCTTCCCAGAGTTGTTTAATCCTGTCCCAGAGTGTAATAGACTGGCTGTGCAGTGTTTTGGTGTCTGATAAGCCTTCAAACTCACAGATCTACTACTTAAACTGGCTGTCCTGGACCCTTATTTCATCATCTTACTCGTACCTAAAGCAACACATTCCCATGAACTCAGCCCCTTTGTTTTAACGCGGGATTTAGTCTTCTTCTTATCCTTTCCAGGTTTGATTTTGAACAAACACTGTCTGATTGAAACACTTAAACAATGTTATTTGATATTTACTTTATATGATATACATGGTTTAATAACAGTGTGTAAAAAAAAAAAGTACTTTATGACCCTTTGTGGATTTCCACCAATTGTCCAGTTTCACAGGATTGACTTCCTAATAAAACGCAGCAGCTGGAAAATGAGCAATCTGAGTGAGGGAGCCCAAGTGAGACATTAATGTGGAGGGCGGGGAAGAGAAATGGCTCCCAATTTACCTCTCCCACCTAAGACATGCACACATGCACACGTACGCGAGCAAACACACAGCACATTCTCTCTGTACAGAAGCCCATAACTTGTGTTTCAATCTATAGCACTTAAACCATAGAGACGCCACATAAATACAACAACTATTAAACAGATATTAAGCTTCCAGAGGGGGAAAGAAAAAGCTACTTCACAAACTTTCTGATGTGTCGGTTTTATTTGCTATGTCACTGAAGATAAGTTAGATACATCAACACTGTCGTTAAGAAAATGATTATTATATGGGATGGATAAAGTACAGAAAAAGATTTTTGTATTAGCTAATGCTGACAGTGAAGCGATTACAACCAGCAACGCCAGTAAGGGACTATCTGCAAAATCATTGAGACTGTCCTCAACGAAAAAAGTTGTTTGTACTAGCAGCTTATTATGACCCATATTTACGTTTATGGTTAGGGGTCGATTTCTAGACCATAGTAATAATGACAGGTGCAAAGCAAGAAGTCAAAGTAGTATTAAGGCCGAGAAAGTCCTTTTAGGGCAGGCAGATGGTTCAGACAAATACAAGACTTCGGCCCAAGAGACTGCTGTTTGTTTCCCGTTTCCATAACTGAAAGTCAATGTTGAGTTATTTTAACTTCACGTAACTATTACTATGTCATGTTCTACGTCATGTCTGAAATTACGTCATGTACTTACGTACGGAAGTGAAGTAATGTAACAAATGTACTGATTTTATCACAAACTACAATCTTTTCCTAAACCTAGGCAACAGAACTACCAAACTGTTTCACAACGTTGACCACATGTTTAAAACTGCGACCGTTTTGTTTAGGTATGAGGACGTGTTTGTTAAGGGCGAACGCGGGAGAGTGGACCCAAAACGCAGAGAGAGGGCAGGCAGGCAGGCAGAGAGTTTGAACACGAGGAGCTGCCTTCAACCTCCTACCCAACAGTCGGCTCTATAGCCTAGTTTTTATAATATAATAAATATTATAAATATAATAGTGCTTTTAAAAAACCAAAGATACATTTTTACGTGTAAGTAAGCATTAGCCTCACGCTAATTTATCAAGACTAGGCCTACCGGCTAAACTAACGCTAGCTTCATGGCTACCTCTTCACCTGGCGAGTCCCCAGTCCACCTCAGGATTTCCTCGTTGTTTAATAATACAAACAAAGAAATTGCTGACCTCAGGGAAGATGTTCGTCGGCTTTCCGAGGACTTAAAGACCAAAGATGCTTTGTTAACCGCCTGCTTGGACGTGGCTCATAATCAGTCGCTCCGGATCTCATCTCTCTCAGTGGCTTTCCAGGACACTGCGCCATGGGACCCAGCCGCCTGCCAATGCCCATCTTCTTGCTCGACACTGGTTATCAAGTCATCCTGAACTGAGGTGGTTTGCGGCCAAAAGAGAACCTCGATTAGGGCTCCATCGCCTCCTGCCCTCTGCCTCTCCAACCGTTTCAATGCCTTGTCGGAGTCGGAACTGGTAGCGGCCGATGCGGTTTGCAGGGCTCGCCCCGCTTCAAAGCAAACTGGCCAGCCGTCGTCACAGAAGAAGACTACTACCGCGCTGCGAAAGCTTCTGAGGGATGCGGTAGTCAGACGGTCCGGTGGCCTACACTGCCTGGATCGGCCAAATGACAACATTCCTCAAAAACAATCTCCCCAACCGAACGGTGAGCAATCTTCCTCTTCTCTTCCTTGTCCATCTGAAACAGACACACTCTCCCAAAAGCTCTCACTCCTTCACAAATAACTCTGTTAACCCACAGACCAGCTATATCATTCCAGTTATAATCAATGATATCAGTAATCAGAGACAGCGCTACATGCCCCTCTGTGCTCCCTTTGGAGCAATCACCCATTCAGATTCCAATAAACACAGTGTCATTCCCCCGACTGAGACTGATTAAACCAAACGCTGATGAAAGAGGTGCTATACTCAACAACCTAATTGGAATTTAAACAACCACTGCATTGATAGAACAGAATAGGAAAATCAAATGTGGACTATTAAATATTAGATCTCTGTCATCTAAAGCAATATTGGTAAACAAATTGATATCAGATTACCAAATTGATTTATTCTGCCTCACTGAAACATGGCTGGGCCATGAAGAATATGTTAGTTTAAATGAAGCCACTCCTCCCAGTCAAAATAATACTTAAATTCCTAGAGGCTCAGGCCGAGGAGGGGGAATTGCAGCCATATTTGACTCAAGCCTGTTAATTAATCCTAAACCTAAACTAAATTATAACTTGTTTGAAAGCCTTGTTCTTAATCTTCAACACCCAACATGGAAAACAGTACAGCCAATTATATTTGTTGTTGTTTACCGAGCACCAGGTCCATATTCTTAATTTTTTCTGAATTCTCTGAGTTTTTATCATGTGTAGTCCTTCAATCAGACAAAGTACTTATTGTAGGTGATTTTAATATCCATGGATGTTGACAGCAATAGCCTTAGTACTGCCCTCAACTCACTACTAGATTCAATTGGTTTCAGTCAGAGTGTGCATAAGGCCACGCGCTGTTTTAACCACACCCTCGACCTTGTGCTGTCATATGGCATAAAAATTGAAGATTTAATAGTATTACCACAGAATTCTTTACTATCAGACCATTTTTTAATAACTTTCGAATTCCTACTACCTGGTATAGTACAACTATATGAAATTAAATAAAACCTTCTACACAGATGCCTATCTGACAGTGCTATAGCTAAATTTAAGGAAGATATTCCAACAGCAATTAACTCAATGTCGTGCTTTAATATAACGGAGGACCTTTGTGCTAATTTTAGTCCTTCCCAAATTGATAATTTTGTAGACAGTGCTACAACCTGCCTACGGATGACTTTAGACTCTGTTGCTCCCGTCAAAAAGAAGACGATGAAGCAAAGGAAACTAGCACCTTGGTATAACTCCCAAACTCGCAAATTAAAACAAATCTCACGGAAACTTGAAACTAAATGGCGTTCCTTCAAACTGGAAGAATCTCGTTTAGATTGGCAAGACAGTTTAAAAACCTATAGGAGGGCCCTCAGAAATGCCAGATCAGACTATTACTCATCATTAATAGAAGAAAATAAGAACAGCCCCAGGTTTCTTTTCAGCACTATAGCCAGGCTGACCGACAACCACAGCTCTACTGAGCCATCTATTCCCCTAGCTCTTAGTAGTGACGACTTCATGAGTTTCTTTAATGATAAAATCATAACAATTAGGGATGGAATTCATCACCTTTTGCCCTCAACTTCTAACGGTTCATCTTTTGATACAGGAGTGATAGAAAGAACGACGACCTGACATGTACTTTGACTCCTTTTTTCCTATAGACCTTCAACAATTAATGCTAAAGGTCTCTTCAGCAAAGCCTTCTACCTGTCTCTTAGACCCCATCCCAACGAGGCTACTTAAAGAAGCGTTACCCGTGGTGAACACTTCATTACTAGATATTATCAATATGTCTTTATTAACAGGTTATGTACCGCAGTCATTTAAAATAGCTGTGATAAAACCTCTTCTGAAAAAACCCACCCTCGATCCTGAGGTCTTAGCCAACTTTAGACCTAATTCGAATTTTCCCTTTCTCTCCAAGATCCTTGAGAAGGTAGTCACTAATCAGTTATGTGACTTTCTACATAGGAATAGTCTATTTGAGGACTTTCAGTCAGGATTTTAGAAAGCATCATAGCACAGAGACGGCACTGGTGAAAATTACAAACGACTTTCTAACTGCTGCTGACAAAGGACTTGTCTCCATACTTGTGTTATTAGATCTTAGTGCTGCATTTGACACTATTGACCATACAATCCTTCTACAGAGACTGGAACACTTAGTTAGCATTAAAGGAATCGCACTAAGCTGGTTTAAGTCCTATTTCTCTGATCGATCTCAATTTTTTAATATCAACGATAAATCCTCCAGGTACGCAAAAGTTAGCCATGGGGTTCCTCAAAGCTCAGTGCTTGGACCAATTCTATTCTCCTTATATATGCTTCCTCTAGGCAATATTATTAGGAAACACTCAATTAACTTTCATGGTTGTGGTTGGGGTGAAGAGCAGACGAGGAGTGGGGGGGCGCAAATGGCCGGTGGTAGGAACAAAACAGCCAGTATTGGATTCAGATGGACAAGGAAAAGAAGAGGAATATTGCTTACCTTCATTCGGTGGGGGAGATTGTTTTTGAGGAACGTTGTCATTTGGCTGGTTCAGGCAAGGGAGGCCACCGGACCGTCTGACTACTGCATCCCTCAGAAATTGACGTCGCGAGGCAGCGGTGCTCCTCGTTGACGCCTGCAGGTCCGTCGGCTTTGAAGCGGGGCAAGCCCGGGTTACCACGTCGGCCGTTACTGGGGGAGCATTCGGCTTCGACAGGGCATCGAAGCGACTGGAGAGGCTGAGGGCAGGAGGCAATGGAGCCCTACCCGAGGCTATCTTTCGGCCACAGACCACTTCAGTCCAGGATGCCCTGGTGGTCGGTGTAGAACTAGAAGATGGGTGTGGACAGGCGGATGTGTCCCAAATTACAGTATCCTGGAGTGCCGCCGAGAGAGTTGTGATGCGAAGCGACTTGTTTGGAGCAACGTCCAGGTAGGAGGTCAACAGGGCATCTTTAGTTTTCAAGACTTCGGAGAGCCGGCGAACTTCTTCCCTAAGGTCATCGATTTCTTTGTTTGCATTTTCAAGCAACGAGGAAATCCTGTGGGGAGGTGGGGGCTTGCAAGGTGTGGAGGTAGCCATGGGGCTGGTGTTAGCTTGAAGCTAATGTTTAGCTAGCTACTACTCGTAGAACAAGTGCAGTCCTCCACGCACAGGTGCGTAGATTTGCGTAGATCTCTTTCTTGAGACTAAGGACTACCAGGGGGCTAAAAGAAACAAAAAATCTAAGCAAATAGTACAACATTTATCTCGAAATAACACTATTTTCCTCAGTCAGTCTTTTCTCCCCTCCACACTCTCACACTGCGTTTACTTCCGGCTCTATTTAAGAATAAACTGAAAACACTCATCTTTGATGAAGCTTATAAGTTAGGGAGTTAATAGAGTAGAGTAGAGGGAGGCAGGCCGATACAGCCCTGTTCGGTTGGGGAGAGTTCTAGCCTGATCAGGCACCTCTCTTTGGCCTGCCTCTCTTAGTTATGCTATTATAGTTCTAGACTACGGGGGAGGTTCTTTCCTTCCTACTACACACCGAGCTGCTCTCTCCTCTCTCTCTCTCCATTTGTTTCCATTTGTGTGCATCCATGCCCCTGAAATGCTTGATACTAACCTAGCTCTGGGGAGTTTACTCCCTGGAGTCCTTATGTTTCTATTCCCGCCCAGAATATTCCCTTGGATTTGTGTGGCACCACGATCTTGGTTGGAGCTGTCAGTGTGGTCCAACGCTCTGCAATGCCCTGCAGTGTCCGACGATGCTCTGCAGTGTCCGGCTGCGTCCTGGCAAGCATCTGCGTCCTGCTACACCCACCCATGCTGTGCTGTGCCGTGCTACATCCTGTAACGCCCATGACTTGAACTACTACGACTACCATTTGTAGTCTCTGTTCATTATCTTTGTGGCTATTATTGCCACGGTTCATCACACCCCCAACCGGCACCGTCAGACACCGCCTACCAAGAGCCTGGGTCTGTCCGAGGTTTCTTCCAAAAAGGGAGTTTTTCCTCGCCGCTGTTGCACTAGCTTCTGCTAATGATCGTTCTTGGGGGAATTACTGGAATTGTTGGGTATTTGTAAATTATAGAGTGTGGTCTAGACCGACTATCTGTAAAGTGTCTTGAGATAACTCTTGTTATGATTTGATACTATAAATAAATTGAAATTGAACTGAAAATTTATTACAACAAAAAGCGGCAGTACAAGGACTGGAAAAACACAGGAAAAACTCACTGGGAAAAACTACAAAAAAAACACAAGGCTGAAACGAACTGACAAAATAAACTGGCAGAACTAGGAACACAAACTCACGCAGACAGGGTAACGGACACAAACAGACGCAAAACAATCCAACAAGAGGCAAAGGGAACACAGAGGTTAAATACACGTGGTAATGAACAAATGAGGGACAGGTGATACAACAGGTGAAACACATCAGGGCGGGGCAGGGTAATCAACAAAGGCGGGAAACACAGAAAGTATAACTAGACATGACAAGACAGAAAACAGACTATCAAAATAAAACAGAAACAACCGACAGAAAACATGAAATCAACTAAACACAGAAACTTGACACAACACAACAGAAAACACAGGAATTAACCAAAAAATACACAATACACAGAACACAGTCAAGACAGGGTAAACACAATAAACGAGGAGATAACTAAACAGAAATATACAGAATAAATATATAAACACAGGCAACATACAGAAATAATAATACAGGCAACCAAAATATACAAAACCAGGCAACAGAAATGTCCAAACCATAACAGTGTTGAAGTGCGCCAGGCTTTGAAGCAAATTGCACATAGTGGCCAAACAGTGGAATTACAGCTTCCTGGTCTGTCACATGATGTCCTCTGGTCCAAAAAGACTTTACCTATAGACTAACATGTAGAAAGATGAGAAAGAGATGGCTGGGCAGCATGGTGGCTTAGTGGTTAACACTGCTGCCTCGTATCAAGTATGCACTGCAGAATTCAATCCCTGGTCTGGGCAGGGCCTTTCTATATGGAGTTTGCATGTTCTTCCTGTGTTTGCGTGGGTTTCCTCCCACCATTAAGACATGCATGCAAGGTAACGATAGTTACGTTATTGTAACTCCAGATTCTATGAGTATAGGCGTAGCCCTCTAAGCCACGCTATTGGGTTTATCCCTTCGCGCATGCGCAGTCGTGAAGATTTTCTTTCCCGCCCTTGCGTACCGCTCGGGCTTCAACTATGTCCGCAATTACTGTATATAAACAGAGCGGAGCCGTAGTTCTGCTCCCAACATAAGCTTTTTCTTCAGCTAATGTAACCAGAGCAGGTGGCCCGGATCTTAGAGGGCTACGCCTATACTCATAGAATCTGGAGTTACAATAACGTAACTATCGTTCTATTTCGTATAGGCTTCGCCTATAAGCTGATGTAGTCAATGCCACCTGCGACCCAAAGTGGAACATAGACTAACTTTTACTGTCTGTATCAGATAAGCCGTTATCTTGATAACGGAGCCTGCCATGGTAATGACTCGGTGTTGCTGGCTGTAAAGCCCCAGCCGAGAGTGCAGGCATGCATGATAGATGAGGGAAATTCATGATTGACAATTATGGGATGCCCGAGTTTCTCCCAGCCACCCAGAGTAGGGGGGGAGGGGGGGGAGGGGAGGGACCCCAGGCAGTACACATGCAGCGGCACATATCATGATTGTAGGCGTGCATGGTTGTGACAAATATATATACATATGTACATAATATATGTATATGTGTGGGACGTCGCTCTCCTCCCGGCATCCGGCAGCAGACAGAACACACACGACGGGGAATCATTCGTCGTTGAGTGAGGATAGGACCGAGTGAGTCAGAGAGGTCTCGGACATATCCCGCAAATAGAAACGGATGAAAGGGCATGGGGATGCCCAAGAGGCCGCTGCGCAGATGTCGGCTACTGACACGCCTCTGAACAGAGCTGTTGATGTCGATAGAGCCCTTGTAGAATGTGCCCGGATGCCTCGGGGGGGTTCCGCCCCCCCCCGTGTCATAGGCCTGGGTGATAGCCTCGCACAGCCAGTGAGACAGACGCTGTTTTGACAGGGCCGCTCCTTGGGAGTGTTCCCTATAGTGTACAAACAGCTGCTGTGTCCGCCTTATGTCCGCCGTGCGTAAAACATACTGTGATAACGCACGTACCGGGCACAATCGGTGGGAAACCTCCTCCGCGTCGTTGATAGTGGGATTCAATTTCCACTCGTTGTGAGAGGGCCCTCCCCTCGACATTAGGTCTGCCGCCCGTTTTAGTATGCCGGGGATGTAAACGGCCTTGAGGGACAGCAGACGACTGTGTGCCCACAGCAGAAGGCTCCTCGCTATCTCCAATAGCCGGGCCGAGCGTACGCCGCCTTGGCGATTTATGAACGCTGCTGCTGTAACATTGTCTGTCTGTACGACAACATGTCTCCCCGCTACCACTGGGGCGAAGTGCTTTAAAACCTTCAGCACCGTGGACAGCTCCAGGCAGTTTATCTGTGGGAGAGGGGGGGGGTGGCCATTCTCCTCCCACTACCTGTGATTCGCACATTCCTCCCCAGCCCGTGAGGGACGCATCCGTGTACACTGTCACGTATATGACGTCACCTTGCCCAGGGGAACCCCAGCTGACAAGGTCCGAGGGTTTCCCCAATATGACAGGTCTGACTGCAGAGAAGGAGGGATGGTCAGCATTCACCACTTGTGGCGAATGGGATCGACACGGTGCCGGAGGAACCACCCCTGGATTTTTCTCATGTGGAGAAGCCCCAGGGGGACCACCATGTAACCCGCGGACATCATGCCCAGAAGGCGCATGACGGACAGCGCTGACACCATTGTGTGTGGCGTGGTGCACGACAGGAGAGAGATAAGCGCGTCTTGCCTTGGCGTTGACAGCCTGGCCCTCATAACAATCGAGTTTAGGACTACGCCCAGATAAACTATCGATTGTGTGGGAACCAGTGAGCTTTTCTGCCAGTTTATGGCGAAGCCCAGCGTCTGCAGGTGCTGCAGAACTGTCACAGAAGTGTCGTCTCCATGCACTTGGAAAAAGTGCGTGGGGCCAGTGAGTAACCGAACGGTAGTCGGTTGTACTGGAAATGAGCCCCTTGGAAAAAGAAGCGCAGGAATTTCCTGTGTCTGGGAATGATTTGGATGTGAAAGTATGCGTCTTTCAAATCCACAGATGTAAACCATTCTTGGTGGCGCACGCATTCCAACACATGTCTGATAGTCAGCATGTGGAATGGACGCTCCATGACGCACCGGTTGAACTGGGACAGGTCGAGGATGGGGCGTAACCCGCCTGACTTTTTTGGAGTGAGAAAGTAGCGGGAGTAAAATCCCCCGTTCTCCTCCCCCGGAGGAACGCGGGAAATTGCTCCTTTTGACAGCAGTTCCCGTAGTTCTGACGTCATGGCGTCTGATTCTGCCTGGGATAACACGGTTGTCTCCAACACGCCCGCAAAGCGAGGCGGGGGGGAGGCGAATTGGAGTGTATAGCCTCGTGATATCAGTTTTGACATCCACGAGTCCATGTGTGTCAGCCTGAGCCATGCCGCGCTGTGCTCTGAAAGCGGGCGCGCGCATGTCTGTGTGTTGTTTACAGACATAGCTAGCAAGAAGTGCAGAGCCCGTCCCGCCCATGGTAGGGCCCTGTCAAAAGGGTGGTGGGTCATCGTCATCCTCATCCTGCTGACATAGCCAGGGGGAGGAGGATAACTGTGCGGCGCTAATTGTGGCGAGTGTGCGTTTGCTCCCGCTGTCTGCATAGTGAGAGGGCGGTGGAGCTACGCGAGCAACGGTGACCTGGTGTGTGCTTGTGTGGGGAACATCTGTCGTGATATCAGCGTAATGTTCAGTGGGAACAAGGGCTGTTCGGTTGAAGGGAAACTGCTCTTTAGAAAGACTGAATTGGCCCTTAAAAGGGCCGTTGTGTTTCCGGTTTCCAACCGTGGAGGGACAGACGTTCCCCGCGCCCCGTCATTGCCACCGTTTGCTGGGTGGCTCCGGGGGCGGGTTTGACCAGGCCTTCATGGTCCTCCGGCCCCGTGAAACCTGCCGGTCAGGGGCCGGCTGCCGCTGTGGGGGGGCAGGCGGGGGAGCGGAGGTTGAAGCCTGGGAGGGTGCAGCCGCAGCAGAGGCTGTGGGGCGCTTCCTCTTATGGCGGTTGGTGGAGCGGTGGCGCTGCTGTTGGGGAGCCGCTTTCCAGGAGCCGCTCCGCTTCCTCGGTCGCCTGGTGAAGGTGGGACGTGGCCGTCTGTAAGCGGGGCCCAAATAGTCCATCGGGAGCTATGGGGCCGTACAGAAGCTCACGTCTGACCTCCGTGGGTAGCTGAGACATGTGAAGCCAGATATTTCGCTGGGCCACAGTCTGCCACGCCTGGATCCTCGACAACTCCACCGTGGTTGCCATAGTGAGGGTGAGGATGGCGGTCATAGCTTTGCCGATCTCCGTGGCTAGCTCCGGAGGAAGAGCCTCCGGTTTGGTGGCATGGCGGAGACGGCGGAGGCTAGCAAAGCTATGTTGTTTTGCGCCGCCAAGCCCTGGGCCGCACATTGGTGAGACCGGTCAGTAACCTGGGCGCAAACCTGACCATGGGGAGACGGGGGTCGGCTTCCGGTGGCCAAAAAAAGTAGCCTTCGGAAGCAGGATCGACGCCAGGCTCTGCTCCAGGGACCCGTGTGAACGGGGCATAGCAAGAGACTGGAGCCCTCAGCTTCCCGGGCTGAGAGAGAGCCTCCTCCACGAATGGCCGAAGCTCCGTAAAGCGCGAGTGGGGCCCGTTTGGACGGCGGTTCCTGATGTAACTATCAAATAGTTACATCAAAGAGATGGCTTTTGTGTGTCACAGCTTATAAAGGTGAGTCTGCAATCTTATCTTGGTACTTTACTCATCAAAATTAACTAGGAACAAGGACCAATATGCCAGTTTTACACACAGACGGTGGTCAACAGTCTCTCCACAGAATGAAGAATGCACTTTCATTTTTATTCTGCATCATAACAGAAAGCAGCACACAGCTTTCTTTGTCTTGTGCCAACACTGGACTTTACTTTAACAGTGTTTTGATATTTGTGTAACAGCTGTCTGGAGAAAAGCCTCCAACACATCTGGCCATGCGACTCGAGCATCATACAATTTTGTTTGATTATAAAGAACATATAGTTACAGATATAGCTACTAGGGTGAGCAGTGAGCCCTTTAGGAGTCACATTTGTAGTCCCTTCTTTCTTTTGACTGGCTGATAGTGGGCGGGGCATAGCAATCAACCTGGTGGCTCTTATGTGATAGCTCCTCGCTCGAACTGGAAGTCATTCTGACCCTATATCGTGAAGGCTGTCTCAGAGCTCTTATTCCTGCCCCAAGGAGCAAGGATCTAGGATCTAGGAGGGATCTCCGAGGAGCTATGAGCAAGGATACACAAGAGCAGCCTTTCCGGAAGCCGTGCAGCTGAAAGCCGTTGCTAACGCCGCCCTTACAGCTGACAAATTTATGTGACGCTTCAGAGGAAAGGATGTCTCATTCCTCTAAAATAAACATTTCCTCCTTTCCTCTCTCCTCACAGGATTTCCTTGCATCTCTCCCATCCTCTGTGGGACGGACCAAGATGCAAGGAAGGGCAACAAGTGAAGGAAACATGGATACAATTTAACGACCTGGGACGTACGCCAGGTTGGGATTTTGGCGCTGAACAACCTTGAGAGTGAGCGACTCAACACTGGAGCAAAGAAATTTGACTTTGGCTTTGAGAACTGAATGCCTACTACCTCCAGCTATATTTTTCTTTAAGGACCAACCAACAACAACAAAACTTGAACAGAACCGTCAACAGACGCCCTCTAGGCCACTTGGGAGGACCTCTTGGTTGGAGCTAGCCGTGGGTGCTGACCGGAGGTAAGGCCACACATAACCTACTGCCAGCCAGTCAGTCAACCTGCTCTTCCCAGAGCACACTATGTTATGGAATGAACTTACCCCAGACACACTATGAGCCGAATTGTGTTATTCTCATTAACCTACATATGAGGCAATATTATCCAATTTAATTTATATATTTTGTAATTATTTGGAATCTGGTGGTGGTGTTCAAGTCCACCAGTACCTAATATGATATATTCGTCACCCCTTCCCCATCCGGAAGTGAAGGAGACACATGTTACTGAACAGCTCAGTAACATGTGTCTCCTTCACTTCCACTTATAAGTCACACCCACCCCAGCTGGGCGGCCAATAGAATAACAGTTGGATTGTGTCATTACACAGCCCAGTCTCATGGCAGTTCGTGAAATGTTTACGTAATTGAATCTATTGATTCGTGAACAGGACACGATTATGTCTTTTTTTATGTGTGGTGATTACAAATTTTAATGTAATGTATGGGAAGCATATTTCATGATCACAACACGACAACAGTATAGAGTAGTATGAAAAACAGAAAATCCACGTAGTGAGGTTGATCAGGGTGGTGGATGGGTCAAACAATACAGGACTTTCACCACTGAGACTGGGGATCACGTCTGGTGTGTTGCAGTTCCTTTCCGCGTTATTCTCTTCCTAACCACAACCGTCCCGTTGTTGTGGCGTTTCATGTCTCCGTTATTGCGTGCCACAGAGACCGTGGATCGTGTCCCCGTGTGGCGGTCCGTCCCGTTGTAATTTTCCCATTGTTGCGTCCCCCAGAGCAGCCCAGTGTCCTGACAGTTCGTGAAATGGTAACGTTCGAAAATTGTGACCTGTACACGAAATAAACGAAAAAATCGTGACCTGTACACAAATCGATACATAAAAATAATGTGACTATTTACGAACTGCCGTGAGACCAGGTTGCATTACAATATTAAGTTACTGTATGCAATTGCATTATGTGGTATAGAATTGGGACATTGCTATTGTATTTATTCTTAGAAGAAAGTGACACATTTGTTATGTCATCCTGACAAACATGCCAGAAACCAGTGTAAGTTCGTAACTAAGTTAAAAAGAGAGAAGCAGTTTTACAATGTGCCATCGTAATGGAATTAAGGTTGCAGTGTTGATGTATAGTCTCTCTGACCCAAACAATAAAGGATAATTATAATGGAGAATGGGAATATGGCCAGACGAGACTTTCTGAGGGTAATATTTCTGTGGATTTGTCTGTAAAAGCGAGGAAGGTCGCACAGACAAAAAGAACTTTCAAAAGAATGGAGAGAGGGAAGTTACTTTTAACGGCCATTGAGTGCAAAACCAACCATCTTCATTCAGTGTTGAGGACATGAACTGTTGTTACTGCCAGAAAACATCCATTTGATGAAATGAAATGCATCGATCTGGGAGTTTTGGACAAAAGACTCAAGCTCATTTTGAGCTGACACAACAGACCTTTTGTCCATGAATAGAAATCAGTATAAATGTCCAGGTAGTTTATCGAGAGCTCTGTGTAGAAAAAAAGTTCCTGTTGGAGATCTGCTGCCAAAAGGAATCGCTGCCTATCTCACTGAAGACGTTACATTCTGAAACGGTAAGCATTTAATTTACATTCGATCCATACCCTTTTGTTCTGTTTCAGCACATTTATACCACAGCAGATTAAGAGAGTATCAAGGCTTTCGAGCTTATTCACTGTGGACTTTAAGCTGAACCAGCAATATTCCACCAACTTCATATATCAGCACAGTGTGCGGCATTTTAAAAGACTACTCTAGATCTGGCCTATCAGACAGCTTTTCAAATTAAAAAGACTGAGACCAGCATGAGTTGGTTTGCTTGGGGCTTGGATAAATGAAGTTGTCAGTAGCCGCTCCGTATGATTCATAGGTTTACAGGCCGTTTGTTTGTAGTAACGGATGCTACTTCTCTATCAGGGCTCTCACATATGAAGAAAGACCTTATAGTAAACACATCAACTTCACAGCTACCACAGAGTATGATGGATTCATAGATGCTTCCCAAGGGAGCCACACTTTTCCACTTAATGATGGTATTATAGCAGCTGGTGGTAAAGCCTTGGCACGAATTACAGCATCCACAGCAGATAAAACCGAGCCCACATTGTACCCGTAGTCATACTGAGCTTGTGGATGGAATATTGTCTGCACCTAATGGTTTAAAGTTATTTTATGTTCGTATTGTAAGTGGGCGTGGTGAGTTGATGGACAGGGTCAGACTGACACGTCACATGAGGGGGTGTGGTGTTGTTAATCTGATTTAACCCAGCCATTGCAGGTTTTGATTCAGAAAGCAGAGGCTCAAGCAGACTTTTTTTTAACCTTTTGGACAGAGCCAAGCTAGCTGTTTCCCCCTGCTTAAAAGCATTATGCTAAGCTAATAGGCTGCTGGCCGTAGCTTTATATTCAGCGTACAGACATTGTTACTGATCTTTTAATCTAACACTGTTTGTGAACAGTGTTTTCTGTTGGAGATGGTAAGTCCTTTGGGGTGGACTTTGGGCTTTTTCACTATGCAAACCTATAATGTGCACCAAAAAGATATATAACACAATAAAGGAAAGGGGAAAAGCCAAAAAGCATAATATGAGCACTTAAGTAAATAAACTAACTAACCTTCCTTCGTTAACCGTTTCTTTAATTGACTGGTATAGCTACTCTAAGATCTGATCTCACTTTAATTAAATCAGAAATGAGAATTTACTCCAATCATACATACAGTACCAGCCCTCATCAGGGGCACCATATGAAGTCCACTTGAAAGAATGAATGTAGTGAACGTACCGAAAGCTGACACAGATGGAGGTTTGAGTGCAGGCATGTGGGCTTGTTGTGGGGAAGGCTTGTTAATCCTAATTAGTGCACTTCGCTAATGAAGCCATTAGCCCTCCCGTAGTATAGCCAGAGGGCCATGCTGCTGCTGCTGCTGCTGCTACATATGCACTTGTTTTCATCTTGTTCTGTTTTACCGTCACAAGTGGCCTCTAATAGACTATAAATCTCACTACCCTGCACTTTCATTTGGCAAATAAGGCTTGTGTTTTAGCTTGTGTTACAGGTTATATTTATATTTATATTTATTTCAGTTTTATGTTTGTCACATGAGTTGAGTCTCATTACACTACAACAATTCAATGGATCAAATTTCACGTATATCTTATGGTACAGTACATTTTAAAATTGCATACAGAAGCCAGAAATTTATTCTTGAATTAGACCTCTGAAATGCAACTTTTGTAGCTGCGGTTTGCAAGGACGTTTGTTTGTACTTGTGAGGACGGGCAACAGTTGGCCGTCAGGCTGAATACTTATTATTCTAAGGGGAGCTGAAAATGCTAATGAATAAAGGAGTATTTTTGTAGTGAATATGCCCATGTTGCATGTAGTTGGAAAGTCACTGAATTAATTATTTGATAATTAAGCATCATGATGGAAGTAGCAGACAGTGCTGCTAAATGAAACAGACGCCACAGCACAACAACAAAGTCAAATAATTCATTAATAAATAATGAAATCACTTTTTATATAACCTTATGATGTTACCACTACTTCTCATTGAAAAGCATGTATTCTTGTGTGTAGCAAAAACAGTTATCAATGTCTCCTTTATTGCATATGCACTGTATAAAAAAACTACTAATACTAATAATTCTTTATTTTGTGCAAAGTAGAGTATGTTGTGTGTAGACATTGGACCAGAAGCTGTGGATGAAATTACTTTTGTATTGGTGTCGTGTAATTCCATGTGGGATGGGCCACTTAGTGGCATGACAAGTAAATGAAATATATCAATACTAATGTACTAATAATACAGAAAATACAGCTAAATACAGAAAAATAAGTTTCCCAGGGACACTCAAAGCTGACATACCGACATACAAAATAACAACTTCAGATACAGGCTATGTGAGCTGGTTATGTCATTAATTTGTGTAACTCTTAAGTTTATTTGAATTTGGAGGCTGGTGAAGGTAACGCTAGATGTGTAGCAAATATCTGAATCATGCAGTTAGAATATTAAAAACACTGGCAACAAATCACATTTCTGGTACTCTCGGAACTTCTTTTGTTTTGTTAGTCAGTTCCACTTTGTTCTGTGCAAATGGTAGCCTTTTTGTATTTGGTTGTGTTTCCTGTTTTTTTTTATTTTCTGTTTTGTAGCGCTCTGGGGGGGGGGGGGGGCTCTGCAACACCTGTCTCTGTTTGGAATTAGCCAGGCAGTAACGTGGATCTCTTAAGATCAGGCTGGTGTACTCCCATATCCCATCAGTCTCTTTTTCTTCATATTGATCACCACCACTCCTTCTTCTCTGCGAGTAATCACCGGCTGGCAGTGAAGGAGCAATGACAGCGGTTCTTGCATTCTGCATACTGATGAGATGTAATCTGTCTGCTGTCTCCAGCTGGAAGTGCTATCAGGAGGCCGTGGGACACAGGGGCGGAAATGACTGTGTTCTATTCAACCACTGTTCTCTTTTGAACTGGGTGTCTTGGACATAGCTGAAAGCTAAAAGATTTAGCTTACACACACACACCCTATTGATGAGCAGTATGCATTTAGAGCATAAAGTTTCTAGACGACAGTGTCTGCGACCGCTGACCTCTTGGTGTCCATCTCTGGTCCGGCTCTACTTTCTCAAGTGACAGATAATGTTTTTAGTTTCACCCCTGAATTTACAGTTCGGCAGAGAGTGACCTTGACATCCGGTCTGATTGCTAATCTGCAGAGAGTCGCGTGATGAAAGCAGCTGAGGCTCTGACGTGACACTGTGTGTGCTCCCTGACGCAGGATCGAATGTATTTCTTTCCAGTGAGCCTAAACAAAGCTTGTTAAAGTAGCGTTTCCTTTAGGGGGGATCCATTGAAGATTCAGACTGTTTTCCAAGTGCATTTAACATTCTGTCTGAATGGTTCAACTTCAAAAAGAAATTCAGAGGCAATCCATAGCACGCCCACCAATCACTGTCAAAGCCTCCCTTGCTTCTCTACGCGCGACAGCTTTGGAGATCTCTTCCCTGTCTCCCTGCTAGATTTGGATGGACGTGTGATTGTGGTCTCTTCTGAGTGGCAGCACCAACTTTACACAGCAGAGCTTCAAGGCACATGAAGACTAACTGCTCCACTTTGTCCTTTTGCCTTACGCAATTCTAACTTTGTCTAGTTTCATGTGTGTCCAGAACAAAAGTCTCTCTGTACTGTTAGCGCAGGACATTTCTCTCTTCTCTCTCTCCATAGCGTTGCAGCTGGTTTAATCACTGTTTAGTCACAAAACATTTCAGTAGCTGTCTGAACACTTAACTGTGCTGCATTATTCAGTGTGGAGGGGTGTTCTTGTCTTCCCTGCAATGTGACATGTACACTGGAGGCATGCAAAGTGCACGCCGAGAGCAAGATGTACAGCAATGATGTTGCCTCTGTAGTTTATGTGTGACTGCATCTTATTACAAGATTAGACAAGAGACAGTGGATGTGTATTACAAAAGTAAAGGGAGGGACAGTTATTCACATCCAAACACAGCAAGCCTCATGGCTTGAAACATGCTGTAAACTCTGATGGGATCAGATATTTACTTTAATCGCCTCACATCGCCCCCTCTGTCACTTACTCGCTTATTTTCCCTCACAAATCCTCCATTTGCACCCCAAATGTTCTCTTTCCCACCATCTGGCAGTGACACATAACACAAACAAGACATGAGTGCCCCTTCTGCGTCGTTATCACAGTTACTTACTTCTAATTATTTTTGCTCTGTCTGGACCAACAATCACATTAACTGCACATTATACATTTATGGTAAAAGAAATTACTCAGATCAATGCCACAGCCCTGCATTCACATTTGCTTTATGCAGAATGGCCCCATTCACTGTGTTTTACTGGGACATAAATTACACCACTGGATTATTGTTACAGATGCATTAACATCCCATCACATCTGTCGGACGATGCCGAGGATGTTTCATGAGTCTGGTGGCTAGTGCTCTCCTGTATGCTCTTGCATACTGGGGCAGCACATTGAGAGTGGCAGACACGCAGGGTTTTCCCTACCATAAGAAAGCTTAGGCGCAGCACCCAAGCAGCTGCAGCACCTAAGCCCAATAAATGTAAAATCAATGTGACTCAAAACTGAATGACTTATTTCAAATCTAATGATTGTAGTTGGTCCCCAGTGGACTTCTTTAGCGAGTTGTCTTTAAGCTTTACGAATGTTATTTATCTGTTCTAGCTTTTCCAACGTTTTAGACACATATGATAATAATAATAATGGTCCAAAATGACAAAACTCAGGGTACCTGTGCGGTCTTAGAAGTATTACAAAAGGCTTACATTTAACTTGGAGAATCCTGGGAGTAACCTGAAATTACATGTTTTTTTATTTAAATAGTTCACATTTTCTTGAGGGAGGACCCCTAAAAGCCCCGGTTGAATATGTGCACCTAAGTCTTCCACAAACCTAGGGAAAACACTAGGGGTGTTGAAATTAATTATTGCATTGATGCGATGCGAACCTAGACGATTCTGCATCGATGCAGTGACAGACCATAATCGATTATTGCCTACTGATGTTTGTTGATTTTCCAGTCGCTGCTTTTTTTTTAGTTTTTTGCTTTTGTCTGATGTCTGCTGTGATCAGACTCTGCTACATTCAGGAAGAGCAGATACAATAAAAAGGCGAGTTCATATATATCGGACTACTTGAATTTGTTGATGAAAACCATGTGTATCAATATGTAGTAATATTGAGGAGGTGACACGTTGGGATATCGATTTGAATTGTTGACAAGATAATTGTAATCGAATCGTGAGACCAGTGAAGATTCACACCCGTAGAAAACACACACCAACAGACTTAACAAACTAATCCACAAGGCCAGTGATGATGTTGGGGTGGAGCTGCTCCTTAAAGGTGCCGCAGGTAGGATTGTGAAGATCCATGACTTAGCCAAAAAAATGTGAACATCCACAACTTCTCAGACCCTCCCCCCTTTCCACTAAAGCCCAAAACTGTCTCCTAAGCCCCTCCCCCCACAAGGGAGAATGAATGCATATGCATGAGCAGTGATTGACACACAGTTAGACACCCATCCCTGGCCCTGATTGGTGCATCTGAACAGAGGAGTCAGATTTTTTTTTTTAATGACCTGCTTCATGCAGTTCTACTGGAACATAGGGTCAATTTCAACAAATATGACAGAAAGTTAGTTTTATAAGGCTACTGCACCTTTTAAAGACAATGTCATAGAAGAGGATGCGATTCAAAATACATTCCATCCTGGACAACTCCTCCGACCTACTCCACTACATACTGGTCAGTCTGTGGAGCATCTTCGGCCACAGACTCAGACACCCACGATGCACCACAGAGCGCCACAGGAGGTCCTTCCTGCCTGTGGCCATCAAACTACAGTATATAACTCCTCCCTCTGACTCACAACACATATTTCCATATCACATCTCTATGATGTGAATATTCTTGGACAATTATATGTAATAATTACTCGTGCAATAATTTATTAGTTACATGTGTAGGCTTAATATCTGACATTACTGTAGTCTCACCTGTTTTGGCCACTTGTTCTCTGCTGCTGCTTATGTTCACACTGTACTTTATGTTCACAGTGTACTCTAATAGCATGTATACAATCCATATAATAGCAGCACAATCTTTTTAATCCAATCTTACTTTACTTTTACTTAACTTTTTATTTCTTGGACTTCAGCGATGTTACTTTACACACTTATTGATTAGTTTTTATCTTACTCTTGTTTTTGCTGCTGAGCAACTGCAATGTAACAATTTCCCTGAGGGAATCAAAGCATTCTGATTCGGAACATGTAAGCAGCATGTTACTGTTTTCAACTACATAATATACTGTTGTGAAACTTAGTCTATGACAAATCATATTTTATAAGATCATCGTAGGTTTTCTATATAAAATCTTAATCTGCGAAGTGACTACTGTCACAAATTTGCTCAGAGAATGTGACAAGGAGGGGGTCCACTCCACCACGCAAGGTTATTTTATAAAAAAAAAGTTTCTGTTAACCCTTTCCTTGACTGGGTTACAGGTGCATAGCAACGGGCAACAGCCACACAGGATATTAAACCTGTTTCAAGCCCTTTGAACCTGTAATTGTTTGTCCTGTCTTTTTTTTTTAAACAATTGGGTTCTGGCAGACAATCTAAGCTTTAATTGGGTTTGAATGTTTTCTATTTGTCGTTTTTGTATTTCATTGTATATCTGTTTGCTTTCTTGTATTTGTTTTTTATTGTGTTTTCTGTATTTGTCGCACATTTTTTACTTTGGTATGTGCTGGGTTTGTTTTCCACGTTTTTGTATTTGGTTGTGTTTTCTGTTGTTGCACGTGTCTGTATTTACATTAGAAGTGTAAAGTTGCATAAAGTGGAAGTACTCAAGTCAAGTACATGTACCTCAAAACTGCACTCAATTAAAATACTTGAGTAAATGTACTTCATTTACCTTACTCCTGAAGGTTTTTTAGAAAACATTTACAATTGAAGCAGCTGTGACAATACACAAGTTAGGATGTTTTCACAAGTGAGTGTCTTTTGTTATTAGCTGGTAAGGAGGTGGGGGAATAATGTCAGTGAGCTCTGATATGAGGCTTCGAGGGGGTTATCAGCAATATCTTTGCAACAGATCAAAGCACTGCCTCCCTTTTTGGCAGCCCTAAGTTAGGAAACATGATTAAAGTGCTCTACTTTCTGCTAATCCTCTGAGGGGAAACTTGATAAATCTACTGAACAGCAAAAATGAAGTGGAAGGGAGCAGAGGCAGAAAGAGGGTGGATGGAAGCAGCGTTTCAAAATGTGTCCTGTCATTCAGTCTTTATATATGTTAAACACCAAAACCAAAGATGCCTTTTCTTGCCTGCACTTAGCAATTAATGAACAAATATGTTCAGTGAAATGTTTTCAAATGTGAACCCAAAAATGGGTCTCCCTTCCCTGCAGATGAAAAGAGAGATTACACACTTCACTTCGCTCTCATCCTCTGCAGTCAATATCTTTGATGGAAACTGAAGTGCTGTTATTTGCAATTATCGTCCTCCATTCTGCTATAATACTTATCACTCTCTATTTTCCTGTGCCTCTAACCATTTCAAGCTGTCTTAGTCAGACATTTTTACACTGTACGAAGCCCCAAGCTCTTTTTGTAACTGTTTACGGCATTTTCTAAGTTAACTAATTATTTATGTTGCTGAGCAGATGCCTTTTGTCTCAGGAGGTATGTGCAATGTAGTCTGGATCAATGGAAGTACAGTTCCAGGATAACTGCCTGACATCTAATCTTCCGCTGTCTGTGTGTTGCCATTCTCAAAACCCCTTCACTTCGGAAAATAACAACAAACTTCGAGCTAGCAGACTATACGCTGAAAATGGTGAGTTTTGAAGAACATTTTTATGGTGCAACAAGGCAGGACTGCTTGGTTCTTTCGGGGAATGATTGTAAAGATTTACAAAGAATATGTTTACGGCATTGACTCTAACTGGGACGTACACATGGCGATACACTGGTAAGAGCAAATGAGGTTTAACCATGTATCAAGCTCATTTAAATAGCTTACATTACTGTATTGTGTCAACAGCTAACTTTATTTAATATTGTATGTGGCGTTTTCTTATTCGTTGCCATGTCATTTCTCTGACGCTCCATTGTTCCGACCTCTCAATAACCCAAAAAATTCCCTTTGGTCCTACAGCCCACTAGTCCGATGTTACAAATCCCACTATGGCCACGCCAAGACCCGCCCTTCAATAGCATTTATTGGCCAGGCGTCCATGCTTACGCAAGGTAACATAACCCCATTTGTACAGGTCCTATCCCCTGACCAATTGGCTATCCTAACCTTAACCACACAAGGTCAAATGCCTAACCCCAACCAATCGAGCTGCTTCGTAGGGCAGGTCTTGGCGTGGCCATAGTGGGATTCGTAATTTTGCCACCAGCGAGACGTCGGACTAGTGGGCTGTAGGACTAATGAGAACAATGGAGCATCGGAGAAATGGGCAGTCCCTTCTTGTTCGGAGTGCAAATGTTCCACAAAACATGTTCTTCCCGAGACTGTTTTGCAGGGCCACCATCGCTGTATCCGGAGCTTAGCGCCGCCCAAGACGATTGTGATTGGTTTAAAGAAATGCAAACAACCCAGGGTGTTTTTTTTTCTTCTCCTATACCAGAATGTATGTGTGGTTTAGCCAAGGGGGTAAGCGTCTCCTCACAACCCGAACCTCCTATGGCGCCATTTTGATTCTAATAAGCACTCACCCCCCGTTAGCATTCCATTGACTGCCATTCATTTTGACGTCACTTTGACAGCGAATAACTTTACACCTAAAGCGTTTAAAGACTTTATTTGTCTATTTTTTATTTCTAAAGAAACATGACAATGTATAAAAGGCTCCATTACCTTGTACCTCACGTTATGGCTCAGTAGCAGACGTTTTTGTAAAAATAGGCTAACGATTGAGTCATAACCACGCGACTTACTGTCTCATAGTAGGGGAATTACCGTATAGTACAGGAGAAGCTCGCAGACAGTTTTGATTTGCATTAGCTGTTTAAGTTTAAGTTTAATTACTAATGTTAACTAGCATTTTAGTTAGCAATAATTAGCCTGTGTCTATGTTATCTCCTTACATATACCTACGCTCTCCGTCTCTGCAAGATTGGGAATGATTGAAATTTCTCTTGGTACAGCTACCAGAAGACTTACAACTTTCAGACAGGTTGCTCATGTCACATTTACGTTGTCTCTCTCAGTTGGAGGCTGCGCAGTAATGCTCAGCGCTCACCGGAAAAGTGCTTCTAACGGCCTTCACTGGTCTCCGTCCAGAGCAACGGGATCTGTTGGTCCATTCTAATATACTGTCTATGGGTTTAGCTAGACCTTACTCGCGAGACTATGTGTAATGTTACGGAAGATATTCTCCATCATCTGGGTGGTAGACAACTTGATGAGATACACCTGCAAAGCTGCTCCCAAATCACACGGGCCCTGTACTGTGATTCAAGACGTTCACACACCAAGTCTGATAATATGAAGCTGGGACGTCTCGCACTATTTGTGTAAGCTAAAGCATGTATTTCCTGCTCTTGTCATGGTTTTTAATATTCAGCTGTACTCTCCCAGGTGTGCTGTCAGGACGTAACACTTCAATTCATCTCCATTTAGCCACAAACTCTTCTCAATGAACAGAGGAAACAAATTGCCCATTTTAGACGTGATGGAGTTTGTAGCCCTGACTGGTTGTAAGTGTCGACCGAATTATGAGATAAGATAACTATTGAATTGAGGTTTCTGTCTTCTACAAGCAGGATCTATGACTTATTTTCTGTATTAGCTAATGGTTCACTTCATCTCAGGTTTGAGGCTCACCATGACAACCCGACTCTCTTGCTGTATTTTTATTAAAGGGAAGTAGTCTGAACTCGAGTGGCTGATTCAGTCATGCAGCCTACTCATTATCCTGTGTATCTGTCCTTCCGTTCGAGCCCGGCATCTAATTTATTTTTGGGTGTCTAATACAGCCGTTGCGACTGCTTTTACCATGAAAAGCAACTAAAAATAAAGGTTGACTGCACAGTAACAATGCAACATTAGACTTTTCTGTCATCCCCTCTGTCCATTTCTCTTTTTTTTTTAAATAAATTGCAACGGAGCAATGATTACTCTTTATAATCCCGTTTTTTAAAATAATATTTCTGCCTTTGCCTTTGAGCCAATTATTCCATCTTCTGCATATTTGACACATGGCTGTTTGTCCCAGATTCATAAAAATAGCCTCCTGGCTGAAGCCATGTCAAAGAATTGGAGAAACTTTAAAAGACAGAAAAAGTGCATCTGCAGGGCCAAAAGAGAGAGGGGAAAAACGAGGCTGTTTGTGAAGTTGAATGGCTCTTTGGTTTTGAAGAGAGGACGGCACAATAATCCGGTTTCGTCTCGGCTTCTGTCATGCCTCGGAGCTTCGTGGCATCCCACTGAACTCATCTCACCTCCAGGACTTAACAAGTGTAGAGAACCAGGCACATTCTGCTTCTTAACAGATGCTCTCCCTCTGTCTTTCTCATTATGCCTCTCATAAAGCCTCTGCAGCAGATTAAAAAACACATTCTCATGACTGTTATATATTTTTTACATTCATAATCATTGCAATTCGAAAGCATGATGTAACATTTTCATGTGCAGACACAAAACTTGAGAAGAAGGGCTTATTATAATCAAAGAGGAGGAAGTGCCAGCAGGGCTGCACGTCATCTGGTGTTTTCCTGCTCCTCATGCTTTAATGACCAAATGCCCTCTGGTGGTTCAAATAAGTCATGAGTATTTTTAGCGTCTCCAAGCAGCCACTACATTTTTCTTGTGACTTTCTTGGAACTGTCCGTTGTTTTTCTATTTATCTATTAACAAAGCTTTCATTATCAAAAAGTTGCCTGAATATTAAATATTATTTGTCAGCAACACGTTATTCAGCTCAGTGCAGTAGTGGAAAGTAACTAATTCACTAGTTCAGTTCAGTTCATTCTTTGTCCCAAAAGGGTAATTTGAATGCAGCAGGAAGACATCACATGAAGAATATACAACACAAACCACACAACAATTAACACAATAAAAACGGCAGCTTCAGCCTGAGTTAAAGAATAAATAGTTGCAGAGTTGTATTGAAGTGATAATGAAAGTAAAAAAGAACTACAAGAACTCAAACAATAAATAATAATAAAGATAAAATAAACCAGCTTACCAGCTAATAACAAAAGACACTCACTTGTGAAAGGACTATGACCTCCTCTTAACTGAGTTGAGTGCCTGAATGGAAAGAGGAATAAAATTGTTTTTGTATCTCTGTTTAAGAGCCAAGGGGGTGCTAAAACGTAAGCCAGATGGTAATAACATGTATTCTCCGTACAGAGGGTGAGTGGTGTCCTTGCAAATAGACATGGCTTTTTGTTAAAAATGTCAGTAAGGCTACTGAACTTGACCCCCACTATCTTGCTGGCCACATTAACAATTTTTAAAAGCGCATTTTTATCCTTGATGGTGAGGTTTCCATAACAGCAGATGATAGAAAATGTCAAGACAAACTCAATAAAAGCTCTGTAGAACAAAGTAATTAATGTTTTGTCCACATGGAATTTAGCAAGTTTCCTGAGTGTAAAGAGTCTGTTGGCCTCTCTTGCACACAGAAGCAGTGTTCAGTTTGAATTTAAGCTGGTTGTCAATCAAGGTGCCCAGATATTTGTAATATGGCACCATGTCTATGTCCTGGCCCTTGATAACATTACTACAGGGGACATTGGGATGACGTCTGAGATTAATGGACATATCCTTCGTTTTTGTAATGTTTAGATGAAGGAAAGCAACACAATCATCAATCAGTGGACCATGGTCATTTTCATGTGCACTAAGAAGGCTGACAATAACTGGGTCGTCTGCAAACTTGATAATGTGCCTATTGTCATGATGGCTACAACCGTAGTTGGTGTATAGGATGTACAACAGAGGGGACAGGACACATCCCTGTGGGGATCTAGTGGATGATATTAAATCTCTGGAAAGCTCACTGTTCACCCACTGACATCTCTGAGTGAGAAAATCCAGTATCCAGCCTGCTAAGCTCGGATCAAGGTTAAAATGACTCGATCAGCTAGCAGATGAGGTTGTATAATTTGAAAGCAGATGAGAAATCAACAAAGAGTAGCCTAGCATGATTCCCACTCCCCTCTAATGGCATCTTGTACCCCACTCTTGGCCCTGTAGGCAAACTGAAATGGATCTAAAAGGAGTTCCGCCTTATAGTTAGGGAAAGTTAGGCATTTGTTTTGCAAATCTGCAAAAAAAAAAAGAATCTTACCAATAGCTTTTTTTTACCATGTGTTCCTATAGGTGTCTAGTAACGCCTCCCAATTTATCCACAGCCAAATCCTCGGGGAAACACCTGGAGAGCCAATCCAAGTTGGGGTGCCCAGAGGGCCTGGGTAAAAATAGTGAAAATATTTTTTTTTACCAATATTAGCTTTTGGGATGTCTAACTAGGGGTTTTTAGGGGTGCTGAATCTATCCCAGCCATTGTTTTTAAGTAAAAATGACTGATATGTTTATTTAACAATCCTCATCCAACTCCCCTGCATCTCCCTCACTCCTGTTATCATCTGGCTGGTTGATGTTCTGGCAAGAGGTACCATGACAGTTCCCACAAATAGAAATACAGTTGACTATAGCAGCACCTGAGAGTGTCACAGTCCCCTGCACAGTTGCAGCTGACGAACTTCAGAAGGTAGTCCGGTGCAATGGGATGTGTTGTAGGGACTGGTGCATAACCTTGTTCTCCTTGTTTCCATCCATACTTAAGGACATCCAGTGATGGACTTTGTAGTAGTAGCCAATTTCTGGTCTGGAGATATGCCCGCAGAGAGTACTGTGCTGCAGTTGCTGTAGTCAGAGGCAGTTTCTCAGGCTTGATGCTCCCGGCTGCGGCCCGCTTGCTGAAGATATCAAATCTTAAGTCTTCCAAATCTTCAGGTGGATTTCCGCAGAATATGAGCCGGAACAATTCGCAGCCAGCTTTGATGATGTCACTTTTCTTGGCTCTGATGTCCATGAACACATCCATGGCCCGCTCTGCTTTGTCAGTCTTGCAGAGCTTGGTGAGCAAAGTTGTTTTGCTAAACCCAGAAATTGCTGATACGGTATCGCAGCCAGAGAAGCTGTGTAGGAAGATCAGGTATTTACGGTACCTCTCCAGGAGGGCCTCCCGGATCTTTCCGACATCGTAAGATGTGTCTTTAGCTGTTGTGAGGAAGACCGGGTGGTTTGCCCAATGATGGACCAGCATAACCATAACGTCTGTGTCCTCGGCCCTCGCCTCAACAGAGGACTCTATTGCCTCATTTAGTGCTCAGAATCATCAGAGCATTGTTGTACACTGATCCTACTTCTTTGGAATGTCTCAGCAAGGAACAGAATGAGCTGGGCCTTGTTGTGCTTGTTGTCAATGAATATTTCCCGTGTCACAGCATGCATTCTTTGTACGTCTCAGGTGGTCATGGTCCTTGGTGGAGCTACCGTATCCGTCAAAGACCACAGTGATCCGGAGGTTCTGGATACCCATGGACATCACAAACCGGAGGTAGCTCTCGGCGATGTCCTTCCATGTGAGGTCAACCTCCCATTTGACGCTGTGCAGGAGCTTCACAGGCTCCACAAATGCCTTCAGGAACCTCACTAGTGCAGCCTTGTCTGGCTTTCGCAACTTCTGATTTTTGTCAAATAGACATTTGTGTTGGCTCACTACTGATGATGAGGCGGTTGAAGAGCTTGAGTGAGTCAGTGATTAGCTTCTCTCCATTGATTTTGGGAGCAGATCTAAGGCTTGCCAATGATTTGACCTTGTGCTTGGTTTCCATTGTATCCAGAACAGTTTTCCATTCATCTTGGCCTGTATGGCTCTGCCAACCTCCTCTGCCTGATCAGCATTGACTGAGTCCCCAGGAGTGCTGCTGAACCCCGTCGAGAAAAATACCAGGGTCTTCCTGTCCTGTATGGAATCAAAGGGGTTGACTTCCTCCAACCATCCAACTATGGCGTTAACAGCATCATTGTCTCTCTTTGTCTGGGCTCTTGTGACATCTGTGTGGATAGGTACACCACGTTTGTTCATTACACCTTCAAGCTCCTGGTAAATGCAACGGTCAGGACGGGGAGGAGCTGTAATATGTGTAGATGCTTTCAAATTTAGCGGGCAGCCATATTTGGCCATTTGGGGCCAGTACAAAGTCAGGCACTTTAGCAATAGACTTGTCAAAATCTCGATTTTGTTGAAGCTGGGTTTTCTCTATAACTCCAGGGTAGATATGGACATGCTGGGCATCAATGGGAAGGGGAGGAGCTGTAGCTTTCAAATTCAAAGGGGAGCCATACTTGGCCATTTGGGGCCAGTACAAAGTCAGGCACTTTAGCAATGGAATTGTCAAAATCTTGATTTCATTGGAGCTGGGTTTCCTCCATAACTCCAAGGTAGAGGTGGGCATCAATGGGACGGGGAGGAGCCGTAGTATGTGAATAAGCTTTCAAATTCAATGTGGAGCCATATTTGGCCATTTGGGGCCAGTGCAAAGTCAGGCACTTTAGCAATAGACTTGTCAAAATCTCGATTTTGTTGAAGCTGGGTTTTCTCTATAACTCCAGGGTAGATATGGACATGCTGGGCATCAATGGGAAGGGGAGGAGCTGTAGCTTTCAAATTCAAAGGGGAGCCATACTTGGCCATTTGGGGCCAGTACAAAGTCAGGCACTTTAGCAATGGAATTGTCAAAATCTTGATTTCGTTGGAGCTGGGTTTTCTCCATAACTCCAAGGTAGTTGTGGACATGCTGGGCATCAATGGGACAGGGAGGAGCTGTAGTATGTGAATAAGCTTTCAAATTCAATGTGGAGCCATATTTGGCCATTTGGGGCCAGTGCAAAGTCAGGCACTTTAGCAATAGAAATGTCAAAATCTTGATTTCGTTGGAGCTGGGTTTTCTCCATAACTCCAGGGTGGATGTGGACATGCTGGGCATTAATGGAATGTGGAGGAGCTCTAGTATGTGTAGCAGCTTTCAAATTTAGCGGGCAGCCATATTTTGCCATTTGGGTCCAGTGCAAAGTCAGGCACTTTAGCAATACACTTGTCAAAATCTTGATTTCGTTGGAGCTGGGTTTTCTCCATTACTCCAGGGTAGATATGGACATGCTGAGCATCAATGTGAACGGGAGGAGCTGTAGTATGTGAAACAGCTTTCAAATTCAATGGGGAGCCATATTTGGCCATTTGGGGCCATTGCAAAGTCAGGCACTTTAGCAATAGAATTGTCAAAATCTTGATTTGGTTGGAGCTGTGTTTTCATAACTCCAGGGTAGATATGGACATACTGGGCATCAATGTGAATGGGATGAGCTGTAGTATGTGAAACAGCTTTCAAATTCAACGGGGAGCCATATTTGGCCATTTGGGGCCAGTGCAAAGTCAGGCACTTTAGCAATTGAATCCCTCCCCTAGAGGACTTCTAATCTACCGAGCCCAACTTGGACCTCCCAGAGGATTTATCCGCATTTCAAACTTATTTAGTCTAAAACAATACTCAACGGGATAATCTACCTTATTGCTTTTAACGTACAACTTTAAATGTTATCCTTATCGTTTATTCTCATCAATTAGAATTTGTGTTCAAATTTTGGAATTTTTAGCGTGTACACTTTTCAGAGGAGATATTGTTCCAGCAGTTTGCACCTAAAAAATCCTATTTAACTATGCAGATTTTCGGTTAAACAGGTCTCTGCTCACCTTTGTTTCTCATGGGCCCTTTTGTGCAAGTACTGGAGTACACCGCCGTCTGTTCAAGTGTCGCAATCCTTTCTCTCAACCACGTCCGGGGGTCAACAAATTTGTCAGCGTGTTCGTTTGTTGAGAAGAAGGTAAAACGTCACTCCAACTTCAGATAAAACGTCCACAACTTCTCTCCTTCTGTTCAAGATTTATTTCCAAGCAATAAGGCAGAAAAAGGGTACAGGAATACACAGCTGTGGGCAACAGTTTGCTTCATTCTGAAAACTCCACAAACTGAGCCCCGAGCCCTTTGTCTAAACAGTTTAAATACTATTCTGCTCCGGCGTGTTCTTCTCTTTTTGGTCCCGGCAGGTGTCAGGTCTGTTTTGTGCGTCCAATGGCTTTTCCAGACGTCTCCTGAAGGGAGAGTCTGGAAAGAGAGTTCAGCACAAGGATAGCTGAGTTCGATAGTTCAGATGGCATCATCTCTTGTAACTTTCCATTCAGGGCTATGCTTGAAATTAAATCCCATCAGACACCCTAGCAACAGGTTCTGAAAATTCTCATTGGATGATCTCCTTCTGTGCTGTATAAACCCTTTATCTGCACTATGAGTACACTGAAGTCGGTTTGAAACATCCCATTACATAGAAAGGAAGTTATTAAAACTGATTGATCATATAATCCAGAAAGTCATTATTACTAATTGTTTATATTATTATGACATAGAAAGTCATTTTACATGATTGTTTACTCAGGGCCTTGGTGTGACTTGTTTTGTTGAATTTAGGCACATGTTAACTTTTATTATTTCTTCACAATGTCCACTTAAAGCTATATTTAAACTCTTTTTCAGGCTGCTAATTAAAGCCATATTGTAACTCTTTTTCAGGCTGCTAATTAAAGCCATATTTTAACTCTTTTTCAGGCTGCTCTAAAAACGAAATCTCCTGTTTAGCCAGACTAATATCATCGCAGGGTGATAGTATACACATCCCAGACTGTCACTGGCTAATATAAGACTATTCTGATATAGGATTTTAAAATGAAAGGCTTAAATATCCACTTGAAGCTATATTTTGGCTATATTTTGGCTGCTAATTCAAGCCATATTGTAAATCTTTTTCAGACTGCTCTTGAAACGCAATCTCCTGTTTAGCCAGACTAATATCATCGCGGGGTGATAGTATACACATCCCAGACTGACATTGGGTAATATCTGACTATTCTGATATAGGATTTTAAACTGAAAGGCTTAAATGTCCAATTAAAGCTATATTTCAACTCTTTTTCATGCTGCTAATTAAAATCATATTGTAACTCTTTTTCAGGCTGCTCTAAAAACGAAATCTCCTGTTTAGCCAGACTAATATCATCGCAGGGTGATAGTATACACATCCCAGACTGTCACTGGCTAATATCAGACTATTCTGATATAGGATTTTAAAATGAAAGGGTAAATGTCCACTTGAAGCTATATTTTGGCTATATTTTGGCTGCTAATTAAAGCCATATTGTAAATCTTTTTCAGACTGCTCTTGAAACGAAATCTCCTGTTTAGCCAGACTAATATCATCGCAGGGTGATAGTATACACATCCCAGACTGACATTGGGTAATATCTGACTATTCTGATATAGGATTTTAAATTGAAAGGCTTAAATGTCCAATTAAAGCTATATTTCATCTCTTTTTCATGCTGCTAATTAAAATCATATTGTAACTCTTTTTCAAGCTGCTCTAATAATGAAACCTCCTGTTTAGCCAGCCTCATTTCACATCAGGGTGATAGTATACACATCCCAGACTGTCACTCGGTAATATCGGATTATTCTGATATAGGATTTTAAAATGAAAGGCTTAAATGTCCACTTAAAGCTATATTTCAACTCTTTTTCAGGCTGCTAATTAAAGCCATATTGTAACTCTTTTTCAGGCTGCTCTAAAAACGAAACATCTTGTTTAGCCAGACTCATTTCACATCATGGTGATAGTATACACATTCCAGACTGTCACTGGGTAATATCGGACTATTCTGATATAGCATTTTAAAATGAAAGGCTTCAATGTCCACTTAAAGCTTCATTTCAACTCTATTTCAGGCTGCTAATTAAAGCCATATTGTAACTCTTTTTCAGGCTGCTCTAATAACTAAACCTCCTGTTTAGACAGCCTCATTTCAGGTCAGGGTGATAGTATACACATCCCAGACTGTCACTGGATAATATCGGACTATTCTGATATAGGATTTTAAAATGAAAGGCTTAAATGTCTCCCCACCCAATGAGGCTAATAAAGTAATGATTAAAAAAAAATCACAAATGCTTGGTCAAGGGCCCGGTCTGGACCCAGCCCGTGGGTCAAGTTCGGGCTCGGACAGAGAATCTAAACTCTACTTGGGAGGGAAAGGGACAAAAAGGTGAGCAGAACTTATGGTGTTTTGCTGCTGTTATCCTGACTCAGGGATGCATTTTACAAAGTCTACAGACTACCACGTTGTTGTTGGCATTAAGAGTAAAATACTCCCACACTTTAGAAGACCGTGTGTGAACCTTTTTCATCAACGTGTTGTTGAACTTTCGAGGAATCCATACTTGCGCTGTTGCTTGAGGCAGCTATGTTTTTTTTAGATTTCTACACAATATGCATCGACGCAAATTATTTGTATTGACGAATCGTCCCAGCCCTACTATGTACGCCTATTTTACCCACCGAACTGTCGTAATTCAACTATGACTATGAGGGAAACTTGGTTTTGCATTCTATCACCCCTTTAAAATGCTACTAACATGAGACTTGGGCTACATTTACATTTACTACAACGCTTTGTTTTTAAATTAAATAACCTTAGCTATGTTTACACCTCACGTCCACAGTATTGAGGTTAGAAGAGCCCGATGGCTTCCAAAGTGACATGTCTGCAACCAAAACAACTTTACCTTCATTTTGACATCAAATTTATGTATGTATTTCAAAAGGTCTGAATGGGATTACTTGACATCACTTGAATGGGGAAACTTGCCAAAAAAAATTAGAATATTTCAGAACTTATGAAAGTTATGAAGAGTACATTTGCTTCCTAATAACATGTCTGCAACCGTCACACATTTTCATAAATGTATTGTATGAAATGAGTGAAAATTGTGAGTGAGAGCAAGTCTAGGATTTAAAGAAGGTTTTTCACTAACTTTCTTTGTTTGTTTGTTACTATAGAAATGGAGAGGAGGAGAGGGACCCAAATGTCACCACTGTCAGCACTGTGACAAATCCTTCACATCATCTGGATATTTAAACATTCATCAGAGAGTTCACACTGGACAGAATCTACACAGCTGTGATGAATGTGGGGCAGCTTTCACACTAGAGAGTAACCTAAAAACACATCAACGCATTCACACTGGAGAGAAGCCGTACAGCTATGCTCAATGTGGGACAGCTTTCACACAACAGAGTAACCTCAAAAAACATCAACGCATTCACACTGGAGAGAAGCCATACAGCTGTGATCAATGTGGGGCAGCTTTCACACAACAGAGTATCCTAAAAAGACATCAACGCATTCACACTGGAGAGAAGCCGTACAGCTGTGATCCATGTGAGACAACTTTCACTCTGAGTAGTAACCTAGAAAACCACCAGCTGCCTTTACATGGGCATCTCCCTCACATCTCTCCATTAGTGCATGTATAGGTACTGAGCATGTGTGACCTCTCAGACCTTCTGACAGACTCAGAGTCTCTGAAGTGGCTGAAAGCTGCTCTACATCGGAGGTGGAAAACTGAAACTACGGCAGAAATACACGGAGCTCATGTCGACAGAAGAGCGCATCCATAAAGTGGACACATTTCGGGGGGGTTACATAGGCTATTGTCCAGTTTCATATTTGTCAGTCAACTTTTCAGAATACATTCAGGGCTACACTCAAAACAATCAGGACTGAAGCCCCGACAAAATTGATATTGGATCTATTACAACCCCATGTAAAGGCACCCTGAGCAGTTGGGGGTGCCTTGCTCAAGAGCACCTTGGCAGTGCCCAGGAGGTGAACTCCAGCCTCTCCAGCTACCAGTCCAGCACTTTGGTCCGTATGGGGACTTGAAACAACAACCCTCCTGTTCCCAACCCAACTCCCTACTGACTGAACTACTGCCACCCCCACACACTAAAGATGGCATTTACTGCAGTGGCATGTGTGGGTTAGGGCAGGAGGATGGGATGTTGGGGAAGGGGGGGCTCGGCTGTCCTTACCTACTCTAAGGGGAGGCTCACATTCACCCAATTTGAAAACCCCTGCACTAAAGTATACTACTTTTTTACCTGGGATAATATATTACATAATATTGAAATAGAGTATATGAAAACAGATTCCTGGGAGTTGTCATAGATCACAAAATATGCTGGAAACCACATGTTAATCATATTAAAACTGAAATTCACCTGAGGAAGGTCTGTGTGACCGAAACATTGTGAAATAAAGTATTTGCAAGGCGTAACGGACAGTGTGCAGGACTTCTTTAACAAATATTGCTGGTAACCTTTGCCTTTTCCGACGCACATGCCCGAGAAAAGAGGTGGGCAATCAAACATAATCATATTAAAAATAAAATATCACAGTCCATATCAATTCTGAACAAAACCAAAGATATTCTTAATACAAATTGATTATATTTATTATAGAAATCTCTCATACTGCCATATGTAACTTATGGTGTGGAAGTTTGGGGGAAAACATATAAAACAAAACCACAAATCCAATTTTCTTACTTCAAAAGAGAGCAATCAGAATCATAAAGGGGGCAAATTATCGTGAACCGACAAATCAGTTATTTATAAACTTACAGGTACTTAAATTTAGTGAACTTGTTGACCTTACAATAGCATCACTAATGTACAAAGTATATAATAGCATGTTGCCAGACTGTATCCACAGGCTGTTTCAAATAAGAGAATGTCAATATGAACTGAGGGGAAGCTGTATTTTCACTAAACCAAATAGCAGAACAAATATAAAACAAAGATGTGTTTCTGTGTATGGAGTTAAACTGTGGAATGAATGAGAAATTGTATCTTCTGTTTGACACATTAAAAGGAAAAGGAAACTAACTACCATAATCTTTAATTTGGTTTATTGTTTTCTCAGAGCTCTGAAAATTTTATAAAGTATGTTTTTCTTTAATCCTTTATATTCCTGCGTGTTTTTCAGAGGAAATCTGAAAAAGCACTTCTGAACATTTATTTTGAAGCTCAGCAACTGCTCTACACCGGAAGCTATAGTCTTTACTGCGGCTGACTTCACACTTTGAACAAGATGGCGTCTAGCAGAAAGGTGTGTTAGCTCTCTTTTTTGTGTTGAGAAAGAGGTAAAATGTGTAAAGTCCAGATGCTGAGAGTGTTGGTGGATCAGCGACTAACTGCGGCTGCTGAAGAGATATTTGGGCTGTTTGAAAGAACGATAGCAGAGTACGAGGAGGAAGTTTGTCGTTCAAAAGAGGAGAACGAGCGACAACGGGAGCTACTGCACGCTGTTTTCAACCCTCAGCTTCGGTTACACAGAGCAGGTTTGCTCATTAAACCTTCAGTTGATCTTTCTCTCCTTCCCGTTATCTGTTCTCTCAGCAACCATATGACGATAGGACGTAAGTTCTATTTGAATCTAAGCTCTTTCAAAGGCCGTCGCAAAACCCACCAGACTCCGTGTAAATAATCAGTACACACACACTGCATTCAAAGTGGACAGAAACACAATAAAACTATCACAAGCCATCTTGGTTCTTCTTTCCACTGTTCCAACAATCAACACTCTGGTTTAGTTAAAAATTAACCCTTAATTCACACATTTATATGTGGAAATATACTGGCTCTATACACGCTAAAAGTACTGATTATTGACATGGAGTCTGGTGGGTTTGGTGATGGGGATTTCGGGGATGTTATCTAGACAGTAACGTTTGCTGTATTTGCAAGCAGTTATCAAAAGCATCATATTGTCTTCCATTACAAGCCAGGATCTAATGTTAGTGTCTCTTCTCTACCCTCTCTCACAGAAAGAGTCTTTGGATCAGAATAAAATCTGTTTTAGCCTGATGTTACTACTATTGTGGCGCTTTTCCATTACATGGTACCTGCTCGACTCGCCTAGACTCTACTCGCTTTTTTTGGTTTTCCATTACGAAAAAAAGTACCTTTTACCTGCTAACAGGTACTTTTTTTAGTACAACCTCAGTCGAGGTTCCAAGCGAGCTGAGGCGAGCCGAAAAGGTGACGTGAAAGCGACAGACGGCGACGACGCTGAAGTTGGCATCCGATTCGCAGCTTCCGATTTGGCAGTTAGGGGAAATTTAAGGGGAACTTAAAACTGTCCGATTCAGCAGGGAAACACGTTTTTTGAACCTCTTACTGTATTTAATGAGTGTTAGTCATTAAGGTAAATTATGAATTATGTCTAAAACACACTTTTAGATTTGTGAAAGCTTTATTGTCTTTATGAGAAAACAATAAAGGGGGATTTCACCGTTTTTTTCACATGTAGACCACATTAGACCAGGTCCAGATCTAAAACCACAATAGCTAGGCTTGTCAAATCTGGACTACATTATCCCAGAGAGTCTAAGAAGTCTTAAAAACACAGTTTGAGATTTGTGAAAGCTTTATTATATTTGTGAAAATGCAATAGAGGGAGATTTTACTGCTTTTTTCACATGTAGACCACATTGGACCAGGTCCAGATCTAAAACCACAATACTTAGACCTGTCAAATCTGGACTAAATTATCCCAGAGAGTCTAAGAAGTCTTAAAAACACAGTTTGAGATTTGTGAAACCTTTATTCTATTTGTGAAAATGCAATAGAGGGAGATTTTACTGCTTTTTTTACATGTAGACCACATTAGACCAGGTCCAGATCCAAAACCACAATAGCTAGGCTTGTCAAATCTGGACTACATTATCCCAGAGAGTCTAAGGAGTCTTAAAAACACAGTTTGAGATTTGTGAAAGCTTTATTCTATTTGTGAAAATGCAATAGAGGGAGATTTTACTGCTTTTTTCACATGTAGACCACATTGGACCAGGTCCAGATCCAAAACCACAATACTTAGACCTGTCAAATCTGGACTACATTACGTGAAAAAAGCAGTAAAATCTCCCTCTATTGCATTTTCACAAATAGAATAAAGCTTTCACAAATCTCAAACTGTGTTTTTAAGACTTCTTAGACTCTCTGGGATAAGGTAGTCCAGATTTGACAGGTCTTGTGGTTTTAGATCTGGACCTGGTCTAATGTGGTCTACATGTGAAAAAAACGGTGAAATCCCCCTTTATTGTTTTCTCATAAAGACAATAAAGCTTTCACAAATCTAAAAGTGTGTTTTAGACATAATTAATAATTTACCTTAATGACTAACACTCATTCAATACAGTAAGAGGTTCCAAAAACCTGTTTCCCTGCTGAATCGGACAGTTTTAAGTTCCCCTTAAATTTCCCCTTAACTGCCGAATCGGAAGCTGCGAATCGGATGCCAACTTCAGCGTCGTGAGTCAACCTAATGTACAGCTCAGTAATAGCGTTAACTTACGTCACGTTGTTAAAACCTAATAGTACTTGCTTGTGTAATAACGGTAGCAGTTTTGGTGAGTGGTAACAGCCTTACTGCCTTCTGAAAATATTAATTTAAAAGTTGTAATGCAGCCTAACTTCTGGTCACTGTGTGTGTGTGTGTGTGTGTGTGTGTGTGTGTGTGTGTGTGTGTGTGTGTGTGTGTGTGTGTGTGTGTGTGTGTGTGTGTGTGTGTGTGTGTGTGTGTGTGTGTGTGTGTGTGTGTGAGAGAAAGAGAGACAGACAGATAGAGAGATGACTGGTCTAATGTTATGCTCATTAGAACTAACTGGAATATTTTTGTTTGAGCAGTCTAAGTTTCAATGAATGTAGCTAAATGTATGTTAAGCTCTATGTACGTGTTTACATAATACATACATTCACTGATATTATTTTAATTCCAGAGAGATGCTCATCAAGGCAAGGTGATGATTTCCAGAGGGATTAAGTTAAAAAATATATAGCCTGTACTACAAAACATTTTAGGGAAGCAATATTTGAATGTTTAAGAGGTATTTATATGAATCATACTATCTGCCTAATAAATCCTGATCAGTCTGAGAGACTGAATGAGATTGAATGCTTATTATAGCTACCATCCTTATCTCTCATCTGGTGTTCTTTATCTAGTTGAGAGTTGGCACCCTGGTAGAGCCTGCCATCAGTGTGTGAATGAGTGAATGATAGACATGTATTGTAGAGTGCTTTGAGTGGTTGATAATTATAGAAAAGCACTATATATGCAAGAACAATCCATTTACCATATTCTTCACTGTGTCCATCTGTACTTCACACAGCAAAGAACCTGTAGTTGTGCATCACCTGTGTGATCATGAGAAGGCTGAAGAACCAAGAGTGACAAGATATCACTGGCTGCTGGGGTGCAGCATTAAACCCAGGGGACAGGTAGGCAAGCAGAGGCAAAACATACAGAGAATGAAACCAAGTTCACATCAGTCAAAATAAGAATATTATGTAAGAATGAATGTATGTGTGAGGCTGTTGATTAATATTTTTTTCATGCCTATGTCTCCAACAGTAAACTGGCTAATATTATTTGTTTGTCTGTGTGTTTTCCCCTCATGAACCAGACATTTAGGAATGAAAAGTCTCTTGCCACAAGATCTTAGGAGCCAGTGAGTATGCATGTTATCCTGACATAAAGACTGTGAATGTATAATGTGCATACTAGTGGCCATATTACTACCAGTTTGTCAGCACAAAGACAAACAATATTGTACTCATCTATATGATGTGTATGAATCCAGTGGTGCCAAATGGTTAACAATGGTTAAACAACTTCTTTTAAATATGAAAATGTACATAATGGCACAAACATGAATTCCATTCCACACATAAACATGAATCCCTGTTTTCTATGACTTTTCCATCATGCTGGCCAGTAGTATTTGTAACACAATGGGAGTGCGCAGTAATGTAAGTTGGCTGGTCATTCCCCAAAGTTATCCAGGAAATAGCTCTGCAGTCCAATGGCCACTTTAACTAACTCTAACCGACTTTAACATCCTTTCTGGGTAAAAACATTTAACTATAATGTCTCATAGAAAATGTAAATGACGTTTGTTTAAAAAGGTAGCTCACTTTAAATTAAAAATCAGTCCTTACCTAACCATCATTCTGAAAGAAGGTCAGGTTATTTTTTTCAATTCACAAAACACTCCTGGAGTTTCACATGAAAACAGCTTGCCGCATCCTCCCAAACAACTGTAGTCAACAGTGGCTTTGTTTCAAACGTTAAAAAACAACTTTACAAAAACAT